>JBBGZY010001138.1:7500-1207500 GCA_037952925.1 Lithobates clamitans
TCTGTGCCTGAAAGCCTGCTTATCACAGGGAGCTTTTGTACACGCTACCTGTCCTCCAGGTTACATATGGTGGAGAATGCAGGCAGCTGTTGTAAGTTACTACTTAAAAGGCCAGTACCTATTTCTGTGTTGGAAAACTTATATTGACCTGCTTGGAAAAAAAAAAAAAAAAAAGGCCAGTACCTAGAGTGACTAAACGTGGAGGGAATCCTAAAACAATTGGTGTTATTCAAAACGCTGCACAACAGCAAGCCAATGCTATGGCACAGGAGCAAACCAAGGCTCTGTGCCAACAGATTGGTGCTGTACAGGAGCAATCGCAGAAGCTGTTTGAACAGCTAGCCACTGATGGAGACACTAGCACAGTGGTCACCTGCTAAAGTTGATGATGTTGGAGACAAGCCCTCAGCCATCCATGTGGGTTGCTTTCTTTCTAAGATGACTGCAGATGATGATCCAGGGCCTTTCTGCTAACGTTTGAATCGACCGCTGAGAGGGAAGGTTGGCCTAAAACCCCGTGGGTAGGACTGGTCACTCCCTTGCTTTCTGGAGAATCGCAGAAGGCCTCCTATGATTTGGAGTCAGCAGAAGCAGGAGACTATGAAAAGGTCAAGCGGGAAATCCTGGCGCGACTTGGTGTCACCTTAGCAGTTGGAGCACAGCTGATTCTTCCAAGATGAGAGCCCCCCCCAAGATCACAGATGTTAGACCCAATTCACCTGGTGAGGAAATGGCTACAGCCGGAGTCCCTGTCTGGGCCACAAATAGTGGAGCGTGTGGTCATGGACCGGTTCCTGAGGGCACTATCAATTCCCCTGCAGAAGTGGGTGAGTCAAGGAGACCCCAACTCAGCGGACAACCTGGTGGAACTCGTTGAAAGGTACTTTGCTGTAGAGAGCCTGGTCACCACCCCTACAGCCGCACGGACTTTCCACCCAAAGCCATGGTCTCCCCAGGCAAACGGTAAGACTGTTCGAGGGGAAGTGGGTGGTAAGCATGGCAAGGAAATAGGGGGGGGGGGAGGATTTTTGGTGCCAGGACTGAAGTTTGGCACCCCAAACAAGGGAAGCCACTGCCTGTCAGCAAACCAAACTGGGGAAACATCAGGTGTTTTCGTTGCCAAGAACTGGGACATGTTGCAGCAAACTGTTCATTGACAGATGAACCAATGCAGTGTGATCCATTAGAAGGCAGTCTACGTTTGCTGCTGTTTCATGCACTGCAGCGTCAAATATGGGAAAACACATGTGCCAAATGACTGTTAATAATAAGCCTATTACGGCCTTGTTGGAAGTCTAGTAACTTTGGTTACAGCTGAGATGGTTGAAACTGAATTTTCATGCGAAAAAAGTTGCTGTGATCTGTGTACATGGGGATACCCGCGAGTATCCTATAGCCACTGTTCAGTATAAAACTGGCTTAGGTACAGTGACCTATCCCATCGAACTTGTGCCCCACTTGGTGCATGAGGCCATCGTTGGTAGGGACTTCCCTAAGTTTTGGTAACTGTGGGATCGTCCCGACCCGGTCGCAGTAGCTGACTCAGTGGCAGAGCCAGAACCCCTGGCCACTACTGACAATGTGGGTTCAAGGGACTCCTCTCAGGGTTCCCTGGGTTTTCCCTTCTCAGTTATGGCAGGAGAGCTGGAGGAGCCTGAGGAAGTCCCCACAACCAGTGGAGCTGGACAGCCGTCTGCTGAATCTGAGCCTACATTGGAGTTTGCTGACCTTAATGTGCACAAGCAAATTTTGGTACTGAGCAGAGAAAAGACCCAACCCTTGCCAGGGCTTGGGAAAAT
The DNA here is from genome assembly GCA_037952925.1 of Lithobates clamitans. NCBI lineage: Eukaryota > Metazoa > Chordata > Amphibia > Anura > Ranidae > Lithobates > Lithobates clamitans. The sequence goes on from JBBGZY010001138.1 coordinate 9,300, forward strand.
CTAATAGTGATTAATGATGTACCTGTCGGACCAGGGGACAGGCCCTGTTTTCCTTATTTCAGCAGCAATGAGGATTTACTGTATCGTGTATGTAAAAAGAATGATGAAGTGGTTGAACAGTTGGTGGTCCCTAAGCCATACAGATGGGTGGTGTTGGAACTTGCCCATGGGCACTTGCTAGGAGGCCATTTAGGGGTTGAGAAAACTAGTGAAAGGGTGTTGCGCAGGTTTTACTGGCCCGGGATACAGAAAGATATTGAGAATTGTCAATCCTGCCCCGTGTTTCAGATGTCAGCCCCACTACCGAAGTCCTTTAGTGCTCTTGCCCATTTTTGAAGTGCCCTTTGAGACGATTGCCATGGACCTTGTGGGTCCACTCCCCAAGTCTGCCCGGGGTCATAAGCATATCCTTGTAATTATGGAATATGCTACCCGTTACCCAGAGGCAGTTCCCTTATGCACTGCGTCTGCTAAAAACATTGCCAAAGAGCAGTTTATGGTGTTCAGTCGTGTTGGCATCCCTAAAGAAGTCCTTACAGACCAGGGCACCCCATTTATGTCACGAATAACTAGGGAGCTGTGCAAGTTATTTAAGGTGACGCAATTGCGAACCTCGGTGTACCATCCTCAAATGGATGGCTTGGTGGAACGCTTCAATAAGACATTAAGCATGTTAAAAAAGGTTGACAAGGATGGGGAAAAAAAAAAAAAGGGACCTCCAGATACCATACTCGATGTTTGCCATCAGGAAGGTTCCCCAGTCCTCTACTGGGTACTCTCCATTTGAATTTCTTTATGAGAGACACCCTTGGGGATATTTAGACATAGCCAAAGAAACTTGGAAGGGGGAGCAGACACCCCATAAAAGGGTCAGTGAGCATATCACTCAAATGCAGGACAGGATTGCAGAAATCATGCCGATGGTAAAAGAACACTTACTGCAGGCCCAAGCAGCTCCACAGAGGATATATAACAGGGGCGCCCAACTCTGTTTTCTCACCTGGTGACAGGGTCCTGCTGTTAGTTCCCACTGTTGAGAGCAAGATCCTGGCTAAGTTGCAGGGTCCCTTTAAAGTAATTGAAAGAGTTGGGGAGGTCAATTACAAGGTATATCAACCAGAAAAAAGGAAGCCCGAACAGATTTACCACATAAACCTGTTAAAACCCTGGAAAGATAGACTGGTGTTAACTGCGAGGTCCCTCCTGGTAATGCCTAAGGGTGCCGAGTCCCCTCCGATCCCTGAGGTCGTGATTCCAGACACCCTGTCATATTCCCAAAAACAGGAAGCTAGAGAGTTCCTGATACGGTATATAGAGAAATTTTCAGATTTACCTGGTACGACTTCAGCAGTTCAGCATGATATTGTTACTGAACCTGGGGTCCGTGTCAAGCTCAAACAGTACCGAATTCCTGAAGCGAGAAGAAAGGACATCAGCTATGAAGTTAAAAGAATGTTGGAGCTAGATGTCATTGAGGAATCCAATAGTGACTGGTGTAGCCCCATCGTGTTAGTCCCAAAACCAGATGGCACTTGAGGGTTCTGTAACCGACTTGGCAAGGCTCGCTATCTGACCACTTTGGACTTGACAAAAGGTTATTGGCAAATACCCCTGACTGACCTGACAAAGAGAAGACTGCATTTGTGACCCCGGAGGGTTCCTTTCATTATATAAAAAAAAAAAAAAAAAAAGCAAAGCAGCCTTTTGGGTTGCAAAATGCCCCCGCGACATTTCAGAGGGCCATGGACAGGACCCTAAGACCCCACCGACGATATGCAGCAGTCTAGATGACATAGTGGTACATACCCTGTTTCCCCGAAAATAAGACCTAGCGTGACTGTCGGTGATGGCTGCAATATAAGCCCTAACCCCCAAATAAGCCCTACCCTGTTTCCCCGAAAATAAGCCCTACCCTGAAAGTAAGACCTACAAGGGCTTTAACTAGGGCTTATTTGGGGGGGGGTAGGGCTTATATTGCAGCCATCACCGACAATCACGCTAGGTCTTATTTTCAGGGAAACAGGGTAGCACTGACTGGGAGTCTCACTTGCCCCGTGTCCAGGCTGTCCTTGATTCCTCTCTTCAAAAGAAGGTTTGACGGCAAATCCAAAAATATATGCCATTGGTCTAGAGGAAGCCAAGTATTTGGGCTACACTATTGGCTGTGGTGTCATAAAACCTCAAGTGAGTAAAATAGAAGCCATCCAGGAGTGGCCACGTCCTACAAACAAGAAGCAGGTCAAGGCCTTTCTTGGCATTGCGGGGTATTATAGAAGATTTATCCCAAATTTTGCAACTATAGCTGCCCCACTGACAGACCTTAGGAAAGGGAAAGACTCTAATGGTGAAATTGTCCTCAGTAGCAGAGGAATCTTTCCAAGTCCTGAAGAAGGCTCTTTGTGCACAGCCAGTACTGTACTCCCCCGATTTCTCCAAAGATTTTTTTGGTTCAGACGAATGCATCTGATGTTGGTATTGGGGCAGTACTATCACCGGTATACAATGGGGAAGAACACCCTGTTGTGTACCCCAGCAGAAAGCTCAATGACCATGAGAAAAAGTATGCAGTCATTGAAAATGAATGTTTAGCCAAAAAGAGGGCCGTGGACAAACTCAAGTACTATTTGTTAGGGCGCCAGTTTGAGTTAACAACCACGCTCCCCTGAAATGGATTACCCAAAAAGGAGGAGACTAATAGATGGGTAAACCGGTGTTTTTTGGCTCTACAGGATTACTCCTTCACTGTAAAAACACAGGCCAGGTGTTGAGATGGGGAATGTAGATGCCCTGTCCTGTGTTCACTCCTATTGGGCTACAGGTGTTCCAACCCTGGGGTTGATACAAGGGGGGGGGGGATATGTAGCAGAGCGTCCCAGAGAGAGCTAGGAAAAATCCTGTTTGGGGTTTATACATCTCCCAGGCTCCTCTCATATACGTTCAGGGATCTCTGATCCATGATCCAGTTCGGGTCTTGGTCCTCTCCCCCAGGCTAATTTAAGCTCACCTGAGCAGACAGCCTTTGCTCTCTGCCTGGGAAACACAGACAATGCTGATCTGTGAGAGCAAAAAGGTTGGTAAAAGCTGTTAAGCCGTTTATGTGGAAACTGACAAGCGGTAGGCTTGCTCAGCCTGGTAGTTACGGCCTGCATAATGTATAGTTAGAGCCGAGACATGGCTAGGTTTTTGTTTGGCTATTTTGTTCGGTTTGTTTTTTTCTGAACACTGTACAGCACCTCTATAGACTTGTAAATATCACCATTAAACACTTCACTGTTTGTTACTACTGCACTTGTTCTGGCATCTGTGCCTGAAAGCCTGCTTATCACAGGGAGCTTTTGTACCTGCTACCTGTCCCCAGGTTACAATACATACATACCATTTTTCTCTTAATACATTTCTAAAGGTGCTATTGACATGAAATATTCAACACATCAGTAACAACCCATGCAATTCTTTACCATAAACAAATAAGTTCAGAAATGAAGTTATGTGTAATAACATGGAATGACACAGGGAAAAAGTACTGAACTCATGAAGAGAGAGAAGGTGCTATAAAAAGGCATGGAAAGCCAATACACAAGCTATCAGTAATTAGAAACCAATCCTGCCCCTTGTCAGTGCAAATTAACATCAGCTGGTTCAGTCTCAACCGATGGTCTTTAAAAAGGGCGTTTCATTACCAAGGTGTCACATAAGAAACATCTCATGATGGGTAAATGCAAAGCGCTCTTAAGACCTTCACAACTTTATTGTTGCAAAACATACTGAGGGCATGGGTTACAGAAGGATTTCTAAACTTCTGAATGTTCTAGTGAGCACTGTTGGGGTCATAATCCAGAAGTGGAAAGAACATCATTTCACCATAAACCAGCCACGACCAGGTGCTTCTCGCAATATCTGACAGAGTGAAAAGAATTATCAGAAGAGTAGGCCAAGAACCACTTGTGGAAGTAATGCACCCAACCGCCATGGCCTGTATGCATGCTCACCACCCAAGACTCCATTGCTGAAGAAAAAGCATGTTGAAGCTCCTTTAAAGTTTGCTGCACAACATTTAGACAAGCCTGTCACACATTGGGGGGGGGGGGGGGTGTCGGGCCGGCTATCAGAGCCAGGACAAGGCAGTGGAGGGTGCAGGGGGGGTGACCGGTGGCTGTGCTGGCTCTCTGTGGTCGTGCGAGTCAGCAGCTGCTACTGCTCTGTGTCATTGAGCTCACATCGGGCGTTGGGGGCCTGACATATATACAGATGAGGGGGAGGCAGCTGAGTGCATACAGGTATGAGGGGGGGCCCCCGCCTGCATACAGGTATGAGAGGGGGTCCTGACTGCGTACAGGTATGAGAGGGGGTCCCGACTGCGTACAGGTGTGTGGGTGGGCTGAGTGCGTACAGATGTGAAGGGGGATTAGTGCGTACAGGCATGATCAGTGAAGAGGGGGTGTCAGCTATAGGATCTGCCTTGGGTACCAAATGCTCTAGGTATGCCCCTGCGTAATACACACCATGTAGAATAATAATGGGGGGGGGGGGTTGGGACTTTAAATGAAGCACACGGTGTGTGCGAGCCTCCATCCCTGGTTCAGGTATTAGAAAAAAAAGGAAGGTAGGACTTTAAATGAGGCTATTGATTTGTGGGGGTGAGATGATTAGAAAATATATTTAATTGGCATATTGAGTCTGATAATAAAGAACAATGATGCACATAGTAGAAAAGGTTTAATATGTATACACACACACGGTATTGACCTCATGAATACATTACATATACATATCAAAGGGATGGCATATAAAATTGACAAGAGATTAAATATGGATAAAAATTAATTATTGCAAATTCATATATGTACAGGTCATCTAAAATGGCACTATGTAATGTAATCAATGGTAAGAAACACAGTATAATCATTTGGTTGTAGATAATGAGTCCAAGTAGGTTCCTATCAGTAGGCATGAGAATGCATTCTAAAAGCCTGACACGTTTCGTGGATAATACCACTCTTCAGGGACAGATGCATGCAACTCTATAAAAGACAAACAAAACATGAGTAGACCAGTATGATCAAACGTTATACACCTCAACGAGAAGGATGTGTACAAGAGAAAAATTATTAGGAGTCAGAAAGAAGAGAGAAAAAAAAAAAAAAAGGAAAAAAAAGACGACCATAAGACAGGTATAGATGACAAAAACAAAAAAGTGAGCATAAACAGGAAAAGAAAAACCATGTAATTACCTGTTTAGGATATACAAAAAAGGAAGTGCCATGTAGTGTGCAGTGTGCACAGGGAGGTGCTGCCAAGAGGACTAGCTAGCATAAGGCAATACACACCATGTTTGGAGGTCAAATGACACTACACATCACCCCATACCAACAGCGAAGTTTGGAGATGGGAACATCATGGTGCAGGGCTCTTTTTCAGCATACGGTACTGGCAAATTTTATATCATTGAAGGAAGCATGAATGGAAAAGATATTCTTGATAAAAATCTGCTGCCGTCTACCAGGATAATGAAAATGAAACAAGGGTGGACATTTCAATAAAGCAATGATCCCTAAACACAAAGCCAATGAAACTTTCAATTGGTTTCAAAGAAAAAAAATAAAGCTGCTAGAATGACCCAGCCAATTACCTGACTTGAATCCAATAGAAAAGAAAAAAAAAAAAGTCTATAGAAAGAACAAAAAGATCAGAGTTCATAGAAGGGGCTCATGGAACCTTCAAGATTTGAAGACTGTTTGCGTGGAAGAATGGGAAAAAAAAAAAAAAAAAAATGGCCACTTTTCTCCAGCCGGTAAAAGGAAAAGGTTGCCAGTAAAAAAATATAGCTGTGATGCTTGGCACGGAACTGCACATGTTCCGTTCTGGCCAGGAGTCGGCTGAGACCATCCGAGTGCCTTCCACAGTGCGTTTGGGCGGTGCTGGTGGGGGACAAGTCTGGCAGAGGCAATGCCTGAGCATGTCATGTGATGTCATGGTACAAAGGAGCTAAGAGTGGCTGAAGCCTCATGTGCGGGTCTGCAGGCCCGGAGCAAAGCAAGCCGGTAGCAGGACTGTCAGTGCTATTTGGACTGAAGGGACCATCTGGTGTGGAGAGAGACTGTCACTGTGAATCGGGGGGGGGGGGTGTCGTGATCTGTGCTGCTGCACACTGCTGTCAGTGTCACTGTGAGAGTCAATTTCATGTGTGTGTACCTGACCATTCTAATTTCTTGCCCTCCTGTCCCTGAGCCACTTACTAGATCAAAAATAAAATAAATTTTTTTTTTGCCTTAATATCTACCTTAATAACATTGCAAATTGCATATTATACTTGGTTTGTAGCCAAAATACAGAAATTTGCACAAAAACTGTAATTTTGTAACTTTTGGAAAGGTCAGTAAAAACTTGCATGCGACTAGTTTCTCCATACAGGCGGCATCTTGAAGCCGTCATTATTAGCAAAGTATTTTACCAAAACGTATTTAATAACTTTCAGTTAGCGTGTTCAATACTTTTTTCCCCGTGTCATTCCATAGAACTTAATTTCTGAACTTATTTGGATGTATGGATTGCATGGGTCGTTACCGACACGTGGTGAAAATTTAATGTCAATAGCACCTTTAGAAATATATTTACCTAGATAAATGGTGATGTGTTCAATACTTAATTTACCCAAATATATACAGTATCTCACAAAAGTGAGTACACCCCTGACATTTTTGTAAATATTTTATTATATCTTTTCATGTGACAACACTGAAGAAATTACACTTTGCTACAGTGTAAGGTAGTGAGTGTACAGCTTGTACAACAGTGTAAATTTGCTGTCCACTCAAAATAACTCAACACAGCCATTAATGTCTAAACCGCTGGCAAAAAAAGTGAGTACACCCGAAGTAAAAATGTTCAAATTGGGCCCAAAGTGTCAATATTTTGTGTGTCCATTATTTTCCAGCACTGCCTTAATCCTCTTGAGCATGGAGTTCACCAGAGCTTCACAGGTTGCCACTGGAGTCCTCTTCCACTCCTCCATGACGACATCACAGAGCTGGTGGATATTAGAGACCTTACGCGCCTCCACCTTCCGTTTGAGGATACCCCACAGCTGCTCAATAGGGTTTAGGTCTGGAGACTAGGGATGAGCTTCGAGTTCGAGTCGAACTCATGTTCTACTCGAACATTGGCTGTTCGCAAGTTCGCCGAACAGCGAACAATTTGGGGTGTTCGCGGCAAATTCGAATGCCGCGGAACACCCTTTAAAAGCCTATGGGAGAAATCAAAAGTGCTAATTTTAAAGGCTTATATGCAAGTTATTGTCATAAAAAGTGTTTGGGGACCCGGGTCCTGCCCCAGGGGACATGGATCAATGCAAAAAAAAGTTTTAAAAACGGCCGTTTTTTCAGGAGCAGTGATTTTAATAATGCTTAAAGTCAAACAATAAAAGTGTAATATCCCTTTAAATTTCATACCTGGGGGGTGTCTATAGTATGCCTGTAAAGGGGCGCATGTTTCCCGTGTTTAGAACAGTCTGACAGCAAAGTGACATTTTGAAGGAAAAAACACATTTAAAACTACCGCGGCTATTGCATTGCCGACAATACACATAGAAGTTCATTGATAAAAACGGCATGGGAATTCCCCACAGGGCAACCCCGAACCAAAATTAAAAAAAAAAAAATGATGTGGGGGTCCCCCTAAATTCCATACAAGGCCCTTCAGGTCTGGTATGGATTTTAAGGGGAACCCCGCGCCAAAAAAAAAAAAAAAACGGCGTGGGGTCCCCCTAAAAATCCACACCAGACCCTTATCCGAGCACGCAACCTGGCAGGCCGCAGGAAAAGAGGGGGGGACGAGAGTGCGGGCCCCCCCCCTCCTGAACCGTACCAGGCCACATGCCCTCAACATTGGGAGGGTGCTTTGGGGTAGCCCCCCAAAACACCTTGTCCCCATGTTGATGAAGACAAGGGCCTCATCCCCACAACCCTGGCCGGTGGTTGTGGGGGTCTGCGGGCGGGGGGCTTATCGGAATCTGGAAGCCCCCTTTAACAAGGGGACCCCCAGATCCCGGCCCCCCCCTGTGTGAAATGGTAAGGGGGTACTTACCCCTACCATTTCACTAAAAAACTGTCAAAAATGTTAAAAATGACAAGAGACAGTTTTTGACAATTCCTTTATTTAAATGCTTCTTCTTTCTTCCTTCATCTTCTTCTGGTTCTTCTGGCTCTTCTGGTTCTTCCTCCGGCGTTCTCGTCCAGCATCTTCTATCTTCTTCTCCTCGGGCCGCTCCGCACCCATGGCATGGGGGGGAGGCTCCCGCTCTTCTCTTCATCTTCTTCTCTTCTTCATCTTCTTCTTCTTCTTCTTCTGTTCTTCCTTCTTCTCTTCTTCATGTCTTCTCCGGGCCGCTCTGCAGCCATGCTGTGGCATGGAGGGAGGCTCCCGCTGTGTGACGGCGTCTCTTCGTCTGACGGTTCTTAAATAACGGGGGGCGGGGCCACCCGGTGACCCCGCCCCCCTCTGACGCACGGTGACATGACGGGACTTCCCTGTGGCATTCCCCGTGACGTCACAGGGAAGTCCCTCAAGTCACCGTGCGTCAGAGGGGGGCGGGGTCACCGGATGGCCCCGCCCCCCGTTATTTAAGAACTGTCAGACGAAGAGACGCCGTCACACAGCGGGAGCCTCCCTCCATGCCACAGCATGGCTGCGGAGCGGCCCGGAGAAGACATGAAGAAGAAAGAAAGAAGAAGAAGAAGAAAGAAAGAAGAAGGAAGAAGAAGAAGAAAGAAAGAAGAAGGAAGAAGAAGAAGAAAGAAAGAAGAAGGAAGAAGAAGAAGAAAGAAAGAAGAAGGAAGAAGAAGAAAGAAAGAAGAAGGAAGAAGAAGGAAGAAGAAGAAGAAAGAAAGAAGAAGGAAGAAGAAAGAAAGAAGAAAGAAGAAAGAAAGAAGAAGAAAGAAGAAGAAAGAAAGAAGAAGAAGGAAGAAGAAAGAAAGAAGAAGGAAGAAGAAAGAAAGAAGAAGGAAGAAGAAAGAAAGAAGAAAGAAAGAAGAAAGAAAGAAGAAAGAAAGAAGAAAGAAGAAAGAAGAAAGAAGAAAGAAGAAAGAAGAAGAAGAAGAAGAAGAAGAGCGGGAGCCTCCCCCCCATGCCATGGGTGCGGAGCGGCCCGAGGAGAAGAAGATAGAAGACGCCGCGGAGAAGATGCTGGACGAGAACGCCGGAGGAAGAACCAGAAGAGCCAGAAGAACCAGAAGAAGAAGAAGATGAAGGAAGAAAGAAGAAGCATTTAAATAAAAGGAATTGTCAAAAACTGTCTCTTGTCATTTTTAACATTTTTGACAGTTTTTTAGTGAAATGGTAGGGGTAAGTACCCCCTTACCATTTCACACAGGGGGGGGCCGGGATCTGGGGGTCCCCTTGTTAAAGGGGGCTTCCAGATTCCGATAAGCCCCCCGCCCGCAGACCCCCACAACCACCGGCCAGGGTTGTGGGGATGAGGCCCTTGTCTTCATCAACATGGGGACAAGGTGTTTTGGGGGGCTACCCCAAAGCACCCTCCCAATGTTGAGGGCATGTGGCCTGGTACGGTTCAGGAGGGGGGGGGCCGCACTCTCGTCCCCCCCTCTTTTCCTGCGGCCTGCCAGGTTGCGTGCTCGGATAAGGGTCTGGTATGGATTTTTTAGGGGGACCCCACGCCGTTTTTTTTTTTTTTTTGGCGCGGGGTTCCCCTTAAAATCCATACCAGACCTGAAGGGTCTGGTATGGAATTTAGGGGGAACCCCACGTCAATTTTTTTTTTAAATTTTGGCTGGGGTTCCCCTTAATATCCATACCAGACCTGAAGGGCCTTGTTTGGAATTTAGGGGGACCCCCACATCATTTTTTTTTTTTAATTTTGGTTCGGGGTTGCCCTGTGGGGAATTCCCATGCCGTTTTTATCAATGAACTTCTATGTGTATTGTCGGCAATGCAATAGCCGCGGTAGTTTTAAATGTGTTTTTTCCTTCAAAATGTCACTTTGCTGTCAGACTGTTCTAAACACGGGAAACATGCGCCCCTTTACAGGCATACTATAGACACCCCCCAGGTATGAAATTTAAAGGGATATTACACTTTTGTTTGACTTTAAGCATTATTAAAATCACTGCTCCTGAAAAAACGGCCGTTTTTAAAACTTTTTTTTGCATTGATTCATGTCCCCTGGGGGAGGACCCGGGTCCCCAAACACTTTTATTGACAATAACTTGCATATTAGCCTTTAAAATTAGCACTTTTGATTATTCATGTTCGTGTCCCATAGACTTTAACGGCGTTCGCGTGTTCGAACAAATTTTTTTCCTGTTCGCATGTTCTGGTGCGAACCGAACAGGGGGGTGTTCGGCTCATCCCTACTGGAGACATGCTTGGCCAGTCCACCACCTTTACCCTCAGCTTCTTTAGCAAGGCAGTGGTCGTCTTGGAGGTGTGTTTGGGGTCGTTATGTTGGAATACTGCCCTGCAGCCCAGTCTCCGAAAGGAGGGAATCATGCTCTGCTTCAGTATGTCACAGTACATGTTGGCAGTCATGGTTCCCTTAATGAACTGTAGCTCCTCAGTGCCCTCATGCAGCCCTGGACCATGACACACCCACCGCCATGCTTGACTGTAGGCAGGACACACTTATCTTTGTACTCCTCACCTGGTTGCCACCACACACGCTTGACACCATCTGAACCAAATAAGTTTATTTTGGTCTCATCAGACCACAGGACATGGTTCCAGTAATCCATGTCCTTAGTCTGCTTACCTTTAGCAAACTGTTTGCGGGCTTCCTTGTGTATCATCTTTAGAAGAGGCTTCCTTCTGGGACAACAGCCATGCAGACCAATCTGATGCAGTGTGCAGCGTATGGTCTGAGCACTGACAGGCTGACCCCCCCCCCCCCCCCTTCAACCTCTGCAGCAATGCTGGCAGCACTCATACGTCTATTTCCGAAAGACAACCTCTGGATATGACGCTGAGCACGTGCACTCAACTTCCTTGGTTGACCATGGCGAGGCCTGTTCTGAGTGGAACCGGTCGTGTTAAACCGCTGTATGGTCTTGGCCATCGTGCTGTAGCTCAGTTTCAGGGTCTTGGCAATCTTGTTATAACCTAGGCCCTCTTTATGTAGAGCAACAATTCTTTTTTTTCCAGATACTCAGAGAGTTCTTTGCCATTAGGTGCCATGTTGAACTTCCAGTGACCAGTATGAGAGAGCGACAGCGATCACACCAAATTTAACACACCTGCTCCCCATCCACACCTGAGACCTTGTAACACTGATGAGTCACCTGACACCGCGGAGGGAAAATGGGTAATTGGGCCCAATTTGGACATTTTCACTTAGGGGTTTACTCTTTTTTGCCAGTGGTTTAGACATTATTGGTTGTGTGTTGAGTTTTTTTGAGGGGACAGCAAACTTATATTGTTATACAAGCTGTACACTCATTACCTTACATTGAAGCAAAGTGTAATATCTTCAGTCTTGACACATGAAAATATAATAATATATACATTGGGGATGGAAAGTATTCAGACCCCTTTAAATTTTTCACTCTTTGTTATACTGCAGCCATTTGCTAAAATCGTTTAAGTTCATTTTTTTTCCCTCAATGAACACACAGCACCCCATATTGACAGAAAAACACAGAATTGTTGACATTTTTGCAGATTTATTAAAAAAGAAAAAAACTGAAATATCACATGGTCCTAAGTATTCAGACCCTTTGCTCAGTATTTAGTAGAAGCACCCTTTTGATCTTATACAGCCACGAGTCTTTTTGGGAAAGATGCAACATGTTTTTCACACCTGGATTTGGGGATCCTCTGCCATTCCTCCTTGCAGATCCTCTCCAGTTCTGTCAGGTTGGATGGTAAACGTTGGTGGACAGCCATTTTTCTCTCCAGAGATGCTCAATTGGGTTTAAGTCAGGGCTCTGGCTGGGCCATTCAAGAACAGTCACGGAGTTGTTGTGAAGCCACTCCTTTGTTATTTTAGCTGTGTGCTTAGGGTCATTGTCTTGTTGGAAGGTAAACCTTCGGCCCAGTCTGAGGTCCTGAGCACTCTGGAGAAGGTTTTCTTCCAGGATATCCCTGTACTTGGCCAGATTCATCTTTCCCTCGATTGCAACCAGTCGTCCTGTCCCTGCAGCTGAAAAACACCCCCACAGCCTGATGCTGCCACCACCATGCTTCACTGTTGGGACTGTATTGGACAGGTGATGAGCAGTGCCTGGTTTTCTCCACACATACCGCTTAGAATTAAGTCCAAAAAGTTCTATCTTGGTCTCAAACCAGAGAATCTTATTTCCCGCCTTTTTGGAGTCCTTCAGGTTTTTTTAGCAACCTTCATGCGGGCTTTCATGTGTCTTGCACTGAGGAGAGGCTTCCGTCGGACCACTCTGCCATAAAGCCCAGACTGGTGGAGGGCTGCAGTGATGTTGACTTTCTACAACTTTCTCCCATCTCCTGACTGCTTCTCTGGAGCTCAGCCACAGTGATCTTTGGGTTCTTCTTTACCTATCTCACCAAGGCTCTTCTCCCCCGATAGCTCAGTTTAGCCGGACGGCCAGCTCTAGGAAGGGTTCTGGTCGTCCCAAACATCTTCCATTTAAGGATTATAGAGGCCACTGTGCTCTTAGGAACCTTCAGTGCAGCAGAATTTTTTTTGTAACCTTGGCCAGATCTATGCCTTGCGACAATTCTGTCTCTGAGCTCTTCAGACAGTTCCTTTGACCTCATGATTCTCATTTGCTCTGACATGCACTGTGAGCTGTAAGGTCTTATATAGACAGGTGTGTGGCTTTCCTAATCAAGTCCAATCAGTATAATCAAACACAGCTGGACTCAAATGAAGGTGTAGAACCATCTCAAGGATGATCAGAAGAAATGGACAGCACTTGAGTTGAATATATGAGTGTCACAGCAAAGGGTCCGAATACTTAGGACCATGTGATATTTCAGTTCACAACAAAGAGTGAAAAATTTAAGGGGGTCTGAATACTTTTCGTCCCCACAAATAAATTATATATATATATATATATATATATATATATATATATATACACATACATATACATACATATACATACATACACACACATACAGGCCACTTTATTATTAGGTACCACCTTGCTAACCCCCCCCCCCCCTTTTGCCTTCAGAACTGCCTTAATTCTTTGTGGAATAGATTCAACAAAGTGTTGGAAACATTCCTTAGAGATTTTGCTCCATATTGACATAACATCACGCAGTTGCTGGAGATTTGTTGGCTGCACATCCATGATACAAATCTCCCGTTCCACCACATCCCAAAGGTGCTCTATTGGTTTGAAATCTGGTGACTGTGGAGGCCATTGGAGTACAGTGAACTCATTGGCATGTTCAATAATCCAGTGGTAAGAGGATTTGAGCTTTGTGACATGGTGCATTATCCTGTTGGAAGTAGCCATCAGAAGATGGGTACACTGTAGTAATAAAGGGATGGACTTGGTCAGCAACAATACTCAGGTAGGCCGTGAAACAACTCTATAGAAACAAGCACAGGAGGCAAATCAGACAGCAGCATTGTCAGTCTTTGGGGGGGGGGGGGGGTTAGGATAGTGTTAAAAATGAATTAGATTTAGCTCACACTTTTAGTTACAGCAAACTTTTTTTTTTTTTTTTTTTGAATAATTGGTTTCTCCCATCCATGAAAACTGATAATTTTTGCTTGAGAGTTTGTGCTTTTGGAAAACAGAATGGATGGACCACCAGATGAAAATAGAAGAACGCCTAAGTAAGAAAATGAATATAGCCATCACATCTAAGAATGGTTAAGCTGAAATATAATAAAGGTTTGTGTTTGGATTTAATACTGCTTTATAAAAGTGTAAGAAAACATTTCAAAAAGCAATTTCCTTACCTTTGCCTATCCCCTTACACTGCGCAGATGTAACCCACTCTCTTCCTTCTCAGTTGCTTACTTAGTAAATTCTGAAAGAAAGCCCTCTGGCATTCCTCTGCAACGTTTACCTGCAGCCACCGAGGCCCCTTCTCACTGCTGCCCATGTGCTAGAAACCCATAAAATGTCTATGTAACAAGAAGCTTTCCTAAAATTTGCAAAGGTTGCTGAACTCCTGGCATTGGAATGTTGGATGCAAGCTGCCCAAACACTGACTCAGAGTATGGGCTTGTCATTTGCATACATGTGCTTGGGAAATAAAGAAGTCAGTTTTGCAAAGTGGAATGATTTGCAGCAACAGCTATGATGCCACTAATTGCATGATACTTTACAGTAAGTGTCCCTATTTACAATATATCAGCTCTGATGGTGTTAAAAGTGAAATGACAAAACAATGAACCAATGGTCCAATGGTCAAAACTACAATATTTAATGGAACAGGTTACACACTTATTTAGGGAGTGCCATGTAAGTTTTCCAGCACCCCATTTCTTGTGACAGTGGATGGGGGTTCTTGCAGCCTTTCTCACATTTAAAATTGGTGCGGATGTGCGGGACACCATGGCAGACAGACTTGATGAATGCACAATTTTATTTACAAAAGTAATTGCATTTATTATTTCTTCCTGAAAGGTGAACTTACCCTTTAAACCAGAGGTCTCCAAACTTTCTAAACAAGAGTCGACTTTACTGTTGTTCAGAACTTAGGGGGGCCAGAATGGCAGTGGAAAATATCCAGGTGTCAGTAATAGGTCAGATAAAGGCGAGCAAAGGGCCGCATCCAGCCCCTGGGCCGCAGTTTTGAGACCACTGCTTTTAAAAACAAAATAAACAAGCCGCTGCCCAGCCCCATTTCTCTCATTGGCTCCCGCTGCTGTCAAAGTCAGTGAGCCAATGGCACCACGCTGCTGTCTCAGCCAATAAGGAGGGGAGTCTTGGACAGCTGAGTCTCTCGTGCAACAGCACTGGATCGAGATGGACCTCAGGTAAGCATTAGGGGGGCAGCTGCACACAGAAGGTTTTTTTATTCATTTATTTTTTTTTTTTAAATCTTAAATACATAGAATGCAATAAGATAAAACACCTTCTGCCTTTACAATAACTAACAGACCTATAGCATTTTTGTTAATGCAGTGCATCTCAATGGGTCAGATCTATATCGTGGCGCTCTAAAACATACACTATATTATCAAAAGCATTGGGACCCCTGATTTACACGCACATGGACTTTAATGTCATCCCAGTCTTAGTCCGTAGGGTTCAATATTGAGTTGACCCACTCTTTGAAGCTAGAACAGCTTCAACTCTTCTGGGAAGGCTCTCCACAAGGTTTGTGACCATTCTTCCAGAAGCGCATTTGTGAGGTAAGGCACTGATGTTGGCCTGACTCGCAGTCTCCGTTCTAATTCATCCCAAGGGTGTTCTATTGGGTTGAGGTCAGTCAAGTTCCTCCACCCCAAACTCGCTTATCCATGTCTTTATGGACCTTGCTTTGTGCACTGGTTTGAATCATTTGGTGGAAGGGGATTATGGCGTGGGGTGTTTTTTCAGGAGTTGGGCTCGGCCCCTTAGTTCTAGTGAAATGAACTCTTAAGGCTTCGGTATACCAAGACATTTTGGATAATTTCATGCTCCCAACTTTGTGGGAACAGTTTGGGGATGGCCCCTTCCTGTTCCAACATGACTGCACACCAGTGCACAAAGCAAGATCCATAATGATATTGATGAGGGACGTTGGGGTGGAGGAACTTGACTGGCCTGCACAGAGTCTTGACCGTAACCTGATAGAACACCTTTGGGATGAATTAGAGCAGAGACTGCAAGCCAGGCCTTCTTGTCCAACATCAGTGCCTGACCTCACAAATGCGCTTCTAGAAGAATGGTCAAACATTCCCATAGACACACTCCTAAACCTTGTGGACAGCCTTCCCAGAAAAGTTGAAGCTGTTATAGCTGCAAAGGGTGGGCCAATTCAATATGGAACCCTACAGACTAAGACTGGGATGCCATTAAAGTGTGTGTGTGTGTGTGTGTGTGTGTATGTATATATATATATATATATATATGTCCCAATACTTTTGACAATATATTGTATATATGTTGATGTGCATTGGATACTTGCTTTGAATGCGATTTAAAATAAATGGCACTTGAATACACTTTGCTTGCATGTGTTGTTGCACCATGCATTAAAAACAACAGCAGTGTTTATCGGTTTCTAAAGCTACACAGTACAAACACTTACAAAAGCATGCATAAAATACTAAATATGCTTATACCATATATTGATAAACAAAAAAATATATACATTTACCTGTGAAAACAATGGCAGTCGTGTCAGAATAACGGTTTACAGCGACAGAGACAAAATCACTGTCCATTTCCCCTTTTAAAACCCGTCAGCTGTGAAATACTTTTCTACGGAAACTTTCTTTAAAACCACACCAGATATTTTCTTTTACGTCGTCATTCAGTCTGTAGAGAATTGTATTCCACTTAAAATGTCTTCTGTTCTCTTTTTTAAATAAAATCCACCAATGTTTTCTTCCATGCACATACATAAAGGCCCCCTCCTTGAATCCTCATCAGCTGCTCTTTGTGTATGTAGGAAGTTGAATAGTTCTGTCCACTCACTCTAATCAGAGGGATGGGCTTCCTACAGCTGAAAGGAAACCGAAAGGAAAAGGCATTTTGTGTAAACAGGTTCCCACATTGACAAGTCATTTGCATTTTCTTTGCATTTGCTTTACGCTTGTTCATGTGATGAGGGAAAAGCTGAGTCATGTACTGGAAAAAAAAAAAAACTGTTTGAATTGATTCCCGAAAAAAAATTTTGTGCAGCATTTGAACATACTGTAGAATGCTTTTATTATTACATTCATAAGATTGTACACCTTATGTCCTCCCAAAACAAGTTACTATACTAAATAAAAAATTATGGCTCAAAAGTTTTACCACCCCCTTCATGACCAGGCCATTTTTTGGGACACTGCACTATTTTAACTGACAATTGCGCAGTCGTGCTACATTGTACCCAAATAAAATTGATGTCCCTTTTTTTTCCCCACAAATAGCTTTCCTTTGGTGGTATTTGATCACCTCTGCGTTTTTTATTTTTTGCGCTATATACAAAAAAAGACCACCAATTTTTGAAAAAAATTAAAGATTTTTCTGCTATAAAACATATCAAATTAAAAAATATAAAAAATCGAATTTCTTCATCAATTTAGGCCAATATGTATTCTGCTACATATTTTTTGTAAAAAAAAAAATAAAAAATTCAAATAAGCGTATATTGATTGTTTGGCACAAAAGTTATAGCCTCTACAAACTATGGGATGTTTTTCTTAATTTTAAATTGGAAAAGTTTCCCCATGGGGTTTATTGCCAGCAAAACATTAATGAAAGAAGTTTGTTCTCTCTTTTTCAAAAGAGTATACATTTTTATTTGGTAAAAAATACAAAAAGGACATTAATGTATTAAAACGTGAGCTCTGGACATATAGCTAAAACATGTACATGATAATACAGCCGTGAGTACATACAAAAAGACATAGCATAATATAGACAATTATGTAATCATACTATGCTCCCCAACCCCAACGTGTTTCGACCTTAGAAGTAGGGGTCTTCTTCTGGTGGAATACAGAGGGAAGAACTCTAAAAGAAAATGCATTGTGACAATGAGATCATTAAAAAAAACAACACTATCAAAAACAGTGCATATTTAAAATTTGTACAAAGAATTTTCATGATTCAAGTGTATTTATATTTACCACTGAGGGCTGAAAAAAAGACTCCTGACTGCTGTGCCCAGAAGCTGCTAAAGGATCCACCTGGTGCGGCAAACACTCCTGTCCCAGTGTGCGGAGAGGCGAAAATGCACACAAAGGGGAAAGAACCACCCCTAAGGCCCACAAGAGGCCGCGCTGACTCCCAGCAGCCAAGGGGAGGGGGGCAGAGTGGGGAGGGGAGGACCAGGACGGAAAGGACCCCGAAGGGGAAGGGGATGAAGAGGAGCAGGGAGGTTACAGGGAAACCAGACCTCACATCACCACACTGTTAAAAATATAAAATGAATAATGACTTAGAAAAAAGTTTTTACTAGTAATAGCGGCGATCAGCGACTTATAGTGGGACTGTGATATTGCGGCAGACAAATTGGACACCTAACTGACACTTTAGACACTTTTTGGGGACCAGTGACATTATTACAGTGCTAAAAAATATGCACTGTCACTGTACTAATGAAACTGGCAGGGAAGGGGTTAACATCAAAGGGTTAAATGTGTTCCCTGGGAGTGCTTACTAACTGTGGGGAGGTGCTTTGACTGGGGGAAGATAGAGATCCATATTCCTGCCTAGCAGAAACACAAGATCTCCATCTTCCCCTCTCACAGAACAGCGATCTGCCTTGTTTACATAGGCAGACTGACGTTTTGCCTTTCTCGGGATCAATCGCGGGGTGCCGGCAAACACTGGGTATGCCAGACCAGCTGATTGGTTCCCTCTGTATCTAGTCACAGCAGTTGCGGGTCGCTGGTGGTGCACGTGTGCGCCCCAGACCTGGAACTAGAGATCATGTAGAGGTACGTGATTTCACCCAGGAAGGCCGTCCTGCTGTAGTATATCTGCGTGGGGTGGTCCAGAAGAGGGTAATAGCTTTAATTTAATATTAAAACGTACAAACAGCCAAACAATAAGTTTAACTCCATCATTACGAGGGTAAAACAAGTGTTAAAGTGGTATTAAACCCAAAAACAAAAATGTAATATATTGCAGCTTACCAATCATTAGATGTGGTGGCTACATTCGTTTTTTTTTTTTTCTTTTAGACTTTTTTCCCCTGGTGATCTGGCCAGTAACACAACTCATGTATTAGGCTTGATTCACACTAATGCGTTTCTTGATGCATTTTGCAGAAATGCAGGGAATTTTTTTAACATGGGTTCCTATGGAACATGTTCACATCAATGCATTTTTGTGCCTCTGCATTTTTGGAAAGAGTCAGGGACTTTTTTTCCCGCAAAATGTGTCACAATTTGTGTTTTGCGATCTGTGTTTTTTTTTTTTTTTTTTAGCTGTACATTCACTGTATATAACTGGTTGCTAAGGAGGGGGCTGGGAAGCCGGCCGCGGCATCCTTAACAACGTATGAGTCATCAGCTATCATCGGGCTTCCCCGCTGAATGTAAAAAAAATAGTGAAAAAAACAGCCTTGGGCCCCCCCCCCCTGGTCCATACCAGGCCGCGTCTAGTATGGATTTGGAGGGGACCCCCACGCCAAAATTAAAAAAAACTGGCGTGCATGCAGCCGGCAGGTCAAGAAAGGGAGGGGACAAGCGAACGCACAGGACCCGTTTGCAATCCAGTCCGCATTGAGAGCCGGGCACACTCACCTGTCATGCGAATTGGATGCGGAGAAACCCCGCATCCAATTCGCTTATATGTGAACCCAGCCTAAGAGTGCCTCGACTCTGGATGAAGGAGCACAGGGGCACCTTTGGACAGCAACATTGTCAGTCTGGGGGGGAGGGGAGTGTTGGATGGACTAGCAGGTTTAAATACACTAACAAATTGAAGCCACACTCCATCCCACACTGCAGTTACAGAAACATCACAAAGCAAAAGCAAATGCTTTTTTTTTTTTACTTTTAAGATAAAGGTTTTACATGAATAAATAAAAGCTGATTGTTGTAAGCAACCCTGTTAGTGGTATATTTGTTTTCTAAGCCCTTTAACTGTTACATCTGCAAGGGAGCTTGTTCCATCGAGAAACAGCAGACTGATTGAATTACCAGGTGGAAATAAAACCTAAGGACCCTTTCAGATGGATTCTGTCCAAGCGGATACGCCTGCTCAGCCTGATCCCAGCACAGCAGACATATGACAGCCTGCTGTTCTCTATGGGGCGGGCAGATGGAAACAGACTGCTTGTCCGTTTCCATCCAATTGTTATCCGATCCACCAGACCGATGGGGAAAGGATCCCCATCCCATCTGTTTTTAGCAGATCAGATCCGCCAGCATCTAAATCTAACTAAAATAGCATAGTGGCTCAGGTATACGTCCATGACTTGGATGCTGTCTGTGACTCCTGGTATCGTCAGCGCTGTCCTAGCACTCACAGGTGGCTCTCCATACCCTCAGCACTACATACTCTACCCTGACTCCTGACTCTGGCCCTGGTCTTTATATAACGGGTGGGCCCACCAAACACCCAAAAGCCCGGGAACTGAGCCAAACATGTTTAACCCCATCTCCAGCCTGGGACGCCTACTGGACTAACTAAACACATTTTAAACTGTCTACAGGTCTTCTTCATAAAGACAGAGAAAGATCTTGTGATGATGTCACAGGGACACAGACAATTTTTTGTGCCTTCTAGGAGTAGATAAAACAATAATTCAATAATGAAATCAACAAATGAACTGTCTTTACAAGGGTAGGTGGAGTGAAAAAACATTAGGTGAGTAGAGTGTCACTTTAAAATTGGCCTGTGATGATATTAGAATGGAAGCTGTCCTTAATGACCTTCTTCCAGTAGTGCTACTTACCTCTCCGCCAATGTTTTAATACTTTGAGTTACTGGCTTGGAACAAGTATGCAGAACATAAAGTTTGAATGAAGTCAGAACTCCTGATGTGCATGCATTAGAAGGTTAGATCAGTAACCTACATACTGGTTCGCTTTAAAATCTTTCAGTAGATTCAAGTGATTTATACAACCCGTGCAGCTTAGTCCAAAGCTCCCATGTCTAAAAATCAAGATGTCACACTTCCAGTTCCAGTCTTCATTTAAAGGGGTCGTAAAGTCAGAAGGTTTTGTATCTTAAGCATTCTATGCATTTTGATAAAACACCTTCAGTGTTCAGCAGTCCCCCTCAGCTACCCTAATACTTACCTGAGCCTCATCTCGATCCAACGATGTTGCATGAGAGACTTGGCTCTCCCTCCTGATTAGCTGAGACACACCGCTGGTGCCATTGTCTCCCGCTGCTGTCAATCAAAGTCAGTGAGCCAATGAGGAGAGAGAGGCGGCGGGGCCGAGCCGGGGCTCCGTGTCTGAATGGACACACAGAGCAGCCGCTAGGCTCAGGTGCCCCCAAAGCAAGCTGGGGGACCCAAGAAGGGACCCAACAAGAGGAGGATCTGAACTGCTCTGTTAAAAGCCACTGTACAGAGCAGGTAAGTATAACATGATTGCTATTTTTAGGCAAAAAAGATAAGACTTTAGTATCACTTTAAAGTGTACGTTCACCTTTTTTCAGAATAAATGAAAAGGTGAACTAACACCCTACACCCACCCCACCCCTGGTCCCCACTGCACTTACCTCCATGGGTGATACAGTTTCACCGTCCATGCAGCCCTGTGCAGCCATCCTAGGGTTTGAAATATTTGCAGTTCTTCCTATTCTTTCTCTAGGGATGTCGGGAAGGATCAGAGTGATTATGACTGTTCAGCTCTAGCACGTGTATCACCCATGGAGGTGGGTGCAGCAGGGACCAGGGGTGGAGAGAGTGTAGGGTGTTAGTTCACCCTTTCCTTTTTTTTTCTTTAAATGAATCTTGTCGTTAAAGCCCAACCCTGGGAAACTTTAAAATTATCCCTTGCAGTTGGACTGTGCCTACACTGAAAAGGTAAATTGCTTGTTTAGTTTAAGGACCAGTTCACACTGGTGCGACATACACTCCGACTTTGAGAGAACATGTTGCATGCCATGTAAAAATCAATGATTCCCTATGAGAGCCGCCTTAACTGGTCTGACTTGTGTTGGTCCGACTTTGTAAAAGGTTCCTGCACTGCTTTGGTCAGACTTCTGTCCGATTTCAGCCCATAGAATTGAATGGAAGTCGCATCCAAGTCCAATCAGCATCTTAACTGATCCGAATTGTGACAAGCGACTTGTACTCAGAGGCAATGTTAGCAATGCAAAATGCATTTTTTTAAAAAAACAGCGTGCCCCCCCAATCCATACCAGTCACTTAGGTCTGTTGTGGATTTTGAGGGGAAACCCCACGCCAAAATAAAAAAAAAACGGTGTGAGGTCCCCCCCAAAATCCATACTAGACCCTTATCCAAGCATGCAGCCCAGGAGATAAGGAAAGGGGGGGCAACGAGCCCAGAGTTGTGGGGAGGAGACCCTTGTCCCTATCAACATGGGGACAAGGTGCTTTGTTGAGGGCATGTGGCCTGGTATGGTTCAGGAGGGGGGGGCATTCACTTGTCCTCCCCCCTTTCAGGGCCTGCCGGGCTGCATGCTCAGATAAGAGTCTGGCATGGATCTTGGAGGGGATCCCACGCCTTTTTTTTTTTTTTTTTTTTGGCGTGGGGTTGCCCCTCAAAATCCATACCAGACCTAAGGGTCTAAAAACACAGAAAACACACAGATAGGAAAATAAAAATTGCATTTTACCAGTCCTTAGATGTTAGATGCATTTGTTTTCCTTTGAACTAAAGTCAAAAGTTTTTTTTTTCTTTTTTAATAGAGCAAGAGGGTGTTATAACCCCTGTCAGATTTTTTTCGCCATCTGTGTCCTATTGCGGGGGATTTCCCTTCACTTCCTGCCCCATAGCTAAACAGGAAGTGAGAGGAATTCCCATCAAATTAAGGGAATTACTTGGGGACCCCCAGGTCACCAGCACTGGTGTCCCCATTGGAACTTTTCCCCTTTATTACTTATCTGAGGACAGCCCAAAATTTGGGATTTCCTTTTCCTTTCACTTTCAATGATAATGGTAAACAGGACAAATAGAGAGAGAGAGTGAATCTCCTTAATTGGGGCACAGACAGCAATAAAACCTGACAGGTGTTTTAATCGCTCTTTACTCTATTCGAAACTGAAAAAATAACTTTTGCCTGTAGTTATACTTTAAGTACATTTTCTGAAGACAAGTACAGACAAACACCTTTGATCGTGCTAGAAATAAGGGGCAATGCAATAAAGCATTTGCAATACTTTTCTGGCATTATAGGCACATTAACCTCTTTCTGCCGACGTAACACATATATGCGGAACCAGTGCACTGGGCTTTTTTCCGTGGGGCCACATATATGTTTCTCCCTTTGTGCTGTCTCATCGAGAGCCCTGGGCCCCATACTAACGATCGGATCTCCCAATTCCGGGTCACCTGATCGCTGTGGTAGCCTCTGGCTACCACAGTGATCTGTCACTGTAAAGCCTGCCTCTGTGATTTTATCTCTCTGTGAATGAAGAGGAAAGATACAATGTAGCGTTCTCTTTCCTTGCAGAGAGGAAAAAAAGTGTGTGCAAAAATAAAATAAAAAAATAATAAAAAAAAAAATAAAGAAAAAATGCCTAGATCAAGGTTTGAACTAGGTTAGTGCCTGGGTCAAAGGTCAGGATCAAGGGTCAAGGTCAGTATATTTTGGACTGGATTTTTTTTTTATTATTAGCATCAGTGTCAGTTATTGTCATTGTTTTTTAGGTAGGAACAAACAAAAAACTAAGCAAAATGTGCACTATTGTTTCTGGGCTGTACTAGGGGTACAAACAACAACTGTCATGCACATATGTGGTATCGCTGTGATTTTCAGGAGCAGGAGAATTTATTTTGGGTTGTTCATTGGTGGTAGGTTATGGTAGTAACAAGAAATATACAGCTGAATCTAAAAAAACAAATGTTTTTTTTTTTTTTACTTTTTTGGGCCATTTTTTCGTTGATAATAAAGTAAAATCAGGAGATATCCATAACCATTTACTACAAAATGAAAGCTCAATTTGTCCTGAAAAAAACAAAGTATAATCCACCTGGATACACAAAGTAGTTGTGATAATATGTACGGTTTTACTAATATGTCAAAATTGCAAAATTGTGCTTAGGGATTAATATTTGTTTTACCTTTAGGAGTGAAGGGGGTAAAATGTCCTGCACCTAAATCATAAAAGCCTTGCAACAGTTCTCTTAACACTTTCCCAAAGCATTGCTTTGGCTGCGACCAATTCAAAAACAAATTGCCTCCAGATTGTAGATAAAGAAATTTGAGGTAATTATGATTAGTGTGCTAAAGTGCTAAAGCCTCGTACACAATCGGATTTTCCAATGGGAATTGTGTGATGACAGGCTGTTGGCGGAAAATCCGACCGTTTGTATGCTCCATCGGACAATTGTTGTCGGATTTTCCGCGGACAAATGTTGTATAGCAGGCTTTAAAATTTTACGCTGACAAATGTCTGTTGTTGGATTTTCCAAGCATGTGTACACAAGTCCGTCGGACAAAAGTCCAAAGTACAAACACGAATGCTTGGAAGCAAGGATGAGTCAGAAGCGATCGGTCTTGTAAACTAGCGCTCGTAATGGAGAATTAACATTTGTGACGTGGCAAATTATGAAATCTTGAAATGCAGCGCACATTCTCTTCTTCTTTAATGGGATAATAATAAAGCTGCTTTGCTGGTGATCTGATGGAGTTATTGCAAACAAATTTTCAAAGGCTTTTTTTTCTAGTGATATAAATAATAATATTATTATGCTTGTTATTTATTTATTTATTTTTTTATGCAATTTAACACAACACCATTATCCTGTAGTTTTTAAGATCAAAGATACAACTATGTTGGTGTCCCTTGTCAATTTTACATTGTATTTTTTAAAATGTAACTGCCTACTCCCAAACTGTCATTTAAAGTAAAACACATAGCCAAGTATTATTCTTCTGTTCTCATTAAAAAAAGAAAACAAATAAAATTGGACATGCTATCTGCCAATAGAACTTAACCAAAAAGTGTATTCTATGTATCCAAAAATATAGAAAATATACCAAATCAAATCATTACTCAACCAAAAAATAAAATAAAAGCCTCATGCATGTGTCCTGCTTCTTAATATAGGGGGTCAACAATGCCAAGAGTTGAAAGCAGGGGTCCGTCATCCAGAGATAATTCCGAAAACCATCCGGGTTATTCACCTGGAGCTCCCGCAGCAAAGGCATATGACATAATTGGTCATGATTAATAGAGCAACCAATTTTTGGTCCAAGAATGCCTCCTCCTCCTGTTCTTGGACTGGACTTGGGTCAAAGCAATAACTCTAATGCCAATAGTAAATAACACGTTGTCTCCTCCAATTCTGCAACATGGCTGGTTGACGAAAGGCCGTTCAGAAACAAACTGAAAAGCGCAAAATGAAAAGTTCGAAATGAAAAGCACGAATCAACACTTACCAAACTTCTACTAATACGAAATTAGCAGAAGGAGCCCAAATGGTGGCGCTAAAGAGCTGAAAAACCACGTAGTACCTCACTACGTTCCTGTTTGTTGGCTGACAATTCCTTGCCATTTGTATGCAAGACAAGTTCCTGGCCAACGCCCTTCAGACAAAAGTCTGCGGTTTTGTCTGCGGAAAATCCGATGTGTATGAGGCTTTAGAGTGCGGTTGCTATCCAGACAACTGATCAGGGCAACAATTAGAAATCAGGAGGGCCCATACAGCTTACCTGAAAGAGCTTCCCCCAGAGGTACACCTTTAGTTAGCCAAAGGAGAAATTGTACCAACAGGTACATGAATCCACTGCATGCACTAACATTTTTTTATGAATGAATGAATGAATGAATGATTTGTAAAGCGCTGCAATTGCGAACTGAATCGCCTCAAGGCACAATGTCTCTGACACACTTTATGAATTTCAGTTATTGTGTAATTTCCTTTGCACTGAACTGATATTTCAACCAATGTTATCAGCTTTCCCAGCTGTCTTCTGTGAACTACAAAACACCTCTTTTCTTCAGAGATGAGGGAAGGGGAAGGTGCATGTAGTTCAAATCAAAAGAGAAGCCCAGGGTGATAATGCCATTCATTCAAAGATACAGTATAATGAGTGGGTGTTGTTCCCCTAGGATAGGAAGTGTGTAACTTGCAGGATAACCAGGTGAAAAGAAAAAGAAAAAAAGAAAACTACTGCAGCCACCACATACTGTATAAGAACTAGTAGGATGCAATAAATACACTTTTTGTTGGGGTTAGATACTGTAAATTTGTTGTCTAAAAGCTCTGAAGTACAGATACAAACTACTGTTTGTTGGTATGTGGACATTAAGGCTTCATGTACACGGGACGTTTTACAACCTCTCCTGAACCATTGAACTTGACAGATACTAACCGACATTTAAAAACGTCTGTTTTGCCATGTTTACATGCTGTGTTTAGTGTTTAGAAGCATTTTTTTTTTTTTTTTTTATGTTTTTTTTTTTTTTAATAGTCCAAAAATGTAAAAGGCCTGTAAACGAAACGCTGCTAAATGCGAGTTACCGTGTTTACAAGCTGTTACAGGCCTTTGGTATTTCAAATGCCTCTGAACATCCATCCTGAAGGTATTTTTTTTGCGTTCCAAAAAATGCTTCTAAACTCAACTAGAAACGACTGTAAACGACCCTGTGTACATGTACTGATAAGATAAGAGGAGAGTTCAGGGGCAGCTGAAAAAAAAGGCCCAATTGTTCCGTCTGTTAACCAACAGCAGTGTACATGAGGCCTAATAACTTCTTCTTTCTGTCTGATGTTGCAAAAAATACAGCGAATCAGTGTATCAAATCAAACCTTTCATTGTTTTTTATCGAGTAATCTTAATGCCATATTTAGAAATTCCAGCTGAAACCAATCTATTGATCTGATATCTTTGGTACTCTACTATCACTTGTACTGACCCACTAAAGTGTTTATATAAAGGAATCTGAAAATTGAATGATGAGGTTAGATGTGATATCTGCTCTAATAACAAAAAATGTAAATGGGTAGCTGATGAATCTCTATATGTAGCCAGGTAACATTTAGCTCTGTTATTATTTATGGCAAAGTATTTTGATAGGAAACAACAGCTTTCTACTATCGAACACCCTCTGTCTCCCCTCTTCCAAGTCATGTTGATTGACAGCACAGCTTATGCAACAAAAGATCAGGGGCATTTTCATTGTAATATGGAAGCAGAGCTTTATTTTTTTCTCATTCTGACCTACTAGTGTAAAAAGTACAATGAATAAAATAAAAAGCATTTTCTACAACAATTCTTGTTGTTACATTAGTTTCAGGCATGAAAACACCCTAAAATATGAGTTTTCTTGTTTACAAAAAAAGTGTTTGAATTTATACATAGGCAGTGGTTAATTATTGGTCCAATCCTTTGGGCAATTAGCACACACTGCAATTTCCAGTGGCAAGAATCTATTAAATCCTGCATCTGGAATGATTGGTGTGCATGAAAAGCTGTGGCCGCTCAATGTATAAATTTCGATGGCAGGCTAACAACTATTTGCAACCGTTTGCACAGCCGACTGATACCTGCAATGATACATTGGGGGTTATTTACTAAAGGCAAATCCACTTTGCACTGTAAGTGCACTTGGAAGTGCAGTCGCTGTAGATCTGAGGGGGACATGGAAGGAAAATAAAAAACAGCATTTTAGCTTGTACATGATTGGATGATAAAATCAGCAGAGCTTCCCCTCATTTCAGATCTTCCCCTCAGATCTACAGCGACTGCACTTCCAAGTGCACTTGCAGTGCAAAGTGGATTTGCCTTTAGTAAATAACCCCCATTGTGTATTAATCCACCATATGAGCCACAGGGCCAGCGACAATGGACTTTCGTTTGCTTTAGAACTGCTTCATAGGAATGAAAAAGGAGGTGAAACAGGCCAAATGCAGGCCAATTGTGCCTGCAATGGTTTTGGAATAATTTCAGAAGGGTATCAAATTGATGTCAAAAGCACATGCATTTGTCCAATGAAGCCTGGTAACACTGGTTCTAACCCATATTTTTTTAAATGTACTTGTGTTGACTTTAGTCCTCCCACAGACTGTCATATGTATACTGTATAGAAGTAACCAAAAAAGCTGTTTATGCATATTGAGCCATACATTGTAGAGCTCTCCAGAAGCCCAAAAGCCCTGAATCCCAGAAAGCTCTAATATGCAAATAACTCTTTAATGTTGTTCCAGAAATCAAATAATAATGACCCAACCAATGGAACATGTGACTTAGGAACTGAAGTTTCTATAGGCATATTAGAGCTGCCCAAGCTTTGGTCTCCAAAGCAGCTTTACAAGGTATAAGACTATGCAGATGTATCCTTGCATTCCTATTCTACAGCTCTGTCGTTGATCCTCAGTGATACAGAGAGTGTCACTGGCATCATGACATCAGTGTCGTTCTCTGCATCATTGTATTGTAAAAGAAAAGGGCAACAGCGCTCTCTGCAGGGAAACTATACACCACGTCCACTCACAGGTGCCTAGGCTCGATGTGTCCTATCACACTCCAATGTAACAAATAGTAAGAAGAGCTGGCAAGACTGTAATCCTTGAAGTGTAAGTTATTGGTACATCAGAGTGACAGTAAAACAAAAGCGTTGACGCGTTTCGGCAAAGCCTTCGTCGTAGCTGGTTTGAGACAGATATGGCAAGATATAAATATATATATATATATATATATATATATATATATATATATATATATATATATATATATATATATATATATATATATATATATATATATATATACATACACTCACATACACCTACACAAGCTCCACCTTTACACAATTAGCATGTCAGGTTAGTATCACAGAACATTAGCATATTTAATTGATACCACCGATCATTCAAGTGGGTGGTGACTATAGCTGTTTTTGCCAACAAGAGAAAGGGAGGAGGAAGGGAGGAAGATATAAAAAATGTTGAGCCAAGAGAAAAGTGTGTAAAAAAAAAATG
The DNA here is from genome assembly GCA_037952925.1 of Lithobates clamitans. Classification (NCBI taxonomy): domain Eukaryota; kingdom Metazoa; phylum Chordata; class Amphibia; order Anura; family Ranidae; genus Lithobates; species Lithobates clamitans. The sequence goes on from JBBGZY010001138.1 coordinate 37,969, forward strand.
CTGCATACGATGTTGAGACCTTATTCTTCCAAAAGAAAAAATGTTCTTTGGAAGAAAGAAAAAGTATATACTGCTTGAGTCAAAATACTTTGTAGTAGTAACACCATGAAGGGTCATAATTGATGACAAAATTGAGTAAAAGATCCACATCCCATCTGTGGCATGAACCACAGATGGGATGTGGATCTATTCCTCAAATGACATCATCCGATCCCATCTCCCATCTCATTGTTCACTTGTTTTAGCTCTTCTCCTAGTGTTTTCCTTCTGTGCTTGCTTTTTATCTTTTCCTCCTGCCATTTTTGGTTAACCATTTATCTTTGATCTCCTCATAGTGATTCTGTCATAAATTTTGACCCTTCATGGTGTTACTACTACAAAGTATTTTGACTTAAGCAATTATATATACTTTTTCTTTCTTCCAAAGAACATTTTTTCTTTTGGAAGAATAAGGTCTTAACATCGTATGCAGCATTTTTTACACACTTTTCTCTTGGCTCGACATTTTTTATATCTTCCTCCCTTCCTCCTCCCTTTCTCTTGTTGGCAAAAACAGGTGTAGTCAACTCCCACTTGAATGATTGGTGGTATCAATTAAATATGCTAATGTTCTGTGGTACTAATCTGACATGCTAATTGTGCAAAGGTGGACATTGTATAGGTGTCATATATCTTGCCATATCTGTTTCAAACTAGCTATGACTAAGGCTATTGCCGAAACGCGTCAGTGCCTTTTGTTTTACTGTCACTCTGATGTACCAATAAACAACACTTCAAGGATTACAGTCTTGCCGGCTCTTCTTACTATTTGTATCATTGTGTTGTAAGTACGGTATTCCATGGTGACCTAGGCAGTGGGTCCATGATGGACCTGCATTCCACAAAGTTGGTTTGATGCTTGATATCATATAGGAGGACATGAGGACACTGGACTGCAGAATGGGTGCAGTAAAAGAGCTTTAATTTAAACTTTTAGAAATGGTAGGCTACTGATGGTTTAAAAAAAAAAAATAACAAATATATATATATATATACATATATATATATATATATATATATATATATATATATATATATATATATCTATATATATATATATATATATATATATATATATATATACCGTATTTATCGGCGTATAACACGCACTTTTTTCCCCTTAAAATCAGGGGAAAATAGTGGGTGCGTGTTATACGCCGATCCCCGCTAATTGTGAGCTATCGGCGGCAATCGCCGCCGACATTCACATAGCGAGTAGTTTTAAATATGGCGCCGCGGAGTTCGGAGGGACTCGGCGGAGCTGAACGAGCGCCGCCGAAATCACAGAGCCAAGATACACATAGTCGAGTGTATTCGGCTCTTTCCGGCGCCGCTCAGTCACACCCAGTCCCGCCATTGGACCTGTGTTATGTCCATCATAGGGTGGGACTGGGCGGGACTGTGAGCGGCGCCGGAAAGAGCCGAGCACACTCGACTATGTGTATCTCGGCGGCGTTCGTTCAGTTCTGCCGGCGCCGAGTCCCTCTAAACTCCGCGGTGCCATATTTAAAACTACAACTACATGCAGCTATGTGTATGTCGGCGGCGGCTGTAGGCATGGACACTGGGGGCAAAGCTGCACTGACCACTGGGGCAAGGCTGCACTGGGGCAAGGCTGCACTGGGGCAAAGCTGCACTGACAAGACTGCACTGGGGCAAAGCTGCACTGGGGCAAAGCTGCACTAACAAGACTGCACTGGGGCAAAGCTGCACTGACAAGGCTGCAATTGACACTGGGTCAAGGCTGCAATGACACTAACAAGGCTGCAGATGAACACTGATGAGGCTGCATTGATGGGCATTTTAATGTAAGTTTCTTTTCCTTAAACATCCCTCCTAAAAGTTTTTTTTACGCCGGCGCGTGTTATACGCCGATAAATACGGTATATATATATATATATATATATATATATATATATATATATATATATATATATATATATATATATATATATATATATATATATAGTGGTGGCTCAACTGGATTTTCGAAGCAACAGATCATGAGAGAGTGGCTGCAGCTCAAACTGAAATGATGCCTTAAAGAAACAGTTTTATGAGGAAAATAGGTAATTATGGATAACATTTACATAGATCTACGATACTGTATGTTCATTTTGAAGCATTTTAAAACCATGTTTAACATAAGAGCCTTTTAAAGATTGCTGTTCTGCTAAATTTGTTGCCCTTTCCAAGGCAAATCTGACACCAGTACACTTCATTTTAACAACTTTGATATTATCTTCAATCAGATATCTGATTTTTTTTTTTAGGCTGTGGATGTTTAAATATGATAATATCACACCCTTCAGATAATGAGGATTTGCATCCAAATGTGTTATAATAATGCTTTCAGTGCTGAAGCGCAATATGCATAATTTCTACAAGCTTATACGCAGAAAATTTACAGGTTTATTCAATAGAGCTGCACAAGGGAAAAAGTGCTATGTGCAAAGTACTGTATCCATAAATAACAATCTGGTTCCATTTTACACTTCTTTGACTATACTGCACTTTAATTCTTTGTTTTCTTCTTAATAAAACTATTTGTATTGATAGATGCATTCCGTTCTAAATGAATTATAATTGCATTGCTAAATAAATTACATAGTTACATAGTTGGTGAGGTCGAAAAAAGACACAAGTCCATCAAATCCAACCTATGTGTGTGATTATATGTCAGTATTACATTGTATATCCCTGTATGTTGTGGTCGTTCAGGTGCTTATCTAATAGTTTTTTGAAACTATCAATGTTCCCCGCTGAGACCACCGCCTGTGGAAGGGAATTCCACATCCTTGTAGTTCTTACAATAAAGAACCCTCTATGTAGTTTTAGGTTAAACCTCTTTTCTTCTAATTTTCTTTTTCTTTTTTATTGAGTGGCCACGTGTCTTGTTGAACTCCCTTCTGCGAAAAAGTTTTATCCCTATTGTGGGGTTACCAGTACGGTATTTGTATATTGAAACATATGCCCTCTCAAGCGTCTCTTCTCCAGAGACAATAAGTTCAGTGCTCGAAACCTTTCCTCATAACTAATATCCTCCAGACCCTGTTGCCCTTCTTTGTACTTGCTCCATTTCCAGTATATCCTTCCTGAGGCCTGGAGCCCAGAACTGGACAGCATACTCCAGGTGCGGCTGGACCAGAGTCTTGTAGAGCGGGAGAATTATCGTTTTATCTTTGGAATTAATCCCCTTTTTAATGCATGCCAATATTCTATTTGCTTTGTTAGCAGCAGCTGGGCATTGCATGCCATTGCTGAGCCTATCATCTACTTGGACCCCCAGGTCCTTTTCCATCCTAGATTGTTGTTGTGATTTGCTGAATGCTGCTTTTACAGGCATTTGGCCTTTATTTCAGCCTGTAAAAGCACCTCTATGTTAGCCTATGTGCCCATGCACACCTAGGTGTTTCCAGGCATATTAGAAGAGGAGTGTTCACAGGTAGAAAAAACACATACATAAAAAGCACATTCAGGAGAGGAGCTAAAGTACAGAAAAAATGCTGAATACTCCTAAATGTGTAAACTCCTAAATACTTGTAAATGCATCTAAACGCTAGATACCAGGGTTGTACAGCCGATACTGAGGCTCAAATCGCACTGCAAATAATAACATGCAATTTGAACAGGAATGCAGTGCGATTCCTGTTCAAATCGCATGCAGTTTCCTGCACCACTGCTGTGTGAACCCAGGATGAAGTCACTATGATAAGCCTGGGTTCACACAGGAGCAGTGCGGGAAACGGCATACGATTCGGACAGGAATGGCACCGCATTCCTGTTCAAATCACATGTGGTTCTTTGCAGTGCGATTTTGCTCAAATCGCACCACTAGGTATTGATTTCAGGTATCAGAGCATTTACATTCGTAATCCGTGAAAATGCTCAGTATCGGCACAGCATGGCATTAGTTGAGCTTTTGGGCGTTAATGCATTCCAGTGGTCAGAATAATATATATTCTGGCCAATGGAAACCATTAATGCTCAAACATTTTACGCTCCTAAATGAATGTGCAATATATGGCTTTAGACATTTTTTTTTTAAGCTTTTTTTCTTCTGCTAGTAGTTCTGACGTTCAGAGAAGCAAATTCCCTGTGTGCATGAGCCAATACAGGATTATAATGACTACCTGAACCGCATACACACATGTGCAACTAGAGGTGGGCAACGGGGTCATTTGTCACAGCTGTAGTTAGGACAAGGGTAACAGTGTCAAATAAGCCTTTGTATATAGCTAAAAAGTTAACTGGGCTCATATAATGATGCATTATGACAATCATGTTATTATAATAATACCTTCAATAAGGCTAAATAGTTTGTAGCCTGCAATGGTTAGTGGGAGGGGGATGTTATTACAAAATGTGTGCCTTGGGTGCAAAATTCTAGACCTATAATGAAGTTACTATAGATAATTGTAGGGCTGTAATAAATACAGAATCTCAATATTTATGTATGTATTGTGACAAAGTTAAAGAACGTTAGGGGTAGATATCAGTGGTGAGGTGAAAATAGCAGCATGTTGTCTGTGAAGAGTGCATTTGTGTTCCTCAGAGCCGCATTTCACTCCTTTTATATCAGGATGACTATCGCTAAGGTTTCAATGGCGATTGCAAATATCAGGGGAGAAAGGGGACAGCTCTGTCTAGTTCCCTTTTGATTATTAAAAATTTCTGAGTAATGGGCCATCAGGCATATTTGAGCACTAATTTTCGAATATAGCGCATAAATAGTCCCTAAGAATTTAGCACCAAAGTCCCATCTCTCTAGAATTTCAAAAAGGTATGTCCAGGAAATGGAATCAAACGCCTTCCGAAGATCTATGAATAATAGGAAGCCATCTTGTGGGGCTCCCTTATCTGAACAGTAATGTAGTAGAGAGATTAAGTCTATTGCTCTCCTAGTCTGGTCCGGACCCTGTCTCCCCAGGATGAAGCCCACCTGGTCTTTATGGACATAATTCGCTATAAAACTTGAAAGTCTTACTGCAAGAATTTTTGTCATGATTTTGAGATCATTGTTAATAAGGAAAATGGGACAGTAATTACTGACATCACTTGCATTTTCCCAGGTTTAGGTATAACAGAGACATAGGCAGAGTTCAATTCGTTATCCAGAGGGGCACCATCCCGTAAAGAGTTAAAAAATAGGGCCATAAAGGGGGAAAGAGAGGGGCCGAATTTCTTATAATAAATTACGGAAAAATCATAAGGCCCCAGGGATGAAGATGTCTTTAACGACTTAATGACCTCCAGGATCTCTTCAGTAGAGAAGGGTTTATCTAGCAGTTCCTGGTGAGTGCGTATTATTTTAGGTAGAGGTATGTCGCGAAGAAAGGTCTCCAATCTAGTCGGCTTGTCAGATTGTCGGTCATTATAAAGTCTGGAATAGAAATCATGGAAGGTGTCTATGATCTTCAAGGGGTTCTGAGTAAGATCACCCATTTTAGTGTGGATTCTAGGGAAAGTTAATGTACATACTGTAGTTTTGGGCTGATTTTTGCTGCCAATTTAGAGCCTATCTTATTTTTTTGTGTGTAGAATCTTGCGCCTGTCCAACTTAAATGATTTCTGCTGAGGTGGTCAGCGCTTAGTTAAGCTTAACGCAAGCTTCATCCAGTCGGGTCAAAATATCAGGGTAGGATTACTTTTGTGGCGTTTGCTGGGAAGGAGGAATTCCTCCAACATCTTACATATTTCAGCACTTTTTTCATGCTTTAGCTGTGAAGTTTTCCTCTCATCACCGCCTTATGCGCTGCCCACAAAGTGCCTGGGGAAACTGCATCGTTGTCATTTTCGGCAAAGTATTCCCTTAGGGTCTTTTCCAATACCGTGCAATGTACAGGGTTGCTCAGGAGTGCCTCATTAGGGCGCCATTTAAAGGGACCTTTAACCCTTGGGGAGCAAGTTAAGGTAAGCAAAACTATTGAGTCATCCGAAAGGGAAGTGTCTTGGTATTTAGAGGAGACCACTAAAGGAATTGCTGTGGCTTGTAGAAATATGTGGTCTATCCTGGAATGGGTGCGGTATGGAACAGAAAAGCGTGTATAGTCTTTGACGTGCGGGTTAATTTCCCTCCAAATACCTACCAATCCATTTAAATGCATCAGCTGTGCTATTTTTGAGCTCTAGGGGGGCATTTGGGTTTTGGAGTTACTGGATTGGTCTTATCTAAGGAGGGATCAAATGGGAGATTTGAGTCTCCCCCCCTAGAATAATCGTGCCTGTGAAATAAGGCCTTAATGTATGCACCATGTTTTCAAAAAATCTCCTTTGGCCCTTGTTCGGTGTGTAGTATGAGACAAATTTATAGTAGGGGAGAAATTGAGGTGTTTGGCAAAACAGATTGCCACTCCTCTTGTTTTGTTCTCTGCATTCGCTAGATAGAATTGTGGGAATCTCTTGTCTAAAAAGGAGGGATTATACAAGGCTGGGAAGTGCGTTTCCTGTAATAGTAAAATGTCTGCTTTTATTGTATGGTATAACTGCAACATTTTCCAGCTCTTAACAGGAGAGTTTAGTCCCTGTACATTGTGGGAAATAATCTGTACATTCAGATTGTGTGATATGACCTTAGATATGGACCAAAGAAGGGGAGAGGTCAGAGGGAAGTAAAAATCTCACCACAAGCAGAAAAGAACTCTGGCAGAGCGGTAACTTTATAGATTTTGAATTGTTCTGGTCTTTGAACGCTGTTGTGGGAGGAGCTCCAGGAATACCTTGGAAGAAGAAAAGGCAAGATACTGGAGAAGAGGGGAAGGTAAAGGAAAGAGGGAGAAGGAGGAGAGAGAGAATATGTCATTAATAAGCAAGTTAAACATTTCAGCCCTAAACCCAAACGGATTGAGAAGGGACCTGACACTTTCCAACCCTATCCCTGTATAGCACAAATTCCACCTGTATAGGAGGAAGTAATCTGTCCCTGAGAAGAGAATAAACGCCTCTCGGCAACAGATGGAGGTGCATTGCGACCGCTCCAGGAATGCAGCCCCCCGGGCCAATCTAAAAACTGGCGTGGAGAGAGAGTCATAGTCCAGAAAACCTCCTTTCGCTAGCAGAAGCTTCAGAAGATACTGCGAAGGACAATTCCAAACTTTCCTCTCTCAAAACCGCTGTAGGTTCTTGTTTTGAGAACCAGGCTTCTAGTTCCGTTTAATGACACACAGATAGCTAAGCTACTTAACGATAAAGAAGGACTCAGAAACGCGGTGAAAATGTATAGTTTCCGTTTCAACGAAAGGGGCTCCTTGGGAACTTGGAGTTTAACCAGTCAACAGACTATAAAAAGTGAGATCTTAATCACAATGAGTAGACTTGTTTCCAAGAATCAGATGTAAGGGATCTGAAAGGATGGACAGCATCTTTAGACTAGAAGTCTCCCTCATGGCAGATGAGAGTCTGTCGATCTCTTTGGTTGTTGTTTCTGCCAAATTGGAGTCAGGGGGCTTGGTGGGGATGGTCGTTTAGAAGAAGGTGTCCCCCTGTGAGAGGGGAGTTGGGTGAGTTCCTGGGTGATCAGGCCTAGGTGTATGAGTAACCGCTCGCCCTCTGGAAATGAGGAGAAGTTGTAGGCTTTATTCCGGTATGAGAAGTTCAGGCGAAGAGGAAAAGCCCATCTGTATGTGATCTCCTTGTGAGCCAGTAACAGAGGTTTAAAAAAGCGACGCTTTTGATTGTGTATGGTGAAAGATCTGCAAAGATCTGCACTGGAAGACCCAAGATGACAAGCTTGTCAGAGTTGCGAGATAATTTCATCACCTCTTCTTTTGCCGCGTAAAAGAGCGGTTTGACTATAATGTCTTGAGGGAGGCCATTTGTTCGTAATGGTTGGAGGGCCCTGTGTGCTCTGTCAAGCTCTGTCAAGCTCCAAGCGGTGGTCTGGGATGTCAGGGATTAAGTCCTTTATAAATGAGCGGACTGCTGGATAAACCTCTTTAGCTGAATTATAGTGTCTAGATCTGTTTTCAAGGTCGTAAATTTTACATAAAGCTGACTCTAATTGGTCATGGAGGTCCTGAATTCTGGTTAATTTTAGGCAACCGCTTGGCTAGCTTTCTTTTCTATCCTTTTTGTTGAAGATCCGCTTGAATCGAGGCAGTGATTTGCGCTGCTTTCTGGGACAGGACCCTGGATAGCATTTGAGAGAATGCTGCCATCATAGAGGGTATATCATGTGGAGTGGGTGGGTTCCTGTGGGCTTCCTGTTCCCATGACTCCGGGCTGGCTAGAAGATCCTCCATAGGAGTTAGATTGAGACCCCCCACCAACCTCCCTATTAGAGATTCTATGGAAGCTGGGGAGGGAGCTGTCTGCAGCAGGGTACTCACTGTGACCTTCTCATGTAGGAGGCTGGCAGAGGAATTGTGGTCCTGGTCTGCTATGGACTCTTCCTGCGCTGTGGCTGAGCCTCGTGTATCTGCGGCCGCTATTTTGGAGAAGCCCGACCTCGTCACAGCCGAGTCAAGCTGACGGGAAAGGTGCCTTCTTGCGGAGCCTGTAGCCATTGGGTGGCTCCTGGGTTTTCTCCCGGGGTAGCTGGCTCTGGATGAGAGCTCTGATGGCTGTGGTGGGGTTCACGGGACTGGAGCGGAGCTCCGAGACTTTGCGGCCATCTTGATTGCCTCTGCCCATGCGCCATGCATGCATGTACTATTTTACGAGGTCTAAATGAAAACGACCATTTTTTTAATACTGTATGCACTTTGACTCTTTCCGGTACCTTAAAACTCCCTTACTTTTTCTTCTCCCATAAACTGTTTATACTTGGGATAAGGGTACCATTAGACACATTGGGGTTGATTTGCTAAAACTGGAGCGTGCAAAATCTGGAGTAGCTCCGCATAAACACCAATCCGATTCCAGATTTTTTTGTCAAAGCTTAATTGAACAAGCTGAAGTTAGAAGCTTATTGGTTACCATGCATAGCAGCACCAGATTGTGCACTCTCCAGTTTTAGTAAATCAACCCCATTGAATAACCCCAGGTCTATATACACTCCTTTTGGTCAAAAAAGGATTTGTTTACTAATGCTAGCCATACACTGGTTGATTTTTAAAAGAACTTTCATATAAAAAATCTTGTCACTACATTCAATAATGTCGTCAAAGACTTGATGCACTTTTAGGCTGGGTTGACACCTATGCAAATTGGATGCAGGTTTCCCCACATCCAATTCGCATAGCAGGAGATTGTGATCGGCTCAATATGAAGCCGGTTCACACATCTCCGCAGCGGCTCCGGATAGAATTGCACAGGAGCCTATGCGTCTTTTGGTCCATTTCAGGTCCGAATTCAGCCTAAGATTCAAGCTGAAATCGTACCTGCAGTGAGTCAATGTGTTCTCAAGTGTGAATCCAGCCTTGAATTTCGAATGCTTTCAACATTCAATTTTGGAATGTATGGATATTTCCCAAAATGAAAACCACATACACTGTAAGGATTTCATTCATTACAGATCCTGCTTCTCCTGTTTCTGCCTAGGTTCAAATTGAATGCGGGTGTGAAATTGTGCGAGTTCAGCTGAACTCACATAAATTTAAACAGGCATTTCAGTCCGACTTCTGTGGCGATTTGAGAGAAATCTGTGAGGGTTCATGCACAGATGTCTATTAACTTCCCTGGCTGTATGATTATGTCAGATTTTTGTGTCTCAAAGCGGTACATTGTTTTGCATAGAAATTTGGCGTTCTATATTGTAGGCCTGTAATTCTTAGTAATAACACACTTAAATCTGTCCAAACAAGAGTTTAGTAGACATCCCGGGTATGATACAATGTGAAATACAAAATCATTAATAATAATATAATAAATAACTATAAATAATTATAAGAAATAATAATATAACAACAATAAAATTAATTTTGTCACGATTCGCTTTTGCTCAATTCTGCAAGTGTTCTAATTTACTATCGCTGTTTTCTAGCTGGTCTAAAACCACTTTCGACGTAAAGGGACACTTTTTGGTTGCCATGGACAATCTCAAGTTTCCAGGCAGAAAGAACAGTATATAATATAAAATTGCATGCAGCACTGGACAAAGCACTAGGGACAAAGGGAATGTGAAATGATTTGATACAGTAATGTCATCTATAAGTTTACAGTGTAATGTATGTGTTATGTTTTGTGTACTTTTTGAATTTGTCGCCTGGCCCCGATCCCATGCATTGCGACACTCGCAGGGAACGGAGCCCGGCACACAGAGCATCGGGTCCAGGACACAGCAGGGGGACATTGCAGGATCCTGGTGACAAGGTAAGTATAACGCACCAGGATTCTGCAATACAATCCTGAGTGTGGCTCGGGGTTACTGCCAATGGTACTGAAATTTAACCCCAAGCCACACAACCGGAATACCGCCAGGGAGGTTAAATTCCCCCTAGAAATTCCCAAAATTAGTGCAGGAACTACTTTTGGGAATCGGTGCAGCGCCGCAAAGTCGGCATCACATCGATTTGGACGGTACTGTTGCCGGCAATAGGTTCTGATTTGACATGAGATTTGACCTGTCAAATCGCATGTCAAATTGGCCCAATGTGAACGTGGGCTTCATCCTGTTTCTTTTGTTTATTCTATTTTTTTGTCACTTAGGTCCATCCATGATCATTGATTAGATACTGTTAACTATTAGAATGTTTTCTAAAGAAATTTTACTAATGTATGTTCAGCTTTAAGCTATAACGATTGTATAATTATTTTACAGCTTCTACCAGTTTAGAACTCTTCTAACAGTTAAAGATAATTGCTCAATGGTTTGCAACACTTATGGAATAAATATACCAGAGATAGATAGATAGATAGATAGATAGATAGATAGATAGATAGATAGATAGATAGATAGATAGATAGATAGATAGACACTTTTCTTCCAAAAAAATGGGACAACAGCAATCAAAGTAGTGTTTTCCTATAACCAAACTATAAACATTCCTTTGTTCTTGATTTTTTGACAAGTAAAACCAAAATGTAATAGTTAACCCAAGTGACATAAAATAAGCATGGCTATTGCCATTTTGTGTCCTGGCCCCAGGCTTTCTAATTAAGATCTATTCAATGCCAATATTAGCCTTATGAAAAGTCAACATTCTCTTTGCGACATTACATTTTGTATTGACCTAAAGCACTCTTGTAATACGTACATAACCTACACTGTTTCCCTCAGAGTGCCTTTTGCATTTTGTTCAAGAATTTTTCAAATTAAAAACTATAACTGTGAAAATGCTGTCATATGCCAAAATAATTTTCGAGTTCTGGAGAAAACTGTTATCTAATTAAGCAATATGACCTGACAAAACAGTCACCACTCTCTGTTACCTGAGGCACAGACAAAATGGCCATTGCAGAATAACGGATCCTAAAATGTCAGCTGCATTGCAGTCTTGGGAACATTCACTAGGGGATTAAAATAGATTTTACTACCTATTTAGTATTATTGCTCGAATGCAGGAGTCTTCCAAAACCCTTTGCGAAAGAGTTGCTTTATTAAGGTGCTTTTCTTTTAGTTTTGTAAATGCTGTCTATGACCCATCAACTATACACAGACCTGAAGAACTATGGCTCGAAACAACCAGAGAAAAACAAATATCTGAATTGTGATTATTTTCATTAGTATGCATATCAACATAAAGCACAACATCTGCACACTAGTCAGAAATAGTTATTTGTCATGATGATGATCACTGTTGTGGTCTGTATTGTAGCAGTCAGTGTATGCAGCCCAATTTAAACCTCAAATCTATATAAAATGTATAACTGCTGTTATCTGCTTCTTAAGAGGTTTTAGGATCTCTTGGCATTGTGTATTTGAATGTCCAGGCTTGCAGTGACTTCTAGTCTTGTGCTTTAGTCATGAATAGCAACATGCTTAAGCCCATTTTATTCTTGTAGCAGTGATCACAAGGAACTCACTTGTACCCTGGGCTGTACCTGATAACTGCTGTGGAACTTCTTCCTTTGTTGTTGTTGTATTATCCTTCTATAGTGTGGACAGGGTTTGGACTAAATATTCATTAATGCAGGAGTGAGGCAGCCATCTTTAACCACTTTCCGACTGCTGCACGCCGATATACGTCGGCACAATGGCAGCGGTGGGCAAATGGGCGTACCTGTACGTCCCCTTTAACCTCCCTGGCGGTATGATTATTTCAGATTTTTGATGCTCAAAGCGGTACAATTGTTTTGCATGGAAATTTGGCGTTTTATATTGTAGGCCTGTAATTCTTAGGAATAACACACTTAAATCTGTCCAAACAAGAGTCTAGTAAACATCCCGGGTATGATAAAGTTTGAAACACGAAATCATAAATTATAATATAATAAATAACTCTAAATAATTATAACAAATACTAATATAATAATAATAAAAATTATTCAATAATGTAATCAAATCAAAAACTCTGAAATTTGCTCAGTTGCAGAATTGTCGCTGTCATTACTTTCAGTGTTTGATGACAAATTTAGCCACAAATCACTATCGCTCAATTCTGCAAGCGATTCTAATTTATTATGGCTGTTTTCTAGCTGGTCTAAAACTGCTTTTGATGTAAAGGGACGCTTTTTGTTTGCTATGGACAGTCTCCAGTTTCCAGGCAGAAAGAACAGTATTTATAATATTAAACTGCATGCAAGGCACTGGAGAAACCACTAGGGACAAAAGGGATGTGAAATAAATTGATACAGTAATGTAATCTGTAAGATTACAGTGTACTGTATGTGTTATGTGTTTTCCACTTTTTGAATTTGGCACCGTGCTCCATCCCCATGCAACGCAACGCTTGCAGGGAATGGAGCTCGGCACTGTGATACATCCGGTGGGGGACACAGCCTCGCACACACAGCAGGGGGACAAGGTAAGTAACTTTGCCTGGAACCTGCGATTCAATCCTGAGTGTGGCTCGGGGTTACTGCTTTTGGTATTGAAAATCCACCCTGAGCCACACTTGGGATTACCACTAAGGAGGTTAAGTGGCGGGGTTAGAGGGCGCCCACCGCGTACAGCGTGACCGTGCCTGCGGGATTGGCAGACTCAATGTCTGCCGGGTCTCCCCTGCAATCGTGTCACGGAGCCGCAGAACGGGGAAGTGCCTATGTAAACAAGGCATTTCCCTGTTCTGCCTTGTGTCATGACCGAGATCACTGCTCCCTGTCATCGGGAGCAGTGATCGCTGCGCTGTCATGTGAGTTGTAGCCCATCCCCCCACAGTTAGAATCACTCCCTAGGACACACTTAACCCCTTCATCGCCCCCAAAAATCGCAGATCGGCGCCATTACTAATAAAAAAAAAAAATAATAATAATAATGCCATAAAACTATCCCCTATTTTGTAGATGCTATAACTTTATCGCAAACCAATCATTATACGCTTATTGCGATTTTTATTTTTTTTTTATTTTTTATTTTTTTTACCAAAAATATGTAGAAGAATACTTATCGGCCTAAAATGACTAAAAAAATGTGTTTTTACTTTCAAAATCTTTTATTGGTTTTGTACAAAAATCAGAAATTATAAAACATAAAATAAAGTACAATACGGGATATCAAATCACATATCTTGTAACATCCTCTAGTGCATAAGATACGCCTGCTGGGGCTAGAGCGTTATCATTTATAAGGCACATTGAGTATGGATAACTCTGGTGTATAGTAATCAAAACTTGAAATCTAGCAACTGAAGCAAACTTAGAACGTTTTCCCTAGGGGGATTGTCTGGCGTCTAGTGAGGTGCAAGGGGATCGCACCGGCACCCCTGGCGGGATCTTTCTGTGCTCAGTGCGAGCCCCCCTCCCCTCCTGACCCGGTATTGACCTAGGGTCCTAGGTTCTCAATGAACAGTATAATAATGCAGTGGAGATTACCACCTATCTAAGAGGAATAATCTGCGAGATGAGTAACGATTGTCTTGAAATGAAGAAAAACTGGTCAGATAACACAATACAGACATTACCCATTGAAATATCCTAGTTTCCCCCAGCAGAGGGACTGGATCAAACAAAATACAATTGGAAGGACAGAAAGGAAGAAGAGGAGAAAGGAAGAGAGTGAGAGAAATGTTAGCCGTCCGTCTGGAGAGGTCCCCGCCTCATAGGATGATCCCTGTTAATTTTGGGGTGGGACTCCTGGTATGAGAGAGATGCCGACGAATTTCGCCCAGGGCTCCCAAATAGCTTCAAATTGCTTAGTTTTGTCATCTAAAATGCTAGCCAGTTTCTCTTGGGACATGATCCAAGATATTTTGTGGATAGCTGCTTTCACCGAGACTTTGTGTTGTTTCCAGGCCTTGGCGATGGTGAGTTTTGCACCCAAGAGTATGAAATTTGTCAGTTTGCGTGAGTTCTTAGGCAACCCGGGCAGGTTGTCATTAAGAAGAGCTATGGTAGGGGATTTCGGGATTTGGATCTGCGTTGTTTTCCTTATCAGGGAAAAAATCTTGTTCCAGAAGGGCCTTAGTCTGGGGCATTCCCACCATACATGGGCCATTGTGCCCACTAGCTGACACCCCCGGAAGCACCTGGGGTCAGCCGATGGGTACATTCTGGAGAGCTTGACAGGTGTGAGATACCACCTAGTCAAGACCTTAACCCCTCCTTCAATTAAGGAGATGTTTTTGATGCCTTTAAAGGCCCTGTCGAAGGAGCGTCTCCATTTAGAGGTCTCCCATTCAAAGGCCAGATCCCTCTCCCAGTCCAGCATATAGGGGGTTTTTTGGGGGTGCAAGGCCAGTGACTGGTAGATGACGGAGATCCCCCCTCTCTGTTCACAGGAGCGACCACACCATGATTCGTATGGCGTAAAAGCGTTGTGTGAGGGGATTCCCCTTTTCCAACGTTGACATAGGAAATGTCTAATTTGGTGGAATCTGAAGTGTTCAGACTGTGGAATTTCCAGTTGCCTTATTCCTTGATCCAAGGAGATAGGGCCCTCCTTCGTGAAGAAGAAAAAATGTGTTTTTATATATTTTTTGGGGATATTTATTATAGCAAAAAGTAAAAAATATTGTGTTTTTTTCAAAATTGACGCTCTTTTTTTGTTTATAGCGCAAAAAAAAAAATAGCAGAGGTAATCAAATACCACCAAAAGGAAGCTATATTTGTGGGAAAAAAAAGGACATTTATTTTGTTTGGGTGTAACATTGCACGACCACGCAATTGTCAGTTAAAGCGACGCAATGTCAAATCGCAAAAAGGTCAGGAAGGGGGTAAAATCTTCCGGGGCTGAAGCAGTTGTAGAGACCGCTTTGCAATGCTCATCTATGAAGTGTCTCCAGTGCAGGGGGCAGCCATCTTGGATGGGTCTGGAGGACAGTGATTGGCTGATGTAACACAGCAAGGAGAAAGGGGGTTGCAAGCTGTGGAGAAAAGAGGACTGGATGAAAGCAGAGAATGCCTATCAGACGCTTAACTCACAGAAATGCGCATGCATGCAGAATTATTAGCAGAATAGTGATTTAAAGGATGCTCCTGCTCATGATCAAGTGCTGACTGGTCTTTCAGCCATTCTGTCCGTCCTGCTGCTACTCTACTTGTTCCCCTGTTGTTGACCCAGCTTCCCTCTGACCTGAACTTGGATCCTGATTCTTCCTTGTTGCCAGTTCCTGACCCCGGCTCCATTCCTAACCAAGTCTTTTCCTTATGATTCTGTACTTCCTGTCTCAGCAGGATGGAAATAGAGACATCACAACAACACCTATTCCTGTCTGAGGATTTGATATGAACCAGTGCAACTGTCTGGAGACCCAGAGGAAAGCACCCTGGGACTGGTAATAGACTAAACTGAACTAGTTGATCTGTTGTCTGCTGAGAATGGTCTTGCTTTCTTCAGGAGCCCCATTTTACCGGCCAATGCTTTTTTTTCTTTCATCAATCACTGGCCAGTGTGATAAAACTGAGACTGTTAACAGCACACAAGGATTGTATTTATATACTGTTGCTAGGTAAATGCAGTACAGTTATGTTGATTAGTGATCGTCAGAATACTGCAGGTGTTTAACCATATCTCTCATTATTGTCTTATTGATTGTATAAGTACACCTGCTAATCCTCTATTCTTTTAGGCTATGCTTGGCCTAATAAATTATTTGAAATACCTCAAGCTGTGTCAGCATGTGTTGGGTGAGAGAGGTATGTCATCTCCAGTTGTGCAGAGAAATCAGAAAACAATTCACATAGTTGCCAACAATGTTAAAAAATTTTTAGGGACACTTTTTTGGCTGTAGGAGGAGTCACATTATAATTAGGGGGCGGGGCATGCATGTGTAGGCATGTCACAGGAGAAAATAAGCTGAAAAATGGGTGTGGTTTACACAGAATAATGGGCGTGGCTTAAATGGGCATGGCTCAAAGGGGGTGTGGCTAGAGTCTGAGATGAATGAGGGATGGAGAGGGAAAGTTGTTTGTATAAGTACACCTGCTAATCCTCTATTCTTTTAGGCTATGCTTGGCCTAATAAATTATTTGAAATACCTCAAGCTGTGTCAGCATGTGTTGGGTGAGAGAGGTATGTCATCTCCATTTGTGCAGAAAAATCAGAAAACAATTCACATAGTTGCCAACAATGTAAAAAATTTTTAGGGACACTTTTTTGGCTGTAGGAGGAGTCACATTATAATTAGGGGGCGGGGCATGCATGTGTAGGCGTGTCACAGGAGAAAATAAGCTGAAAAATGGGTGTGGTTTACACAGAATAATGGGCGTGGCTTAAATGGACATGGCTCAAAGGGGGTGTGGCTAGAGTCTGAGATGAATGAGGGATGGAGAGGGAAAGGGGGAAAGGGGGGGGGGGAGGGATGGAGGGACAGCAGCCCCAGATCCTACACCACAACATTATTAGTATCAGGGACCCCAGATCATGCTGGATGATGCAATGTCATTATGCAGCAAACAAGGCATCTTGGCTCTTGTAGTTCCTCAGCCTAGTTATCTGTAAATGCTGTATTCATACCAAGTACCCTAGTGCATGCTGGCTCTTCAAGTTCTAGAGACCAGACCATGCTGGGTGATGCAATGTCATTATATAGCAAACAAGTCAGACTGGTTCTTGTAGTTCTACAAACCACTTACTGTATCTAATGGTGTCTATGCTGGATGGGATTCCATTTTGGTACAAGCCAGGCATGCTGGCTCTTGCAGTTCCACAGACCACTTATCTCCTGGTGTCGCTAGTATAAGGGACCCTAGACCATGCTGGGTGATGCAATGTCATTATATAGCAAACTGGTTCTTGTAGTTCTACAAACCACTTACTGTACCTAATGGTGTCTATGCTGGGTGAGATGTAATTTTAGTATAAAAACAAGCCAGGCATGCTGGCTCTTGTAGAGCCTCAGTAAATTGGTATTTACACCCAAGGCAGGCACAAATAATAAAGCCATGGACATAAGTATAACAATCTTAGGCAAACATCTCAGAGTAACCCCTTAATAAATCACCTTGGAATTACATGGCTCTTCCAGGAAATCATTAACTGCCACATTGGCTTTAACAATAACAAAACAAGTATCTAGGCAGGTAAATCAGCATGACATGTTTTCCTCACTCTGTGCCACGTTGCTTTGCTTTCTCCCATATTGGAGGGGGGATCTGAGCCATCATTATCTGAAGGGGAGCGGTCACATGTTGCTCCACGGGGGCGGAGGGTTGGCAGCGGCTGATCTCTTCCTGTTGTGTTCAGTGGAGAGGGGAGGGGTCTCCAATCCCTGCAGCCACTGAAGAGAGAAGCCAATTAGCTGCCCTCTCCTCCCCACTGAACACAAGGGGAAACAATACTCGTGGCAACGGCGGCAGCCATCTTTGTGTAGCCTGCTGCCGTTTTTAGCCCAAAACATTCCCGATTTTCACAGGACAAAACCAAAATCCCGGGAAAATAGATGGGACAAGCTTAAATCGGGATTGTCCCGGGAAAATTGGGACTGTTGGCAAGTATGAATTCAATGGCTCTTCTAGGGGTAGCGCTACACAATTTTATTTCTGTACATCTCTATGAAACACTTACTTTCTCTCTTTCTGGACATGGAAACCATAGGACATGGAAATAAGGCTAAGCGACTCAACTGCATGTAAATGCATGAAAACATAAGAACTGGGCTTCAGAAAAATGTCAGCCCATACTCTGGACTGATAAGCCAAAATGTTAAATATTTGGCTGTAGCAAAAGGAAGTTTGTTTGTGAAGGGTGGGAGAGTGGTACAATGTCTGCAGGCAACAGGGAAATATGGTGGAGGTTCCTTGCAAGTTTGGGTCTGCATTTCTGCAAATGGAGTTGGAGATTTGGTCAAGATCGATCGTGTCCTCAATGCTGTGAAATACAGGCAGATACTATTATGCCATACCATCAGGGAAGCTCCAAATGTATTCTGCAGCAAGAAAATGACCCCAAACATACAGCCAATGTAATTAATAGACATGTGCACACTGAAATATTTCGTTTCGGAATATCGTTTTCGTCCGAAAAATACATTTATTTAGTTACTCCCGAAATTCGTTTTTTTTAATTTTGTTTTTCGTTAATAATTGCATTCATCTGAAATTCCAAATTAATTAAGGTCGAATCTGTCATTGTAGGCTTATGGTGTCTGTCGAATGTTCAAAGAAGATTCGACGGAGCAGCTAAACTGTACGTGTACAGTTCCGGTCAAATTTTCCGCCTACAAGCTAGCTGTAGTAGAATTCTAATGTTGTATGACTAGTAATAATTATATTTATTAATTATTTCACTAGTCAACCAACATTAGAATTTTTCTATAGCCTATGGGTGGATGCATTTGACCGGAAATGTACGATTGCAGCGTCGTACAGTTTAGCTGCTCCGTCAAATCTTCTTAGAACTTTCGACAGACACCATAAGCCAAAGATTCGACGTTTGTATGTTTTTCGTTGCTTTGTCGAATCTTCGTCTTTCATGTTGAATGGTCTACTCTACCCCAACAGTCAGCCAACTTTCACATTCGTTTCTCAATCTCCAAGTGCAATGGCGGTCGCGGCATCCGACGTTGTGTCAGATATTGATACGGCATTATAATATAGAATCTATAATAATAAATCCCCCCCACAACACGGGCAGCCTCTGAGGCTATCACAACACTAGCAACACTAGTATCACTATCAAGTTCACAACACTAACACAATAGCAGCAGATTATTATGAAAAAGTTAAGTTGAACTGTAGCTTGCTTCACTATTGATCTTCTGCTGTGTTTATGCTTAATTGCTAAATAATTCAGGTTCTCTGACAAACGGACCAGCTAATATTGACTGTCTTCTGAAATGATTCAGTGTATGTGTCTCTCTCTGCTAGCAAATTGTAAGTGAAAGTAAGTTGGCTGTACGTGTGTACTTGGTTCTAGCTATTTTACTGCCCCTCCTCTTGGGTTACAATCAGCCAATAACATTATCATCATCATTATTTTTATTTTACTTCCCCCACCCAATTCCAGCAGCGATCTTTTCTCTCTATGTCAAATCTTTTCTCTCTATGTCGAATCTTTTCTCTCTATGTCAAATCTTTTCTCTCTATGTAGAATAATCTTGGACTAATAGAGTTAAGGTTAGGCACATTCGACTACAGGTTCGATAGACACAGATTGTTATTGTCAGCGTCATGTCAAATCTCCTATCTATATCGAACTGTTGTCTCAACGAAAACGAAAATAAAGTATTTGTTTATGTCGGATCTTTTGGTTTTCGTATTCTGCACTTTCGTTATCATTTGTTAAAACGATAACAAAAATACCTGAAATTCGGATGAAAATGCATTCGGACGAAAACGAATGCACATGTCTAGTAATTAATGGCTATCTTTAGCATGAAGAAGAGCATGGAGTTCTGGAAGTGATGGTTTGACCCCCATAGTGCCCTGATCTTAACATCATCCAGTCTGCCTGGAACTACATGAAGAGATAGAAGGATTTGAGGCAGCCTACATCCACAGAAGACCTGTGGTTAGTTCTCCAAGATTTTTGGAACAACCTATCTCTGCCGTGTTCCCTCTAAAATGGTGTGCAAATGTACTTAGAAGAATTGATGCTGTTTTGAAGGCAAAGGGTGGTCATACTAAATATTGATTTTGATTTAAATTTCTCTTCTGTTCATTTACTTTCCATTTTGTTAATTGATAAAAATAAACTATAAAACAATTCTATTTCTGAAAGCATTCTTAATTTACAGCATTTTTTTCACATATGCCTAGACTTTTGCACAGTACTTAGCACAGTATACTTACCATTCCAGGCAATGTAATTTAACATTAAAGCAGAATTGAACACAAAAGCAAACTCTTTATATATTGCAGCTTACAAATTCTGAGATGTGATGTCTGCATTTTTTTTTTAGGCTTTCTTTCTTCTATTTTCCTCTGGTGATCCAGAAAATAAGTCTGTTGTTTTTCAGAAGTTCTCTTCCAGATGTATCAGTTTACAGGGATGGGACCAACCATTTTAATTATGTAAAACTTGTTTGCTGTAACTGATTATGAAGTGTTAGCAGGAGTTTGTATTCAATTTGTTAGCGTATTTAAATCTGCTAATACATTATCCTCCCCCACAGACTGATTATGCTGCTGTGCCTCCTGTTCTCATTCATCCAGAGTGGTCTTTTATGCAGGCCATAGATTTTACAGTTTTCTTTCCTGCAACCACAGATTCCCCGATCAACACATTTAGTGTTGATCGGGGAATCCCTCCCACGGAACCATTGTGTTCTCCCAGTGGGGAACATGGGGAGCCATCCCTGCTGGGAGAACAAATTAATGATTGCTAGCAGCTATAGCAGCTGGCAATAATCGCATTGCTGGAAATCCAGCATGCTGGTTGTACCCAAGTTGATTGAAGGATAGACTTGGCTACAATCAGCTTGCCCATAGCTGGATAAAATCTCGGCCGGTCTCTGATGAACTGGTCAAGATTCAGGCTGGGTTAATTCTAGTGTGAATTGTATACAGGTTTCCCCACATCCTATTCACATGACAGGAGAGTGTGTCCAGAAGCACAGAATCCTGTGCTTCTTTGACTCTGTTTTAGACCCAAATCAGGAAAAAACACGGGCCTGTTTTGTCCCCGAAGCAGAGAACAGGGATGCACCAGACATGCTGGGAGTCGTATATGAATAAT
Source organism: Lithobates clamitans (assembly GCA_037952925.1). Classification (NCBI taxonomy): domain Eukaryota; kingdom Metazoa; phylum Chordata; class Amphibia; order Anura; family Ranidae; genus Lithobates; species Lithobates clamitans. The sequence goes on from JBBGZY010001138.1 coordinate 59,102, forward strand.
AGTGCCTTGAAAAAATATTGATACCCCTTGAAATTTTCCACATTTTGTCATGTTACAACCAAAAATATAAATGTATTTTATTGGGATTTTATGTGATAAACCAACACAAAGTGGCACATAATTGTGAAGTTGAAGAAAAATGATAAATAGTTTTCACATTTTTTTTACAAATATCTGAAAAGTGTGGCGTGCCTTTGCATTCAGCCCCCTGAGTGAATACTTTGTAGAGGCATCTCTTATTGCAATTACAGCTGCAAGTCTTTTGGGTATGTCTCTACCAGCTTTGCACATCTAGAGAGTTAAATTTTTTCACATTCTTCTTTGCAAAATAGATCAAGCTCTGTTAGATTGGATGAAGAGCGTCTGTGAACAGCAATTTTCAAGTTTTGCCACATATTCTCAGTTGGATTTAGGTCTGGACTTTGACTGGGCCATTCTAAAACATGAATATGCTTTGATCTAAACCATTTCATTATAGCTCTGGCTGTATATTTAGGGTCGTTGTCCTGCTGGAAGTTGAACCTCCGCCCCAGTCTCAAGTCTTTTGCAGACTCCAACAGGTTTTCTTCTAAGATTGCCCTGTATTTGACTCCATCCATCTTCCCATCAACTCTGAACAGCTTCCTTGCCCCTTCTGAAGAAAAGCATCCCCACGACATGATGCTCCCACCAACAGGTTTGATGGTGGGGATGATCTGTTCAGGGTGTTAGTTTTCCATCACGCATTTTGCTTTTAGGTCAAAAAGTTCAATTTTGGTCTCATCTGACCAGACCACTTTCTTCCACATGTTTGCTGTGTCCGCCACATGGCTTCTAGCAAACTGCAAACCATAAGTCCCTTCCTATGGCTTTCTTTTAACAATGGCTTTCTTCTTGCCACTCTTCCATAAAGGCCAGATTTGTGGAGTGCATGACTAATAGTTGTCCTGTAGACAGATTCTCCCACCTGATCTGTGGATCTTTGCAGCTCCTCCAGAGTTACTATGGGCATCTTGGCTGCTTATCTGATTAATGCTCTCCTTGCCCATCCTGTCAGTTTAGGTTGATGGCCATGTTGATGGATTGAACAGTTGCTCCGTGAGATGTTCAAAGCTTGGGATATGTTTTTATAACCTAACCCTGCTTTAAACTTCTCCACAACTTTATCCCTGACCTGTCTAGTGTGTTCCTCTGAGGGCTTCACAGAACAGCTGTATTTATACTGAGATTAATTTACACACACATGTGGACTCTATTTTATAACTAGATGACAATAAAATACATTTACATTTTTGGTTGTAACATATTAAAATGTTGAAAACTTCAAGGGGTAGTAATACTTTTCCAAGGCACTGCAATGCCCCGTACACACGGTCGGATTTTCCGATGGAAAATGTCCGATCGGAGCGTGTTGTCGGAAATTCCGACCATGTGTGGGATCCATCGGACATTTTCCATTGGATTTTCCGACACACAAAGTATGAGAGCAGGCTATAAAATTTTCCGACAACAAAATCCGTTGTCGGAAATTCCGAGCGTGTGTACACAAATCCGACGGACAAAGTGCCATGCATGCTCAGAGTAAATAAAGAGATGAAAGCTATTGGCTACTGCCCCGTTTATAGTCCCGACGTACGTGTTTTACATCACCGCGTTCAAAATGATCTGATTTTCCGACAACTTTGTGTGACCGTGTGTATGCAAGACAAGTTTGAGCCAACATCCGTCGGAAAAAATCCTAGGATTTTGTTGTCGGAATGTGCGAACAAAGCCTGACCGTGTGTACGGGGCATAAGTGTGAACCCAGCCTCAAACCATCTGTGGCTTTACTAATACAGGAGGTGTGTTACTGGCTAGATCTCCAGGTGAAAACAGAAAAAGAAGCCTAAAAAAAGAAAACTATTGCAGCCACTACATCTAATGTTTGGTAAGCTGCAATATATGAAATTTTTGGTTTGGGGTTTAATGCCACTTCAAAGAGGAATTCAAAGAGGAATTCCAGGTATGGATATTTTATACATAGTTACAATGGTTCAGCTTGTACCAATGTAATTATGTACATACCGTACCTAGCTGATACCCCTGGAAGCTGGAAATCACTGAAGTAGGTACTGCTACTCCAATGTTTATCACTTCTTTCTGGGTTCCCTGTTAAGTGGATGGTCTAACTCATTCTGAACACAAGAGGTTGACTTCTTGGCATGGGCCAAACATTCTCTGAATGACACTTGTGCCCTGTGACCAATCTCCTGTGTTCAGAATACAGCAGGCTGCACAGTATGGGACCTGGAAGCAAGTGGAAATCACTGAAGTAGCGGTACCTACTGTAGTGATTTCCAGCTTCCAGGGGTATTGGCCAGGTATGGTATACGCATAGTTACATTGTTCCAAATTGGACCAATGCAACAATGTATAAAATATCCATACCTGGAATTTATCTTCAAAGATATTTTGGCTATATTTCTCCTGGGGATCACAGGGGTGCAGTTCGTTCTGCACTCCTATGACCCGTTTTCAGCCGACAGCAGGCTAAAGCCCCCTGTTGGATGGCGTCACAGAGCCGGTCCAGGCTCTGAAAAGATCCCAACCATATGATTGCGATCTGCCCAGAAGCCTGGACCAGCAGCTGAATCAGCCTCTCAGTGAGCCGCTGAGAGCCTTAGCCAGCCACTATGGCTCCCTCCACAGCCCAGCACTCCAGGGAGCGCTGGAAGTGCACAAGAGAGAGATGGTGACTGTCAGTCACCAGTTCTCTGCAGCCTGAAACTGAGTGATCAGTGGACTTGGTCTTAGAGCTGTCAGGGGACAGATGCAGCTTTGGATTAATGCTGCATTCACCTAAGTGAATATAAATTTTTATTTTTTTTAAAACCCCAAGTTCTCTTTTAAAGTATATTTCTACTTTTGCAGTCAAATTAGGACAGCACCTAGCTTATGTTTGTTACATGTTCTTTTTCACATAGCACAACTTTTTTAAAAATTCAAAAAACAAATACTTAAAGTTGTTCTAAAGGCAGAAGGTTTTTTGCCTTAAAGTGGAAGTAAACCCATCCATAAACCATTTCATTTCCAGCACATGCCGGAAATGTAACACTCCCTTTGGTTGTGCTCTCAACCAAACTGTCAAACCATCCAATGGCTGGTGTCATAACTGATCACATGTGCAGCATCATGGCAGTTGTAGATTAAACAGAGGTAAAAATGGCAGTTTCCTTGGCTGAAAATGATAGGGGGGTTTACTTACACTTTAATGCATTCTTCTTTGTTCGGTGCCTTCCCTCAGCACCCCCCCGCTCCCATACCTGAGCCTGATCTCGATCCAGCACTATGCTTGAGAGCAGCTGCCCTCTCTCCACTCTCTCTCTGCCTGTTCACTGCCCAACATCCTTTGATTGAAAAATTAAAGGACCGGAGTGCAGAAGTGTCACCTTCTGACAGTTTGCCATAGGTAATGCTAAGGATCTCTTTCCTGCATTAGGTGCACAGGGCTAGGCTTCCTCATGGTTCCATCCACAGTCCCGTACCAAAGATATATCCACCGGATATGACTATGTCCCTGGTAATTCCAACTCAACTGGAAAAGATCGAGCAACAACTTTCTGCTGTTGCACGGCTTTGATGCAGCACGAACGTGCAGCACGAACAGCTCTCTTTCACTATAGTGCATAGGAGAACTCTCTAGCAAGCAGGACGTGGTGGTTCCTTTTTAATTCATCAGCACTTGGGCACCAGTCCTTCTCATCATACTGGTAACAAAGCAAAGTCCACTTAAGTGACAGATGCTAAAGACCCAGGAAAATACTCTTCTTCCTGAAGAAGTAACTCTGTGACACTCATCTTTGCTTTTGTTAAAAAGACACACAGAAACACATTTCCTGCTTTACCATATCATGATCTCACAATTTCCTGCTGGGTGCTAAGGGTAACTACAGCACCAAAATTTATTGTGTAGCACTATTCATTTCAGGACAGGGTGGAATGACCCCCAAAGTGGTATAGCAGGCTGACATCTTCGAGTGAGGCAGTGCTTACTCTGCTAGGTGCATCACCTCTCACAGTTTCTTCCTTAAGTGCAATAGATCTCAATCTCTCTGAAAAATTAGGCTTTTGAGCCTTTGATAACAGTCTCAGGTACCCTACTGCCCTTCTTGTTATATCCAGCAGCAAAAGCTCCTATTTAGCGCTACCTGCATGGAAGATTCCATTCAATATGATCCCTCAAGGCAGACATCTGCTTGTATAGTTCCTTCTGGACAAATCCTTTTACAAAGCTAATTGAAATCCAGCCGAACATTACACACTGACTCCATTTTGGCAGATCCCAGAAAAGAAAGACATGCTTAGGCTGGCTACTGCTTAGCTACAAAAATAAAACACAAAATTTTCTAGGGATACTCAAGCTTAAGTTGGGATCCCTAGAAGCCCATAGAGAACAACTTTGTGAACTGTATTAGCTGTTCATACCACAAACTGTATAACTAGATGACTCTTTGGAGAAGTGTATTTTTATTTTACTCACCTTTTGTCTCAGTCTGCAAGTGGTGCCCATGTATTAAATTTATCATACACTCTCCAGGAAAAAAAAAAAATACACAGTGCACACAGAGAGAATGATGCTAATGTAGGCAGGCAGTAATGAGACAATGTTGACAATGAAAATGACAAAGACATGGATACCAATGACAATGATGGCTGCCTTTGATAACACTCACTGTGATAATGACACTAACAGTCAAACCATTGCAAAAGCTACATTTAACTTAGCAAGTCGTTGATACAAAGGAGGATATCCTGAACCCTATAGCTGTAAAGATGAGTAAAGTCAGTCAAAATCAATGAATCCAGCTCTATAATTATGTAGCATTATAAAGATGTTCTCTGGTTTATTTCAAAACTCTCTTACTTCCAGTAAGTTGCCTCATAATACCAGTTCAAACCATCCCTTCCCTGCTGTTTCCTTAGTGGTGCAATCCATAGAACGCGGGTCTTTATTTCTGTGTGTGATCATCTGATCCTGCTGCCTGTCAGTTGTCAGAAAGAAAGGTGGAAGCAAACAAAATGTGTCCTTTGATAAAGAAAATGGTTTAATTACAAAATGCTAATACATAAAGGAGTAGCGATACCGCCTGTTAAGTTAGCATAGACTGATTTTGAGATATACATGCGCACAGGGTGATACATTTAACATTATTATCACTTTGTATTGGTATTGATGTTAATAGGATCTTTCTTTTCTTATATTGCAACCAACCTAATCAGAGGCTTTGCCTGTGGGAACAGTCACCAGAGTGCAGTTTTGACTGTGTAGTGTGCTACTAGAACATTGCAGGCAAATTTATTGACTGATGGTAAAATTAGTCTAAATCTGGGTTAGGGCAACTATAAGTCAGGCTGTAAATTACTTCTCACAGCTCGTGCAAAGGAAACATAAGAGGGATCCGCATAGTGTAATGCTGTTTATCAAAACAATTCCATTAATTCCATTGCTTTTTTTGTAATAAAACATCTAAAAACCACAGTTAAAATAGGAGCCATGGCACTTTCGGTGCGTGATGACGTCCACCTGGCTCTGTGGCATCCACATCCTGGGAAGAAGTGACGGAAGTGTTACTAAACCCAGGGCCCTGCATTCACAATATCTGGTCTCCCACAGTACACAGAACATGAAAATGCAATTATTTTATTTAATTTAAACATGCTAAATATCTTTTGCTCATAAGCAGTATATAGCAGTCTTGTGACTTCTATCAGTGGTTAAAGCTTGTAGGAGGAGTTTTCATTCTTCCTCTGACTGTCCTATGAGGTGGCATGACTGCTGACCCTCTGTCTGGACAGTGCTGATTGGCCCTCAGATGCACCCTCCCAAAAAATAAAAAATAAAAACTCTCCAGCAATACACACCAAACTTAGCATGTGCAGAGTTCCCCCAAGGCTATGTACTATCGGGAGATGGATTGGAGACTGTGGAAGAAGGGGAGGATCACAGAAGACAGGATTAAAGAGACTTTTTACACAATGCACAGGATTAACCCCTTAGGTCCAACAGTGAGTATAACAAGCATGCGTTACTGCATATACAGATGTCTTTTACTGTTGTGGGTTTAGTAACACTTTAAGTGGCTGTAAACTTCTGACATGGAAATTGAGCAAAGCACTGCCTTCTATAAGATTTACTTTCCTAAATCCAAAACACTGAGTGAGTTTTCTTTCTGCTGCCTAGTCCCTCTGCTATCTGCATGACTCACTGCTGAAAAGTTTTCCGGACTCCAAGAGATAGAGGGGGATAGAGGAGGGGGCCTCCAACACACAGCCTGTGATTTATAGTCTCAGTTGTGCATGTTTTTTGGGTGCTGTGTGGAGGGGGGTGTGTACCTTCCCTCCAAACAGTCCTGAGGTTGCACAGATCTCTCCTTCCTGAGCTGTTCAGTGTGTGACATCAGATCCCTACAGCTGCCTCTGGAAGCTCAGGTAAGCTGGGTACATTCTAAACTTTGAATCGCGTAACCCCCTATACGGGGAGGGGTCTAATTGGATGACCATTTACCAATCAGACCCCTCTCTTATAATGGGTCACGTGATTATGATGCAATTCTTGAGTCTGACAGCTGTGATTCTCAACTAGCTGCTATTTTGAGACGTGTCAAGCTTATATACAAACACTGAAGATCTGTGATCCAATAGCTGAAATTCATATGTGGTGAAGTGTTGGTGATTCTGGAGATATTGTAACCACTGGATAAGACCCCAGAGGAGGAAGACATATTGGGACCTGTTGACGGGTCTGAATGGAAGGTGAGAGCACAGGTTGATTGGGGCAGATTACGTGATGTTGGAGTTGGTGTAGACCAAAGAGGTAGGACACTTACAGTATATTCATGCTGATATGGACTTTTTTTTTATTATTCTCTATATTTCTTTGATTGTACAATCTCTTTTTAAGGGCTTTTCAACGCCGTATTATCACAGCACATACACTATATTGTCAAAAGTATTGGGACACCTGCCTTTACATGCACATAAACTTTAATGGAATCCCAGTCTTAGTTTGTAGGGTTCAATATTGAGCTGGCTTGCAGAGACTGTGAGCCAGGCCTTCTTGTCCAACATCAGTGGCTAACCTCACAAATGCGCTTCTGGAAAAATGCTCAAACATTCCCATAGACACACTCCTAAACCTTGTAGACAGCCTCTCCCCCATAGAAAAGAAAATTGGGGAAGCTCTAGTTTAGAAAAAAAATCAACATTTTCCCATCATATGTGTAGTGCCACCCCCAAAGGGGCCGCTTGGTAAATTTGGGTTCTCTGATCTCCGCCTCAACCCCAAGAATGACCTCAGCCCCTCTGGCACACCTGGTTAAATTAAATTACTGCAAACACATTTAACCACTTGCCGACCGCCTAACGCAGATATACTGCGGCAGAATGGCACGGGCAGGCAAAATCACGTACCTGGTACGTGATTTGCCTCCCCTGGTGCCCGAGGCGGTCGGCATCGTTAGGGGAGCGATCCATGCTGAGGGGGAGGCCGCTCATTCGTGGCCACCCCCTCGCGATCTCTCCCAATGAATGACAATCTTCCTCTGCCTCTGTAATGTAAAGGTTTTAACCCCCTGATTGCCCCCTAGTTAACCCTTTCACCAGTGATCACTGCATAACTGTACGGGTGACGCTGGTTAGTTAGTTTGTTTTTTATAGTTTCAGGACACTCGCTGTTTATTACCTAATAAAGTTTTAACCCCCTGATCGCCTGGCGGTGATATAAGTTACGTTTTAGGGTCAGATAGGGTCTGCGTCGCCCCAGGCAGCGTCAGCTTAGTGCCAGTACCGCTAACACCCATGCACGCAGCATACACCTCCCTTAGTGGTATAGTATCTGAACCGATCAATATCTATACTAGCGATCAGATCAGATCTATACTAGCGTCCCCAGCAGTTTAGGGTTCCCAAAAACGCAGTGTTAGCGGGATCAGCCCAGATACCTGCTAGCACCTGCGTTTAGCCCCTCCGCCCAGCCCAGCCCAGCCCACCCAAGTGCAGTATCGATCGATCACTGTCACTTACAAAACACTAAACACACCTAACTCCAGCGTTCGCAGAGTCAGGCCTGATCCCTGAGATCGCTAACAGTTTTTTTGATAGCGTTTTGATACAGTCGCTAACAGTCAGGAGCTTTTTTACCTGTGAGTCTCACTAGTGTACCACTAAATTTAGAGCCCAAAATGGCAAATCGAAGGTACACTAGTGAAGAGGCCTACACGTTTCTGAGCATGACAGATAGCTCTGACGACAGAGTTGTGGTCCCTGCCAAGGTCAGGCATACCAGACCCCAATCTTCTTCTTCTGTCGTTGATGTGCAAGAACCGCAGGTCCCTCGTATGGAGCAGAGCAGTACTCGCGCCGCTATTCCTTCTGGTGAACTGGCAAGCACCAGCGGCCTAGTACACCCTGGTCGTTGTCAATCCAGCACTGCAGTATCACGTGGTGATGTGGCGAGTCCCATAAGTGCAGTTCAAGCTGGTGAGGTGGCAAGCACAAGTAGTGTCCCGCTGTCACCAAGAAGAAGACGAATACAGGCCTGCCGTGCCCATAGTGCCCTTCCTGCTGCATTTGCCAATCCTAATTGGGAACCCACCACTTCTGCAGCACCCGTACTTTCCCCATTCACTGGCCAACCCGGCATTCAGGTGGAAACAGTTGATTTTACGTCACTTGATTTTTATTCGCTGTTTTTCACCGAAGATCTCTATAGATCTATTGTGGACCAAAGCAATTTGTACGCTGGTCAACACATTGCCACTATTCCCCAGTCCTCCCTTGCCAGAGATTGGAGACCAATTACGGTTTCTGAATTTAAGCTCTTTCTGGGTCTTTCCCTCAACATGGGCATAACTAAAAAGAGTAAATTGCGGTCACACCCAATTCACCATATGCTCTTGTTCTCTGCCTCCATGACTAGGGCTCTATACGAGCAGATCTTGCGGTTCATGCACTTCAATGACAATGAACTCTGTTGTCCTTGTGGAGACCCTGGATACGATCAGCTCTACAAAATTCGGCCCCTCGTAAACTACTTCAACCAACGTTTTGCAGACTTGTTTGCTCCCCATCAAGTTGTCTGCGTTGATGAGTCCCTGATTAAGTTTTCTGGCCGCTTGTCATTCAAACAGTACCTTCCCAGCAAGCGTGTCAAGATCACCTTCCCCAACCAAATGCAGTAAGCCGCCTGCATGAGAGGCATTTTCTTTATTTCCTCTGGAGAACCCCTACCCAACGAGCCCCCCAAAAAAGATGTCGTGTCTGCAGCAAGCTTGGATATAGGCATGACACCTGCTATTATTGTCCCTCCTGTCCTGACAATCCTGGTCTTTGCATTGGTGAATGTTCTGAACGCTACCATACATTAGTTGAGTATTAGCGTAGGGTACAGCACTGCACAGACTAGGCACACTTTCAAAGGGTCTCCCAAGATGCCATCACATTTTGAGAGACCCGAACCTGGAACCAGTTACAGTTACAAAAAAAAAGTAAAAAAAATAAAACGCAAAAAAATATATAAAATAAAAAAATCTAAAAATAGTTGTCGTTTTATTGTTCTCTCTCTATTCTCTCTCTATTGTTCTGCTCTTTTTTACTGTATTCTATTCTGCAATGTTTTTATTATTATTATGTTTTATCATGTTTGCTTTATAGGTATGCAATTTTTTTATACTTTACTGTTTACTGTGTTTTATTGTTAACCATTTTTATGTTTTCAGGTATGCCATTCAGCTGCAGAGTGGATTTATTTATCTTGACAGCAACAGCGTTTTCTCCCACGATACATAAAGCCGAGACTCCAGCGCTGTTGGAAGTGATTTCCCCACCACAGTTAAAAAAAGAGCATATATGCCGAAGCATGGGGGCAGCAGGGGCAGAGGAGCGATTTGCTCCTACCTTTTGCGGGTGGATGCCCCCATGCTTCGGCATATATATATTTTAGGCACAGGTTGCGTTTAAAAAATGTTTTATTTTTTACTATGTTTTTTTTGTATTTGCTTTGCTGGTATGGTAAGTCTTATGCCCCGTACACACGGTCGGATTTTCCGATGGAAAATGTCCGATCGGAGCGTGTTGTTGGAAATTCCGACCATGTGTGGGCTCCATCTGACATTTTCCATCGGATTTTCCGACACACAAAGTTGGAGAGCAGGAGATAAAATCTTCCGACAACAAAATCCGTTGTCGGAAATTCCGATCGTATGTACACAAAGCCGACGGACAAAGTGCCACGCATGCTCAGAATAAATAAAGAGATGAATGCTATTGGCCACTGCCCCGTTTATAGTCCCGACGTACGTGTTTTACGTCACCGCGTTCAGAACGATTGGATATTCCGACAACTTTGTGTGACCGTGTGTATGCAAGACAAGTTTGAGCCAACATCCGTCAGAAAAAATCCTAGGATTTTGTTGTCGGAATGTCCGAACAAAGTCCGACCGTGTGTACGGGGCATTACTGTTATACTGTAATGTTACTTTGTTTTATTGTTAACTATCATTTGCTTAGCAGGTACGCCATTCAGTTACAGGGCGGATTTATTTACCTTGACAGCAACAGCGTTTGCTCCCACGATACATAAAGCCGTGACTCCAGCGCTTTAGGAGTCACCACCACGGTTAAAAAAAAGAGCATATATGCCGAAGCATGGGGACAGCAGGGGCGGAGGAGCGATTTGCTCCTACCTTTTGGCCGGACGCCCCCATGCTTCGACATATATAAACGGTGCATGTATGCCCATCATTAGAAGTGGGTGGATGAAGGGAGGTATTCTAATGGTGGGCATACCCACTGATCAATCTCTTTTTTTCATGCAGCCCACAGGCTGCATGAAAAAATGTTTACAATATATGCCCAACAAGGACCAGCAATGTACTGGTATGTTGCTGAACGTTGAGTGGTTATACCAGAATGATGCCTGCAGGTTTAGGTATCATCTTGGTATCATTCTTTTTAGCCAGCGGTCGGCTTTCATGTAAAAGCAATCCTAGCGGTTAATTAGCCTCTTTTACAAGCAGTGGGAGGGAATGCCCAGCCCCATTATCGACTTCCATGTTTTTCTCTGGCTCTCCTGTCCCAACAGGGAACCTGAGAATGCAGCCGGTGATTCGGCCAGCTGACATCTCTAGGGCCTAAGAAACCGGAAGCTACATGCATTTTATGACCTAGATTTCGCCAGATGTAAACAGCGCCATTGGGAAATTGGGAAAGCATTTTATCACACCGATCTTGGTGTGGTCAGATGCTTTGAGGGCAGAGGAGAGATCTAGGGTCTAATTGACCCCAATTTTTTCAAAAAAGAGTACCTGTCACTACCTATTGCTATCATAGGGATATTTACATTCCCTGAGATAACAATAAAAATATTTTAAAAAAATAAAAGGAACAGTTTAAAAATAAGATAAAAAAGCAAAAAAATAATAAAGAAAAAAAAAGCACCCCTTTCCCCCCCTGCTCTTGCGCAAAGGCGAACGCAAGCGTCGGTCTGGCGTCAAATGTAAACAGAAATTGCACCATGCATGTGAGGTATCACTGCGAGGTTAGACTGAGGGCAGTAATTTTAGCAGTAGATCTCCTCTGTAAATCTAAAGTGGTAACCTGTAAATGCTTTTAAAGGCTTTTAAAAATGTATTTATTTTGTTGCCACTGCACGTTTGTGCGCAATTTTAAAGCATGTCGTGTTTGGTATCCATGTACTCGGCCTAAAATCATCTTTTTTATTTCTTCAAACATTTGGGCAATATAGTGTGTTTTGGTGCATTAAAATTAAAAATGCGTTTGAAAAATCGCTGCACAAATACTGTGTGAAAAAAAAAAAATGAAACTCCCACCATTTTTAATCTGTAGGGCATTTGCTTTAAAAAAATATATAATGTTTGGGGGTTCAAAGTAATTTTCTTGCAAAAAAAAATAATTTTTTCATGTAAACAAAAAGTGACAGAAAGGGCTTTGTCTTCAAGTGATTAGAAAAGTGGGTGATGTGTGACATAAGCTTCTAAATGTTGTGCATAAAATGCCAGGACAGTTCAACCCCCCCCCCCAAATGACCCCATTTTGGAAAGAAGACACCCCAAGCTATTTGCTGAGAGGCATGTCGAGTCCATGGAATATTTTATTGTGACACAAGTTGCGGAAAAAAGACATTTTTTTTTTTTTGCACAAAGTTGTCACTAAATGATATATTGCTCAAACATGCCATGGGAATATGTGAAATTACACCCCAAAATACATTCTGTTGCTTCTCCTGAGTATGGGGTTACCACATGTGTGAGACTTTTTGGGAGCGTACGGGACCCCGAAAACCAAGCACCGCCTTCAGGCTTTTGAAGGGTGTAAATTTTTGATTTCACTCTTCACTGCCTATCACAGTTTCACAGGCCATGGAATGCCCAGGTGGCACAACCCCCCCCCCCCCAAATGACCCAATTTTAGAAAGCAGACACCAAAAGCTATTTGCTGACAGGTATAGTGAGTTTTTTGCAGACCTCACTTTTTGTCACAAAGTTTTGAAAATTGAAAAAAGAAAAAAAAATACAATTTTCTTGTCTTGGCTATCTTGGCATTTTATGGCCTTCAAAACTGTGATAGGTAGTGAGGAGTGAAATCAAAAATTCATGCCCTTAGAAATCCTGAAGGTGGTAATTGGTTTTCGGGGCCCTGTACGCGGCTAGGCTCCCAAAAAGTCCCACACATGTGGTAACCCCATACTCAGGAGAATCAGCAGAATGTATTTTGGGGTGCAATTCTACATATGCCCATGGCATGTTTGAGCAATATATCATTTAGTGACAACTTTGTGCAAAAAAAAAAAAATTTTTTTTTTTTTTTTGCCGCAACTTGTGGCAAAATATAAAATACTCCATGGACTCAACATGCCTCTCAGCAAATAGCTTGGGGTGTCTACTTTACAAAATGGGGTCATTTGGAGGTTTTTTTTGCCATCTTGGCATTTTATGGCCATCAAAACTGATAGGTAGTGAGGAGTGAAATCAAAAATTTACGCCCTTAGAAATCCTGAAGGCGGTGCTTGGTTTTTCGGGGCCCCGTACACGGCTAGGCTCCCAAAAAGTCCCACACATGTGGTATCCCCATACTCAGGAGAAGCAGCTAAATGTATTTTGGGGCGCAATTTTACATATAACCATGGCATGTGTGAGCAATATATCATTTAGCGCCAACTTTTTGTAAAATTTTTTGTTTTTTTTTATCATTATTCAATCACTTGGGACAAAATAATTTGATATTTAATGGGCTTAACATGCCTCTCAGCAATTTCCTTGGGGTTTCTACTTTCCAAAATGGGGTAGTTTTGTACTGCCGTGCCATTTTAGCACCTCAAGAGATGACATGGGCAGTCAAACTAAAAGCTGTGTAAATTCCAGAAACTGTACCCTAGTTTGTAGACGCTATAACTTTTGCGCAAACCAATACATATAGCTTATTGACATTTTTTTTACCAAAGACATGTGGCTGAATACATTTTGGCCTAAATGTATGACTAAAATTGAGTTTATTTGGATTTTTTTTATAACAAAAAGTAGAAAATATAATTTTTTTAAAAAATTTTCGGTCTTTTTCCATTTATAGCACAAAAAATAAAAACCGCAGAGGTGATCAAATACCATCAAAAGAAAGCTCTATTTGTGGGAAAAAAAGGATACAAATTTTGTTTGGGTACAGCATTTGCATGACCGCGCAATTAGCAGTTAAAGTGATGCAGTGCCAAATTGTAAAAAGTACTCTGGTCAGGAAGGGGGTACATCCTTCCGGGGCTGAAGGGGGTTAAAGACACGTGGAAAAAACTGTTATCCTGGCTGTGGATTATCACCAAAAACAGACACACACCTGATAGTGATTAACAAATTGAATTACTGTTAAACCTTTCTGTAAAGAATTAATACATTAGAAAAGACAACCTTCAATACTTGGCAACTGTAAATTTAGAAAAGGGCAGTAATCTATATGCCTATAAAACAGACGCTGAGAGGGAGGAGAGAAAATCTATCAACTTCTAAGCTCCTTCTGGGCCACAAACACCATTGAAAGTAACACTACAAAAAGAAAAAATGGGTTAACAGGTACAGTAAGCACAGTTCTGTAACGTTACAGGTCCTGAGTTGAAGGATACTAGTGTCTTCTACTAGCAAACGTTGGGGCCCTTTGTAAAGAGAGTAGGTTTAATCAATCAAAAGTGAGACAGTAATCCTCTAGGAAATCCCATTATATAGTGGTTTGTAAGAACAAAATGGCTAAAAGTGGCAGCTCCAAACAAGGATCCTCTGACAATAGAAAGGAGAATAGGTGTCTGCATGCAGTGTCTGTACTGTGTTAAGAAAAATGTTGGGTTTACACCCGCTCACCAATCCTCTGGATGATGACACAACAAAAGTCCCAAATGATAGTTCAGGCTCCTGGCAATGTTGTAAGGTACTGGATCACCTCCTGTCGGCTGATCAGGATGGCTGGTAGCTGAGCTGGCAGGGTGATTGGACAATGGCCAACAGGACACATGGATGGGTCTTGTGATCCCAGAAGCAGTGTGTGGGTTGTCTCTGCTGGGCTAGATGGCGCCGAGTTGCTGAGCAGGGTCCCTGGGCTGAACGGTGGGGGACCATGTGGGTGGCACTGTTCCTGGCTCCTTTATCCTCAGTCTCTTGGCAGCAGTTCCCAGAAAAGCGTGTCTCTCTCTTTCTCTCTCTCTCTCTCTCTCTCTCTCTCTCTCTCTCTCTCTCTCTCTCTCTCTCTCTCTCTCTCTCAGATGCTGGTAGACAGTGTTACTCTCTCTTTCTCTTAGGTGGAGTTCCACCACACAGTCCCGTCACCTCACCACTCCTGTTCTCTATCCCCTCTCTTCACCGTAACTCTCCCTGGTAGTCTCAAGAGAAAAGTTGGGTCACACAGTCCCTGGTGTCTCTACCCTCAATCAGATGCTGGTACCTCAGACCGCTCTCCTCACTCTCCTTTGACAGCCCTCCTCAGATCTTCTGTCAGCACTCTCTCTGTAGTGCTGTGTGGAAAACCTGTCTCTCTTTTCTCTCACCTCAGCACTTCCCTCTCCTCATTTACCTCAGCACTTACTGAAACCCCCCTTTCTCCTAGTGTGCTTTGTGTTTCTGGAAGGACAAGTCAGCATCTCTCTGCTCCATCTTGTGGCCAAAATGAGAAATTGCATTACAACAGCCTGCTACATACTTAACATAGTTTTGCATTATATTGTGTTATCCTACCACAGAAATATGGTGCTTCAACAATCCAATAGTAAATATATTTTTTGTTATTTGCAGCTGAAATAAGGTGTCAAAAGTTTGAAGTGAAAGCTGTCTTTGTCTGAACAACACATACTATTCAGCTTAATTTTGAAAACCTGCTATTCCTGTTTGGCCCTGCCTCATACTTTAACAGTAATATAATTGCATAACGCTTTGCTGGCCTGGCACAGAAGGGCACATGTCAAGGCCATTACGTAGGGAGGAACATCAGCCTCTGAGGAGTTTAACTGAAAAGTGTATATCAACCAAGGTTCACAGTTTTCTTTTAATCCTATACAATACAAACACGTATGCAAAGTGTGCATTCATGTGTTAGTGGAAGTAAACAAATTTAAGAATGAGTGTTTAATTGAAACTACCTTAATTGAAGACCAATTAAAGCCTCACACCTTTTTTTCTCTTGTATAGCCCGGTACTATTGTATATAATGATTTAACTGATTTTCCCTTGAATATGCATTAAAAAAAGTCTTACTTCCATATGATAGGAACAAACAGACGGGGATCTGTTATCTTCCATGTAAGTGGACTGGAAGAGAGATAGTCTGGTGTAAAAGGACAGTGGAGTCCATTTACACCCGACCACCCATAGAGCAGAACAGGCTCTGTCCATGTCTCAGCAGACACGGTCCTGTCATCCACCTGCTCGGCTCTGATCAGCGGGGATCCAACCAATATGAGCCTTGATTAATGATAGTAGGTCTGCACCACTTTCCAAACGACCACCAGATGTCATTATTACTCTCGGTAGCTCCAATGAGATATCTTCACAAATTTATCACAAGAAACTTTGGCAATTGCTGCAAAATTCTTTCAAGTCCTCTGGAAATGGCAATGTAGCTGAGACCCCTTGATTTTTTGCTATTAAACAAGCTGGGAAACCCCATCTATAAGAACTATGTTTTGCTTGTAGCTGATTTATCAGGGGTTTCAGAACTCTCCTGCAGGCCAAAGTATCTTGTGATAAATCTGTGAAGATATCTCATTGGAGCTACCGAGAGTAATACTGACATCTGGTGGTCGTTTGGAAAGTGGTGCAGACCTACTATCATTAATCAAGGCTCATATTGGTTGGATTTCTGGTGAGTGTGTTTTTCATTGGGGGTCCCAGCACATGGTGTATAGCTTGGTGAAAGAAATAACTACCCTCACAGAATACAGCAATATTTATTAGTGGGACTCTTACCGTCTGTTCCATGTTTGAACTCAATGAACTTGATTGAGAAGGAGACTATTAATTAGGGGCATACAGTGCTGCTGCAATACTGAAGGAACTTTATTTATTTAATTTATTCATTATTGCCTTATATACATTACCTGTTTTTTAAGCAGCTGCTATCCATTTTTTCATGTATTTATTTATGTGCTGTATATATACCATTAAATATATCGTACTAAGCGCAGAGCATTGTTGCTTTTGGGGCGGGCACATACAACATTTATTTATTTGAGACTCTTTTACAATAGCCATGCATATTGTACAATGGCTGGAGAGTTTTTAAGCAGCTTAATAAGGCCACCATGTAAAAAGAACAAACAAGCTGGTAATGTGCCAAGTTCAGTTATGAGTGGAGTCGAGTCATAAGCTGAGGTCAGTAATGGGTGAGTAGCAAAGCTCCAAATCATGGGATAGAACCAAGGTCAGTAACAAGCAGAAGTTGGCAACGTGTGGGCAGCAAGGTACCGCAAGCAGAATCTTGGTGAGAAGTCCAAGCCAAGGTTGATGGGCAGGAGTAGGCAGACAAATTCAGCAACAAGGTCAGGCACACGTTCAGGGTCAGGAATTACAGCAATACTGACTGAAAGACCATTCAGCAAAAATCCTATGAAGAACTCAGGTTTAAATAACCCACTTGGTGTTGATATCTGCTTTCAATGTTCCTTCATGTTCATGCTCACCCGTGCCTCATGTGCATATGCTGATGCAAGTACATGGGCGCAAAGTCAAATGCACATATGCCTAACAGTTAGCATGATGTTCCTGATAGGCAGTGTCATTGTAAAGACCTGTATTACCTGATGATGTTGCTGTGGTTCTCAGAGCTAAAGTTCAGGTGGCCACCAGAGGGTGTCTCCCAGCAGCCAGAAGATGCCAGTAACTAGACTCCACCTGATGCTGGCTGCTGGGAAGGTATACAACCCCTCCCTTGATTTGTATAAGTGTTTCAGTATTTTACCACATACCTGCTTTCTGTTTATCATGATCCTGATCTCTGCCTTATCCTGAATAATGTTACCCCATCTCTGCTTCCCTTGTTCTTATTCCCATGTCTTGTTTACTTGTGCTTCCCCTTTGCTTGTATATATTCTAGTATAGTTAGTGGAGTAGTTCACAAATTGATGTGGAAGCAGGTAATGCCAGCCATTTAGTAGGACTGCCCCATGCCAAGAACATACTGTATATATTTACACCAAGAGCAAGTTTCATGAAGGAAGGTGCCCTTAACAAAGTTTTACATTCATCCTTTGTCTCTGTTTCTGTGTAATGACTTAAATATCCTTCAGGGTGACTGCTTTTTTACAAAGCAGTTTGGAGAAAAATCAATAAACTTTGCAATGCTAGGGCCTCCTATGAGTACATGAAATGCCTTCAAAGGATTTGTTTAGTCTGATAAAATTGTATATTTTATTTTGTGACTTTTTTACTGTTGTCCAAATTATCTTGTTAATGAAAAAAGATCTTCATGATCAGTTTTTTGGGCTATCGATAGGTCCTTTTTTCAATATTTTAATTTTTCAATATTTTTTCCTATGCCCCTTTGATGTACTCTATCACTTAATCGGAGGGCTTCTTTTTCAATATTGTCTTTTTTTGTGCAGTTCCCTCTACACAGGGATATTAGCCAATAGGTATTCCTTAAACCACTATTAAGTGGGCACTTAAGGCATCTAAAACTATATTACCAGCCATTGGTTTTCTATATAAAGATGTTCCTATTGTGCCATAAATTGTTTTAAAAATCTCATCTTCTAGGAAAACTAGGAAAAAAGGGAAAGGTGTACATGGACAGGGCAATACACAAAATAATGCAAAAAGTCCCTGGCACACATTCAAGCTAGCAAACTTTTTTGTTAGTTTCAAACAGAACAGAGCAGTTGCCATTATTGCTGTTTTGGATTTGGTGCAGACAGACACACACTGGATGCCTTCCTAGCAAAGCCATTGCCTGGGCTTCTGATATGTTTTTGTACCTTTTAAGTGGGGAAGGAAAGGCTTTAGGTGAGCCAGTTCTCTGTTTGTACATTACTTTAAGGCCTTGTGCACACTGCAATTCCTTTAAATGCCTTTTTCCTGGCAGGAGGAAGCAGCAAAAAAAAAATGCACTTAAAGCCCCTTTTTTAACCACTTCCAGACCACCCACCGTTGTTATACGTCAGTACTTTTAAGAGGAGTATTGTTGTTATGGCAGCAGCTAGCTACCATAACCCCGGTATCCTCTTCTTCACAGAGTGGTCGGCTTTGAGATAAAAGTGGTTTCTGCAGCAGATTTGCCGCATGATCACTTTTATCGGCGGTGGAAGAGGGGCCCCCCTCCCCCCGCGCTCTGGTGCCCTCCCTAGCCTGACATAGAGATGAGTGAGGGAAAGATGGCCCAAAACGTCACTTCCACCCATAGCTCTTAAAGGGACATTTTTTTTTTTATTGCATTTTAGTGTAAATATGAGATCTGAGGTCTTTTTGACCCCATATCTCATATTTAAGAGGTCCTGTCATGCTTTTTTTCTATTACAAGGGATGCCTTGTAATAGGAATAAAAATGACACAATTTTTTATTTTTTTAAAAAAAACAGTGTAAAAATAAATAAATAAATAAACGTGCCCTGTCCCAATGAACTCACATGCAGAAGCGAACGCATATGTGAGTAGCGCCCGCATTGAAAACGGTGTTCAAACCACACATGTGAGGTATCGCCGCGATCGGTGAAAGTGTTTTTTTTCCAAAAAAAGTGGGCTTGTAAGACCGCTGCGCAAATACGGTGTGACAGAAAGTATTGCAACAACCGCCATTTTATTCTCTAGGATGTTAGAAAAAAAATGTAAAATGTTTGGGGGTTCTGAGTAATTTTCTAGCAAAGAAACCTGTTTTTAACTTGTAAACAACAAATCTCAGAAGCGCTTGGTCCTTAAGTGGTTAAAACGTGTTTAGGCACATTTAGATCCATTTAGGCGTCAAGCATTTTGGCATTCATTTATTTAATCATCCAGAATATTCATTTATTCTGGCAATTGATATGAATGAAGGCTCAAACGCTAAACACGCCTAGCACTTAAGTGCATTTACAGTGCATCTGCCTTTTTTTTTGCACCCAAAATGCTCCTCTCCTGATTGAGCTGGCCCTGGGTTTTATTCCGCCTGTTAAACGCCCCTGCCTCTAAATGTGTGTAAATGCCTATTTGTGCATGGAACACAGAGGGCTTTGACGCAGTAGTGTTTCCGCATCAATTTGCAAATGTAAGCAGCATAGACCCCTGTTTTTACCCTGAGTAGTTAAAGCAGTTTAGTTTTTTTTTTTTTTTTGCCAACCAGATTGAAATTTTGTCACACACATAATTTAAGTTTTTCGCAAAATGACAAGTGCCATAAGTTTATCTTTTAATATGCTTTGCCTATGCAGGACAAGACAGGTTTTCGTTAAAGCATACAGTAGCTGTAGTATCTGTAATGCAGTCTCCATTTATTCACTATGCTCAGAAGCAGGTGCAGGTCCATCCCCTTTCCCCAAGAACTCCCTGAGTTCCTGGACACAAGCAAGAAAGATGCATTTCTCTGCTTGTCTTTCTCAGGATATCAGAGAGGACACACCTGGCGAAAAGGTATGAGCAAATGGTTAGGCCAGAGCATAAGTTTGGGCCGAACTTTGGTTGTTTGGATGTTTTGCGAACACCGAACAATATGCAGTGTTCAGGGCAAATTCGAAAGCCGCCGGAACACCGTTAAAGTCTATTGGACACTAACATGAAAAATCAAAAGTGCTCATTTTAAGGGCTTGTATGCAAGTTATTGTAATAAAAAGTATTTGGGGACCTGGGTCCTGCCCCAGGGGACATGTATCAATGCAAATTTTTTTTTTAAAACGGCTGTTTTTTCAGGAGCAGCGATTTTTTTTTTTTAATGCTTAACCACTTGAGGTCCGGGCCATAGCCGAATGATGGCCACAGAGCGGATCTCAATTTCTGGGAGACCGTCATGGGACGTTCTCCCCTGTGCATGCGCACCGCGGTGCGCGCGCGCTGTGACCACCGAGTCACGGAGACTCGGATGATCACCGATCCGAGTAAGGGGCCGATCCCGGCCCCTTACCATGTGATCAGCTGTCAGCCATTGACAGCTGATCACATGATGTAAACAAAAGCTCGGTAATCTGTCAGCGTGAGGAGAAAAGAAAGCCAATCACCGGCTTATGTTAAAGGGACATCGGTCCCGAAGAGGAAGGAGGCACATATGCCTCATCTGTGCCAGCCAGTGCCACCTGTCATTGCTACCTGCCAGTGCCCACAGTGCCCAGCAGTGCCACCTATCAATGCCCATCAGTGGTGCCAATCAGTGCCACCTAGCAGTGCTGCCATCACTGCCACCCATCATTGCCCATCACTGCCACCCATCAGTGCCCATCACTGCCACCCATCAGTGTCCATCACTGCCACCTATCGATGCCCATCAGTGCCGCCTCATCAGCGTACATCAATGAAGGAGAAAAATGACCTGTTTGCAAAATTTTATAACAAAATATTAAAAAAATATAATATTTTTTTTAAAAATTCGGTCTTTTTCATTTTTTTTTAACAAAAACTAAAAACTTCAGAGGTGATCAAATACCACCAAAAGAAAGCTCTATTTATGGGAAAAAAAATGATAAAAATTTAATTTGAGTACAGTGTTGTATGACCGCGCAATTGTCCTTCAAAGTGCGACAGCGCTAAAAGCTGAAAATTGGTCTGGACAGGAAGGGGGTTTAAGTGCCCAGTAAGCAAGTGGTTAAAGTGAAACAATAAAAATGGAATATTCCTTTAAATATCGTGCCTAGCGGGTGTGTATAGTATGCCTGTAAAGTGGCACATTTTTCCCGTGTCTAGAACAGTACCCCAGCAAAATGACATTTCTAAAGGAAAAATTGTCATTTAAAACTGATCGCGGCTGTAATGAATTGTCGGGTCTCGGCAATAT
This sequence comes from Lithobates clamitans, assembly GCA_037952925.1. NCBI lineage: Eukaryota > Metazoa > Chordata > Amphibia > Anura > Ranidae > Lithobates > Lithobates clamitans. Next base: position 80,552 of record JBBGZY010001138.1, read on the forward strand.
AGATAAAACTCATTGAAAAAAAGAGCATGGGATCCCCCCCAGTCCATTACAGGCCCTTCGGGTCTGATATGGAAATAAAGGGGAACCCTGCGCCAAATTTAAACAAAAAAATGGCATAGGGGTCCCCCCCAAAATCCATACTATACCTAAAGGGTCTGGTATGAATTTTAAGGGGAACCCTGTGCCAGTATTGTTAAAAAAATGGTGTAGGGGTCCCCCTAAAATCCATACCAGACCCTTACCTGAGCACGCAACCTGGCATGCCGCAGGAAAAGGGGGGGACGAGAGAGCGCCCCCCTCCTGAACCATACTAGGCCACATTTCCTCAACATGGGGAGGGTGCTTTGGGGTAGCCCCCCAAAGCACCTTGTCCTCATGTTAATGGGGACTAGGGCCTCATCCCCACAACCCTTGTCCGGTGGTTGTGCGGGTCTGGGGCAGGGGGCTTATCGGAATCTGGAAGCCCCCTTTAACAAGGGGACCCCCAGATCCCGCCCCCCCGTGTGAATTGGTAACTGGGTACAAATGTACCCCTACCATTTCACAAAAAAAGTGTCAAAATGTTAAAAACGACAAGACACAGCTTGGGGACAAGTCCTTTATTAAAAAATAAAAATGTCCCACGATGTCCATTCATCTTCTTATATCGTCCCGCTGACGGACCGAAAAAGAAAGAAAAATTCCACCACTGATCCTCCTCTATGGGAGGCTCCCGCCGCGTGACGCTTCTTCACTGATGACAGTTCTTACACAACTGAGGGCGGGGCCACCTGGTGATGTACCTGGGTGACCCCGCCCCCTCTGACACCACAGGGACTTTCCCATAGCTTCCCCGTGGCATCAGAGGGGGGCGGGGCCACCCGGTTACGTATCCCTACTGATGAAGTTCAAAGCCTCACTATTTTTGTGGAACAGGATACAAACCATTTTTTCTGAAGTAGAAATTCTCAGTTTGACTCTCTGTTGTTATGGAGTTACAGAGACTATGCTATGCAGCCACATGTTACCCTGATTAAGATAAAGGGGCATTATTTGGAAGAGTCGATGTTTGTGCAACTTTCATAATCTATTTTGTAATATTCTAGTATGCATGCTATTTGCCCTCCTGACCCTGTTTTGCATTACTGATTTTAACTTTGCAGCTATTTAGTAAACTACATGTCACCATTACTGTCTGTCTGATCTTTTGACCAATTACCCATCTTATTACATATCTAGGCCAACGTTTTTATCTACGAGTAGGTTATTTTTTTCCCATTAGGTGGCCATTAGGGGACATTTTGCTTTACTTCCTGTCTAGTAGACACAACAGGAATTGAGAGGAATTCTCTCCAAAGTGAGGGAAAAAAAAAGCTATTAACTGTCATTGAAAAAGTGTCTTCATTAGAAGATGTTCAGTCTATTCCTGGCTTGGTAACTCAAACTCAAAGTGGGGAAAATTCCACCACAAAAAAGAAACAGTGCTGCCAACACATCCAATGACTTGAAAGCTGCAATATACTACATTTTTTGTTTTTTGAGTTTATATATGTATGCTTTAAAGCAAAATTCTGTGATAAGAACTAATATTAAAAAGGCTCCCTCCCCATTCCTAGCACCTATTCTGACTAACCTGTGTAAAAAATATATGCATTCTTACCTAATTTTAGGCTACTCCAGTCCAGTCACATGATGTTCCCTGTGTCAGCCAGCGATGGAGTAGGGGGAAGGAGCGAGAGCTTAAAAATGGCTAGTAAAGCCTGGAGCAGTGACATCACCCATAGGCTCCTATGGCCCATTTGTTGTCAGCTTTTGCATCTCTCCTCTTCTGTAGCCAGAACTGAAAGAGTGGCCTGAAAATAAGTAAGTATATACTGTACATCTTTCTTACACGTTAGTCAGTAAAGTTGTTAGGAGAGGGAACATTTTTAAGATTAGGTTTATCTTGGAATTCCACTTAAAGTGTGACACTGAATGTTCCAATTTTCTCTCCATTCCTAGCCAGTGGCCACCCTGTTAATTCTACCCCAATGCTAATTCTACAAATTTGAGAATCAGAATATAATTGAGCAAATAGTTTAAGGAGCATTTTTTTAAAGTGTTTGTAAAGGCAGAAGGCTTTTTATCCTAATGCATTCTATACAGTAAGATAAAAAACCTTCTGTGTGCAAAAGCCCCCCTCAGCCCTCTAATGCTTACCTGAGCCCCATCTCGATCCATCCAGCGATGTTGCATGAGAGGCTCCGCTCTCCGAACATTCCCTCCTCATTGGCTGAGACAGCAGTGAAGTGCCATTGGCTCCCTCTGCTGTCAATCAAAGCCAGTGAGCCAATGAGGAGAGAGAGGGGCGGGGCGGGGCGTGGCTCTGTGTCTGAATGGACACCTGGAACTGCAGCTCGGCTCGCATGCCCCCATAGCAAGCTGCTTGCTGTGGAGGCACTTAACAGGAGGGAGGGGCCAGGAGCACCGAAGAGGGAGACTCAAAGTTGCGGCTTGGCTCGGGTGCCCTCAGAGCAAGCTGCTTGCTCTGAGGGCACTCAACAGGAGGGAGGGGCCAGGAGCGCAGAAGAGGGACCCAAGAATAGGAGGATCTAGGCTGCTCTGTGCAAATCCACTGCGCAGAGCAGGTAAGTGTAACATATTTGTTATGTAGCACTGACAACTGATGTTTCTAGCTTTATGTGTATTATTCAGTACAATAGTTGTGTTAGTGCCATCTTGTGGACAATTGATAAAGTACAGTAAGTTTACGTCTCAGGATTAAGTGACATGGAAGTGATTCATTGTTTACTTCGGAACTGTAGCTCTGACCCACCCACAATGCTCCTGGACAAAGTCAGAACTGAACTGCATTGTGGGAGGATATAAAAGGGTAAGCAGCGGCCATTTTAGGTCTCTTGTTCCTGGGACGCGTGGCCTGCCATCAGAACTCTGTGGGTGTGTGTGTCCCACAGGGTTGCGGCCTACCTGGAGAAGGAGCAGAGCAGCTGTAGTATCCTGCCATCGCATCGCAGTGAGCTGGACAAGAGACGTGATTGTTCCGGAAGACCCGTGGGGAGATAACCGAGGACTCCCGGTCGTTTGTGAGCGGAACAGTGTGACGGCGTGGTGGTGCCTCCATACGGAAATGAGAACTGCTGAACCGGAGACATCCACCTGTTTGGATTCTGTGTGGTGAGAGGGTTGACACCCAGAAGTTTATTTGAGTATTACACACACATCTCTAGAACTGTACAGAGTGTTGCTGGGACTGATAGTCCCACAGAACAAGTTAAGTCAGAGAGCATTACATCCGAATAGACTTCAGTGTTCAGGAGCGGATGTTAGATGTTTGTTTCTTCATATAAAGACAACTAGTCACTCTATTGGATTACAATTGTTTTAGTGTGTTATACGACACTGCGCAACACCCAGGAGGAACCCTTTACGGATTACAATTATAAAAGCTAGTGAAGACTGAAGACATCTGGACTACCTTTTTCATCGCAGGGCCCTGCATTTTAGTATAGTGACTTTAAGGTCTAGAGCAGGGGGAGCTCCCGGGTATAGATTCATACCAATATATACATATATATTTCTGTGATTATTATTAATTGTCATAATCATTTCTTATACTATCACACTACGTTGGTGTGATAATATATTCATTGAAATAACTCTTTATATAAATATATTACTTATTCAAAGAAAGAAGTTATTATTGAGGTTTGTGTGCAGTGTTGTCATTTCTCCTACAGGTGGAGCTACCAGCACCCAGGTAGAGGTAATCTTAATTGTAAGTGTATATTGTGGGCTAAAGTTAATGCTCATATTGTTTCAACACTGCACTACAGTTGTGTCAAGGGGAGTGGACAATTTAAGAAGGGTGTAGAGCAAAGAGGACAGGCCCGCTTAAACCAGCATCTCCACCGTGAGTTATTGCTACAGTTATTTTTAACAAAAAAAAATAGGCTTTAAAGTACACTTTTCTCTGTTGGCTTGATCTAGGCTAGTTTCAATTGTAAACAGAAAACTCAACAGCGCCACCATTAGGCCAAAAAGTAAAACTGTGCACAATACTTATATTTTAATGGAAAATATTGTACAGATATTTGTGACTCCTGAAACTTTTCTCTTTAACAAGAACAACTTCAATTCCTTTTTGATCTTGGCCTCAGTGTTAATTTGCATACATTAAATGATGACCCTGGACGTAAGTATAAATACGTGCCCATCACTGTTAAGCCCTTCAGATGTCCTCAGAGTATCTGTGCAAGCAACAGTTATACTAGACCCATTAATGTGTTTCGCCACGGTAATGCACTTTGTAGAGTAGAAACCGCAGTCAAGGCTCTCTGCTGCCAGTTGAACCAGATTAAATGCTATTTGGCTTCTCTTGCTTTGGGATATCTATTCTTACTTTCAGCTGAAAGGCTGGATCTCTAACCCCACAAGATTAAATTGTCACTGCATATTGAAATGATTCAAATTTAGGAATCATTTCCAAAGCCTCAAAGTGGTGTTGCTGAATAAAGTAAGTACATCAAATGCATTCCTTGCTTATTAAAAATTAATGTTTTAACCAAAATGCAATTTACATGTACTGTTATTGTAGACAGGTCTCAGCTCCAGACGAAAGTGATGGTTAAGGGGACAAAATACTGAAACGCTGCTCCAAGCTTGGTGTCATAAGAGAGTGGTACAAATCACATTATGTCAAATACTCACTATTCAGTACTGAAGCAAATGTGTAATGTATGAATTTAAGTGCTATTGGCTCAGCAAATACATTTTCCATCACAGCTGTATATTTCTATGTGGGATGAATAATGTCAGTTTAATTGTACTTTAGAGTGCCCAGTTGTGTCAACTACAGAGCTTTGTTATATTTTAAAGTCTACATTTCACATGTCCTTTAAATGATACGCTTGTAGAAAGATACATTAATAGCAGGACTACTATATGCATTACCTAAACATAAACAAAAACAGCATACAAAAGTTTGTTTTTTAGGAACCAAAGGTAAAGGCATTCTTCATAGCAGCCTGCAAAGCGAGGCGTGGTTGAAGTTGTCTTTTTCTAACTGTTACCATGGAGAACTACCTTCTAGATCACCAGTATGCTTGCTGTCCTCAGTCCCAGGTACCTGTTCTTTTTTTAGATGGTCTCCGCCACAAACTAAACTCCACACATACAAAAGATTGAGGACACACTCTGGAGTCCAGTCCCGCAACAACAACTTTATTGAGCTAAGAGTCTTTACCAGTTGGGCACAGTTTGGCAAGGCTTCTCCCTCTTTACATTTTTATTGTAGGGTTGAACTTCAGAAATCAATCTGCGTCTTTGGCCTATTTTTTTCTAACCTGCATTTGAAAATGATTGCTAAAATCAACTCCATACATACAAAAGATTGAGGACACTCTCTGGAGTCCAGTCCCGCAACAACAACTTTATTGGGCTAAGAGTCTATACGAGTTGGGCACAGTTTGGCAAGACTTCTCTCTCTTTACATTTTTATTGTAGGGTTGAACTTCAGAATTCAATCTCCGTCTTTGGCCTATGTTTTTCTAACCGGCATTTAAAAATGATTGCTAAAATCAAATTGGTGTCTCGACTTTAATTTTCTCCAGTTTTTGTCTGTTTGCTAAAATATGATCACACATGGACTTTATGCTGGTCTTTCCTGAAAGCAGAACTTTGAAGAGTAACTCCAGGTAACTAAATAAACTTCTGAAGCATTTGTGGGGAATATGTCTTCCAAAAGGTTGTAAAAGAGAAGTTCAGGATTAAAAAAATAAACATTTATATTCACCTTGGTGGTGCAACATCGAGCTGATGCTGAATCTGTCCCCTGACAGCTCTGCAGTGAGAACTGGGCGATTAAACACCACTGATCGCTCAGTTCTCCCCTTTGCTCTGAGCAGAGAGCTGTGACTGTCAGTCAGCGGCTCTCTGCTCCCCCCCTCCAGAGCTCACTGAAGTGTTGGGCTGTAGAGGGGGGTAGGAGGGCTGGCTCAGGCTCTCAGCAGATCATGGAGAAGCTGAGCCAGGTCCAGGCTTTTGGGCTGATATCAACAATATGGTCAGGATCTTTCCCTAGCCTAGACCTGTTGAGCCAACAGCAGGCTTTAGATTCACAGGAGTGCAGAACAAACTGCACTCCTGTGATCCATAATAGAAACGTGGCTAAAAAAACCTTGTGCTTTAAGTAAAGCACATACAGTATTTATTTAACCCACTCTTTTCTGCTGTGCTTTATGGCTGCAAAGCTTTTGAAGGATATCATTTTTTTGGAGCCTGCATTTCTTGTAAATCAAATGCCATCTTTTTCTCCTGATATTTGAACTACTACATCACTTTTGATGACCATCCTGAACTCTTTCTACAGTGGGGCAAAAAAGTATTTAGTCAGCCACCAATTTTGCAAGTTCTCCCACTTAAAAAGATGAGAGAAGCCTGTAATTGTCATCATAGGTATACCTCAACTATGAGAGACAAAATGTGGAAACAAATCCAGACAATCACGTTGTCTGATTTTTGAAAGAATTTGTTTGCAAATTATGATGGAAAATAAGTATTTTCTCAATATTAAAACGTTTTCTGTAAGTCTTCACAAGGTTGTCACACACTGTTGCTGGTATGTTGGGCCATTCCTCCATGCACATCTCCGCTAGAGCAGTGATGTTTTGGGGCTGTCGCTGGGCAACACAGACTTTCAACTCCCTCCAAAGATTTTCTATGGGGTTGAGATCTGGAGATTGGCAAGGCCACTCCAGGACCTTGAAATGCTTCTTACGAAGCTACTCCTTCATTGTCCAGGCGGTGTGTTTGGGATCATTGTTTCATCTTCAATGCCCTTGCTGATGGGAGGAGGTTTGCACTCAAAATCTCATGAGACATGGCCCCATTCATTCTTTCATGTACACGGATCAGTTGTCCTGTTCCCTTTGCAGAGAAACATCCCCAAAGCATGATGTTGCCACCCCCATGCTTCACAGTAGGTATGGTGTTCTTTGGTTGCAACTCAGCATTCTCTCTCCTCCAAACATGACAAGTTGTGTTTCTACCAAACAGTTCTACTTTGGTTTCATCTGACCATATGACATTCTCCCAATCCTCTTCTGGATCACCCAAATGCTCTCTAGCAAACCTCCGATGGGCCCAGACAAGTACTGGCTTAAGCAGGGGGACACGTCTGGCACTGCAGGATCTGAGTCCCTGGTGGTGTAGTGTGTTACTGATGGTAGCCTTTGTTACTTTGGTCCCAGCTCTCTGCAGGTCATTCACTAGGTCCCCCCATGTGGTTCTGGGATTTTTGCTCACCGTTCTTGTGATCATTTTGACCCCATGGGGTGAAATCTTGTGTGGAGCCCCAGATGGAGGGAGATTATCAGTGGTCTTGTATGTCTTCCATTTTCTAATTATTGCTTCCACAGTTGATTTCTTCACACCAAGCTGCTTGCCTACTGCAGATTCAGTCTTCCCAGCCTGGTGCAGGTCTACAATTTTGTTTCTGGTGTCCTTCGACAGCTCTTTGGTCTTCACCATAGTGGAGTTTGGAGTGTGACTGTTTGAGGTTGTGGACAGGTGTCTTTTATACTGATAACAAGTTCAAACAGGTGCCATTAATACAGGTAATGAGTGGAGGACAGATGAGCCTCTTAAAGAAGAAGATACAGGTCTGTGAAAGCCAGAAATCTTGCTTGTTTGTAGGTGACCAAATACTTATTTTCCACCATAGTTTGCAAATAAATTCTTTAAAAATTAGACAATGTGATTGTCTTGATTTGTTTCCACATTTTGTCTCTCATAGTTGAGGTATACCCATGATGACAATTACAGGCCTCTCTCATCTTTTTAAGTGGGAGAACTTGCACAATTGGTGGCTGACTAAATACTTTTTTGCACCACTGTATCTTGTAAGTTTACCTAGGTGCCTCCTCCTTACTTGCATTCGTTTACAAAGCACTGTAAGCCTCATTAATATATATATACACCTATATCTATTACATAAAAAAACAAGAAAAATAGCCCTGGGACTTTAGATGAGGTGAGAGGTTTAGCCAATGTCCACAGAGAACACTGAGACAAAATCAATTTATTCATTTCAAAATGTTATGTAACGGAGCGGTAACAACAATGATTGTGAGTTACCAGGCATAATAGCCAATGTACACAACACAGATGAACGTAAATATACAAAGATTTATTACAAATGTTATACATCAATGAGCAACAATAAAACTTGAAAGTTGCTGGGTCAGTAAATACACATACAAAATAAGATGATAAAATGTACATACATGTGGACAGGGAAGTGTGTGAACATAATGCAGACATCAATAATACCCAGCATGTACCGGCATAAAAGAAGCATCAATAAAGCCCTATGCATTTCACGAGACCCTGCTCGCTTCTTCAGGGGCGGATGCATGAATGTTGTATCTGCAATATAAGTGATAAGATCAATAAATATATGTGGTTGGTAAATGGGGGCAGATGGAATGATTGGCAAGAGAGGCCTGATGCAGAGACCTCATGCTTACCGAAGTCTGAGATAAGTCGCCAAACGCTGGATATCAAGATGGCAGCAGTGTGATGCATCCAGCTCAAGAGCTGAGGAGGCGGAACAAAACAAGGCCACAATAGGGGAACATCCAGCACGGTCTGGATAGGGGTATTTCTCACTGCGGTCTCCACTTAGCCCCTTAAAATTGTGTCTGGAAAATGTCTGCAAGGATGCATATATATCAGAGGGCATCATAAATGCAAAATGAGCTTATTGTATAGGGTTCGAAGCTTTAATTTATATATACATAAAGATGTAAGTAAGTGAATTAAGCTTATAAGAGTATCTTGGTATGAACAAACTAACTGAGATATGGAATATAGTAAATGCATGAATGCATGGTTTTAAAACTGGTATGGGCAGAAAGACTACGGGGCAATGTAGAATGATATAATATTACATATGTATAAAAACAATGTAACAGACCCAATAGATGTCAGGAAAGTAAAAAAGTTGTACCTCAATGGAGTGAAAAATATCCAATGGTTGTCAGTTTGTTCTTAGAGATGTGACCGCTCTATCCAATCGCCAAGTAGTGAATCAGAATCCCAGCCGTGCTGAACGTCCAGATATACCCACAAGACCCCGAAGGCTACGCCCCCAGCGTCATGTACGGGCGGTGACGCATGGGCGTCCAGAAGACATCCACCATCAAAGGGGGGTGCACAAATGCAACAACTACCCAACCGTCCGGGATGACCCACACAGCCCACACCTGAGTTACCTCAGGCAGACGTCAGTGTATGGGCGTGGAAAACATGGCGCCGATGTGCAGGTGGCCACCCCCGTCAACAGACAGGAGAGGACAGCAAGAGATCAGGAACAGAGCTCCCCTATCCACATCGCAGCCCCCGAGCTGGATGGAAACCACTGCCACAAAAGACAAACAGCGAAAGGGGAACAGCTCAGCCCAGCAAGGCCCCCTGGGAGCAGTATGCAAATATAACTGGCCAAAGGGTGATAATACACTAGATGTAATATGGACAAAGGCTAATGGTAACAACAGGCCAGTGTGTGGGCTGAATGGGTGTCTTCCACCCGGGTTTAATCAAAAAAAAGAAAGATTAAGGTCTGGTGTGACCCCTCTGACACCTCCATCCCTAATAGTGCACAAAAAAACAAGAAAAATAGCCCTGGGACTTTAGATGAGGTGAGAGAGGTTTAGCCAATGTCCACAGCGAACACTGAGACAAAATCAATTTATTCATTTCAAAATGTTATGTAACGGAGCGGTAACAACAATGATTGTGAGTTACCAGGCATAATAGCCAATGTACACAACACAGATGAACGTAAATATACAAAGATTTATTACAAATGTTATACATCAATGAGCAACAATAAAACTTGAAAGTTGCTGGGTCAGTAAATACACATTCAAAATAAGATGATAAAATGTACATACATGTGGACAGGGAAGTATGTGAACATAATGCAGACATCAATAATACCCAGCATGTACCGGCATAAAACAAGCATCAATAAAGCCCTATGCATTTCTGCCATCTTTGCCTCTGTTTAATCTACAACTGCCATGATGCTACACAAGTGATCAGTTATGACACCAGCCATTGGATAGTTTGACAGTTTGGTTGAGAGCACAACCAATGAGAGTGTTATATTTCCGGCACGTGCCAAAAATGAAACTGTTTTATGTATGGGTTTACTTCCACTTTAAGTAAACACCTGGGTAGGGGGTTGAGGAGGGGGATTGTATGGAGGGAGTTAACCAATATACTGTACCTTGTCCTTTTAATTTAAATAATGCATTACATTTTTTCACCCTATGCCACTGTTCCATTGAAAAAAAAATGTATAAAATCTACTTACCAAGTCAGAGCCTTTATAATCATTTCTTCTTCCATTTATATAATCATCTGCATTTATACTTTCTGCAAACAGCTGCTGCACATTAGTGTCACCATATAGCAGAAAAACTAACTGTTGAAGCACATGCGTTATAAATTGCGGAAAATCAAATATTCCACTTTCTGTGCTACAAAATATGTCATGTTAAATTGAACCTGTTCAGGTTATGCTTGGCTGTATCTGAATGCTGAGTGTTTATTTTTTATTTTCTTCCAATGTCACTGCAACAACTTCTTTCAGCTCTTAAATTTTAAACATCAAAGAATCCTAGTTAGTTTATTGCACTGTATGCTTGGTGTCCCTCTGTCATAGAAAACTACAAATGTGTCTAACTGAAAAGACATTTAAAAAAAAAAAAATGTTATGTATGTGTTATAATGACAGAGGGGCGCCCAATTTTGCTGTTTTGTTTTTAAATAATTTAAAACTGCAGAAATATTTTGCATTGCTTTTCCTTTGTCTGCCATGTTTCTCCAAGATTAAAACAGCTTCATTTTTGTGCTGGTCGGAAGACAGAGGAGAGAGCTTTGGCTGGTGCTATAACCTTGTTACTGCTTCCTATAAGTGCGTGTAACCACTCAGCATGACATCCTTTTCCATTTCCCTTTATGAATAATTTTGTTATACCTCATCCATTTTCAAGTGCTCTTTATTACAACATGCTCCTACTACATTTATTAGAGTTCCCAACAGAGAATTTGTATCCTTGTTATCTGTAATAGTGCTGTGTACTGGCCTCCTTTGACTGTAAACCTGGCATTGATCAAACTATGTTATTAGTTTACAACCTCTTTCACCAACTTCAATGCCAGGAATTTTGCTGCTTGAAATGACACCTGTTTTGTAGCCAGCTCTCCGAGAAGTTTCACTGAAAGATCAAAGCGCCTTTAAATAAATACACTATATTGTCAAAAGTATTGTGATACCTGCCTTTATATGCATATGCACTTTAATGGCATCCTAGTCTTAGTCCGTAGGGTTCAATATTGAGTTGGCCTACCCTTTGCAGCTATAACAGCTTCAACTCTTCTAGGAAGGCTGTCCACAAGGTTTAGGAGTGTGTCTATGGGAATGTTTAAACATTCTTCTAGAAGTGCATTTGTTCGGTTAGGCACTTATGTTGGAAAAGAAGGCCTGGCTCGCAGTATCGCTTTAATTTATCCCAAAGGTGGTCTATCGAGTTGAGGTTAGGACTCTGTGCAGGCCAGTCAAGTTCCTTCACCCCAAACTCGCTCATTCATGTCTTTATGGACCTTGCTTTGTGCACTGGTCCAAATCATTTGGTGGAGGGGGGATTATGGTGTGGGGTTGTTTTTTGGGGGTTGGGCTTGGCCCCTTAGTTCCAGTGAAGGAAACTCTTAAGGTATCAGTATACTAAGACATTTTGGATAATTTCATGCTCCCAACTTTGTGGGAACAGTTTGGGGATGGCTCCTTCCTGTTCCAACATGACTGAGCACCAGTGCACAAAGCAAGGTCCATAAAGACATAGATTTGCGAGTTTGGGGTGGAGGAACTTGATTGGCCTGCGCAGAGTCCTGACCTCAACCCGATAGAATACCTTTGGGATGAATTAGAGCGGAGAGTGCGAGCCAGGCCTTCTCGTCAGATATCAGTGCCTGGCCTCGCAATTGTGCTTCTGGAAGCATGGTCAAACATTCCCATAGACACACTCCTAAATCTTGTTTACAGCCTTCCCAGAAGAGCTGAAGTTGTTATAGCTGCAAAAGGGTGGGCCAACTCAATATTGAACCCTACAGACTAAAGCCTCGTACACACGATTGGATTGTTGGCCAACAAAGTGTCAAACTTTTGTCCAAAGTGCGTGTGTCAGTAACTTGTCTTGCATAAAAACGGCACACAATTGTCGGCCAACAAACACAAACGTAGGGACGTACTACAAGGAATTTCAGCTCTTGTGCGCCACCCCTTGGGCACCTTCTGCTAATGTCGTGTTTTGGGAGCATTGATTCTGAGCATGCGTGTTTGTATATTGGACTTTTGTGTGATGGACTTGTGTACACACGATTCGAAAATTTGACAACAGACCATTGTCCACCGAAAATTTACTAGCCTGCCATCCAACAATTGTTGGCGGAAAGTTGTACAACAATTGTCTGATGGAGCATACTAACGGTCGGATTTTAGGCAAACAGGCTGTCATCACACAATTCCTGGACGAAAATCCGATTGTGTGTATGAGGCTCAAGACCGGGATGCCATTAAAGTGTGAGGGCAGGAGTCCCAATACTTTTGACAATATAGTGTATCTGCTAGCCCAGGGGTAGGAAACCTCGGCCCTCCAGCTGTGGTGAAACTACAAATCCCACCATGCCTCTGCCTCTAGGAGTCATGCCTGTGATTGTCAGGGTCTTGCAATGTCTCATGTGGCTGCTTTTTTTTAAAAGGTGCATGCACCTTTTTTTTGCAGAAAAGCAGGCACAGCAGCCCACAGTGTCTTGCACAAAATGTTGAAGTTTGAACCTAGGGTTAGGGTCTTATTTTAGAGACACTAGGGTCAGTGTTTACAATAATAAATATGTAACATAGCCACTGACAAAAGAGAAGGTAGATTATTCAAAAAGGTATTATCATTCACATGTTTAAGGGCAGCATGATTTCTTATTATGGCAAAATTAAATTCTGTGCAAAACAGGACTTTATAAATTGACATGTTCTCTTTAACCCAGGGATTTGTATCCTTGGAAATAGAGTTCAGAGTCCACAACAAGGCATTCAAATATTTTCTATCAGACTACTAATTATCAATTATATTAGAATATCTACATTCAGTCCAAGTCTCACATTTCCTTTCTATTTCATTAATTTAGAGACAATGTTAAAGTAATTAAAGTAAAGCACAGATATGATGGCTATTGTTAAATGCCTGGGAGTTGGGTTTTCCAGATAAGATAATTTTCTGTAACTCATGTTAGAAATATACTAAATTATCTCAAGGCTTCAACACTATCAGCATGATATCCCCGTCCTCATTACACATAATATCAATGTACTTGTGGTGACTTTATGAGTTAATACTGGCTAACTATTAATGAAAGAATTACATTATCATTATTATTATTATTATTGAAAAACAGCAATTAGTTATTAGTTCTGTCTTTCTGGCTCTCATTACTTTTTGGTTAACAGATCTCTGTCATATGTGTACTGTACATTAATCATGGAAAATGATATAATAGATTATAAGGCTGGTTCATGGACAATATAGCAATCATGTCTCAAAAGGGTAAGGGGCCCTTACATTAAATACATTGTACATCAGAATGTTAAATGGCAAATCAGAGAATTATATCTTTTTTTCAATTGTGTAGACAATGAATAGAATAAATAAATGCAGAGAGAAAATTCAAGTTGATGGTCATTTTTTTATTCTTTTATTATTGTATTAAATGCATAACACTTTTTAAAAATATGTTCTGCTTGTTAAATAGAGCTACTGGTAGCACATACTGACCCTGCTTAAACTTGTAGATTCTATACTTTTAGCAGTCAGGGCTTAAAATGGATGTAAATGAAAAAAAAAATGGAAAATTCAGTTCAAATACTTACCGTAATTTTCCTTTCCTGACAAGCTCCATGGCAGCACAGCTGGGTATAGGCTCTGCCCCCCCATGCCTTCAGGACTTGACTCATATAAAGTTGAGCCCACCTACAGCCTCGGCATTCTGTAACTAGTCCTACCAAGCTGGGTGGGATCTGTGCTGCCTTTAAGCTCATCAGGAAAGGAAAATTAAGGTAAGTATTTGAATTCAATTTTCCGGTTTCCTGGCGGCTCCATGTCAGCACAGCTGGGAACTAACTAGCCAAAACAGGGGAGGGATAATGCTACACTCCTCAATTCTGACTAAAAAACCAGAAGCCAGGATGCCCCTGCCAAACTTAACTGTCATTAAGCCATGAATATGAATATTTTGGTGCCCACATAGCTGCCTTGCAGAAAGTTTCAGACACTCGGCCTGCTGCCACTCTCAAGGTCAAGACCTTTCTAGTGAGGGTGCCGTGATTCTCCTGGCACGGGCAACCCTTTAAACTTGTAGGCCAAGGAGATGAGCTTTACCAACCAAGAGGCAAACTCTCGCTGGAAGCCGTAAACTCATTATGTGTTCCACCTGGAATGACAAACAGATGCTCTGACTTCCTGATGGCAGCAGTTGCCTTGATTAAACATTTTAAAGCTTGGCCCATATCCAATGGGCAAATTTCTTGAGTACTCCCCAAAAGGAACTGAAGGTCAGTTCAGGCACAAAATGTGAGCATTGGCATGAGTACCACCCTGTCTGGGAAGTACACAAGTATAGGTTTTTTAAACCCCAAGGCCACCAATGCTGACTCACTTCTGGCTGATGTTAATGCCACTGGTAAAGCAGTTTTCAGTGAGAGGTACCACAGGATTATTGAAGGCATCTGATTCAATAACGTCCAACAGCAATGGGAGAGCCCATTTCAGAAACATTTTGAGGTTTCATCCAAATTGCATCTTGAAAAACAGTATAAATAGATTTTGGATGCCCACTGTATGCCGGTGAAGGCAGAGATAGACGAAATGTATGCCTGTAGCATACTTACGCATATACCTAAAATCAAGCCATGCCTGCAGGCATTTCAGAACAGACTTCTGAAGAGTCCAGCGTAAAATCTTGATAAGCAATAATACTGTGAATTTATGCCATATTCTACTATAGGTAAGGTTAGCGCTGTCCTTTGTTTTCCTAAGAGTATTTACAATCTTTATTTTATATTTTTGTTTTTTGTGGGATCTTTGAATCAACTTCCTTGGAACCAAGTGTGAGGAATTTTCCTTAGAAGTGATTGATTGCATATGCACATGGATTTCAGAGATTTGGTAAGGTGCATGGAGTAGGTGGGTTGAACACATCACATGTGATGAAATCTGGATTGGGCTTAAAAGGATATGGACTTTGTGGGTTCACTCAGGGTGAGTAGTGGAGTTCTTTTTCTTTTTCTGAAGTACCGGTATTTATTGTGGTATAACACTATATGAGCACTTTTGTTTTTTGGGAACCTCTAACATCCACTTTGGAGTGAGTGAATATGACTTCCTCTAAGAATACAGAATGCTTGGAGAGGACCAAAGAAAATTCAGCAGTTATGTATTGAAGGCTCACTTTTAAAGCTGGAGGGCAAGAGTATATACAAAGGGGTCATATGAGCAGACCAATAGGGTGTTGTAACACATTATTAAAATGTGAGCACATTTACTTTTAATGTTTTTTTCTCTATTTTTCTATTAAGTTACAAAGTCATAGAAACATACAGACTGTGATTCCATTGCACATAGGTAAAACAGGTTGGTGGTAAAATGCACACGAATATTAGTATACCATCATTCAGCTTAAGGACATCTTTCAGAGTTCAAAAATAAATCTCACACCATCATGTAAGTAACAGCAATCTGGATCTTATAAATGAGTAGGCTAAAGGTACATTGGAAACAAATTCAACATTAACAACAAGTAAATGCTTATCTTTACTGTTGCAGGGGTTTAGATACACCTTCAAAACTAATTGTACGTAAAATTATATAGGGGGTAGATTCTGGAATTTGCTAAACGTCAGCCAGGGTTCCCAATCTATCCTACATTTCTTACTACTACCATTAACCATTGCAAAAAAGTATTCATGAGAACACTGTAGGTACACTGTATGTATAACCTCCGATACCATAGGATCTCACAACGATACGCTCCGGTCTAAAATAGGATGGAATCCATGACTCATCCTGTTTTTACCCCTTTTGTGCCAATTGTTCCTCCTCCTATGCACAAAACATACTCTAGTCTGGCACAGAGTGAGGAAAAGATATAGGCACTAACAGCTGAGAAACGGAATACTAAAATGTTTGTATTATTAAAACAATAAAATATGGAATAGCCGCCTTCAATGGCCAATGTAAATATCGTATATTATTCAATAAGTCTGCATAGACAAATGAATATGTGCATTTGCCAAATCAGTAAATTCCAAATACTCGATCAATGACAAGCGGAGAAAAACTTTCTGAAAAATAAAAAGTACATAATTCATTCATAACATGAGCCTTTATGATATATGCACTAATAGAAATATTAAAAGTTTAAAAATTTTAAAATATTTTTCCAGTTACCCCAATTATTTGAAATATCATAATATCTATCTACATCAAAATGGAGTATCAAATAATATATATAGTAAATGTCTATGGTATAAGGCCTGTGGTGACAGGACTCACTTAAGAATCACTGATAAGACAGTTGATTTCCAACTCACTGTTTAACCCCTTGGGTGAGAGGGTATCTATAAGGAATATCCAGTGAGTTCCCTGTTTTGAGAGATCCCTAATAATATTGGAACCTCTCCAGACTGGTTTTAGGCACTCAACACCCCAAAATTTCAGGCCGGGTCCTGATCATGTTTCAATTTGAAATGTAGAGAGACATGATGGTCTTTGAACCCTATTTTTATATTCTGAATAGGTTCAGCTATTCTCACCTTTAAAGATCTCTTTGTATGTCCTATGTACATAAGCCTGCATGGACATTCTAAGGCATATACTACATGCGTGGTATTGCAGGTGATGAATTGTCTGAAAGATATGCATAACTATCTTGTGGAATTGTATAAGGAATTTTGAGGTCCAGTAGGGCTAATGATGGAGTAGACAAAATTATGATACCTGAGATGGACAAGATTATACAGAATACTAACAATCAATTTACAAGATCATAATATATGTAAAAGATTGCCTTGTTGACCACAATTCCTCCAGAAATCTGAAGGAGTATGGGGTGGGCAGGGTGACCCCGTGCCACTCAGTAAAATGGTGGTTTACGCCAGTTTTTGTAGAAAGCAAGCACACAAGCACACTAATGGCACAAGTGTGTGCTGGCTTCATATTAGAGCCAGAGTTAGAGCTCAGAGCTCCACCCTCCTGAGGGGGTCAGTGTGTGAAGGAAGCCGTGAGAGGTGCTGGTGAACATCATGATGTCTGGGTCGGGACAGGCTAAGACCCGAGCCTGAGAGAGAGTCCATGAGGGACAGAGCAGCTAGGAAGCTGTAAAGAGAGTCCATGAGGGACAGAACAGCTAGGAAACTGTAGAGAGAGTCCATGAAGGACAGAGCAGCTAGGAAGCTGTAAGGAAGATGCAGAGTTGAAGTGCAGCATTTGTACATAAACACTGGGACGAGTTTCATGGTCAGGAGGACCAAAAAGGTACTGATGGTCAGGAGGACTCTGGGGAGGTTATTGGAGTAGTAAAACTGCCACAAGAGAGCCAGGAGGCTGAATGTTATGTTTGGTTCATAGTGATGGTGAAAACCCCATGCATGGGAAGACATACCTGTGTGAATTTTGACTTTCTTTTAAAAAAATGTGGGCGGAAAAGCCCTAAAATCTATATCTGACGTGGAGTAAACTCACTGTTTAGGCACTACGATTGAGCTAAACAAAACCAATGTGTCGCAGGGGGTGTATAAGAGAAAGCCTATCATGGGTAAGATACCACCTATGTGCAGTTTTTAAAGCATTTTCCCAATGAGACACACAATGGGTTACTTTCTAAATGTAAGTAAAGGCCGGACTCCATTCCTCATCTGTAAGGTCTGGCCCAATTCTATTCCCAGTTGGACATTGGGTTGGATTTCACTATGTGACCACGTAGTTAAAAATGGGCGTAGATCCAAGAAATTCCTCCTTTTACATCTGGTAGTTCATTTTAATAGTCCCAAACATTGTTATCTATAGTGATATAGCCCATGTTATGCAATTTAACAAGGTGATTGATTTGCATAACTTTAAAGTCTCTTTAGTACACACATAAGAGGGGATTACTCTAAGGGTACTATGCCCTTGTGATGTCCAAGAGTTAACTGAAAATGATGGGATTAGACATTCCTAAACCTGTAAAGGCAAGTTGTGGACTGAGATTAGAAGAGCTGTATCTTGTATTTTAAGCACATGTAGCCATGCATCTATTGTGACAGATATAAAAGGGTGTTCTGGGGACTGCAACGGTTGGTTAATGGCTGCTGCCATCCATTAAAAGGGTTGAAAGATCCTTGCCTCGGACCACTGCCTGCTCTATCAGCACCCATGGTTTCTTTGGGGTAGGGGCTAGCCATGATTTTAATTGGTCCAGCAACACCGCCCTGTGGTAATCTTGAAACACTGATAAACTTTCACCAGCTTTAGATTTATGTTAGTGAGAATGGACAATGAGATTCTTGCTTTTTGACCTTTCCATACATATTGAAACAACAGAATTAAGGTTAAAAAAAAGGTTGTCGGAAGAGATATTGACACTGTTCTAAACATAAATGGTAGTTTTGGTATGAGAAGCATTTAAAGGGCTGCAATGCGGCCCAACCAGGACAATTCAAATTTAGTTAACTTTGTCAGTTCTGATTTAATGGAGTTCAATAAACTAACATAAAGTCTCATATAAGCAGTCCATTGGGGTCATCAGAGAGGTGCCTAGATACTGTATCGTATTTGAGTCCCAGGAACAGGGGAATATAGTTTTTAGCTTGGCTAATAGCTGACTAATAACAAGAGTAGAAATAGTGTGACATTTGAATATATTCACTTTATAATAAGACACATCTCCAAAGGCCCTAATCACCTAATTAACTTTGATTAAAGAGGAGTCCGCATTTGTAACAGTAAGGATCACATTATTGGCAAAAAGTCAGATTTTGTGATGCTTTTCTGCTACTTTTATTCCTAAAATAGCGGAAGACCTTTGTATGGTTTCTGCAAATGGCTCCATCACCAAGGAAAATATAATGGGAGATAATGGACACCCTTGACGTGTACCATTTGTAATATCGAAGGCATCAGATAAGACAGAGGAGGTGAAGACCAGCACAGGTGGGTTTGCATAAAGTTCCATAATAGCTGACAAAACAAACCCTTGAAGTCCAAACAGCTAAATTAGCCCACAGATATCCCCTATGGACCCTGTCAAATGCTTTTTCCGCATCAAGTGTATGAAATACAGTAGGAATTTTGCATGTTTCAGCCCATCAAAGAAGATTCATCATTCTATGTGTCCCATCAAGTGCTTGTTTGCCAATCACAAACACCAGCTGATCAGGAGCAATTAAGGTAGGGGTAATATCTTTTAAATGATTAGCGATTACTTTGGCATAAATTCTAAGATCTGTATTCAGTAGAGAGATTGGTCAAAAATGTTGTGGTAATGTGAGCTCTTTTCCAGGCTTAGATGGAGTGATGACCAGGCCCTGGAGCATCTCCTTGGGGAAGGAACCTGAGCATCTTGATTGATTAACTACTAATATATATATATAATATTTTGGAATGTTCAGTGGTACTCTGCTGATAGACCTTCAGCTCCTGGTGCAATATTTAATGCTAAGGACTTTACAACTTTACAAATTTCCTTTTCTGTGAAAAGAGCATTAAGACGATCTAGCACCTCAGAGTGAATAATAAGAAGGTTCAGAGAATCTAATCTTATCAGTGGGTTGGGAAGTATTTGGGTCCAATTTCAGGTTGTAAAAGGCCTGGTAATAGTACATAAACAAATTGGATATGTCTATAGGGAGAAAACTGTTTCCCCACTATGAGGGTGGGTGAGATGGGCTAATTTAGATGTTGCCTGCCTCGGCTGTACCTGACGTGCTAATAATTTCCCATCCTTATTGCTATGCAAGTAATAAGTGGCTTTCCAACATTTTTTGTGGTCATATATAAGGAGTTGTCTCAGGTCAGCTTTACATTTCTGCAGGTCAGAAGTTAACCCTAAATTAACTTTATCTTTATTCTTTGTCTCTTATTGTTTTATTCGATTGTGAAGGAAAGTAAGTGTCTGCATCCTCCAATTCTTTTCCCTCAATGCTAGCTGTAAGAGTAGACCTCTAATGTAGGCTTTATTTGAACAGCACACCGTGGATACTGTATCAGTAGTAACAATAAGGAGGAAAAACTCCTTAAACTGGGTCATCATTTTTCTCTGCTGGGGATGTAGGCCAAATGACAAGGATTATTATGCCAGAGCATAGTAGGATTAGAGGAATATTTTTTTGTGAAGCTCCACAGTAAGTGGGGCATGATCCGACCATCTTATGTTATGGATCAAAGTCTTCACCACCCTTACAAGTAATTGGAGATCAGCCAATATAAGGTCGATTCTAGAGTAAGGGTTCTTTGTGGACAGGATAAAAATGTGTAATTCTTCTCCGTTGGGTGAAGACAGTGCCAAGTATCAAACATAGATTTGTTGTGTAGTAGTGACTGTAGAGTATGTCTATACATAGAAGAATGAGAGGAACTATGCAGAGTCTTGTTCACAATCAAATTGAATTCATCCAGCATAAGGAGTCTTCCCTTACAGACACTCTAGACCTTTTTCAGAAGTGTGCGGAAGAAAGGGATTTGCTCTTGATTGGGAGCATACACAGACACAATAGTGTAAATGACATTATTCAGAGTACATATCAGTATGATATATCTGCCATTAATATCAGTTGCAACATCATGCAATGTGAAGGCCATTGTATTCTTTATGGCTATAAGAACACCTTAGCGTTTGGTTTCTGCGTTTGCAAAGAATATGTGTGGGAAAGACCTATTGGAACATTTGGGATATTTAGTGGTATGGAAGTGCACTTCCTGTATGCAAATTACATCACCTTTTAGTTTATGGGACTCCGACCACATGGCTTTGCATTTTAAGGGACTATTTAGACCTTTGACATTAAAGGAAACAAATCTTATAGTCACCTCAATTACTTTGTGCTATGAGAGGTGCTAGGTACCAGAGCTTGCCGTAGCTGAAGAGCAGGAATCCGGTAGCAGCAAGGTGTCATTACAACTATAGTCATGAAATGCAGAATAGAGGTTATTTAAATGGGGGGTGCTATCATTAACACAAAGTAGTGATGCACACTCCAATACAAAGAATAATAAGTCAGTGAAGAACAATATGAGAGGATAGAACTTAAAATCATAGATTAATCAGTAACACATAATTGGAAAGGGCTTTCCAGATATCTTGACATTAAACAGCAGAGGATAAGTAACAACAACAGGAAAAGAAAACAAGATAAGCTTATAAAAAAAAAAAAAAGCGTAATCTCCGGTAACCAGAAGCAGCCAAAGCTGCGGATAACATTGGAGGAGAAAAGCATCTTTAGTAAAGATAATAACGGAAAGAAGAAAACAAAAATGTTTAACCACTGAATATGTAGAACTACATATATGACCTCACAAGCCAGCAAGGACCGATACGGAAGGGAGCCATGAAGAATGATAAGGAAGCGATTAGATCCAGTCATTTTGCAGTCTGGAAGGTTCTCTCCCCTCCATAGTATCGGCGTCTGGAGATAACATCTGCGATTCTTTGAGATACTTAAGGCCCGTTTCCAAAGAGTAGATTAACAGTTTTACCTTAATGTGTCACTGTTAATTTGGTTGAAAACCCCCATCTATAGATCATCCTTATGATTCTGCAAGGCCTTGGTGATCAGAGTTAGCTTCTTTGTGTTTGAATTGTAGCTTGAGAAAGATCTGCATACAAAGTGACCCATGCAAACTGCCCAGGTAACTCAGTATTTTTTTTAGCAACTTGCATAGCCTAATTTTTAATATGATAATAATAATAATGTATTCTGGCCAGCACATCTCTCGGCACAGAGTCAAGGAGATACTCCGGTTTGGGTAGTCTGTGAAACCTGCTTATAATAAGCTTAAATTTCTGAGCTTACGGTACAAGAACATGCAGTAGTTGTTGCAGAAAGTTATGTAATCCAGAAGATGAGATGTATTCAGGCCCCCCCACGAAATGTAATATTGTATCGGCGGGACCTGTCCTCTAGGTCCGTCAACTTAGCGTGGATTTTTTGTAAGTCTGCTGCATACATCCACCATAGAGATGGGCAGAAAATACATCAACCATTTTATGTTCTATGTGAGAGACTCTTTACTGTTAAGATTCTGTTACAGATCTTGCACAGAGCAATTTAATTTATAACATGTTAGTCATATCAATATGCAGGGAGTCGCATAGTAAAATCAGCATGGGTTTGAGGTCTGCTACTGACACAGGCTGGAAACTGCTCCAGAGGTGTTTGATGTTCAGAAAGAATATAAGCCCTGCCAGTGGTCATTATCTAGGGATCTTTTTGCTTAGCCTTTTTTTATTCAGCTGGACTACATATGGTGAGGCTCTCTGGTGGAGATAACATTTGCAGCAGAAGGATGACAGATGGCTGAGCAGACGGAGGAAGCTGAGCTTCCAGTGTCAGAGCTGGAATCCCCCACAGAGGCAAGGCACATGGGTAAGCCAGCACAGTCTTGGGCTTCTCATTCCCTTGCCGGGGAGAAGAAGGATGTCAATTTTTTCCAGCGCTGGGAACCCTGTTTTGGCATTCTGTGGAGTGCAGGCGGCTGGATTGGGTGTTTGGGAGTTGGCTGGATAGCCCCCTTGTCGCTAGAAGTAGTAAGTAGACTGAGAAGCCGAAGCTATTCACTTTGCCTCTGTCCCAAGCGCCAGCAGGAGGCACCCCTCCCCAAACAGGGCTGGTGCAAGTATTTTCGACACCCTAGGCGAAACCTCATTTTGCCCCCCAATTGGCCCCACCCCTCACTGAGATTTTTTGCGGCGCCTCTTCACCTATTTCTTCAGCTGTGGTCCACAGGCCCGCACCTGCACCACTGGACCAGGCCTGAAGACACATAGTGGTGACACTGGCTTGCTTCCTCACGCTAGCTGTGGTCCACATTTATATGGACAGGCTAGGGCAGTATACAGACAGTCTAGGGCAGTATACAGACAGTCTAAGGCAGTATACAGACAGTCTAGGGCAGTATAAAGACAGTCTAGGCTAGTATACAGACAGGCTAGGGCAGTATACAGACAGTCTAGGGCAGTATATAAAGAGTCTAACTGTGTAACTGCCTGTCTATCAGAGGGATATTCCCTCCTACCATTCCAGCCACGTCCTTGCGCGCATGCACGGCAGAACGGCGTTCCGGTGCATGCGCATTCGCGGTCCGGCGCTACAGCGCATGCACATGCGCACTAGTGCACACCCAGCGTGACCCTTTGGGCGGCCTATAAAAGGCGCTCAGATGATCAGACAAATTGCTGGTTCATCTCAGCTTCCTGTGGCTTGTTTAAACGGATTTCCTCCTATCTCCTGTGTTTGACCCTCTGCCTGTTACTCGGATTGTCTCCTGTCTCCTTGCCTGACCGCCTGCCTGTACCTGGACTTGCCTGTGTCTTCCAGACACCATCCTACAGCCTTTAGCTTAATTATTGATCCTGGTGTTTGACCCTCAGCCTGGTTCTGGACTTTCTGTTACTTGTCCCAGCTTGTACTCCTGCTTACCAGTCTCTGCACAGCATCCCTTCTCTACAAGGATCTCCTGCAAGTCTCCTACGGTCCATTGGGGTAGCCTGTGCCTGTTTGTGCCATTCACTCCCTGTACCACCTCCAGGGGGCGGACTGCGCTTAGTTGCACGGGTGAACCGCTCTCTGCATCTCGGCCTCGGTAAGTACTACCCTGACACTGTCTGTATGAGCAGACAGATACACTGACAATGCTTTACAGGCTCCTAGTAAAAATAAGAATAAATGCACATTGTTTTTTTACCTGCAAAAAGATCTGTGTTTATTATTTTTTTTTACAAATGTGGACTTGAACCTCTACACCTCAAATCACCCCAATTCCTGTATTTTCAGGTCTCAGATCACCCCAATTCTTGCACCTTCACACCTCAGATCACCCCATCTTGTTTTTTTGCAGGTTAATCATCCTGCAGATTGGATTTCCATCAAAAAATTAAGAGAACAAAAGACATTTATGATTTGGATAGATGCACTTTATTGGACATAAAAATTATTGAGGAACACTTTGAGGGAACACTTCATGGACATATTTAAGAGGGACATTGCTCTATAAGTGCTGGTTCTAATACATTGATAATTTTTTTTCTGCTGGGGGCAGCGGATTGTTTCCTGTTGCTGTGATTATCAAAGTGGATATAGCTCTAGTGCACTGTTATTTAAAGGGGTTGTAAACACTCGTGGTTTTTCACTTTAATGCATTCTATGCATTAAGGTGAAAAAACTTCTCTCATGCTGCAGACCCCCAGACCCCCCGTTTTACTTACCTGAGCCTTTCTTGCCCCAAGGACAAGCACACCAGCTATGGCTGGTGTCTCGTGTTCTGATTTATAGCAGTGCAGCCACTGGCTCCTGCCCACATGGGTGTCCCGAAGGAGTGCATTTCTCAGATGGGCACTCGGGAAGAGGAGGAGCCACCAGCACCGCTGAGGGACCCCAGAAGAAGAGGATCGGTGCCACTCAGTGCAAAACCAACTGCACAGTGGAGGTAAGTATGACATGTTTGTTATTTAAAAAAACAAAACAAGGGTTTAGTAACCCTTCAACATTAATACTGTTGACTAGTCTTTTTCCCTCTTTCTGCTTTTTTAGCACAACTTCCAGAGTTTACTTCTTCTTTCAATATCTTCCAATGGCGACATTTGTTTCATACTTTCAGATAATCTCTCACTTGCTATTGTGTCTCAAGACAGAAAGTAAAGGATAATAAAGAAATTAACGAAGACTTGTGTAAGCACCATGCTTGCACCATACTGCTAAATATAAAAATGGGGCACATACTGCTCCTGATTTATAAAGGGGTGCAAGCCCCTTTGTTAATTGGGAGCAATCAGTTATCTGTTCTGAAGCTGCATGCTCTAATCTCTCTGCCCATCCCCATCCCCAGCTTAGCTCAGAGCAGGACAGAGAAGGAGGGTTGCTAGCTCTACTCATGTAGTGTTCTCACTGCATGGGCAGAGAGAAGGTGTCTGCTGACAGCTCATTTCCCGCACAACAGTAGTTTTCCATATAGGAAATAAACATTTCCTTTGTTAATTAGGTGCAGACCTGAGCTAGTTTCTACTTCACTCACTCAAATCAAAGGTGGCGCAGATATACCCGAAACGGGTCTATCTACTTAGTTAATGTGGCTTTTTTCGTCAGTTTCCTGCACCATTATAATGGCACAGGGAGTTTAGTGGAGTAGGACGCCGATAGCAAAAAGAAAAGAAATTGACAGGTGTTTTAGCCATTCCCTACTTCATCAAAAAAATAAAAGCAGCTAGTTTAGATATACTTTAAGACCCCTTTCACGCTGGGGCAGTGCAGGCGTTAGCGGTAAAGCTCCGCTAGTTTTAGTGGCGCTTTACCGATGTTATAGCGGCACTTTTCAGCCGCTAGCGGGGTGTTTTTAACCCCCCCGCTGGCGACCGAGGAAAGAATTAATAGCACCTGTTTTGCAACGCTGCTGAAGCGCTTTGCAGGCTCTTTGGCAGCTCTGACCATTCATTTCAATGGGCAGGGGCGGTGGAGGAGCGGTGTATACTGTCTCAAAGATGCTGCTTGTAGGACTATTTTTCCAGTCCTGCAAGCGTACCGCCCCAGTGTAAAGGCACTCGAGCTTTCACACTGGGGTGGCTAGAGAGGTGCATTTCAGGCGCTTTACAGGCTCTATTTTTAGCGCTAAAACGCCTGAAAAGCGCCCCAGTGTGAAAGGGGTCTTAAGGATGAATGTTGCCTTCATGTATCAAAGAATCTAACTTGGGAAATATCTGTATTATTGTGATGCAAAATCCAATTCAAACTTTAGTTTTTCTGGTGTTATTTTCAAGTAGTACAGTTTTGAATTGCATTAGTTGCATGGGGAAGTAAAGACAGTTTTTACTTCAAAAAGTTGATAAATGAGATGATTGTTCTGTTATCTTTAACTGGCATAATTTCAATGTTCATTGTGTCAGCTCATCTGCGTTGATGGCATTTCCCTAACAAGAATCAGTGAAATGTGATATTTAAAGTAACTACTGTGACATCATGGTACTAGTATTTATTTTTAGTGGTATAGCAACATGTTTAGCCTTCTTAAGAGGAATATCCATGAAAATGGAGAATGGCAAAACTATGATAGTAGCTAGAAATGGGATATGTTTCGACCCTTATATTAGGTGCTTCATTGCCAACCATATTATGAGGTTCAATTATTTTGCTACTTTGCTATACATTCACCGGCCTCTTTATTAGGTACACCTGTTCAATTGCTTGGTAACCTAAATTGCTAATCAGCTACTCACATGGCAGTAACTCAATACAATGGATTTAGGCATCTAAACTGCTGATCTATTGGGATTTCCATTCACGACCATCTCTAGGGTCTACAGAGAATGGTCCAAAAATTAGAAAATATCCAGTGAGCGGAAGTTGTGTGGACAAAAATGCCTTGTTGTTGGCAGAGGTCAGAGGAGAATGGGCAGACTGGTTTGAGATGATAGAAAGGCAAGAGTAACTCAAATAACCACTCGTTACAACCAAGGTATGCAGAATAAGATCTCAATGCACAACACATCGAACCTTGAAGCAAATGGGCTACCACACTCCTGTCAGCTAAGAACAGGAAACCAAGGCTACAATTCGCACAAGCTCACCAAAATTGGGCAATAGAAGATTGGAAAAATGTTGCCTGGTATGATGAGTCTCAATTTCAGCTGCGACATTCAGATGGTAGGGTCACGTCAGAATTTGGTGTACACAAAATGAAAGCATTGATACATGCTGCCTTGTATCAACAGTTCAGGCTGGTGGTGGTGGTGTAGTGGTGTGGCGAATGTTTTCTTGGCACACTTTGGGCCCCTTAGTACCAATTGAGCATCGTTTAAACGCCATGGCCTACCTGAGTATCGTTGCTGACCATGTTCATCTCTTTATGACTACAGTGTACTCATCTTCTGATGGGTACTTCCAGTGGGATAATGCACCACTTCACAAAGCTCAAATCATCTCACACTGGTTTATTGAACATGACAATGAGTTCACTATACTCCCATGGCCTCTACAGTCACCAGATCTCAATCCAATAGAGCACCTTTGAGATGTTGGGAAATGGAGAGATTCACATCATGGACATGCAGCCAACAAATCTGCAGTAACTGTGTGATGCTTTCATCTCAATATGGAAGAAAATCTCTGAGGAATGTTTCCAACACCTTGTTGAATCTATGCCATGAAGAATTCTGAAGTCAAAAGAGGGTCCAACTCTGTACTAGCAAGGTGTACCTAATAAAGTGGCTGGTGAGTGTATAGACACCTATTACTGAGTAAGACTTCAGGTTGCCATGCCTATCTTTTCCAAGGTTTATCATCTGTATTACCTGTTATATACGATCAAACTGTCACCTCTTAGAGCATTCATTTAAGGATATTTGTATGTCCTTATCTTTTTGGTTTCTTCTGTATCCATGATCATATTTGTATTGCTCTTCATGTGCTTGTAAGATGCATATTATTCTATTATTAAAAATGTATTAAAAAAAAAGAAATGGGATAAGTTATGTCTTCTATCTTAAAAGAGAAGTGGTGGAGCAGGTGAAGAGTTTTATGAATCAGAGATTTACTATCAGACATGATAACAGGGCAGAAGAGTTCAATACCTAAAGGGCCACAGCTTTACCACTACATTGACCCTTGAATGAAAGTTTTTTGGGGAAGAAGAAAGATGATAAAGAAGTTGGCCATATATTGATTATTCTTTAAAAACACAGTAAGTAAATCCAATCAATGGGGATGTGCTGTCTCAGGGGAGTGGTACAAATGAACAAATGGGACAGAATCAGGTACTTGAGCAAGAGGGAAGCTCAAACTGAAGTGAAAAAGTAACATCAAAGGAACAGTAGGTGGCTGGGGTCCACATTGGAACTAAACAATCAATCTGTGACACTGTCTAAATATAAAATAAATTGCCACTCTGTTTGTAGACTATTGACATCACAAGGAGGAAATATAAAACAAAAATCAGTATGGCAATCAACAACCTAACTTTTACATCTGTTATATCATGGTTCATACAAGCCCAACAAGCTAGCCTTTGTGGCCATGTGTCAATTAAATTCAAATGAAAACAGTCACATTATGACAAAATCCTTGATTTTTATAGACATAAATGACTATTTATATTACAATCATTTGTATTGTGTGCTGACATTTGTTGGGAGGTAAGGTTATTAACTCATCATATTATATAGTCTAGTAGCAGCTGATTAGTTGCACCTTATTGATCAATAATAATTGGCCTTGATTATCAAGCTGCAAACGCACTTAAGGAATGTTAACCAGATCTTAAGGTATGCTAAAGTAGCATCTCTATCAATATTACTGGATGTCAATTTAGTAAAGTGGACCTTTCAATAAATGTACAAATCTGTAATTATAATCTCTTTAGTGATCAATACAAAGTTATATGTGTGAAAAAATAAAGTTAATTCATATTAAACCTTAATAAACAATGTGCATCACATAAATGGTAAAACGACAAACACTTAATCGCTTCCGGACTGTCCACCGCACATTTACTGTGGCAGGGCCCCACTGTGCGAAACAACATACCTGGACATTGTGGCTTCTTCCAGGTCTGGGGCACGCGGCATTGGATTGGACACAGCAGGAGCCAATCGGCAGGTCTGGTGCACCCGATGTTCGTGGGCAAACAGCAATCTCTCCTGAGAAAAGCAGAACAGCGGTCTGTCTATGTAAACAAGGCAGATTGCCGTTCTGACAGGGAAGAAGATAGAGATCTTGTGTTTCTGCTAAGCAGGAACACAGATCTCTCTCCTCCCTCAGTCAAAACATCCCCCACACAGTTAGCAAGCACTCCCAAGGAGCACATTTAACCCTTTGTTGATCCCTGATGTTAACCCCTTCCCTGCCAGTGTCATTAGTACAGTGACAGTGCATTTTTTTTAGCAGTGATTACTATATAGATGTCACTGGTCCCCAAAAAGTGTCACTTAGTGTCAGATTTGTCCGCCGCAATGTCGCAGTCCCACTAAAAATTGCTGATTGCCGCCATTACTAGTAAAAATAAAAATGCCATAAATATATCCCATAGTTTGTAGACGCAATAACTTTTGCGGAAACCAATCAACATACGCTTATTGGGATATTTATTTACCAAAAACATGTAGAAGAATACATATTGGCCCAAATTGATGAGAGGTGACAAGAGGTGATCAAATGCCACCAAAAGAAAGCTCTATTTGTATGAAAAAAAGGACATACATTTTGTTTGAGTACAGTGTTGCATGAACATGCAATTACCAGTTAAAGTAACACAGTGCCAAATTGAAAAAAAATGCTCTGGTCAGAAAGGGGGTGAAACCTTCCAGGGCTGAAGTGGTTAATAGATTTGTGCATAACAAAAGGGGTAAACTTCAAAGGAAAATATATAAAAGTCCAAATGTGAAATCTTGAAAATGATGAGAATCCACATGTAAGAATTCCAAACCACCTCACAGACAAGTGTGCAAGTTCCCTTATCAAACGGTAATGATTTTCAAATGATAAGAGATCAAAAGCACAGAAATCATTCAAATGGGGGGCCACCACTCAGGGGACCACTGACTCCACCACCTCCATGGTCTTACACTGGTTATTCAAAGGCAGCACAAAGGTTACAGAATAATACAGGCAAAACACACCACACCAGGGATCGACAGTAGGTGTACATCATCATATGCCACTGGCCTTGCCCTACACGCATTTTGTCTGGTACAACAGAACTGTTAGTAGGTATGAACATACAGGTGCATCTCAAAAAATTTGAATATCATCAAAAAGTTTATTTATTTCAGTAATTACCGTATATACTCGAGTATAAGTCGTTCCGAGTATAAGTCGAGGCCCTAATTTACCACAAAAAAATGGGAAAAACTTAGTGACCCGAGTATAAGACGAGGGTGAGAAATGCACAGCTACTGTAAGTGGAAAAGAGGGTCAACAATGCCCATTTGCAGCATCACTGTGCCCATTTGCATGCCTCACTGTGCCCATTTGCAGCCATAGGTCCCCTGAACTTCAAACTCGGTAGTTAAGGGTTCCTAGATGCCCCCTAGCTGCAGCCAAAATTTGGGGTCCCTGAACCCAAAGGGTCTCGAAATGACATTGCTGCAGATGGACACAGTTGACCGAATTTGGGGCCCTGTATCTCAGGGCCACTTAGTGCTAAGAACCCCAAATTTGGTGTGCAAACCCAGTGGAACTAGCACCATAAAATTTCCAAAGCTGGGGTTTCTAGCACCAAGTGGCCCCGAGATACAGGGCCCCAAAAATCAGTTCAGAAAATGTCAAGCACTTTTCTGCAGCAGAGAATGACATTTTCCGAACCGGTTTTGGGGCCCCGTTTGGATATGTTGTGGTACCAGTTCCATTGGGTTTGCACACCAAATTTGGGGTTCCTAGCATCAAGTGGCCCTGAGATATGAGGCCCCAAAGTCGGTTCAGAAAATGTCAAGCACTTTTCGGCAGCAGAGAATGACATTTTCCGAACCGATTTTGGGGCCCCGTTTCTCGGGGCTACTTAGTGCTAGGAACTTCAGCTTTGGATATGTTGTGGTACCAGGTCCACTGGGTTTGCACACCAAATTTGGAGTTCCTAGCACCAAGTGGCCCTGAGATACAGGGCCCCAAAGTCAGTTTGGAAAAAAAAAAAATTTTTTGCTGCAGAAAAGTGCTTGACTCGAGTATAAGTCGAGGGGGGCACTTTCAACACTAAAAAATGTGCTGAAAAATTCGACTTATACTCGAGTATATACGGTAAATTCAAAAAGTGAAACTCATATAATATATAGATTCAGTACGCACAGAGTGATATATTTCAAGCATTTCTTTCTTGTAAGTTTAATGATTGTGGCATACAGCTAGTGAAAACCCCAAATTCAGTATTTCAGAAACTTGGAATAGTCTGGTGTCTCTCATCTTCCTCTTGATAATACCCCACTGATTCTCTATGGGGTTTAGGTCAGGCGAGCTTGCTGGCCAATCAGGCACAGTGATACCATGATCATCAAACCAGGTACTGGTACTTTTGGCAGTGTAGGCAGGTGCCAAGTCCTACTGGAAAATGAAATCCTCATCTCCATAAAACTGGTCAGCAGGTGAAGCATGAAGTGCTCTAGAATTTTCTGGTAAAGGGCTGTGCTGACTTTGGACTTGATAAATCACAGTGGCCCAACACCAGCAGATGACATGGCTCCCCAAATCATCACTGACTGTGGAAACTTCACACTGGACCTCATCCAACTTGAATTCTGTGCCTCTCCACTCTTCCTCCAGACTCTGGGATCTTTATTTCCAAATGAAATTAAAATTTACTTTCATCCAAAAAGTGGACTTTGGACCACTGAGCAACAGTCCAGTCCTTTTTCTCCTTAGCCCAGGTAAGATGCTTCTGACGTTGTCTCTGGTTCGGGAGTGGCTTGACACAAGGAATGCGACAGTTGTAGACCATGTCCTGGATACGTCTGTGTGGGGTGGTTCCTGAAGCATTAACACCAGCTGTAGTCCACTCCTTGTGAATCTCCCAAAAATTCTTGAATAGCTTTTGCTTCACAATCCGCTCAAGGCTGCAGTTATCCCTGTTGCTTGTGCACCTTTTTCTACCACACTTTTTCCTTCCAACTGTCCATTAGTATGCTTGGATACAGCCCTCTTCTTTAGCAATGACCTTTTCCGACTTACCCTCCTTGTGGAGGGTGTCAATGACATGATTGTGTAACCTACTGAACCAGAGAAACCATTTACAGTGCCTTGAAAAAGTATTCACACCCCTTGACATTTTCCACATTTTGTCATGTTACAACCAAAAACGTAAATGTATTTTATTGGGATTTTATATGATAGATCAACACAAAGTGGCACATAATTGTGAAGTGGAAGGAAAATGAAAAAAGGTTTACAACATTCAGCCCCCTGAGTCAATACTCTGTACAACCCCCTTTTGCTGCAATTACAGCTGCAAGTCTTTTGGGGATGTCTCTACCAGCTTTGCATATCTAGAGAGTGACATGTTTGCCACTCTTTTTTGCAAAATAGCTCAAGCTCTGTCAGATTGGATGGAGAGTAGGGATGGGCTTTATGTTCGGGTCGAACATGAGTTCGCCCGTTTGCCAAATAGCGAACAATTTGGGGTGTTCGCGGCAAATTCGAAAGCCGCGGAACACCCTTTAAATGTCTATGGGAGAAATCAAAAGTACTAATTTTGAAGGTTAAAACGGCTGTTTTTTCAGGAGCAGTGATTTTAATAATGCTTAAAAGTGAAACAATAAAAGTGTAATATTCCTTTAAATATCGTACCTGGGGGGTGTCTATAGTATGCCTGTAAATTGGCACATATTTCCCATGTTTAGAACAGTCTGACAGCAAATTGACATTTCTAAAGGAAAAAAAGTCATTTAAATCTACTCGCGGCTATAATGAATTGTCGGTCCGGCAATACACATAAATGTTCATTGATAAAAACGGCATGGGATTCCCCCACAGGGGAACCCCGAACCAAAATTAAAAAAAAAATGCGTGAGGGTTCCCCCAAATTCCATACCAGGCCCTTCAGGTCTGGTATGGATATTAAGGGGAACCCCGCGCCAAAATTAAAAAAAAATAGCGTGGAGTCCCCCCAAAAATCCATACCAGACCCTTATCAGAGCACGCAACCTGGCAGGCTGCAGGAAAAGAGGGGGGGATGAGAGAGTGGCCCCCCCTGAACCGTACCAGGCCACATGCCCTCAACATTGGGAGGGTGCTTTGGGGTAGCCCCCTTTAACAAGGGGACCCCAAGATTCTGCCCCCCCGTGTGAAATGGTAATGGGGTACAAATGTACCTCTTCCATTTCACAAAAAAAGTGTCAAAAATGTTAAATGAAGACAATAGAGGGTTTTTGACAATTCCTTTATTAATGTCTTCTTCTTTCCCTGCTTCTTCTTCCATCTTCTTCTGGTCTTCCTTCGTTGTTCTTCTTCTTCTTCCATCTTGTTCTTTCCCCGCTTCTTCCTCTATCTTCCTCCTGTCTTCTTGTCCTGCATATTCCTCCGGCTTCTTCTTCTCCGCTTCATCTTCCGATCTGCCTCAATGGGAGTCACCCGCTGTTTGATGCTTCTGTTCAGGTGACAGCTCTATAGTTTACGTAAACTGGTGACTCTGTCCGCCTTTGACAACATGTGCGTCAGACGGGGGGGTCACCGGGTGGTCTCACCCTTAGTTATATAAGAGCTGTCACCTGAACAGAAGCGTCACACAGCGGGAGACTCCCATTGAGGCGGATCGGAGGATGAAGCGGAGAAGAAGAAGCCGAAGGAAGATGCAGGACGTGAAGACCGGGGGAAGAAGCGAAGGAAGATAGAAGAAGAAGCAAGGAAGAACAAAATGAAGGAAGAAGAGGAACACCAAAGGAGGACCAGATGAAGATGGAAGAAGAAGAAGCGGGGAAAGAAGAAGACATTAATAAAGGAATTGTCAAAAAACGTCTATTGTCTTTTTTTAACATTTTTGACACTTTTTTTGTGAAATGGTAGGGGTATATTTGTACCCCATTACCAATTCACACAGGGGGGGTGGGATCTGGGGTCCCCTTGTTAAAGGGGGCTTCCAGATTTCGATAAGCCCCCCGCCCGCAGACCCCCACAACCACCGGGCAAGGGTTGTGGGGATGAGGCCCTTCTCCCCATTAACATGGGGACAAGGTGTTTTGGAGGGCTACCCCAAAGCACCCTCCCAATGTTGAGGGCATGTGGCCTGGTACATTTTTTTTTTAATTTTGGTTCGGGGTTCCCCTGTGGGGGAATCCCATGCTGTTTTTTTCAATGATTTTTTATGTGTATTGCCGGACTGACAATTCATCATAGCCGCGAGTAGTTTTAAATGACTTTTTTTCCTTTAGTAATGTCATTTTACTGTCAGACTGTTCTAAACACGGGAAACTTGCGCCACTTTACAGGCATAGTATAGACAACCCGCAGGTATGAAATTTAAAGGAATATTACACTTTTATTGTTTCAATTTAAGCATTATTAAAATCACTGCTCCCGAAAAAATGTCAGTTTTTAAAACTTTTTTTGCATTGATACATGTCCCCTGGGGCAGGACCCAGGTCCCCAAACACTTTTTAAGACAATACCATGCATATAAGCCTTTAAGATTAGCACTTTTGATTTTTCATGTTCGTGTTCCATAGACTTTAACAGTGTTTGCGTGTTTGAACAAATTTTTTGCCTGTTCGCATGTTCTGGTGTGAACCGAACGGGGGGTGTTCGGCCCATTCCTAATGGAGAGCATCTGTGAACAGCAATTTTCAAGTCTTACAACCGAGGGGAGGGGTGAGATTGCAGCCCAGCATTAGCACACGTCGGGTCCGCCGTGACCATCAGTTATTGGCATCATCCACATAAGTTTGAAGATTGTTGTAATTTGCACACGGTTTCTGCTGTTTTATCTTTTTTACAATGTGAGTGCATCATGTGAAGATTGCAGTGGTTTTAATAAATTTTGTTTGCTGGTTCACACTATTTGAGCACTTTATTTTCTTTCATGTGGATCTATTTAATAACTATCACCCTGGACATCGATTGATCCGTTTACCCTTGAGTGTGGTAAAATAAGCGTTTATTGCCTTGCATGAGAGTGCTGGCAATGTAAATCGGTGAGTGCATTTCTGGAGGGTGTGATTCACTGAACACGGGGGTGAGGTGGAAGACACACGGAGACGCTCGAGTGTATTCATCTAAGATTGCACCATATGTTGTCACAAGCAGTTCCTTTTGGGCTGACTCATTTGGAATATATGGACTTTGATGTGATGTTTTGATATGTCACAGCATGGAGTGAAGTGACTGCACTTAGCGGTTCACCTGTATGTCACATATTTATTGTTTAGTTATTATTTGTGTGTTATTTATAGATTGATAGCATCACTATTTGTCACAAGCTATATATATCACAATAAGAGGGTCTCACCACTATTGTGTTAACACAGGTTTTTGACATTTAATATGTTTAGAGCGCCCCATATTTATCCTATATGTCTTGAGGGGGTATTCGGTTAGTGATTGACATTTGGGACTAAATATCTGGTTCATGTATCCAATTTTCAAGTCTTGCCACAGATTCTCAATTGGATTTAGGTCTAGACTTTGGCTGTGCCATTCTAATATATGCATATGCTTTGATCTAAACCATTCTATTGTAGCTCTGGTTGTATGTTCAGGGTCATTGTCCTGCTGGTAGGTGAACCTCCACCCCATTCTCAAGTCTTTTGTAGACTCTAACAGGTTTTCTTCTAAGATTGCCCTGTATTTGGCTCCATCTATCTTCCCATCAACTCTGACCAGCTTCCCTGTCCCTGCTGAAGAAAAGCATCCCCACAACATAATGCTGTCATCACCATGTTCCACGGTGGGGATGGTGTGTTCAGGGTGATGTGCGGTGTTAGTTTTTCGCTACACATAGCGTTTTGCATTTAGGCCAAAAAGTTACATTTTGGTCTCATCCTACCAGAGCACCTTCTTCCACATGTTTGCTGTGTCCCCCACATGGCTTCTCGCAAGCTGAAAACAGGACTTCTTATGGCTTTCTTTCAACAATGGCTTTCTTCTTGCCACTCTTCCATAAAGGTCAGATTTGTGGAGGAGTGCACGACTAATAGTTGTCCTGTGGACAAATTCTCCCACCTGAGCTGTGGATCTCTGCAGCACCTCCAGAGTTACCATGGGCCTCATGGCTGCTTCTCTGATTCATGCTTTCCTTGCCTTGCCTGTCATTTTAGGTGGACGGCCATGTCTTGGTAGGTTTGCAATTGTGCCATATTTTCTACTAAACCATATTTTCGGATGGTGGATCGAACAGTGAGATGTTCAAAGCTTGGGATTTTTTTTTATAACCTGACCCTGCTTTAAACGTCTCCACAACTTTATCCCTGACCTGTCTGGTGTGTTCCTTGGCCTTCATGATGCTGTTTGTTCACTAAGGTTCTCCAACAAACCTCTGAGGGCTTCACAGAAGAGCTGTATTTATACTGAGATTAAATTGCACACAGGTGGACTCTATTGGCATTTGGTTCCAGTAGATTTTAGTTAGGGGTATCAGAGTAAACTAGGCTGAATAGAAATGCCTGCCACACTTTTTCTATATTTATTTGTAAAAAAAAAACTAAAAACCATTTATCATTTTCCTTCCACTTCACAACTATGTGCCACTTTGTGTTGGTCTATCACATAAAAACCCAATAAAATACATTTACATTTTTGATTGTAACATGACAAAATGTGGAAAATGTCAAGGGGTATGAATACTTTTTCAAGGCACTGTAAAGGCTCAGGAAACCTTTACAGATGTTTTGAGTTAATTAGCTGATTAGAGTGTGACACCATGAGTCTACAATATTGAATATTCAATATTTCCGAGATACTGGATTTTGGGTTTTCACTAGTTGTAAGCCATTATCATCAAAATTAAAAGAAACAAATGCTTGAAATATATCATTCTGTGTTTAATGAATCTGTATAATATATGAGTCTCATTTTTTGAATTAAATTACTGAAATAAATTTTTGATGATATTCAATTTTTTTAGATGCACCTGTATATATTAGTCTGTATACAATTCTAATAGGAGTACACTAAAATGCTTGACTTCTGCTAGTCTTGGTCCATAATTCCCTTAGTAAATACGACTCCAGGCATTAGGGTGAAGCTTAAACTTAGTCTAGGCACAATGGTGAGGTCAAATACCTTGCTACCATTGCAGCTGTTCATCCGTTTATTTAAATGGTCAGCTGTATCCTCCCTACTTCTTTTTTCTGCCATTATTTCTTTCTTTTTTTTTTTTTTAATTCTTTATTTATCATTTTTCATAACAATTCATTTCCCACAAGGGACGATTACATGATACAAATCCACAGAGGTATAAAAATAATTATCCCCCAAACCCATCTCCCCCCCCCACCTACCCCCCAACCCCGCTCCCCACCCAACCCTGCAGGACATTGCTCGCAAGGAACACCTTACATCATGGTCACCCTATTCTTCATAAAATTCCTTCCTTATTATACCATTTTTATAATCTCCTTTAAATAATTCCAAGACCTT
The DNA here is from genome assembly GCA_037952925.1 of Lithobates clamitans. Classification (NCBI taxonomy): domain Eukaryota; kingdom Metazoa; phylum Chordata; class Amphibia; order Anura; family Ranidae; genus Lithobates; species Lithobates clamitans. The sequence goes on from JBBGZY010001138.1 coordinate 117,936, forward strand.
TTCAATTTAATCCAGCCTGTCCACTTCCCTGTGTGTTCTATCTCCTCATCGGGTTCCATTCCCCCCTCATCCAAACACTCGATATTATATATTTCGTTAAGGCCGAAGAGCCAATCTCGCGTGTTAGGACTTGAAGAGTTCAGCCAATTTGAAGCAATCTGTCTCTTGGCTACGTCTAACATTATGGGGACCAAAGAGGATTTATAACTCTTAACTGGTTCCGTAGTCCCATGGAAGAGACAAACCCATGGGTCCTCTGCAATTTCCCTCCCCGTGATATCCTTTATCAGTAATAAAAAATTTTTCCAGTAAACTTTAATGATGGGACACTCCCACCAGATATGGGCCATTGTGCCCAGATTTGAGCACCCCCTCCAGCAAGTATTGGCCTTTTGTCCCATCCATTTTGCTTACCCTGTCTGGGGTGGCATACCATCTTACAAGACATTTACAGTGGATTTCCGTTCTCCTGGTGTCTAAAGCTGAGCAGTGGACCAGCCTCAAAATTTTATCTATCGTGTTCCTATTACAATGTGACCCCAGTTCCTGCTCCCACCTTTTGATGTAGGGAGGCACCACCAGCTCCTGTTCCACTCCCAATATCCTGTATATTTGAACTATGACATCGCCTGTTTGCTCCTTCGTATAAAGTTGCTCAAGCGGTCTGAGCTCCTCCATACTTCTGAGTGGCTTCGGTAATTTTTCAATAAAGTGGGAGAGCTGGAGGTACCTCCATCTATCCATAACCCATAATTCTGACTCCCTACTCAATTCCCTGAAAGTGCAAATTTTCCCCTTGCTAATAAAGTTTTTTAGTTGAATAGAATCCTCTTTCAACCAATTCCCTCCCACCTCCCTGGTTCAAAAAATAAGTTGTTTTTCATGTATATCAAAGGTGAATTCTGTGACCATTTGTGCTGTGTATGTATCATATCCCAATATTTAAGAGTGTTATGTGTTAACGAAGATGTATTAATACTAAGTGCTCTGAATTTTGGAGGGTTCCAAAGTGAGTGCCCCAGATTAATATTACTCAATGAGTGCTCAATATCAACCCACTGCTTATCCGACCCTTTTTTAACCCAATCAGTGACCCGTGAAAGCACTACAGATATGTAGTACCTATTGAAATCTGGTAAAGCCATTCCACCTTTTTTTTCCCCTCTACTCAATGTTGCATAGGAGATACGTGGTTTTTTGCCACCCCAAACAGCTTCACTTATCAATTTCCTTATAGCCTTTAAGAAATACCTCGGTAAAGGGATAGGCAACAGCTGGAATTTGTACAGAAGTTTCAGAGTTACAATCATTTTAACCGCATTTACTCGCCCAAACCATGAGAGGGGCCCAGACCGCAGCCTTCTCACTTCTTGCCTGGTCTCATCTAACAATGGGATATAATTTTTTTGAAACAGTTCTTTGAAAGTATTAGCTAATTTAATTCGCAGGTACCTAATTTCCTTTTTCCAGGGAAAGGGAAATACTGCAGCTAGATAGTCTTCTTCTTGCTTACCCAAGCTGATATTTAAAATCTCAGACTTCCTGGGATTAATTTTAAAGTTTGAAACGTCTCCGTATCTTCTAAGGATCCGGAGCACATTAGGTAGGGTTATTCTAGGGTTTGTAATGAAAAACAAAACATCGTCGGCAAATGCCGCTAGTTTGTGTTCCTCAGTTCCTACCTTCACACCGCTGCAGTCAGGACTGTTACGAATAGAGGACAGAAGAGGTTCGAGGGACAGGACGAACAGGAGGGGGGAGAGCGGGCAGCCCTGCCAAGTTCCATTTACCATCCCAAAAGGTTTTGAGATGGCCCCATTTACTCTTACCGCGGCCGTGGGGCTGCTGTATAGAACTCTGACCCAGGAAATAAACCTAGGGCTAAACCCCAAGGCTTCCAAAGTATTCATCATGAACCCCCAGTCTACCCTGTCGAACGCTTTTTCGGCGTCAACTGACAGGAATAGAGCTGGGGGCCCCCCACGTTTACAGAACTCTGACAGCAGCACCGCCCGCACCCCATTGTCCCTGCACTGTCTACCGGGAACAAAGCCAGCCTGGTCTGGGTGCACCAGGCTGGTCATTCTCCCTTTCAATCTATTGGCCAACACCTTCGCGTATAATTTAACGTCTGCGTTCAGCAGGGATATGGGTCTATAATTCGAACATAACCTAGCGTCCTTCCCTTCTTTCAGTATCAGGGTAATCGTGGCGGTCAGTGCCTCACCTTCCATCCCACATCTGGTACCGAGTTCATTCCAGTAGTGGCACAGCCTAGGGACCAGTAAGTGTTTCATTTTCTCTAAATATGTGGTGGTGAATCCATCCGGGTCTGGGCTCTTACCCTTCGGGGAGTCTCTCAGGGCAGCTAGAATTTCCTCTTCCTCAATAGGCTTATCCAAGAGGTCCCTGTCCTCTGTGGGCAGCCCCATTAGTCCTGCTCCTTTTAGGAAATCCACGCCCCTATCTAACCGGGCACTATCCTCCACCCCCTGTTGCCCTATAGAGTAAAGGTCGGCGTAGAACTTTCTAAACTCCTCTGCCATGCCTCCGCTGGTCACTATTGCTTCCCCTCCTTTACTATGTATTTTGTCGATGAAGTTCCGGCCTCTTTTTTTCCTTATTAATCTGGCCAAATGTTTACTCGACTTGTTCGCCCATAGATAGTTATCCCTAGTTATTATATTGGTGGCTCTCTTGGCCTCCTGCTCCATCATGTCCCTCAGTTCCTCCCTCTTGGCGACCATTAAACGATAACAGTCCTGGTCCTGCCCCTTTGCCTTTTTATGTACTTGCTCCAGGGAAAAAATTTCCTCTATCAGCTTTCCCCTTTCTTCCCTTCTCTTTTTTTTCAGACCTGCTCCTATTGATATAAGGGTCCCCCTAATGAAGGCTTTGTGTGCCTCCCATAGAATAGAGGGTGACACCTCACCCGTGTCCTTTGTTTTAAAGAAGAAGTCAACCTCATCCTGAATCTGCTCTACCACCCTAGGATCCCTCAACATATCTTCATTCAACTTCCACGAGAAGGGCCGTCCCCCCACTTCTGGAATCTTCAACCTCATCGTAACTGGAGAGTGGTCTGAAAGGGACATTATTTCTATTCTAGTTTCTGCGACCCACTCCAATAGACTATGGTCACAAAAGATGTAATCTAATCTGGAATAAGTCCCGTGCACAGGGGAGAAGAAGGTGAAATCTCTCTCTTTAGCGTGTTGCAGTCTCCACACGTCCATTAACTGGCTGCGAAGTAACTTCCGCCTGATTGACCCTAATGACACCTTCCTTATCCCCTGGGCACGAGACGTACCATCCAGATCGGGGTCTAGACAAAAATTTAGATCCCCTGCCAGAACTACCTCCCCTTCCCCAAATTCCAGCAGCTTCTTCAAAGCTTGTCCCAAGAAAACCGTTGCATTTTTGTTAGGGCAATAAACGTTTGCCAGCATAAACATCCTAGATCCGATAGTACCTTTAAAAAAAATATAACGGCCTTCAGGATCTGTCAATCTATCCCGCAGCAAGAAATTCGAGGCCTTTGACAACCCTATGGCGACTCCCTTTGACCCTCTGTCAGGGGAGTCCCCATAGAGCCATTGAGGAATCCTAGGGGAGAATAGCCTGACTCTAGTATCAAGAGTAGGGATGAGCTTCGAGTTCGAGTCGAACTCATGTTCGACTCGAATATCGGCTGTTCGCAAGTTCGCCGAACAGCGAACAATTTGGGGTGTTCGCGGCAAATTCGAATGCCGCGGAACACCCTTTAAAAGTTTATGGGAGAAATCAAAAGTGCTAATTTTAAAGGCTTATATGCAAGTTATTGTCATAAAAAGTATTTGAGGACCTGGGTCCTGCCCCAGGGGACATGGATCAATGCAAAAAAAAGTTTTAAAAACGGCCGTTTTTTCAGGAGCAGTGATTTTAATAATGCTTAAAGTCAAACAATAAAAGTGTAATATCCTTTAAATTTCGTAGCTGGGGGGTGTCTATAGTATGCCTGTAAAGGGGCACATGTTTCCCATGTTTAGAACAGTCTGACAACAAAATGACATTTCAAAGGAAAAAAAGCCATTTAAAACTACTCGCGGCTATTGCATTGCCGGTCCGACAATACACACAAAAGTTCATTGATAAAAACGGCATGGGAATTCCCCACAGGGGAACCCCGAACCAAAATTAAAAAAAAAAAATTACGTGGGGGTCCCCCTAAATTCCATACCAGGCCCTTCAGGTCTGGTATGGATATTAAGGGGAACCCCGGCCAAATTTTTTTTTAAAAATGACGTAGGGGTCCCCCTAAATTCCATACCAGACCCTTCAGGTCTGGTATGGATTTTAAGGGGAACCCCACGCCAACATTTTTTAAAAAAACGGCGTGGGGTCCCCCCCAAAAAATCCATACCAGACCCTTATCTGAGCACGCAACCTGGCAGGCTGCAGGAAAAGGGGGGGGACGAGAGAGCACCCCCCCTCCTGAACTGTACCAGGCCGCATGCCCTCAAAATTGGGAGGGTGCTTTGGGGTAGCCCCCTAAAACACCTTGTCCCCATGTTGATGAAGACAAGGGCCTCATCCCCACAACCCTGGCTGGTGGTTGTGGGGGTCTGCGGGCGGGGGGCTTATCGGAATCTGGAAGCCCACTTTAACAAGGGGACCCCCAGATCCCGCCCCCCTGTGTGAAATGGTAAGGGTTTTGTACCCCTACCATTTCACTAAAAATCTGTCAAGAATGTTAAAAGAGACCGTTTTTGACAAATCCTTTATTTAAATGCTTCTTCTTTCTTCTATCTTCCTTCATCTTCTTCTTCTGGCTCTTCTGGTTCTTCCTCTGGTGTTCTCGTCCAGCATCTCCTCCGCGGCGTCTTCTATCTTCTTCTCCTCGGGCCACTCCGCAGCCATGGCATGGGGGGAGGCTCCCACTCTTCTCTTCATCTTCTTCTCTTCTTCATCTTCTTCTCTTCTTCTCTTCTTCATCTTCTTCTCCGGGCCGCTCCGCATCCATGCTGGCATGGTGGGAAGCTCCCGCTGTGTGACCCGTCTCCTCTTCTGACGGTTCTTAAATAATAGGGGGTGGGGCCACCCGGTGACCCCACCCCCCTCTGACACACGGGACATGGCGGGACTTCCCTGTGGCGTTCCCCGTGACGTCACAGGGAAGCCCCGTCAAGTCACCGTGCGTCAGAGGGGGGCTGGGTCACCGGGTGGCCCCCCCGTTATTTAAGAACCATCAGAAGAGGAGACGCGTCACACAGCGGGAGCCTCCCACCATGCCAGCATGGATGCGGAGCGGCCCGGAGAAGAAGATGAAGAAGAGAAGAAGATGAAGAAGAGAAGAAGATGAAGAAGAGAAGAAGATGAAGAAGAGAAGAAGATGAAGAAGAGAAGAAGATGAAGAGAAGAGCGGGAGCCTCCCCCCATGCCATGGGTGCGGAGCAGCCCGAGGAGAAGAAGATAGAAGACGCCGCGGAGGAGATGCTGGATGAGAACACCGGAGGAAGAACCAAAAGAGCCAGAAGAATCAGAAGAAGAAGAAGAAGATGAAGGAAGATAGAAGAAAGAAGAAGCATTTAAATAAAGGAATTGTCAAAAACTGTCTCTTGTCACTTTTAACATTTTTGACAGTTTTTTAGTGAAATTGTGGGGGTACTTTTGTACCCCCTTACCATTTCACATGGGGGGGCCGGGATCTGGGGGTCCCCTTGTTAAAGGGGGCTTCCAGATTCCGATAAGCCCCCCGCCCGCAGACCCCCACAACCACCAGCAAGGGTTGTGGGGATGAGGCCCTTGTCCTCATCAACATGGGGACAAGGTGTTTTGGGGGGTTACCCAAAAGCACCCTCCCAATGTTGAGGGCATGTGGCCAGGTACGGTTCAGGAGGGGGGGCGCTCTCTCGTCCCCCCCTCTTTTCCTGCGGCCTGCCAGGTTGCGTGCTCGCATAAGGGTCTGGTATGGATTTTTGGGAGGAGCCCACGCCGATTTTTTTTTTTAATTTTGGCGCGGGGTTCACCTTAAAATCCATACCAGACTGGAAGGGTCTGGTATGGAATTTAGGGGGACCCCCACGTCATTTTTTTTTTACATTTTTGTTCGGGGTTTTCCTGTGGGGAATTCCCATGCCGTTTTTATCAATTAACTTTTATGTGTATTGTCGGACCGGCAATGCAATAGCCGCGAGTAGTTTTAAATGACTTTTTTTCTTTGAAATGTCATTTTGCTGTCAGACTGTTCTAAACACGGGAAACATGTGCCCCTTTACAGGCATACTATAGACACCCCCCAGCTATGAAATTTAAAGTGATATTACACTTTTATTGTTTGACTTTAAGCATTATTAAAATCACTGCTCGTGAAAAAACGGCCGTTTTTAAAACTTTTTTTTGCATTGATCCATGTCCCCTGGGGCAGGACCCAGGTCCCCAAACACTTTTTATGACAATACCATGCATATAAGCCTTTAAAATTAGCACTTTTGATTATTCATGTTCGTGTCCCATAGACTTTAACAGTGTTCGCGTGTTCGAACGAACTTTTTTTCTGTTCGCATGTTCTGGTGCGAACCGAACAGGGGGGTGTTCGGCTCATCCCTAATCAAGAGTCAAATGGGTCTCCTGCAAGAAAACTATGTCCTCACGAAGGTGGCACAGTTACCTTATTTTTTATGTCTTTTCCTGGGTGAATTTAACCCTTTAACATTGTAAGATATACATTTGAGCTCAGGCATATCTGTTAAACCGGTCGTTCCCCACTGCCCCCTGCTCCTCCAGAACACATCCTGCAGATGCCCCCTCCCTACCCTTGTCCCCTCCCCCCCTCACCCGCACCACCCTCCTCCTACCCCCCCTCCTTTCCCCACCTCCCAACCCTGATCACCTCCCCCCCACACCCACACCCCCCCCACCCCCACTCCCTCCCCACCCCCACTCCCTCCCCTTCACCCCCACTCCCTCCCCTTCACCCCCCTTGGCAGAACTTTCACTTCGAGCCCGCACGTATGGAAATTCTCCCATTCCACACTACGGAACTCCTCCCCCGGGGCGAAACTCCAGCACCGACATCCAGCGCCCGCCCCTCCCTAGGGAGAGAATGGCGCAGGAGGTGAAGATTCGGAGCGCCCCCCACCTAATGACACACCCCCACCACCACACCTCCCCCCTGCTCAGACAATATATTTTTAAGGGAGAGCTGTCCAGAGACCAACCCCTCCCAATCCCCGCACTTTGTTCTATTTCAGCTTGAGTCCAATAACATTAATCCTCATGCCTCTAAGGGTAGACATCTTCTGAGAGGAAGAGGGGGGCAGAGAGGAAAGAAGAAAAAAAAAAATTTTCCTCTTTCCCACAACCCCCCCACCCCTAAGTCCCCCTCCACTCTCCTCCTTTAATGATTATAACATATCAGGGATGGGGATGCCCAGACTGTTACAAAAGTCCTGTGTCTCTTCCAGGTATCTCATTCTGTATGATCTTCCATCCTTTGTGACTATCAGGGATGTTGGGAACCCCCAACTATATTTGAGGTTTGGCCCTCCTGAGTTGATCGAGGATTGGTCTCATCTGACTTCTCCGCTCCACAGTTCCTGCTGAGAGATCTGAGAATATCTGCAGATTTTTGTTTTCAAAGCTTATTGGGGGAGCCCCCTTTAAGTTCTTCCAAATTCTTTCTTTATCCTCATATTGATGAAATTTGACGATAATGTCTCTAGGGGTATCTTTCTTTATGTGGGGGGGGCTTCCTTATTCTGTGAACCCTGTCGATCCTTAAGGCTTCATCTTCTCGCCTGCCCAGAATAGGGTTGAATATCTTCCTCATCTTCTCTCCCAGATCCTCATTTTGTTGTTCCGGAATACATCTGATGCGTAGATTTTGCCGCCGGTTCTGGTTCTCCTGTTCTTCCAATCTAAACGCCAATATGCGGTTTTCGTTTTGTATTTTCCTGACTTGTTCTTTTAAGTCTGAGATATCTTTGGCTTGAATACCTGAGGCCTCTTCGGCTTCCTCCACCCGACGGAGAAGGTGTCCCATGTCTGAACGGACATTTAAAATCTCAGCTTTTATCACATTTTCTAATTTAGTGAACATTTTGCTCAGGTCTGATTTGCTCGGTACTAGAGCCATTATTCTTTGCTCGTCAACGGCACTCCATGCGGACGCACCCTCAAGATCCAGCTCTTCATGAGTTCTGTCCCCCTGTCCCCCCTTTTGTTTCTGCGGTTCTTTTTTCTTGTCCTTCGTACCTAGGTGTTTCGCCTCCATTCCCGGGCTCTTAGCGCTTGCTTCTTTTAAATATTTTTGTATAGAGCTGGTATTTAAGCTCTCTCTTGTGTTCTGGGGTTCCGTTGTTCTTGATGAACAGCCTCTCATGCTTCCGCTCCCTGTCCACAGTTAACCCCTTATAATAATTGGGTAAAAAGGAGTATCAAGATCACCGCCTCTAAGTGCTTCTCTGTTTGGAAATCTCCTTCCCCTCTCAAACCATAGAGTTAAAGGACATGCTGAAGAAGAAAGGTAACAGCGCTCTCTGCAGGGACAACTTAATCAATACACCAGGTCCACTCACAGGTGCCGAGGCTCGATGTGTCCCAACACACTCCAATGCAACAGTAATAAGAAGAGCCGGCAAAACTGTAATCCTTGAAGTGACGTTTATTGGTACATCAGAGTGACAATAAAACAGTAAAGCTGACGCGTTTCGGCAATAGCCTTAGTCGTAGCTCACGGATTACAGTTTTGCCGGCTCTCCTTATTACTAAAGGACATGCTGCTCACACAGGAACTGTATATAGTCTTTGTAATAAGCGTGCCGTCTTCCTTCTCCTGCCCGGACCGCAATATGCGCTAAAGGTGATTATCTTTTGCAGCCGCTTTCTCTTTTTAAATCCTATCCTAGTTATAGGACCATGCACAGAGAGGGAAAGGAAGCTCCTTGCTTAGTAACAATGACTTATTGAAGAGGGGAGAGAGGTAAAAAGGGCAGATCACAAAGTCGCAGGGGGCACTGCGGAGCATGCTCACGGCGTACAGCTCTTTTTTAGGTTTTTCTCCTTCTTTTCTTTTTCTTTTTCCCTTTCCTTCCCCTTCTCTTCTCTTCCTTTCCTGGTTCTAAGCTCTGTTCACACAAAATTGTTCGGGGTTCGTTTAGCCACCCTTGATGTCATTAAACTATCCATTGGGCCGTATTTAATTGCCTATCACCCTGAAAAATGCCCACTTGCAGCTTATAAACGGGGAGGAGGATCAGGGGGAGCCACTGTTTTCAATCAAATCCTTCTTGGGCAAGGCATATATCAGTAAGCAAGAAAAGTCCTGATCACCTATATCTTCCTGGTTTCCCAGTCTTACAGCAAGTAACCCGAATCTAACCCCCACAGTTCATACCATAGATTGTCCATAAGAGATAACAGCAGGACCTCTCATACCTTGTTTCTTCTTTCGCCGACAGCCGAATACTTAGCAGTATTTACTTTTTTGCTTTTTTATCTTTGCTCCCTGTCACAGCACTCGGGCCCCGGGTTCCAGCTGAAAGCCGCAGCTCCGCTCCGTGAGCCCCCTGGCCGGAACTCATTAGCTCCTGACGCTCCTGTCTGTCCGCCGCGTCCAAGCCACAGAGGGGAGGGAAGTACACTGCTGACAGCCTCGTCTGTTGTCCGTAGCGGTACCCTGGGGATAGACCCAGCGCCGCTACCGTAGATTCGGCAGGGGGGATAGATTAGGCGAGTGGGCGGCCGCACACTCGTTCTTATCCGGGCATCCCGCGGTCTCTCACCCCACGAGGCATCTCCGAGGATCATGGGCGCTCCGTCTCACACCTCCCTTGGAGCCAGCGCTAGGCTCCTCCCCCGTGCAGACGTCACACGCACATCACACCGCTGTGGCTGCTGCCATTATTTCTTGATACACCACTTCCTTTGTAGCTAGACGGAGGCACTTAAATTCCTTTTTTACAGGCAAGTTCATGAAACTAATGGTCACTGAAACCCCATTAGGGTTTAAATATAAACATAAAAACAAGGAAAAGGAAAGTTGTGACCTTCCAATCCTACAGCTTGAACCCAACCGGGGTAGGCTGGACTAGGCCATCAAGGTTTATATCACTACTATACTTTATGCCTTCTCAGTTTTTGTATTACAAATGTTGTATAATATATGCAGCAACTTTAATTGATTTGTATTTGTTTGATAAAATAAATAAAAATTATTGTTGAAAAAAAAAAAAAGAAGGAAAAGGGGCGCCTCTGAGTATGTATCATAAAACAATTTATTTGAACAACAATATCCACTCACATGGAGAAAAGATGAAAGGATAAGGGTTCTTCACACAGAGGCGGAACGAACATTGTGGTAACACGGTGTGGCCAGCCTTTTAACACTGGTGTCTGTCCTTCTCCCTCACTCAATATTCCTGGAACCCTTATACTTTCCAGATGGACTTTGCCCCATTACACCGGACTGGACATGAACTAGTCTGTACAAGCCTGGACCGCTGAAGGAAGCCCTGCTGTGCCCAGCCATCCCACCTTTTCCTTCTTGGATTTGATGTGATGCCATCCTTATAGGATCTGCTGTGACTTGCAGTCCCACTCCATCTCCTCAGCCCAGCTAACGGACCTGAACTCATCTTTTCTCCATGTGAGTGGATATTGTTCAAATAAATTGTTTTATGATACATACTCAGAGGAGCCCCTTTTCCTTGTTTTTATTCTAGCCTACTGGAGCCTACTTCTGGTTTCCTTGGTGGCTGCCCTGACTGACCCGATGACATATACATTTAGGAGTGTATATACAGTGGGGCAAAAAAAGTATTTAGTCAGCCCCCAATTGTGCAAGTTCTCTCACTTAAAAAGATGAGAGAGGCCTGTAATTGTCATCATAGGTATAACAATGAGAGACAAAATGTGGAAACAAATCCAGACAATCACATTGATTTTTGAAAGAATTTATTTGCAAATTATGGTGGAAAATAAGTATTTGGTCACCTACAAACAAGCAAGATTTCTGGCTCTCACAGACCGGTATCTTCTTTTTTAAGAGGCTCCTCTGTCCTCCACTCATTACTTGTATTAATGGCACCTGTTTGAACTTGTTATCAGTATAAAAGACACCTGTCCACAACCTCTAACAGTCACACTCCAAACTCCACTATGGTGAAGACCAAGGAGCTGTCGAAGGACACCAGAAACAAAATTGTAGACCTGCACCAGGCTGGGAAGACTGAATCTACAATAGGCAAGCACCTTGGTGTGAAGAAATCAACTGTGGGAGCAATAATCAGAAAATGGAAGACATACAAGACCACTGATAATCTCCCTCGATCTGGGGCTCCACACACAAGATCTCACCCTGTGGGGTCAAAATGATCACAAGAACGGTGAGCAAAAATCCCATAACCACACAGGGGGACCTAATGAATGACCTGCAGAGAGCTGGGACCAACGTAACAAAGGCTACCATCAGTAACACACTACGCCGCCAGGGGACTCAGATCCTGCAGTGCCAGACGTGTCCCCCTGCTTAAGCCAGTACATGTCCGGGCCCGTCTGAGGTTTGCTAGAGAGCATTTGGATGATCCAGACGAGGATTGGGAGAATGTCATATGGTCAGATGAAACCAAAGTAGAACTGTTTGGTAGAAACACAACTCGTCGTGTTTGGAGGAGAGAGAATTCTAAGTTGCAACCAAAGAACACCATACCTACTGTGAAGCATGGGGGTCACAACATCATGCTTTGGGGCTGTTTCTCTGCAAAGGGAACAGGACGTCTGATCTGTGTACATGAAAGAATGAATGAGGCCATGTATCATGAGATTTTGAGTGCAAACCTCCTCCCATCAGCAAGGGCATTGAAGATGAAATGTGGCTGGGTCTTTCAGCATGACAATGATCCCAAACACACCACCCGGGCAACGAAGGAGTGGCTTCGTAAGAAGCATTTCAAGGTCCTGGAGTGGCCTAGCCAGTCTCCAGATCTCAACCCCATAGAAACCTTTGGAGGGAGTTGAAAGTCCTTGTTGCCCAGCGACAGCCCCAAAACATCACTGCTCTAGAGGAGATCTGCATGGAGGAATGGGCCAACAAACCAGCAACAGTGTGTGACAACCTTGTGAAGACTTACAGAAAACGTTTGACCTTTGTCATTGCCAACAAGGATATATAACAAAGTATTGAGATGAACTTTTAATATTGAGAAAATACTTATTTTCCACCATAATTTGCAAATAAATTCTTTCAAAAATCAGACAATGTGATTTTCTGGATTTGTTTCCACATTTTGTCTCTCATAGTTGAGGTATAACCTATAATGACAATTACAGGCCTCTCTCATCTTTTTAAGTGGGAGAACTTGCACAATTGGTGGCTGACTAAATATTTTTTGCCCCACTGTATGTGCACATATATACATCCCTCTATTTTGGCCCTTGGACTATTGGGTAATATTTTTTGAGGTATTTGTGATTTTGCGCCTTTTTACTTGTTTAGGGTTTAAATAAAAGAAGTCTAAACTCAGTTTCACTGAAACCCTTTAATTGAAGAAACTGATTTCTTCCATAATGCGATACAAAATCATAGACAAATATGGGCATAACCGTACAAATTAGTATTCTGACATGACCAAAAGACACTACATCGCTGACACTGTGCCATCCTATAGTGACAAAATGTCATATACCAGGTTAAAAAAGAAGTATTTAAAGATACTTATTCCTGGAGGTATAGGAATAAAAATGTCATGTGGTAGAAAATGGCTGACACTGTAGTGCTGGCAAGGCTGCTTTCATATGTGGGCTGGAAATCCACAATCTGTAAAATAGGAAGGGAAGGGAAGAAAGTGCCAAACCGGCATAGCACGATTTATTGAATAAAAAGACTGATGAAGGAGGCATGGTTAAGCTTCCAAAACGCTTCCCGATTGGCTCTGACAATGGACTGACAGCTCCTCACACTACTCCAGCTGGACACATCGTCTTTGGGCAGACATCCAATTTCTGGATATACCATCACGGCTCAGAGGGCAGCCTAATGCCGGTCTCCCTGCACAAACTCCAGGCTCATCTTGCTCCCCACCACAGCCGGCTTTCTTTTCCACCAAGGACTACCACACAGCTCCCAGTTCATTACAATCCACTCACCCGCTTATGAGTTCCATTTGTTTTAAATGGTATTTGACTTAATAAATTGTGCTACACTATGCCGTTTGGCGTTTTCTTCCCTTCCTATTGTACAAATTAGTATTGCTGCCTCTGTTAGATCCAGTCTTTTCTCTTTCACACATGTAGAGACTCAGATAGTATCTGACTCTTCTGGGTGTGTTGTATGCCTGCAGTAACCCCCCCTCCAAAAAAAACCCCTTCTCTACTGCTTTGTCACGTATGTGTCCCTTTACAGCTACAGACATCTCTTCTGCATCTTATTGTTGACGCCACCACCGCCACCACCACCAATGCTACATTACTATTGTGTCCCTACAAATTTACAGGGACACGCTAGTAACTAGTAGTAACTTAGCAGATGGCAGGTGGGGGGAACCAACATCAGTCAGCAGAGAGCAAAAGGCATTTCACAAACCTGGGAATGTTGGATGCTAAATATTCTAGCCACAGCTCAAGCTGTGCAAGAGAAGGAAGACTAGATATAATACAATTGGTAATGGCAAGTATTAAAAATGTATTTCACAATGCCGCTGAGGACATTGAGGGCCCGGCCACACACCAGGGGTGAAAAAGATCACAGGCTGCTAGTGGAATGAGTTGGAATGAATCCTCTACTTTAAATCTTGCCTAGACTAAATGAGCATAAAAACCCTTGCTGTGTGGGTGGGGGAGTGGGGGGTAAGGCTCAAACTGGGGTGATTTTATGGCTGACCAGAGTCCAGTTTTAAATCCATTTTCTATATTTGTGGATGATGCATTTATATAACCTTTTGGTGAGTTAGGTTTTATTACTAGTTTTTAGGATATTTCTAAATAATCCCAGTACTTATCTCATATTAAATAACGGTTATTGCTTGCAGTAATATAAATCTCATTGCATTGCTATCAGCATATTATAAACACAGACTAACAATACATCCATGTAAAACACTTAGAATGTGCTATTTATATTCAAAATCTGCTTTTACATGCAGCAAAGCTATGTATTTATCTCTTACTGTGTGAATTCATGTTTCATTAAGTTCTTGATCTCTCGGGTCTTATGGCTAATGAAGGAAAGTGCAGGCTACATAAGTCAAGAAGAAGTAAATCCAGTGAATGACTTTGATATTTTCTATTCTTGTTATATTTGTACTTTAAATTGCTGAATAGATTGTTGGAAGGGTCTGCAGATGAAAATAATGTTTTATGCAAGTTTGTATACATTGATTTTTATTTGTGTGTTCTCATGAAATAAAATAGGATATGTACATTCATGTCAAGTGTGCTAAGACAATTAAAATACCTGTAATGTTTTATTATTGCATTGGGACTTAATATTTTTCTGTGTCATATTTCACAAATATTTTCACGTTGTAATATATCTAAACCTGTTTAGATCTGCTATATACATGTACAACCTCTTTAGCAGTATATTTAGGACTGCCGGCCAAAAATAATGTACTTGGCAGTGCAAGTAGGTAGAAGCTTGGTAAATAGGCCTCTATAAACAGGAACCCAAGAAAAGCCAACTGCATATGCAGACATGCATGTTGATAGGACATGTCTTAAAAGAGAAGTTCAGGATTTAAAAAAATAAACAAGACTTCCGGTTCCGGCGCCGCATGGAGTAGCTGCACCTCCTCACAGCTCCTGCACTGAGGACACTAAATCGGCCTAAAAAACCTGCCCAGAAGCCAAACAACACCCTCGGCCACCTTGGGCACATACACCCGCTATATGGACCGATTCGTGGAGGTCCTCGGCTCCCGCTCCAACACGGCCCTGGCGGCGCCGCCGGCCCAGCCGCAAATCGAGGCCCCGGCTTCGGCCTACACGGAAGCTCACACAGGCGTGCAGCAGCAGACGGCGGAGATGGAAGTAAGTGGAAGCACAGCTCCACACACATCCCTTCAGGCATCCCCTGCTCAGCCACACTCTCAAGCCTCCTCTCCTCAAGCACCCCTCTCTCAGGCCTTCTCCATGTCAGCCACATCTCCACAGCTTGCTGGGGACCATAAAACAGAGCGCATTGCACAGGCAGTGGCAGCCCTTCTGTCCCCCATGATATCTGCATCAGTGGAAAAGGCTGTAAATGCGGGGATGAAACAGATAAAGGCCCAGCTAGGAGAACATACCACTAGGCTGAACAAGCTAGAACAGCATGGAAGAAGAGATGTACCAAGCTCAAGCCACGGAACAAGCACAAGACAAGACAAATCAATACATAATCCAAAAACTTGACGATTTGGAAAACAGATCCAGAAGGAGCAACCTGCGATTAATGGGGATACCCGAATCTCTCCAAGCATCTGCCTTAACAGACTTTTGCTCTCAACGCATCCCCGAGGCGCTAGGCCTAACAGGCTCCTGCACGGTGGAACGCGCTCACAGGATGGGGTCATATAGTGAAGAACGCAAGAACCCTCGGCCCATCATAGCCAAATATCTGAACTACTCTGATAAGGCTCTAATCCTCCAAAAATTCAGACAAACCCACTCGCTTCAAATTGACGGGGTGAGGGTCCTGATTTTTGCTGACTACTCCATCGAAGTTTCAAAGAAACGCAAGGCCTTTCAACAGATATGCTCTGAACTCTTTAAACAACAAATCAAATTCACCCTAGCCTTCCCGGCTACCCTACGCCTTAAGACACCCAGTGGGGACCAGCTTTCCTTCCAGGAACCCTCAGAAGCAGAAGCCTACATGCGGTCTTTGTTCCCCAATGCTCAACAGCACATCCCTTCAAAAGGCACTCCAATCAACCGCTCCCTGGATCAACAAAGCCCGCGCAAAGACTCTCCCAAGCGCTTCAGATCCTCGGTCTCGGACCAGCACCGCTATACTCCTCGCTGAACAGAAACCTGCAACCTACCTCTCTGGTCTCAAAAAATTTTTTTGGACAGTAGATTCCTCTGTCCCCCCTCAGGTTCCTCCTATCTTCTTTCGCACAACAACACGTAATGTATAATGTTTTTATATACAGCTGTTTTTCAATTATCTAGGTTTTATCTTAGTGATTACTTCTCTGAATATGTTCTTTACCTCCTCCTGGCCTCACTGTGTATGGCTAACTGCACCCCCCCCCCAAAACTATGACCCCTTGGTGCCTACACAAACACCTGTCTCACCTCCAAGGGCTCTCTGGGGATATACCAGAACTGTCCCGATATGGGAGTTGACCTACACAGTGACTCCATGCAGAAAAAGCGAAGTTTCCATGTTTAATTGTTTTAATTGTGATACTCTCCGTTATGTTGCTCCCCTTATATGTTAAACCCCCTCCCCCTCTTCCCTCTCTCCCCCAAGGCCCTTACCAAACCAAGTGCACTTTTATTATAGTTCACCTCCCATATAACAACATCATGCCCCCGGACACAGCTGGTACATTACCATACCACCCACACAATGTTAAAGCAAACCTATCAGCACATACCCCCTTTCAACCCCCCTAATATGAAAATAATCTCATGGAACGTAAAGGGTCTCAGATCCCCCCAAAAGAGAATGAAAATCCTAAGGCATCTCAAACTGGTCAAAGCCAATATAGCATTACTACAGGAATCACACTTATCAGCCCCAGACTTTCATCGCATGAAGAAGCTCTGGGTAGGCACTGTTCTAGGCTCAAAGGCAGCTGGACGCAAAGCTGGCGTTCTCCTACTCATACACAAGAACCTCCCTTGCACAGTCCTGTCTGCGAAAAATGATACACAGGGCCGTCTACTCATGGCTCACGTCAAAATAGGTTCGAAAGAGCTAGTAATAACTAATGTTTACGCCCCCAATAACCCAAAAAATAAACATTTATACTCACCTAGGTGGTAGCAGCATCAATTTGATGCTGCATCTGTACCCCGCCAGCTCTGCAGTGAAAACTGAGCCATCAAACATCGCTGATGGCTCAGTTCTCCCCTCAGGTTCTCATCGGATTTCTGAGAGGTTGAGCCAGGTGCCAATCAAGGCTTCTGGGCAAATCCGGACCATATGGTTGGGATCTTTCCCAAGTCTGGACTGCTTTCGGCTGAAAAGGGGTCACGTGAATGCAGAACGAACTGCACTCCTGTGATCCATAGGAGAAGTATGGCCCAAAAATCTTTGATAATACTTTTTCTATAATGACATTTTTTAGCTTGTGTGTGGTTCTAAAGCTTTGTGCCCGAATACACAACAGGAGTGTCCTCCATTGCATTCAAGAAACCTGATATACTGGCACAGGTCCTTGGATGTTTATGTCCGATTCCTGCCAACAGTTATGCAGGAAATGGGGTAACATAAACACACAACTTTAGAAGACAACACGGAAGAAAGCTGGAGAGGATGAAATAGCTGTTTTAGTTTTGTTTTTTTACCAGTACCCTCATGAGACCATACATCTCTTTAAAAATAGTTTATTATGTTTTATTTATGAAATACCATACATGATTACATTATGATCAATAACAGAAACTCCAGAAAATATTCACCTCTACCTTACAGCAATGAGGTGGTTACATCCATAGCCAGCTGTTATCTCCTCAAGCTACTTCCGGTTTCTGGGTTTCCAGCGTCTTGATTGGTGGATAGAGAATAATATCCTCCCATGCATGTGCACAGGAGTCAGCCATTCTGGTACAGCCAAGAGGTGCAGTGCAGTGTACATTCAATAGAAGACTATAAGCAGGCAGGTAAGTGTGTGCTATTGCATAAGAGACATAGCATGCTTACATTTTTTACAAGTTGGGTTTAGTTATGCTTTAACAGAAGGAGAGGATATGTATTTTAGCCATGTGACTACAGTTTTCAAATTTCATTTGACTAGTTTACCTCTTTGGATGTGTGTGGTATGTCCAAAGAGTGAACTATTTAAAACAAGCTTATGATTTTGTTAAAATGAAATGATGGGAAGAAGGGCGCTCTGGATAACAAGACTAAACAGAGATAATAGTCCGCAGGGATGGTAGTGTAGATCAAACAAGCTTGGTACTGTAGATCAAACAGATGGCTTGGATGGCACTTGAGCAGCACTCCAAGAGGTGAATCAATTTTCTGGCAATAGAAAACAAACAAAAGGCGCTTCTAAGTGCAGCAATCACAAGTCTATTTTTATTGCCAAGGAAAAAACACACTTACTAGAAGTAAGGAAGGGAAAGGCTCATTGTATCTGTAATGAAGAAGGGGGTGTAAAGTCCATCAGGAGACAGTCTTGAGGGTGGTTCAGTGTGCAGCCAGTTGTTATACGTCCCAGCCGAACAGCAGAAGGGAGCCACCAGGACAAACCGTCCTGCTGCTGGGACCAGGATGGAAAAAGTGACGTCAACAGGAAGCGGCCAGGGCCAGCTTGGACCGCAGGTATCCAGAAATGAGGAAAAAGGAGTGGGACGTGTTTCGGGCAGGAAGAAGGAGCCAATTGCACGCTCCGAAGCGCCACCTGATCTTTTTTTCGTCATTTCTGGATACCTGCAGTCCACGCTGGCCCTGGTCTCTTGCTGTTAACGTTACTTCCGGGTCCTGCATTCAAGGCTGGTCCCAGCAGTGTGGCTGTTTTTCCTGGTGGTTTCTCCCTTAAGGCTCCGCTCTGCTGGTCGGCTGGGACTCATGACAACTGGTTGCACACTGGACCACCCTCAGGACTGCCTCTTGCTGGACCTAACATCCCCTTCTCCATTACAGATACAATGAGCCTTTCTCTTCCTTGTTTCTAGTAAGTGTGTTTTTATCCTTGGCAATGAAAGTTGTCTTGTGATTACTGCACTTAGAAGCGTCTTCTGTTTATTTTCTATTATGTTTTCTTATCAGGCTCTAGGCTTTGAGGTAAAAATAATCTAAGCAGCTGTTGGGCACCTCTATCACTTTTACCTGACCAGCAAGTGCTGCCCCCCCAAACCCCCTGCCGGTGGATTCCAGGCTCTCCCACTCTACCCAGGAGTTCTGATTCAGAGCTGTCAAAATCTTGGCTAGAGAGCCAGGTGTATACCTGATCAAGCACAATCCTTTGCTTGGTCAGCTACAGAAAAAGGGGAGTAATTAGGGGTCTAGTAGACCCCTAATGTCTCCATAAAGAGCACATGTCACTCATGTAACGCTATAACATATGGGCTTTTTAGCCCCCTTGTAATAGCAATAAAGGTAAATGAAAAATAAAGTAAAAAAATTAACTTATTTTTGTATGTACCCCCAGAAGAGCCAATGTATTGTGTTTTTTCTTTCTCTGCACACCTGAAGATGACACACCTCACTCACCCAAAACTTACTGCCATGCCTCATGGTATTTCTAAGAATTTGTATAGTAGCCTAAAAGCAAGTGTACTTATACAACAATTAGAGTTGGGCGAACGGTTCGGCCCGAGCATCAGGGCCGAACATTGGCTGTTCGCGCTATTTGGGGAACACCTACATTTCCAGCACTCCCCTCCTCCTGAACCATGCCAGGCCACATGCCCTCAACATGGGGGTGGGTGCTTTGGGGCAGGGGGCCCCCCACCCCAAAGCACCTTGTCCCCATGTTGATGGGGACAAGGGCCTCATCCTCACAACTGTGACTGGTGATTGTGGGGGTCTGCAGGTGGGGGGCTTATCAGAATCTGGAAGCCCCCTTTAACAAGGGGGCCCCCGGATCCTGGCCCCCCATGTGAATGAGTATGGGGTACATAGTACCTCTACCTATTCACTAAAAAAGTGTAAAAAGGTAATAAAAACACAGTCCGTTTTTGACAATTCCTTTATAAAAAAATAAAAAAACAGTGTCCCCTGATGTAAATTATCGTCAATTACGCTGCCCGCTGCACCGGAAAAAAAAAAACACTCCCGTTAACATGAAGGCTGGCCACCTACTGCAGGCTAAGCCATTTGACAGTTCTTATATAGGCAAGGGACGGGGTCCCATACCTGGTGGCATCTTGTGGCACCACCCTCTTCTGATGTCATGGACCTCTGCATGCTTTTTTCAGTTGTCAGTTTTGCTGCAGCATGTTCCATATACTGTATGCTACAGATGCACCACTTTACAGGCATACCAAAGGGGACCCCCCCAGGCACTAATTGTATTTAAACTATAAAACTCCCAAAAAAATAAGCATAACCCCTTCACGCCATCCATACTCAAATTTGTGCTCATGGCTTGAAGGGGTTAAACCGGGGTGATGCCTGCAGCCATTTTTCAGCTCTTTAGTGATAACAACCGATGCAGTAAAAGCCGCTCAGCTGTTATCCTAAGGAGTGGTAGGGGACGTTCCCCCTCCAGCCACCTTCTGCCGCTCCTCCCGGGCCTCCCACTGGGAGACCTGAGCCACCAGTCAGCATGTCCGCCTGCTAGGCTGAGACCCGAACGAACCCAGATTCGGCTCCAATTGGGTCTACGATGTGAAATCCTGCAAGCGACGTCACAACGTCACTTCCGGTTTACTCGGCTGCCAATGCCAATCTAAATAAGTGCAAAGGAGGGATTTGGGGTCTTTTAGACCCCAGATCCCTCCATAAAGAGTACCTGTCACCACCTATTACAGGAAATACAAATAGTGTTATGCCCCGTACACACGGTCGGATTTTCCGATGGAAAATGTCCGATCAGAGCATGTTGTCGGAAATTCTGACCGTGTGTGGGCTCCATCGGACATTTTCCATCGGATTTTCCGACACACAAAGTTTGAGAGCAGGATATAAAATTTTCCGACAACAAAATTCGGAAATTCCAAATGTGTGTACACAAATCCGACGGACAATGTGCCGCGCATGCTCAGAATAAATAAAGAGATGAAAGCTATTGGCCACTGCCCCGTTTATAGTGCCGACGTACGTGTTTTACGTCACCGCGTTCAGAATGATCGGATTTTCCGACAACTTTGTGTGACCGTGTGTATGCAAGACAAGTTTGAGCCAACATCCGTCGAAAAAAATCCTAGGATTTTGTTGTCGGAATGTTCGAACAAATTCCGACCGTGTGTACGGGGCATTAGAATGAGTCAGCCAAAGGCAAAGCTCAGGTCAACAAACAATGGTTTATTTAAACAAATCTTTCTTTTTACCTCTCTGGTCTACAGATCTTTCTTGTCTGTTTTCATTAGGAAATTGTTAAGAAATACACATTAAAGGTATAGTGCTCTATCAAAACCAAAGATGTTCATTGGCAAAATGAAAAGCCTGTTAGCTCAAACAAAAGTCCAATGCTTTTAGCATGTCTCTGCTCCATACAGCACTGACATAACTGTGTGTTAATTTTTCATAAGAAACATTGCCTGTTTTTAAGATGGTGCCTTAAAAATACTTCTTGGAGAAGACATTACACAAATAAAGGGCACAGCCATAAATAACGCAGTCTGACTTTCTTGCTTAGTGTCCAGGCTGATTGGAACAGATTGTATCATGAACTTTTCTCCCTTTGGCTAATTAAATAGCAGTCTCACTTACCATAAAGCATACTCTTATTAAAACAAGTATGTATAGTCACTCTCCCGGATAAATTATTCTCCAGTAAGTGCCATAAAGCCCATTACATTGCTTATTTTAGCAGTGGACCTGATCCAAACAGACAATCAAAGAATTTCTCTGGGATTATTCTAGATTAGAAAAGCAAAAGAAATAGCGAGAGAGGAGACATCAACAATGACAAGATCATAACAAGCAGATTGGCTTCCAAAAAAGTTTTTAGGAGCTAGAAATGCTTCTTCTGAAATGTAAAAGGGCACTACTTATGCATTAACCTTAGTAAAAGAGATGTGCATACTATTAATAATTTCATAAGGAAATGTGTTCTTTTACGAATACCACACAGTACTAGTGGCTTATATAACATAAACACACTTACAGTATCCAATGTGAATCTGTCAAAAGAAAACTATGGCCTGCCATTACTGACATTTCCTTTGATAATAATAGTTCCCTGGCTGTGATGCTGATGCTTTGGTTTCCATGCTTTCTGAGTTTCTGACCCGGAGCCTTCTGCAATACATACACATTTCCACTTATTTAGTTTCTTTAAAATGTATCTAAACCCAAAAATAAAAAATACCATTTGTCCCCTTTTGGTCTGCCACTTAACAAGCGCCTCCTGTAGATTTACTGCTACAGGGGGACCGTTTTGCGCAGATTCACGTATATATACGAGATTCTGCATTTCCGGGTAGGTAACGCACATTCACTTGCCCACCCGCCCGGCTGTGCTGTGATTTGTCTCAGCACATGCTGATCACTGGGTCCCGGCCAATGATTGACCACCAGCACCCTATGATCGGCTCTGAGCTTCAACCAACACAGCTCTGTGAATGTAAACAATACAGAGCTGTGTTCAGTGACAGGGGATCTCGTTGTTTGTTCATTCGCTGCTTAGCATAGTATCTGAAAGGGTTTTTTCTTGGGCACTGTGCTTTAAAGGGTCTGGCCTCCTCCCAGATATAAAATTTCTTGCTAGCAAATTGGCCAGTGTCTGACTAAGCTTCTCCTGATGCCCATCTTTCTGTGGCAGGGACAATTACTGCCTTCTGAAAATTAGTGAGAGATTGCTGTATCCCCAAACATGAACCACTGGCTTATGCATTTCAAGCTGAGCCTGTACTACTTAGGCCAGTAAAAGTTTTCAGAATCAGACTGCACTTAAAGCGGAGATCCACCCATTTAAAAGTCAGCATCTATAAAAAGTGTAGCTGCTGACTTTTAATAAACAGACACTCACCTGTCCCACAATCCAGCGATGCGGTCGCCCGAAGCCTTGCTTCTCTCACCCTCCTTTCTGCGGTGCCGACATTGCAAGTGTGGATGCCCAGCTGTGGCTTCACATGCGTGAGCCACGCTGCATGTTGTGAATGGCCGCACAATTTTCCGGGACCTGTGACATGTCCCAGAAGATTGCAGGGAGGAAGGGGGAGAGGTGAACTTCTGCTCGGCGCCAGGAGAGGCGCCCCCCCAAAAAATGACATGTCAAATGTTGCATGTCAGGGGGTCACAAGTACTTAAAGCGGAAGTTCAAGTTCCATTTTTGTGTGGAACTCCGCTTTAATGTTTGATACCCCCCTAACAGTTTAGAGTTTGATTAAAGAAAAAGATACACTATCATCTTACTCAGGAAACATCTCTCCCACATGAACAGAATACAATGATAACTTTTCATTTTTGGAGTACGTCTTGCAGTTTTTGGTCCTTCTCCTCCAACAAGGTTTCTTCTTCCCATACCTATATTACTAATTTGGGATAAGACCCCTTTCACACTGGGGCATTTTTCAGGTGTTTTTCAGGCGCTTTAGTTTGAAAAAAACGCCTGTAAAGTGCCTGAAAGAAGCCTCATCTGCAATCCCAATGTGAAAGCCCGAGCCCTTTCACACTGCCAGCGCCCGAAAAACGCTGGTAAAGCGCCGCTTAAGACCCCTTTTACACTGGGGCGTTTTGCAGCCGTTTTTTGGGCGCTGGCAGCGTGAAAGGGCTCGGGCCATCGGTGCACCCAGCCCAGTGACAAAAACACGAAAGTGCTGCAAAGAAGCTGCTTGCAGGACTTTTTTTGACACCCTGCAGGTGCAGCGCCCCAATGTGAAAGTTCCACACACAGCATATGGTGCTTTGATGTAGTGCTTAGTTGGTAGCTACCTTAGCCTCGGGTCTTCTTAAAAAAGAGTTAAAATTCTGTGCTTATCCTACTCTCCTGGTGAAGGGAAGTGTGACTATTGAAATGGAGAAATCAAGCACATAAATAAATGAATTAAAATATGTAGATAAAGAAAAGCTGCAACCTAAAAGGTCTGAACCCCTACCATAAGTATAGATAAATAAAAGAAACAGGTGCACTAATCTATAAGAATATTCACAGTGCAAAAATACACATGACAAAAATCTAAGGCAATAAAGTCCACTCCTAGAAAAACAAGTGTATAAAAATAAATTTAAAAATTGGATGAAACGACTCATAAAGTAAAAAATATATGATTCAGTTCATAAAAAGTGCAAAAAAAAAATGTGCATAAAAAGATGTGCATGAAAAATGTCCCACTGACAAACCCTTATACAAAAAGGAACTGAGTGAACCAAACATGTGAAAAATTCTGTACTCTTCAAGGGAATTGGGTGAACCAAATATAGGGGAACTTCAGTGCTCTTCAAAACACAATGACTTTAATACGTCATCACCACATAGATTCACTTCTTACCAGATAGCAGTAGTTTCAAGCATTGGATAATAATCCCACCATGGACCAACAGACTGGGCTGTAAAAATGGACCAAATTCCGGATAACAGCAGTATCAGACACTGGACAATGATCCCATCAGGCTCCAACACCTTGGAGCCCATTGTGAGACATCTAACCATTTGAGCTGATTGGTGCAAACCACCGCCCTGTTTTTTATGTGCATTTATTTTTGCTGATGTTTGGTTGACTTGATGTAAGTTTTTAGTCTGCTGTTTTAATAAACCCTTTTGTTAAACATATTGCACTACAAGGCTATCCTCTTCTTCCTTTATGCTCTGGGATTTATCCTTAAGCTGCCGGATTGGATATCAGCTTTTCCAAAGATACCGTGATTTCTGTGCCCATTAAAAAACCGGGTCCACTTTTACAGTTTAAGGTGTTGGAGCCTGATGGCATCATTAATAGAAAATAAAAATTACCACGCTAACACAAAAAAAATGTAAATTATTATATAGCAGCAGTTCTAAAGTTGTGGGATATACACAATCAAACAAGACAGTAGGTGAATAGGAACCCCGCTGTAAACAAGAAAATTGTAAATAGAACTCTGAGAGATCTAAATTAATATTAAAGAAAAAACTATATTAAACACAACAGATGTGAAAATAAAACAGTATGGAATATCACATCAGTGAAATAATAAAGTCCAAATAAAAATTCAAAAACTGTCCAAAAAAGTGCAATGAAGCTAATAAATCCTTCCAGTGACACCACGTGAATAGATCCACCACCGGGTAAATTGAATGCTTACCAATGGCAAGATGTGAGACAGCTTGTAATAAAGACCAGGCACACAATCGTATTGGCGTCCTAATAAGGTTAGCAATACAGGGGGAGGATGACCAGGATAGCCAGGCAAACCAAGCAGATCAGGGCAGCTCCGTCCAAAAGTTCAATAAACAGGCAGCAGGGAGGACCCTCAATATCATAAATCAAAACAAGAGAGGAGAGGAATACAGGATCTGTCTCAGATGTTTTGCCTACCAGCCCATAGGATATAGTCTGGACCTGGAGCGGTGATACTCTCTCTCTGCCAAGCTAGTATGTCAAATCTGCCTGGAACAAGCACTTTTCAGCCCTGCAAAGACCTCAAGATGGAGGGAGCCTGCCAGAGTTGATGGAAAAGTAAAAAATTCTGGTCCAGTTTGTAGTTGGATAAAAACAAACAAAAAAAAGAGCAATCGTGAAGATTTCAGTTGCCCAGAGGGGATGAGGATCTCACCTCCTCTGGGCTCTCCTCTGGGCAACTGAAACCTTCACGATTGCTCATTTTTTTTGTTTGTTTTTATCCAATTATCCTATTCATCTACTGATGGGATCATTGTCCAGTGTCTGATGCTGTTGTTATCTGGAATTTGTTTTGCTTTTACAGCCCAGTCTCTTGGAGCATGGTGGGATTAATATCCAATGCTTGAAACTACTGCTATCTGGTAAGAAGTGAATCTATGTGGTGATGGGTGGGATATTAAAGTCTTTGGGGGTTGTTTACAAAAGGCAAATCCACCTTGCACTGCAAGTGCACTTGAAAGTGCACTGAAAGTGCACTTGGAAGTGCAGTCACTCTAAATCTAAGAGGTAGATCTGAAATGAGTGGAAGCTCTGCTGATTTTATTATCCAATGATGTGCAAGCTAATATGCTGTTTTTTTTTTTTTCCTTGCATGTTCACCTCGGATCTACAGCGACTTTATTCCAAGTGCACTTTTAGTGCACTTTCAAGTTCACTTGCAGTGCAAAGTGGATTTGGCTTTAGTAAATAACCCCATTGTGTTTTGAGGAGCACTGAAGTTCCCTTATATTTGGTTTGTCCAATTCCCCTGAAGAGCACAAAACTTTTCACATATTTGGTTCACTCAGTTCCGTTTTGTATAAGGGTTTGTCAGTTGGACATTTTTCATGCACATCTTTTTGTTCACTTTATGAGTCATTTCATCCAATTTTTTTAATTTATTTTTATACATTTGTTTTTGTAGGAGTGGACTTTATACCCTTAAATTTTTGTCATGTGTATTTTTGCACTGTGAATATTCTTATAGATTAGCGCACCTGTTTCTTTTAATTATCGGGTCTTCTTAAACAATCAATGATTTTCTGCTTTTTCTGGACACGTGAGTCACGACTGAGTATGGACATTTCCCATGCCCTGCACTAAATAGCATTTGACATTCATTTCAGGAAAAGAGCTCAGTTATAGTGGTTTCTTTCCTGACCTCCTGCTTCTGAAATCTACTAATTTCCTCCATTTTAGAAAGTGCTAGATTCTCCAAAGTGTAGACCCACTATTGGGCTAAAACCTGCACTTATGTTTTATCATGAAGAGATATTTGCTTGCAAAAGCAACAGGACTACAATGGCTGTGACAATGGGTTAGCTAGGTGGCTTTTCCTCCTCTTCACTGAGGAAAATCACTTGTGCTAGAGTAGCAATTTTTAAAATAAAGCTTTCTTGTACTTTGAAGCTGCTAAAATTGTAATAAATCCTGTGTTGGCAAGTATCAACCACCGATTGTTTCTCCTTAAAAACTGTTGCTGTATGCAGTCAATAGATCTATTGTTCTTAGGTTATAGTAATACATGCAAACCTACTTGCAATGCATGCAGGGGCAACTAAAAGGCTACAACCTGGTTGCTACCACATATCCAAATGCCAACCCCCCTTGTTCAGAAAGTGATGCAGCTGTAAAGACTCTGAACTCCTTAAAACTTTTGTTTTGCAAAGTTGGATCCATATTCTTCAGATCAACTAGTACCAGTGGCAGGCTTTTCAAGCAAAGCTAGAAATCCCTTAGTTTGGAGATCAATCATTTTGTAATACAGAGAGATCCTTCCTCTGTAGTTCTCATCTTTTAACAAGACCAAGGCTCCCAATTAAAGGATCTACCAGTAACTTAATAAAGATCAATGTTTCTCTGTAAAAAACATTTTATTTTAATGGTTGGTCTTCAGTCTGCCAAGCACTGTAAATAACTGTATGCATCTTGACAGTAGTTACTATATCAAATGCACAGTGATGAATGGGACCTGTGTGCAGCAAAAGCTTCTATATGTTTTAAATGTTTTTGGAAAGCTTTATTTCAGAATAAATGCTTAATGTGAGGTAAGGTGTTGCCTCTGGATAAGTCTATTGTAGCTGTGTCTTTAGGTTTCATACAGGGAGTGTTCACAGATTACATGGCTGCTCCTGGAGGGTATTTTAGCTATGTCCTATGAAATCATACACATGAATATTAAAAAGGAATGTTTATAACTTAAATTGTTTCTTCCTGCTACCTTTATCAAGAAAGGTGACTGAGCGCAGATGGAGCAAGGCTGTTGAATTAACTCCTGCAAGAGTACCCATATGTATGTAGCCTAATGTAATCACTGAACAGTGAAGCATTCTTCATATTTTATTAAAATCTTTGGGCCTTCTAAACTACCTGTTCTTACAAAGAGCAGGAGTGATTACCCCACAGCCACCAACTGAATTTAAGGTTTCACAACAGGTGAGATGCTAATTGGTAGCTGACAGGATGCAACTCCATTTCTTAGTAAGAACATGTTAATACATAAAGACCTTTATGTCTTGTATCATGCAGTCGTACTATATTTATCTCAGCTTGTCAGCTGTGCAGCATTCTGATACATGACTTAGATAATTTATTAGATTCATGGTAAACAGTTATTGCATAGTCATATCTTTCAGAAATACATCTTATTAAATGATGCTTATTTCTACAGAAGGAAAAGTTTTAATGTGTACATTTTCAGCTTCCTACCCTAAATCTTCTGATAGCTGTCAGCAGCACTGGGAATCAAAGTAGAAATATTACAAGTGCTCACAGGCCTACTGCTTCATATTATGTTGTGCAAGGCACAATTTCAAGGACATTATTTAAACATGATCATATTATCTGAACGAAAAAGATTTGTTCAAACAAAGAGTAACGTGAAAGAATCGTTAAAAAAGGCATTCAATTTATAAACATGACTTGATATGGAATATAAACAAATATTTAAATATCTGTTGAATATGGTCATTATCACTGTGCCATTTACGTGAAATGTAGTTTGTGTATATGTCTACGGAAATTGAAATAGAAATAAAGCAAATATTAAACAAATTACACATCCTCTGATATAGGATTAAAATGTTCAGTTTGTTTGTTGTTGCTCACATTTCATTTGTTTATTCAATGCACAACTTGGTACCTTTTTAGTCACATTGAGCAGCCTTTGGTTGAAAGGCCCATGTACCAAACATTATGGAGGAGCTAGCTATGACCACTTTGAAGCAGGAACATTAGAATTATTTGCCAAAATATAGTATTATTTAAAATAATTGACAAATCAATAAACTGAAAGCTTAAAAAAAATCTGGGAATCATCTTGCACAGACTTGCCCCTGTCCTAACCCTGTGCTCCACAGCACTTCCTGGTTCCTTCCGCGTCAGCAGATCAAGCTCCTCCACTTGGAAGTGCTGTGGATCACAGGTTTAGGACAGGGTGAACACCCCTGACTGGGGCTGCAGATCCGGTTTCAGGTGACACTATCACCCCATCACACATGAGCATCTTAAGGCGTGTTGTTTTATCATGAAATGTGAGTGTAATTCTTGTGGAGTTTAAACTGTAATAAATGTTTTTAAAAAACAATATCACACTATTGCAAGCCTCTGTTGTTTCTACATGTGACATATGTGAGAGGAAGTTGCTGGTAACCAGTAGGAAGGAGTTCCCCTATTTGAGCCAACTAGCTATCACAGGAAGGAGGAATTACAGGAGGATGTCTTAAGCTGTTAATATTTACTACAGGCTTTTGTACAAAGCCCTTAAGATGAGGGTACATCTGGTGGAGGGTACACTAGGACTGCGTGCACACTGCATGAAGGCATCATCATCACTTTTATCCATGTTTTTATGATGGATTGTCAAAGATTCTCATTCAACAATTATTAGGAAATTGTGCAGCACATGAAGCACTTGCACTTTATTTTGGACATTACAAATAATTGAATGCTATTTGCACGGTTTTGGATTTGTTTGACAGGATATATTAAATATTGATTTAATACATTAGTTTAATATATTTTTTATATCTGTGCAAAATATATATATATATATATATTCTTTATAGTTATTTCATCTATTTTGTTATATAATTTTGTATTGTCACATATAGGGAAGTGTGGGGAGTGCTGGTAGCTGTCTACTTGATTTTATATTTTATTTTTTATTTTTATTTTGACATTATTTTTCATCTATTTATTTATTTTAGCAGCTCACAAGGTTTACACCTATCTGTGGCATTGTGCTGTGTGATAAAACTGCACATTTTACTGTAGAGTGGCCTTTTATTGTGGCCAGCCTAAGGCACACCTGTGCAATAATCATGCTGTCCAGCATCTTGATATGCCACACCTGTAAGGTGGATGGATTATCTCGGCAAAGGAGAAGTGCTCACTAACACAGCTTTAGACAGATTTGTGAACAATATTTGAGAGAAATAGGCCTTTTGTGTAAGTAGAAAAAGTAGATCTTTGAGTTCAGCTCATGATAAATAGGGGCAAACACAAAAGTGTTGCATTTATAATTGTGCTTGGTGTATTTGCCTAGCTTTTAGCAAGTTTCAAAGGCATTGTTCAACCTTCAGTTCAAATCTGGGGATGTTAAACACAGATTTAGAGGGGAAAGCGGCTTTCAAGCTTTAGCAGGCTGAGTAGTACTGAAACCTACTAAAAGCCTTGCAGCTTTTTTAGAGTGACCACCTATTTAAAGAGGAACTTCACCCTTCCAAAATTCTCTTCTGCACCACTTTCTTGAAATACCTTGCACTTGCACAGATGTGGCACAGATCTCTGTATACACTATAAAGAAGCTGACACTTGTTCAGGAACTTTGCAGCATGATGAACTTTATTATAAACAGGCTCGAAAATCCATGAATGTAACCTGCTAATGCATTTAACCAAACATGGCTTTACTTATAACTGGCTACAAAACATAATGTCACCATTGTATATTAACTCCTCCCCCAAGATATGTCACAGGTCTCTACCAAGAATTTGGGACCTGGCAAAGGCCTGTTGATGTGTCTGTGCATGCAGGGGGGAATCCCGTACGTGCACATGCATGCTGCTGGTTTTGGATATCTGTGATTTAGTGATCTGCATCATTTGTGCCCATGTGTGGGAGTCCCCCGTTTATGCATAAACATGCTGTAAGTCTCTGCCAAGTTCCCAAATACCTGGCAGGCATCACAGTCATAATCAGCTCTTGCAGTGGCATGCACCCTTCAGTGCTTCTTAAGATGTATGAATTGGACATTCAAGGAGGCAACGGGGAGTCATTCTCACCTAGGAAAAGAAGCAAGAAGTGTAAGGCTGCAGCACAATAAAGGTACTAAACATTTCCAAAGATGATGAAACATTCTGCTATCATGTAGAATGTAGGGGGAGAATACAGGAGAAAAAAGTTCTCTAAATGGGAGAAGGAATTGTTAGGAATTGTTTTTACCTTCCAAAAATGGAGCTGATGTATTTTTATTTATTTATTTTTAATAAAGGACTTGTCATTTTTACTATTTTTGACACTTTTTTTGTGAATTGGTAGGGGAAAATTGTACCTGTTACAAATTCACATAGGGGGGGCCGGGATCTGGGGGTCCCCTTGTTAAAGGGGTATTCCAGATTCCGATAAGAAGACCCCCACAACCACCGGGCAAGGGTTGTTGGGATGAGGCCCTTACCCCTTCAACATGGGGATAAGGTGCTTTGGGAGTGACGCTCTCTCATTCCCCCCTCTTTTCCTGCAGCCTGCCAGCTTGCGTGCTCAGATAAGGGTCTGGTATCGATTTTGGGGGGACCCCTACGCCATTTTTTTTGGCACCGGGTTCCCCTTACTATTCATACCAGATCCAAGGGGGAGAACTCATGCTGTTTTTTTCAATGAATTTTATCTATATTGCCGAGACCCGACAATTCATTACAGCCGCGATTAGTTTTTAATTACTTTTTTCATTTAGAAATGTCATTTTGCTGTGGTAGTGTTCTAAACATGGGAAAACTGCATCACTTTACAGGCATACTATAGACACGCCTCAGGCACAATATTTAAAGGAATATTTCATTTTTATTGTTTCACTTTTGGCATTATTAAAATCACTGTTCCCGAAAAAACTGCCACTTTTAAAACTTTTTTTGCATTGATACATGTCCCCTGGGGCAGGACCTGGGTCCCCAAACACTTTTTATGGCAATAACTTACATACAGTGGGGCAAAAATGTATTTAGTCAGCCACCAATTGTGCAAGTTCTCCCACTTAAAACGATGAGAGAGGTCTGTAATTGTCATCATAGGTATACCTCAACTATGAGAGACAAAATGTGGAAACAAATCCAGACAATCACATTGTCTGATTTTTGAAAGAATTTATTTGCAAATTATGGTGGAAAATAAGTATTTGGTCACCTACAAACAAGCAA
The DNA here is from genome assembly GCA_037952925.1 of Lithobates clamitans. Taxonomy (NCBI): domain Eukaryota; kingdom Metazoa; phylum Chordata; class Amphibia; order Anura; family Ranidae; genus Lithobates; species Lithobates clamitans. Next base: position 149,672 of record JBBGZY010001138.1, read on the forward strand.
GACAGACCTGTATCTTCTTCTTTAACAGGTTCCTCTGTCCTCCACTCATTACCTGTATTAATGGCACCTGTTTGAACTTGTTATCAGTATAAAAGACACCTGTCCACAACCTCAAAAAGTCACACTCCAAACTCCACTATGGTGAGGACCAAAGAGCTGTCGAAGGACACCAGAAACAAAATTGTAGACCTGCACCAGGCTGGGACTGAGTCTGCAATAGGCAAGCAGCTTGGTGTGAAGAAATCAACTGTGGGAGCAATAATTAGAAAATGGAAGACATACAAGACCACTGATAATCTCCCTCGATCTGGGGCTTCACGCAAGATCTCACCCCATGGGGTCAAAATGATCACAAGAACGGTGAGCAAAAATCCCAGAACCACATGAAGGGACCTAGTGAATGGCCTGCAGAGAGCTGGGACCAACATAACAAAGGCTACTATCAGTAACACACTATGCCATCAGGGACTCAGATCCTGCAGTGCCTGACGTGTCCCCCTGCTTAAGCCAGTACATGTCCAGGCCCGTCTGAGGTTGGCTCAAGAGCATTTGGATGATCCAGAAGAGGATTGGTCGAATGTCATATGGTCAGATGAAACCAAAGTAAAACTGTTTGGTAGAAACACAACTCGTTGTGTTTGGAGGAGAGAGAATGCTGAATTCAAACCAAAGAACACCATACCTACTGTGAAGCATGAAGGTGGCAACATCATGCTTTGGGGCTGTTTCTCTGCAAAGGGAACAGGGTGACTGATCCGTGTACATGAAAGAATGAATGGGGCCATGTATCGTGAGATTTTGAGTGCAAACCTCCTCCCATCAGCAAGGGCATTGAAGATGAAACCTGGCTGGGTCTTTCAGCATGACAATGATCCCAAACACACTGCCCGTTCAACGAAGGAGTGGCTTCGTAAGAAGCATTTAAAGGTCCTGGAGGGGCCTAGCCAGTCTCCAGATCTCAACCCCATAGAAAACCTTTGGAGGGAGTTGAAAGTCCATGTTGCCCAGCAACAGCACCAAAACACCACTGCTCTAGAGGAGATCTGCATGGAGGAATGGGCCAATATACCAGCAACAGTGTGTGACAACCTTGTGAAGACTTACAGAAAACGTTTGACCTCTGTCATTGCCAACAAAGGATATATAACAAAGTATTGAGATGAACTTTTGATATTGATCAAATACTTATTTTCCACCATAAGTTGCAAATAAATACTTTCAAAAATCAGACAATGTGATTGTCTGGATTTGTTTCCACATTTTGTCTCTCATAGTTGAGGTATACCTATGATGACAATTACAGGCCTCTCTCATCGTTTTAAGTGGGAGAACTTGCACAATTGGTGGCTGACTAAATACTTTTTTGCACCACTGTATAAGCCTTTAAAATGAGCACTTTTGATTTTTCATGTTCGTGTCCCATAGACTTTAACGGTGTTCGTGTGTTCATTAAAATTTTTTGCCTGTTTGCAAGTTCTGGTGCGAACCGAACCGTGGGGGGGGGGGTGTTCGGCTCATCTTTAGCCAAGACATGGCTGTCCACCTAAACTGACAGGTCTGGTACGGAGAGCATTCATCAGAGAAGCAGCCAAGAGGCCCATGGTAACTCTGGAGGAGCTGCAGAGATCCACAGCTCAGGTGGGAGAATCTATCCACAGGATAACTATTAGTTGTGCACTCAACAAATCTGGCCTTTACAGAAGAGTGGCAGGAAGAATGCCATTGTTGAAAGAAAGCCATAAGAAGTCCCATTTGCAGTTTGAGAGAAGCCATGTGGGGGACACAGCAGACATGTGGAAGAAGGTGCTCTGGTCAGAAGAGACCAAAATTAAACTTTTTGACCTAAAACCAAAACTTCCTTACTTCCTTCCTTATGCTTGCTTCCCTTTGATAGATGGATAGATTTTCTTTCACTTACTAAATGGCAGATTTACAAATTTACAGATTTGCAGTTGCACCACAGCCCCATTGATCTCAATGGGTGAGTTTGGTGAGTAGTGCTGTCTGTCCAACTCTGTAGTCCTAGTTAAAATTGTGGTGCCCACAAAGTGAAGCATCATAACTGTTAGGCAGTAATATTAGAATTCTGGTGAGCGGTTCGGGGGAAGAGGGGAGTGCAGTAAAACTGCGGCTCAGCTGCCTATTTTTACTGCACTCTGGCCACCAGTGTAAAAGAGCCCTATGATAAATAGTTTTTTTGTGTATTTTGCTTCAGGACTTTGTAAAAAAAAAAAAAGGCCCCAGTGTGATGAAATACTTAGGGAAATAAAGTGAAAGGTACATTATCCAAAATGGAGAACCTTGTTGAAATCAAAATGCTCCCACATCAATGTCAAAAATGTTATTTAAAAATAGTTGTAGGTGTGAGCTTTATATAAAGAAAAACATCAATCACTGGGAAATAAACATGTCATTGCTCTTGGTTCATTTTGGTTCTAGATGGGAATTCACCATTATACTAATGCATAGACATAACTACTTGTTGTCATGGGTACTAAAATCACCCTTCACTGGAGTAAAAGAACCATATAAAGCTGCCAGAGTTATAAATTGAGTTCAGCAAATTGAAAGTGTTTGTGAATTGTGTAAAGTGATGATGAAGAGCCTTTAAAAACCACAATGAATAGATTTCAGCAAAGTAGGAAACAGTAGCCAGAAAATCCATGTATAAAAGGCATGGATTAAAAGTGTACACAGACTGTCTAAATTACCACCCCCCCCCCCCTTCTGCTGGCCTAGAGCTTGCCTCCTACTTTCTGAGTCAACGAGAGGCATATGATAGAATGCATACACTAACTAAATAAAGCATACATAACTCCAGTCCAGGAAAAAATTGAATTTAAATGCATTGTACATCAATTACCTTACACCTCAGGCTTGATTCTAAACACCTCTTCCTAATCCATCCTGCAGTGTAATGGATCAAAGTCCCAGTTTCCGCTATGAGACTAATTTCCTGCCCTGGAGACCAGGCATTTTCCCAACTCATTATCTTCTGGGGCACTGGTCCCCCTCACACCCCCCTTGACTTTTCCTACTTCTGGAGCCTATGATAGAGAACTTAGTTGCTAGAAGTGTCGCTTCCATCAGCAGGAGGTGTCCACATGATGAAGACAGTGGATAGCCCAAGAAGGATCCCAGGAAGTACACAGAAAAAGAGAGAAGGTTTGTACCAAGACAGAAGCTTCAGGTAAGTAATTTGAGCATTTGGATATTCATTTTTTTATGACAGCAGTTAGTTATAGTGAAAGGGGGAGAAAGGGTGGATGGAGGTGGGGGTTGCTAATCTCCTGAAGTTTGGCTTTAAACTGTAATGTTTTCTTATGGCTCTCAAAAGAAATAGACGCAACAAGCCATAGGAACAGCTGCATGTTAAAGAAATTTTGGCTGCAACACCTCATTTTATCTCCAGTGGTAACCTTAACTGACCTGTGGAAGTGGCAGCCACAGCAGATCTAAAAGCTATAGGAAAATGTACTTTTAACAAAAAGCTAAGGCTTAAAGTGTTACTAAACCCAGAACACTGCATTCACTATATCTGGTCTCCCACAGTACACAGAACATGGAAATGTAATTATTTTAGTAAATATAAACTGCTAAATACCTTTTCCCATCAGCAGCCTAAAATAGTGTTGTGACTTCTATCAGTGCCTGGTTAAAGCCTGTAGGATGAGTTTTTATTCTGCACTGACTGTCCTATGAGGATCCAGCATCCCTGACCCTCTGTCTGGACAGTGCTGATTTGATTACACTCTCCCATGAAAAAAAAACAAAACTCTCTAGCAATACACACCAAACCGAGCATGTGCAACCTGACTCCAGTAACTGTCTTATCCGGACCTGTTTTGGAGTCAGTGGAAGAAGAGGATCTGTGCATACAGGATCTAACAGCTTTTTTACACAATGTAGAGGATTAACCCTTTAGGTTCCACAGTTAGTATAACAAGCATGCTTTACTGCATATACAGACTAATTTCACTGTTGTGGGTTTAGTAACACTTTAACATCATATATATTGACTGTCAGGTCACCTGGGACCAGGTGACAGATGCACTCTGTAAGAGTCGGAAGTGCACCGCTAAGGTAGTGGACCCTAGGACTGACTGCTGCAGATTGAACCCTGGAAGGTTCAGGAAGCAGGTCTACAGGATAACTAACATGGATCCCAGTGGAAGCTAGAGCATAGATTCCCCAGGGCGCGGAGTCTAAGAGCCAGCGGGTGTTCACCAGAGCCTCTAGTGGTGAGGATGGACTGCGCTGCAGTCTGGCTCCAGGTCGCGGCTCCCAGGGTCTCACAGCTCACTCTCACCGTAGACTACAGGAGAAGAGGAAGGAGGCAGCAGGCTGGAATGACAGGGAAGTAAGGGGTGAGCCAATGGTCAGGGCGACTAGCAGACAAGGATAAACATAACACGCCAAAGGTCAGGGTAACAAGCAGACAGGGAGAGTCGAGAACAGGCCAAAGTCGGTAACAGGAATCAGACGTAGGAAACACAGCAAGTACACACAGAGGCTAACACACAATGGGTGATCAGCACTGCTGGCTTGCAGTGCACAGGTTAATATAGGGTTCCCTGATAGGGCCTGGGGTGGGGCCATGCTTAGAGGAGAGGTTATAAAACCAGTCGGGTGAGAGGCAGCTGGTCTTTAGCGATGAACACATGGAGACAGGTAAGCTGACAGAGAAAACTCTATTGCATAACCATGACATTGACCAGTGTCAAAACAGTTTAATACGCAGAACAGGTAGAGAAAAATCTCAGCCACTGCATACAATACAAGCCCAGCGTGTAACAGGTGATAGCAGTGTCAGCCTAAATCCATCTAGGCAACTCCCCTCAGGCATGTTTTGCCCCACCCATGGGGCTTAGTCATGGGGGTTGCACTCTCAGTGGAACACACCAAATGGGACACATAGTTGCTGGAGCGTAGACCCTAAAGTCAGTTTAGGTTCACAAAACAGTTTAATAGTATAGTTTGTGAGCTTCTTTTTTGCAGTGCCACACTGCATTTTCTTAAACATTTCAAGTATAACTAAAGGCAATGCTTTTTTTTTAGATTTGGATAGAGATGAGAGGGTTTGGAACAACTGTCATTTTTTTCACTTTCAATTTTTACTTTATTAGAGATAGTATGACAACAAACAAAAGGTTGAGAAGGCATGTCATAATAGACTAGTACAGTGATAGGACATTTCTGAAGTACATAACATTTGATAGGTATATTAAAGGTGGTGCGATTGAGTGAATAAAGCAATCATTATTCTATATAGAGTGATTTATTTGTGACTGGAGCAGATCAGGGGATTCATAGCAGAAATCCATCTACTACAGCATGCATAGCTGCAGAGAGATAGGTTCTGATTTAATCCTGGAGGTGTGCTGGACAGTGTAAAATGTGTCATATATATATATATATATATATATATATATATATATATATATATATATATATATATATATATAAAAGAATAGTACAATCAACAAAAAGGATGCAGCTTAAATGGGAGACATCCCCAGTGTTTTCAAAATTTAGTGAGCTAAAACTGGGCTTTGGCAAAGGTAAATTCAATGAGGTAGTATTGATTGAGAATCTGTAGGGTATCTTGAAACAAAGGAGAGAGTGCACTTTTCAATTTTCTAGCGATAGTAAATCTTGTCGCAATGAGGATGTCAAGAGTGCACGACTTTGGGGAGGTCAGTTTTCTATGCTAACTCCCAATAAAGCCATTTGTGGGGAGAGAGCTAGGTGGGTTCAAGTAATTGCTGATATGAAAAGTTTCCCTGTCTGGTTTTTATTGATATATGTGTCCCTGAGAGATTAAAGCCCCGTACACACGATCTGACTTTCCGACGGGAAATGTGTGATGACAGGCTGTTGGCGGAAAATCCGACCGTGTGTATGCTCCATCAGACAATTGTTGTCGGACTTTCTAGCATGTTTTCAAATGTTCTGCCAACAAATGTGTGTTGCCAGATTTTCTGAAGTCCGTCGGACAAAAGGCAGACGGAAGCAGAAGCGGTCAGTCTTGTAAACTAGCGCTTGTAATAGAGAATTAACATTCGTGAAGTGGCAAAATTATGAAATCTCCAAATGCAGCGCACAATTCTCGTCTTCTTTAATGGGATAATAATGAAGCTGCTTTGCTGGTGATACCGACGGAGTTATTGCAAATGAATTTTCAAAGGCTTTTTTTTCTAGTGATATCAAGAATAATATTATTATGTTTTTGTTTTTTTTTAATTTGGGCAAGTTACCACAACACCATTATCCTGTAGTTTTTAAGATCAAAGATACTGTTAATCCCTTGTTAATTTGACATTGTATTTTTTTAAATGTAACTGCCTACTCCCAAACTGTTATTTGAAGTGAAACACATAGCCAAGTATTATTCTCCACAATTGTTTTATTGTGCATTAAAAAAAGAAAACAAATAAAATTAGACATGCTATCTGCCAATATAACTTAACCAAAAAGTGCATTCTATGCATCCAAAAATATAGAAAATATACAAAATCAAATCATTATTTAACCAAAAAAATAATGTCAAAGCAATAACTCCAAGGACAATAATAAATAACACGTTATCTCCTCCGATTCCGCAACATGTCTGGTTGGCGAACAGCCGTTCAGAAACTAACTGAAAAGCACGAAATAAAAGTGCTAAATGAAAAACGCGAAAAGAAAAGCGCGAATCAACACTCACCAAACTTCTACTAACACAAAATTAGCAGAAGGAGCCTAAAGGGTGGCGCTAAAGAGCTGAAAAACCACGTAGTACGTCTAGTATGTCACAACGTATGTAATTGTTGGCCAACATTTATGTGGCCGTGTGTATGCAAGACAAGTTTGAGCCAACATCCTTTGGACAAAATTCCACAGTTTTGTTGGCCAACAATCCGATCGTGTGTACAAGGCATTACTCTCTCTAACTGCCCTGATAACAAATGTCACAGAACATGAAACAGAAGGCAAAAAAATGTGAGAGTTGTCTGCAGAACAGGAATAGAGTGGAACTTGATCAATGGAGATATATGTTTCAGCGACAACTGTCTAATAGGGATAAGATTCAAGTTCAGGTCAGTGTAGATCTGGGCTCAAACGTTATATGTTTGCAGTTTGACAAACAAGCAAACTAGATGGCCAAATGTGGCCAGTTCATCCCGCCTACAAATCTTTGGCCGCTGCAGCCCAGAAGTCTTTTATTTAGAGGTGATATTGATACTACCACTAAATGACAGCTTCTTGCTCCTTGGCTGCTAGAACGCTAGCGGCTGCCTGCATTCTAATAATCAAAGATGCTGTGTGAGCCAGCCACCTGCATCCTAGCGACCAATGATGCTGTGTGCTCTCTCTAAGGGGGCTTTACTTCTGGGGAGCTGCTGATGAATGAATATGGGGTGAACAGGTGGGGGGGAGTGGTGCTATTGGCACAAATTATGAGGGGATAATCTCTTCATCTTGACCATTGCACTCTTCATATTACATTTACTTAAAGGGGTTAATTTACTAAAGGCAAATATATTGTGCACATTGCAAGTGCAGTTTCTACAAGGGCATTTGCTCCAGAGCTTAGTAAATGAGGTGTAGCTTCACATTGCAAAAAACACCCAATCACATTCAGGGCCAGTTCACAACATAGCAACGCAGTCCGGATGCGTTCCAGATGCTTTTTCGGCATGCCCATATTTGCCATGTTTTTGATGCATTCCAGTTTGTTTTTGGTGCAGTCCAGTGCATTTCCCCCCTCTTTTTTCTCCATCTTAAGTAAAGACATGTGCAATCCAGTGCATTCCAATGCATTTTTGACGCGTTTTACAGTGTTCCAGTACAGTCCAGTGCAGGAAAAATGCAGCATGTTCTACTTTTTTTTCTATACCGGAACACACTTGAGCTGCAAGCACTAGTGTGAACTATGCCATTGAAAAACATATAACCTACTTTTCATGCATTTTTGATGCAGAAAAACCTCACTGGACTGCATGTGGTGCATTTTTGCTTGCACATGATTGGGTGGTAAAAGTCAACAGAGCATCTCCTCATTTATTAAGCTCTTGAGCAAGAGTGCAACTGCACTTAAAATAAAGTGTACAGTCCATTTGTTTTTAGTAAATCAACCCCTTAGTCTTGACTCCCTGTCTATAGACTGTGTGCAGAAAAGCATAGGTAATGAAAAAGTTTCATTTTTCAAATTATCTTTGGTCCTGTGGACTGATAGTTGCAGTCATTGCATGATGTTGTTGTAGCTAGACATGTGCACTGCCAAAAAATGTGTTCATTTTCATTTCATTAGTTTTTTTTTGTTTTCTTCTTTTTGTTTTCTTCAGGAATTGGGAAATTTAAAAATTTGAAAATTTCGTAAATTTGAAAATTCGGGATTCAGAAGTTCGAAAATTCAAAAGTTCGAAAATCCGAAAATAACTGGAAATCCGAATATTCGAAAGAACGAAAATCCAAAAATGTGAAGTATTAACTAACTAACTAACTAATAATAACTATTAAATTATAGGTATTGGAATTTCCTTTTAAATTTGGCTGTTAGTGAACATAACGAATACAAATTTATCTGAAGTTACAAATTATCCAAAATAAAGAATGCCACATCTAAACAAATGGAACAGAACTAAATAATAATATTATTACGTTTTTATTATTATTATTGTTATTTATTATTATTAATTTGTTACGTTCCATTTGTTTCAATACAGCATTCGTTATTACAAATAATTCATAACTTTGGATAAATTCGTATTTGTTATGTTTACTAACAGCTAAATTTGGAAGGAAATTCCAATACCTATAATTTAATAGTAATAGTTAAGTTATTATTAGTTAGTTATTTCAGATTTTCGAATTTTCAGGTTTTTAAATTTTTGGATTTTCCTTTTTATTATCGGATTTTCGTTCTTTTGAATCTTCGGATTTTCATTCTTATTTTCGAATTTCTAAATTTTCGAATTTCGAATTTCTGAATTTCCGAATTTCAAATTTTCACATTTTTGAATTTACGAATTTTCTAATTTCTGAATATTCAGAAAAATTTTTAAACTCGAATATTCTGAAATTCACATATTTCTGAATGAACACATTTGTCTAAATTCATTAAAAAACGAATTTGGAACTAAAAGAATTACACATGTCTAGTTTGATATTATTTACTGTAATTGACAGTGTATAATGTTATAATATGATGTGCTGTTGTGGGTTGATGTAATTTGTTATAGTGTAATGTGTTATAGTATTATGCTCTAACGTACTATGGTGCTTTATATATTGTGTAAGCCTTTCACCATCAAAACATGTCCCTACAAATGTCCTTTTTTTTTCCACCTCTCACAGTAATCCACCACACTGTAAGATGAGCCTCTCACCCCAATTTCCTGTGGTGGGCCCCCGTTCACCCAGTCTAATCCTGCATGCATACCCTGGCTTTCATTTCTATTTCTATTCAGAAAGAATGAGAAAAATAGCAGCTATTCAGATCAATCTATAACTATCAAAGGAAAAGGTGCATGAGTAGAGCAGTACACAGAAAAGTTGAAAATACCTTAGCACTCCATCCAGCTAGGCACTATTGGTATCTACAAATTGGATTAAGTCATGGTCCTGTCAAGCATATTAAAGTCATCCATATTTCCCAGTACGCAGTCTAATAACAGAATCCAATTAACCTGTTCCATCATCTAGGCCAGTGGTCTCCAATCTGCGGCCCAGGGGCCAGATGTGGCCCTTTGCTTGCCTTTATCTGGCCCTTGGGACACTATTCCACCAGCTGACATCAATGATGGAGCACCATTACCCCTACTGACACCAAAAATAGGGGCACTATTATTCTTATCAATATCAACAATGGGGCACTACCCCCCCAATTAAAACCAATGAAGGAGCACTGATGCCAGGGCTCCCACTGGCCACAGTCCTGCCCCCCTGAAGGACAGTAAACTGGCCCTTTGCTTAGAAAGTTTGGAGATCTCTGATCTAGGCTAAAACAGTGGATTTTTTTACATACATTTGCAAACACTTGTGAAACCACACTGGTGTGTCAAGGAACCTCTGCGGAGGGTGGTCCTTTACTCTAAAACATTCATGTTTAAACAAATTTCAGGTTGAGCTACTGAACTCTGTAAACTACAGGCTTTTTTTTAGCAGGAAGTAAGGATAAACTAAGGATAAGGGTAAGCTTTTAAAAAGGTACCTTAAGCTCTTTCTTCAAATAATGAGGTTAATATGTAATATTTCATATGTAAAGCAATATTTATAATTGATTTTGCAAATATTTCAGGAGAGCATTAAAGCCCCCCCCCCCCCCCCCACCACCACCACCACCACCACCACCACCACTGTGATCGATAGCGCAATCTGTGGTGTTTTCAGCTCCTTGCACAGACAGAAGTGATACATGCACCTTGAGGATGTAAAGATGAATGTGTGCAAACCCCTGAAGTATCCCTGATAGGTAGCAGGAAGTCCTTCTCTACCTTCTCTAGAGATATTCAACTGGATATGTGATGCTTGTTAGCAGTAACATACCAGATATTCACTCAACACTGAATCATTTCCACTGATATTTTCAAACCAAAAATTATTTATACATATTTGTTAACTGGCATCTTACTATGATAAACAATTCAGTTAGCCACATGTTGTCAGTGTGTATTATACTTGGCTGAGTAAAATTAATTTATGGCCATGAAAAGCAGTCTAGATGCATTCATAGTTCTCCATAAAAATAGAGATTTATTATTAACATAATTTATGGCTTAGGATTTTTTGGCTTTGATGTACATTCTGAAAGAAAGAAGACTTTCACTTGAGTTCTACTGCATGATCTAACCAGAGCCAGACTATGCACTGTGCACAGATAACATAAATATAGCATGACTTGAAGCTTGGCTATAGTTTTTAGTTTATGCCGTATTTTGACCAGTCTTTTTTCAGTTTTGTTTGCAGCAAATATAATTCATGTTATTTTCTGAAAATTATAATGCACCCTTTCTCTATGGCTGTATTGCAACTTTTGCAGTTGTTATATAGTGTTTTCGGTAGGAAAATTCTCCTCTTTTTATGTAACTATTTGTGGCTGAAACACATTACTATTTCCCGTGGGAATGCTAAGAGGTAACATCCTCATTTACAGGGCTATAAGATCAGCATGTGGGATTTCAAGCTTTTGGAGGTCAGACCCTGAAATGTGTTAGTCGTTGGAAGTTTGGAAGGATGCATTTTGGTCAGGGCCGTCTTTAGCGCAGGGCAAACGGGGCACTTGCCCTGGGCCCAATATTTGTTGGGGGGCCCGCGCTAGCCGTGACTTGGGGCCGCGATCACAGCTTTGCAGAGCGCACAGAGGAGGATGTATTCCTCGCTAGCCAGCTGAGAGGGGGCAGGGCCGGGAGCTCCACTGACGCTCTGACCCCGCCCACGTGCAGCCTGTGTACTCGGAAAAGAGCTTCTGTAGTGAGAACCAGTGATCGGAGTGCGAGTGTCAGTGGAGCTTCCGGCCCCGCCCCCTCTATACTGGCTGGTGAATACAGAGGTCCGGGGGCGGGGCCGGGAGCTCCAATGACACTCCCACTCCGATCACTGGCTCTCACTACAGGCGCTCTATTCCCAGTACACAGGCTGCACGTGGGCGGGGTCAGAGCGTCAGTGGACCACCCGGCCCCGCCCCTCTCAGCTGGCTAGCGCGGAATACATCCTCCCATGTCCTCTGTGCGCTCTGCAAAGCTGTCATCGGGGCGACAATTCACGGGTGATGTGGGCCCAGGGCCCACCCAACAAAACATCAGTGGAGCTCCCAGCTGCTTTAGTGAGAGCAGAGAGTGGAAGCCCCGCCCACACACCTGAATGTATGTAGTGAGTTTGGCTGGCCAGGTATGTCCTTACAACCATAAAATGCCTGAATGTTTAAACCCTGAGCTGTGTTATTTAACTGTAAAGCTGTGCATTGCTGAAAGTTCCCTGACCATCTCCTGTATAATGTCCGCAGTCTCTGATTGTCTCCTGCAGTATGTCCGCAGTTTCTGATTGTCTCCTGCAGTATGTCCGCAGTCTCTGATTGTCTCCTGCAGTATGTCCGCAGTTTCTGATTGTCTCCTGCAGTATGTCCGCAGTCTCTGATTGTCTCCTGCAGTATGTCTGCAGTCTCTGATTGTCTCCTGCAGTATGTCCGCAGTCTCTGGTAATCTCCTGCAGTATGTCCGCAGTCTCTGATTGTCTCCTGCAGTATGTCCGCAGTCTCTGATTGTCTCCTGCAGTATGTCCGCAGTCTCTGGTAATCTCCTGCAGTATGTCCGCAGTCTCTGGTAATCTCCTGCAGTATGTCCGCAGTCTCTGGTAATCTCCTGCAGTATGTCCGCAGTCTCTGGTAATCTCCTGCAGTATGTCCGCAGTCTCTGGTAATCTCCTGCAGTATGTCCGCAGTCTCTGGTAATCTCCTGCAGTATGTCCGCAGTCTCTTATTGTCTCCTGCAGTATGTCCGCAGTCTCTGATTGTCTCCTGCAGTATGTCCGCAGTCTCTGATTGTCTCCTGCAGTATGTCTGCAGTCTCTGATTGTCTCCTGCAGTATGTCCGCAGTCTCTGATTGTCTCCTGCAGTATGTCCGCAGTCTCTGATTGTCTCCTGCAGTATGTCCGCAGTCTCTGATTGTCTCCTGCAGTATGTCTGCAGTCTCTGATTGTCTCCTGCAGTATGTCCGCAGTCTCTGATTGTCTCCTGCAGTATGTCTGCAGTCTCTGATTGTCTCCTGCAGTATGTCCGCAGTCTCTAAACCTCTCCTGTAGTATGTGTATTAATGTGCCCCTTTACTTGCTCAATTATTTGGGATTGCTCCACTGCTCAGTGAGAGGTAATTATGTGCATGAACCTCTAGCAACCAATCAGCAAACAGTAGTGATCTGCTTTAATCTCTAGCAACCAATCAGTAAGTGCTAATGATGTGCTGTAACCCCTAGCAACCAATTAGTGAGCGCTAATAATGTACATTAACCTCTAGCATCCAAACGGCAAGCAGAAATTATGTGTTGTAACCTCTAGAAACCAGCCATTGAGCAGTAATGATAGGCTGTAACCTCTGGCAAACAATTGCAATCGCTGCGTGATCTGCTGCAGTAAACTGATTTTGAGTCTACCTGCTATTTTTTGTATGTCTCAGAATGGAGGGGGGGGCCCAAGAAAATGTTTGCCCAGGGCCCAATCAAAATTAAAGACGGCCCTGATTTTGGTATCTGATAGTGACAAAAGGCAATCTGACACTTTGGCTTTATTGTCCCCATGAGGGGGAGGACCATCACCTGTTGTAGGACAGTCAAGGTGTGGCACAAGGGGGGCATCTTTTAAGCAGAGACTCACTTGTGAGATGAACAGATCTTTTCTGAAACTTCTCTTGACCCGAGTAGGGCTGAGAGGGCGGAGTGATATTGAACATCAAAACCAAACACATTAACTACTTGCCCCCTGGAAGGTTTAGTCTCCTTCATGACTAGGCCATTTTTTTAGTATATGGAACTGTGTTATTTTAACTGACAATTGGGTGGTCGTGCGACGCTGTACCTAAACAAAATTTATGTCCCTTTTTTCCCCACAAATAGAGCCTTCTTTTGGTGGTATTTGATCACCTCTGCATTTGTTATTTTTTGCATTATAAACAAAAAAAGACCAATAATTTTGAAGAACAATATTTTTTTTACTTTCTGCTATAAAACATAGCCAATAAAATAAATTGAAAAAATTTAATTTCTTCATTAACCCCTTGCCTATTATCCACTGTCATTATACTGTGGCAGGTCGGCACATCCCTGCGAGCCGTCATAGCTATACGTCAGCTCCTTTAAGCGGGATAGCAGGCACGTGTGGGGGTGCCAATGCTCGTGGCTGACGGTCGCGGGCATGAGAGGCAGAACAGGGATGTGTGTGTAAACACACACATCCCTGTTCTGTTCTGTGAGGAGATGCAGATTCCTAATAGCTAGGAACCACGATCTGTCATCTCCTATAGTCAGTCCCCTCCCTCTACAGTTAGAACACACAGTCAGGGAACACAGTTAACCCCTTGATCACCCCCTAGTGTTATCCCCTTCCCTGCCAATGACATTTATAGAGTAATCAGTGCATTTTTATAGATTTGATCGCTGTATAATTGTCAATAGTCCCAAAAATGTGTCAGAAGTGTCCAATGTGTCCACCATAATGTTGCAGTCATGATAAAAATCGCAGATCACTGCCATTACTATTAAAAAAAAAATAATTATAAAAATGCCATAAATCAATCCTCTATTTTGTAGACGCTATAACTTTTGCGCAAACCAATCAATCGCTTATTGCGATTTTTATTACCAAAAATATGTAGAAGAATACATATCGGCCTAAACTGAGAAAAAAATTAGCTTTTTTTTTAAAAAAATGGGGATATTTATTATAGCAAAAAGTACAAAATATTGTGTTTTTTTAAATTGTCGCTCATTTTTTGTTTATAGCGCAAAAATAAAAACCACAGAAAAGATCAAATACCACCAAAAGAAAGCTCTATTTGTGGGAAAAAAAAGACATAAATTTTGTTTGGGTACAGCATTGCATGACTGCGCAATTGTCAATTAAAGCGAGGCAGTGCTGTATCACAAAAAATGCTCTGGTCATTGAGCAGCCAAATCTTCCGGGGCTAAAGTGGTTAATTTAGCCCAATATGTATTCTGCTACATATTTTTGGTAAAAAATCCCAATAATTATAAGAACACACATTTTCAGTGTATCCATAATTAACTACTTCTCATATGTATGTTCCATTATTGTTGCTTCAAATATTTGAAAATCTTTTTTCAATAAAAAAAGTTTGTATTAGAAAAATCCCAATAAGCGTATATTGATTGGTTGGCGCAAAAGTTATAGCATCTACAAACTATGGGATATTTTTATTTATTATTTATTGTTATTTTTTTTTACACTGAATTATAGTGAGACTGCGGTGGACAGTTGGGACAATGCTGACACTTTTGATACTTTTTGGGGACCAGTGACACTAATACAGTGATCAGTGCTTAAAATATGCACTATCACTGTACTAATGACACTGGCTATAAAGGAGTTAACATCAGGGGCGATCAAAGGGTTAAATGTGTGCCTGACCAGTGCTTTGCTATTGCAGGGGAGGTGCTTGTACTAGGAGAAGACATGGATCGGTGCCCCTGCTTAGCAAAGACACAGGATCCATGCTTTCTGTACTGACAGAATGGTGATCTGCCTTGTTTACATAGGCAGACCGCCGTTCTGCCTGTGTACCAAAGCATTGGTGGGTTCCAGCGGATATCAAGTCTGCCATACCAGCCGATCAGCTCCCGCTGTGTCTAATTACAGCCGGAGTGGGCCGGCGGTGGGTGCGTGCCCCTAGACCGGGAAGTGCAGGATCACATACTTGGTATCGTTTTTTTATTTTTTGGAGTATTATGGCCACAACTTTTATTAAATAACAAGATAATAACAATGACATAATTTGGACGCCAAATCTTCAAAAATATACAAGAGTTCTAACATAACAATTAAAGCAAAGTCCTTGATAGTGCTGCCCAATGCCATGTTCTGTTGTAAATCCATACTCTATATGTATTGAGCATAGGAAGAGGCTGTACACATTCTACGGTGTTTGGGCCAGTTATGTGATATCATGGGTCCTATTCTTCTTCCTATGGCAGTGCACTGTCCTAAATGCTGAAGAGTAGGCCTTCACATAATGATGTCATAATGATGCCATTCCATGCAGCAATCTCCTGCGAGTCTACAGCTGCTTGATTACACAGACCAGAATTTTTTTTAAAACAAAACAGGTTTTTAATCGTTAGAGTATTGTGGGACTTTCTAAACTACTGTATATCGATATTTTTGTAAGTCATTTTAAATAAATAACATTTAAGATGACATATGTGCAAAAGCAATGCTTCTGTTTGAAAAAATGAAAACCAAATAGAATAATGTAAAATTAACAATAAAAAAATAAAATATGAAAAATCAGGAATGCAAAATAAAAGCTGAATAAAATGTGAAATTAACAATAAAAACTGAAAACTGAAAAATAAGAATAACAATCAATGTATGAAAATAAAGAAGTTGTGGTACTGGACCATGTGGAAATATGTGATCAGGAGATGATGGGTGGTCCAGGAAAATGATGATAATAACAATAATAGTAATTATAAAGACAATAATAATAATTGTAACTATTACTGTACTATAACCAAATCTAGAATAAAAGGTGAGTAGTTTAACATTGGAGAGGTATAAAACTCATAATCCTAAAGAGGTAGTATAAAAAAAATGTATAATAGTTGAATCTAAGGAATATTATATTACTTTATTAAAAAAGGGTTCAATCTAGTGGTGGTGATAATGGTCATCACACTAAGGAATATAAAAAGGTTATTAATTTGATAAATCATAGTGGTAGTTTTAGTTACCATGAAAATTAATAATAATAATAATAATAAAATGCATAAGATAAATTCATAATGGCGTATGAACTGAGCATCGAACCTATTACAGGAACCACCAGGAATAGGAAGGGATGCACAGTTAAAAATGGATGGAAAGGGTCATGTATGGGAATGAAAAGTAGAAAATGAGAATAACAAATGAGAATGAAAATACAACAGTTTTGGGAGGGTAAAGGAGGGACCCTCAAATTTTTACCTCCCCCTCAATGAGGGATGTGCTCAAATAGAATATGAATGTGGGGGAAAGGTAATAATAATTATTATAATAAAAATTGGATCTACTGTGTGAATGACCATGAAAAATGTTTTGTGATTGGGTGGTTCTACTCGAGGTCTGACAGGTGCCATTAGGCTCCCTACAGCTCGTGGTTCCACCTTCCTCTCTGTCTCCACAGAGCTGCCGCTGTGGCAAGAACCACTCCACGATCCCCTGTGGGATCCTTTGCACAACCCACATGGGCACAGACAATCACCTATGGCCATCCTGTGAGTTGAACCTGTTATTGTGTTTTTTATATATTCTCATTAAACTGTGTTACACTATTGGCCACCTGGTGCCTCTCTGTCCCTTAAAACAAATTCAAGTGTAGTGCAACCAAAAATAATAATAATAATTATAATAAATCAAGTCCTCACAATAAGCACATTCCACTGTTGTGCAACTTTAGGGGACAGTTCATAATATCCAGTGACTTCAGTGACCTCCACTTCTAGATGGAATGCCTGCTCACCCCCAAGAGTTGACCCCACTGCAGAGTCAAGCACGCCTGTTATATCACTTAGGATATCATATCAAAACCTCCTCCTGGAGTTCCTGGGCTACACCGACCTCCTCCTCAATTCTCCTAATGTGGACCCCGCTACAGAGTCACACACGCCTGATGATCTCTCTCTTGGGACATTCCGGGAACATAAGTCCTCCTCCTGGTATCTCTGAGCAGCGCAGACCTCCCCTTGTGATATAAATATGTAACAAACAAAAAACTTCCTAAATAGTGGCATCTCGCACCTGTATGCGTTATACTCTTCAATGAGCTTCTTCAGCAGGCTCTCTCCCCCTACCCTCTTCTGTTCCTATGTGAATAGCATTAAATTACTCCTACTAGGTTCCATTTTTGACTTACACAAGACATTTTAAAATCAGGAAATCAGCATTAGAGTCTGTTTTATTTGCTGAAAAAAAGACCCCCAAATTGCAGTGCTAACATGCATGAGATTTAATTACTTGTACCGGGCCCCATTTTAAACAGGACCCCCCTAAGGCATTTTTAAATCTAATAATTACCATTGCAGACTAAATTATCTGCAGCTAGGAATGAGGTATTGGTTTGGTCCAAATCGAGTTTGGACTGAATTTTGCTTGTTTGGGCCTTTGTCCACATTCCTGACTTTTAGATCATTTGGCAGGAACCGAACTTTATATATTGTAGTAGGTTTTTCTCCCACTACAATTTATAACAGCTTCTTTATTTCATTTTGAATGGTTGTTAGGGAAGTGGTGGGTGCTGGCACCTGCCACGACCTTAGCAACCAGTGTTGTCACCCAATTATTTGGTGCCCCCCTATAATTTATATTTATACTATGCCTTAAGGGGAAACTCCAAGCAAACATAAAAAGATGGGGGGACATGCATGCAGCGCCCTTCTTAACCATACCAGACCATATGCCCTCAAAACAGGGATGAGTGGAACCTTGCCGGAGAGACCCATATACAAAATGCACCTTCTCCCCCATATTAATAAGGACAAGGGACTATTCCCCACTACCCTTGTCCAGTGTGGATGCTTTTGGATGTTTTTTCAGTAAACTAAGATGCAATTGATTTATCTGGTGTGCAGCGACTTTTTCTTTTCACATCCATCTAATGTCTTTCAAAAACAGAAGCATTGCTTTTGCACATATATCATTTTAAATGTTATTTATTCAGCAAATGACTTAAAAATATCAATATATAGTAGTTTAAAAAGTCCCACAATACTCTAACCATTGAAATCCTGTTTTGTTTTAAAAACATTCTATTAACTGGTATGAAATTTAAGGTGCCATGGGCTTTGTTCCTGTAATATTAAATGACAAAACCGTTTGGCATGTGGTGATGGCCATATACACATAAAACTAGCCATGGAATAAATTAAACAGTCCAGTCATAGCTGGTGAGGTTTTGGCACTACTTAAGTTTTATTTTCACCTCTCAGTTTTTCATCTTTTCATCATTTTATTTCTCATCTTCTCATTTCCATTTATATTTCTATTTTTAATTAAAATTTTATTATTTTTATTTTCATTTTTTTATTTATTATTATATTATATTATATATATTTTTTGTCATTATTTCCATTTTGTGTCAATGTTTTTAATTTCAATTTGATTTGTATATGTATACCTTTCATTTCCTAATATGCATAGTTGTCCATTTACACACACACACACACATATATATATATATATATATATATATATATATATATATATATATATATATATATATATATATATATATATATATATATATATCTTTAATATCTCCATGATATTCTAATATATTTACTTACTATATGCACACATCAGCTTCTACAGACACACACAAAGTGGACTTGGAGCATTTTTTTCTCTGCTCCATCATAACTTTAGCCCGGCACTCCTGTGAGGGTTAATTGTCAGCAGCCATAAATAGTTCTCTTTGTGTTCTCCATCGGCAGAGGAAGGAGGCGTGACTAGCCTCTGAAATGCGTTCTGTTTGGTCCATTCTACTCTATGTTTGACAAGTGCCGTTTGTCTCCCTACAGCTCATGGTTCCAGCATCCTCTCTCCTGTCTCCACAGAGTCAACGCTGTGACAAGGACCAGTCCACGATCCAGTGCGGGATTCTTTTGCACAGCCCACCTGTGCACAGAAAGTCATCTATGGCCATCCTGTAAGTTGAACTTGTTATTGTGTTTTTTATATATTGTCACGTAGCTGGTGGGTAGAGCCTGGTTTATGCAGAGGAAGGCCTTTCTTGCACCCCTGACTCAGGGCCCCTGGTACAGGTGGTGCAGAGTCGCACGAGTGCCAGTAGATGTGCTGGCTTCTGGGCTGCTGTTTGAGTAGTAGACCAGATGGCAGTGGGCGTCCCAAGGCAGGAACAGGCTGGTACTTGGACTTAGCCGAAGAGCAGGCCCCAGTGGCAGATGGACAGGTGATAGCAACTTGGTGGTTCCAATGGACTGGAACAGAAGCAGAGTCAGACAAGCCGGGTCATACAGAGAGCTATCAGATCAGATACAGATGTGGAGACAGGAGAATGGTCAAAGAACAAGCCAGGGTCGATGCAGGTGGAGAGCAGGAATAGCCCAAGAACAAGCCAGGTCAGTATTTCAAGAGCAGATGCAGGTAACAGAAAACAAGACAATAACAGAATGCTGTAGACAAGACAGCACTGATCCTGGGTGCTGATCCAGCTTAAATAGCCCATTTGGTGCCCTTATCTGTCACAGGATGCATTGTGCACATTTGTGCGTGTATGCGGAAATTCGTTTGCATTCCGATGCATATTGGTGCACCTGCATGTGCGCAGATGCATGCGCACATTAGCTCGCGCTAACACACCTTTTCTTCGTGAGGTTCGGAGAACAGATTTGTCTGCGGGCATTATTCTGTCTTCTGACAGAGCCTTCCTAACATACAGAATATGCTCATTAAACTGTGTTACACTATATTAGTCGCCTGGCGCCTCTCTCTCCCTCCCTTCTTCTATTTCAGTGTGGGTTCCCTGACCTCAGTGCAGGCTGCTCCATTTCTAATGGAGACCACAGACATTTTTTATTAATTTTTTTATACATTTTTGATCTTTCACTTTTATGCAGATGAAGTATATAAGATACACAAGATAGATGCATAATTTCATGTTTACATTTTGGACATTTTACACTAGACAATCCAGGGCAGCGCTGGGAATTATTGTCTTGCTATTCACATGTACTACAATGTTATGTTTTTTTTTCCTGCAAATAAATTAGATTCGAATGTTGGTTTCTTGATTTAAAATAAAATGGTGGAGGTCCTGTTCAAAATTGAGCCTAGTACAAGTAATTCAGTACTGCAAACATAGGCAACTGCTTAGACCAGAGACTTGCCTGTTTATTATCATCTAAATGTAACACCCTCTAGTGTGCCACTAGTATTAGCACAGGCAAATTTAAGTTATGGTTAGCTTGTGATTCAGAAATTGGGTCAGGGTTACTGCAGGTCAGGCTTGATGGCTACACAGAGGCAGGTCTCTGCTAACTCCCCCTGGATCTAGAAATTTGGAGAAACTTCTAGAAGTCAGTGGGCAGAGCCCAGGGGGGTCTGACCTGCATATTTGAGGGAACTTGACCAATCCCCAAGCAGAATTTCCTGACAGGGTGGCTGAGTCAGCCCTTAAATATGATGGAACCATGCCAGCTGGGGTCTGGCGGCTGAACATGTGTGCTGAGGAGGCTGTCAGTGGCCTAGGAGGGGACCCCTGGGTCTGGGGAGGGTCTGGGATCGGGCTAGCTTAGGAAGATCCTATCATCCTCTTGGTTTGAGGGGGAATCTTGCCTAAGGAGCAGAAGGGTGCAAAGAGGATGGAGTGAGTACATTAGCACACTCGGGGATACACAAGGAGAGAGACTGCCACATGTAGCAAGCTTTCTGGAGGACAGCAATGTGCTTAACCCTTCCTGTGCTTTGCTCTAGGAGATCTTGGTGGACAAGCAACCAGAAGGGCTGATAGTTTCTGCAGGCAGTAGCGTTGGGAGCAGTTCTACAGAGGAGAGGGGATACTCCTGTATGCAGTTTACAGCATACTGTGTTATTTTCTAAAGGGGACTGAGAGTTCCTAGTCCTCGAGTAATTTTTGCTTTTGATCACTAAAGACTAATGGTGTCCAGTAGGGATGAGCTTCGTGTTCGAGTCGAACCCATGTTCGACTCGAACATCGGCTGTTCGGTCGTTCGCCGAATTGCGAACGATATGGGCCGTTCGCGCCAAATTCGTGTGGCGCGTCACGGCCCATAATTCACTGCGGCATCGCAGTGCATTGCTGGCTGATGATTGGCCAAGCATGCACTATGACCCGCATGCTTGGCCAATCACAGCGCCGTCAGTAGAGAGAGCTGTAATTGGCCAAAGCCAGGGTGGCTTTGGCCAATTATGGCTCAGGGGATTTAGTACACACCCCACACTATATAAGGCCGCCTGCACGGCGGCCCTGTGTAGTGTGTGTTCCGGTGTGCTGAGAGATAGAGAGAGAGAGAGACAGTGTCATTTGATTTGAGTTAGATAGATTAGGCAGAACAGTCAGTCAGTTAGCTGCACTTACAGTGTATTGTGTATATATATGCATCCCAGGTGTTGCATATATATATATACACTGTATTCAGTTTAGCTAGATCCGTTCCTGTTATCTTCTATCTAGACTATTTACATTTAGTGCAGTGTGTCCTGCTCACAGTGTTCAGCTAGATCCGTTCCTGCTATTTACATTCAGTGCAGTGCGTCCTGCTCACAGTGTTCAGCTAGATCCGTTCCTGGTATTTACATTTAGTGCAGTGCGTCCTGCTCACAGTGTTCAGCTAGATCCGTTCCTGCTATTTACATTCAGTGCAGTGCGTCCTGCTCACAGTGTTCAGCTAGATCCGTTCCTGGTATTTACATTTAGTGCAGTGCGTCCTGCTCACAGTGTTCAGCTAGATCCGTTCCTGCTATTTACATTCAGTGCAGTGCGTCCTGCTCACAGTGTTCAGCTAGATCCGTTCCTGGTATTTACATTTAGTGCAGTGCGTCCTGCTCACAGTGTTCAGCTAGATCCGTTCCTGCTATTTACATTCAGTGCAGTGCGTCCTGCTCACAGTGTTCAGCTAGATCCGTTCCTGCTATTTACATTTAGTGCAGTGCGTCCTGCTCACAGTGTTCAGCTAGATCCGTTCCTGCTATTTACATTCAGTGCAGTGCGTCCTGCTCACAGTGTTCAGCTAGATCCGTTCCTGGTATTTACATTTAGTGCAGTGCGTCCTGCTCACAGTGTTCAGCTAGATCCGTTCCTGCTATTTACATTCAGTGCAGTGCGTCCTGCTCACAGTGTTCAGCTAGATCCGTTCCTGCTATTTACATTCAGTGCAGTGCGTCCTGCTCACAGTGTTCAGCTAGATCCGTTCCTGCTATTTACATTCAGTGCAGTGCGTCCTGCTCACAGTGTTCAGCTAGATCCGTTCCTGGTATTTACATTTAGTGCAGTGCGTCCTGCTCACAGTGTTCAGCTACATCCGTTCCTGCTATTTACATTCAGTGCAGTGCGTCCTGCTCACAGTGTTCAGCTAGATCCGTTCCTGCTATTTACATTCAGTGCAGTGCGTCCTGCTCACAGTGTTCAGCTAGATCCGTTCCTGGTATTTACATTTAGTGCAGTGCGTCCTGCTCACAGTGTTCAGCTAGATCCGTTCCTGCTATTTACATTCAGTGCAGTGCGTCCTGCTCACAGTGTTCAGCTAGATCCGTTCCTGCTATTTACATTTAGTGCAGTGCGTCCTGCTCACAGTGTTCAGCTAGATCCGTTCCTGCTATTTACATTCAGTGCAGTGCGTCCTGCTCACAGTGTTCAGCTAGATCCGTTCCTGGTATTTACATTTAGTGCAGTGCGTCCTGCTCACAGTGTTCAGCTACATCCGTTCCTGCTATTTACATTCAGTGCAGTGCGTCCTGCTCACAGTGTTCAGCTAGATCCGTTCCTGCTATTTACATTCAGTGCAGTGCGTCCTGCTCACAGTGTTCAGCTAGATCCGTTCCTGCTATTTACATTCAGTGCAGTGCGTCCTGCTCACAGTGTTCAGCTAGATCCGTTCCTGCTATTTACATTCAGTGCAGTGCGTCCTGCTCACAGTGTTCAGCTAGATCAGTTCCTGTTATCTTCCTACTGACAGGCAGGCTTGTCTGGTTACAGTATATAAAGCTACCTTAAGAAAATTACAGGTGTTCTTTTTGATCCTATTAGTACCACGGTCAGGCAGCTAGACTATTTACATTTAGTACAGTGCGTCCTGCTCACAGTGTTCAGCTAGATCCGTTCTTGCTATTTACATTCAGTGCAGTGCGTCCTGCTCACAGTGTTCAGCTAGATCCGTTCCTGGTATTTACATTTAGTGCAGTGCGTCCTGCTCACAGTGTTCAGCTAGATCCGTTCCTGCTATTTACATTCAGTGCAGTGCGTCCTGCTCACAGTGTTCAGCTAGATCCGTTCCTGCTATATACATTTAGTGCAGTACGTCCTGCTCACAGTGTTCAGCTAGATCCGTTCCTGTTATCTTCCTACTGACAGGCAGGCTTGTCTGGTTACAGTATATAAAGCTACCTTAAGAAAATTACAGGTGTTCTTTTTGATCCTATTAGTACCACGGTCAGGCAGCTAGACTATTTACATTTAGTACAGTGTGTCCTGCTCACAGTGTTCAGCTAGATCCGTTCCTGTTATCTTCCTACTGACAGGCAGGCTTGTCTGGTTACAGTATATAAAGCTACCTTAAGAAAATTACAGGTGTTCTTTTTGATCCTATTAGTACCACGGTCAGGCAGCTAGACTATTTACATTTAGTACAGTGCGTCCTGCTCACAGTGTTCAGCTAGATCCATTCTTGCTATTTACATTCAGTGCAGTGCGTCCTGCTCACAGTGTTCAGCTAGATCCGTTCCTGGTATTTACATTTAGTGCAGTGCGTCCTGCTCACAGTGTTCAGCTAGATCCGTTCCTGCTATTTACATTCAGTGCAGTGCGTCCTGCTCACAGTGTTCAGCTAGATCCGTTCCTGCTATATACATTTAGTGCAGTACGTCCTGCTCACAGTGTTCAGCTAGATCCGTTCCTGTTATCTTCCTACTGACAGGCAGGCTTGTCTGGTTACAGTATATAAAGCTACCTTAAGAAAATTACAGGTGTTCTTTTTGATCCTATTAGTACCACGGTCAGGCAGCTAGACTATTTACATTTAGTACAGTGTGTCCTGCTCACAGTGTTCAGCTAGATCCGTTCCTGTTATCTTCCTACTGACAGGCAGGCTTGTCTGGTTACAGTATATAAAGCTACCTTAAGAAAATTACAGGTGTTCTTTTTGATCCTATTAGTACCACGGTCAGGCAGCTAGACTATTTACATTTAGTACAGTGCGTCCTGCTCACAGTGTTCAGCTAGATCCGTTCTTGCTATTTACATTCAGTGCAGTGCGTCCTGCTCACAGTGTTCAGCTAGATCCGTTCCTGGTATTTACATTTAGTGCAGTGCGTCCTGCTCACAGTGTTCAGCTAGATCCGTTCCTGCTATTTACATTCAGTGCAGTGCGTCCTGCTCACAGTGTTCAGCTAGATCCGTTCCTGCTATATACATTTAGTGCAGTACGTCCTGCTCACAGTGTTCAGCTAGATCCGTTCCTGTTATCTTCCTACTGACAGGCAGGCTTGTCTGGTTACAGTATATAAAGCTACCTTAAGAAAATTACAGGTGTTCTTTTTGATCCTATTAGTACCACAGTCAGGCAGCTAGACTATTTACATTTAGTACAGTGCATCCTGCTCACAGTGTTCAGCTAGATCCGTTCCTGTTATCTTCCTACTGACAGGCAGGCTTGTCTGGTTACAGTATATAAAGCTACCTGAAGAAAATTACAGGTGTTCTATCCCAGCTTAGTGCAGCTACAGGCCATTAGTATGTCTGGAAGGCCAAGAAGGAGAGGCAGACAGTCACAAGCCAATAAGAGAGGGCAAGCAGGCTCTGTGTCTAGTGCTGGTCGTGGAGACGGTGCATCCTCATCAGCACGTGGCCATGGGACACGCTTGGCCTTTTTTTCGGCAGCTGGCCGTGTTGAGCCGCAACATGCGGAAGACTTGGTCGAGTGGATGACCAAGCCGTCCTCATCCTCCTCATCCTCTCTCACCCATGCCCAGGGTGCTTTGTCTGGCAAAGCAGCGGCCTCTTCCCTCAGCTCAATGTCATCAGTGACTCCTTCCCTAGCTCCACCATGTCCTCATGAGGATTCCCTCGAACTGTTTGACCACAGTGTTGGATACATGCTCCAGGAGGATGCCCAGCGTTTGGAAGGCTCTGATGATGATACTGAGCTCAATGAAGGCAGTAACATGAGCACGGACAGAGGGGGTGCCCAAGAAGGACAGCAATCTGGCAGTCATGCTCCCCCTGCTGCAGCATACTGCCAGGTTTGCTCCAGTGATGAGGAGGGAGGGGATGATGAGGTCACTGACTCAACGTGGGTGCCTGATAGGAGAGAGGAGGAGGAGGAGGAGGAGGAGGAGGTGGCACATCACCAACTAGGCAGGATGCCCTCCAGGGGCCAGCCTAAGGGCAGCACATTGACTGCATCACACCCCAAAGCTCCACATGTGCAGGGCGCTGCAGTCTCTGCGCGTTATTCAAAAAGTTCTTTGGTGTGGGCCTTTTTTGAGACGAGTGCATCAGATCGCACCGCTGCTATTTGCAACATATGTCTCAAGCGTATCTCGCGTGGCCAAAACATCTCCCGCTTGGGTACCACATGCTTGACCAGACATATGTTGACCTGCCATGCAGTTCGTTGGCAAGCGTATCTAAAAGACCCACACCAAAGAACAAAGACGATCTCTCCTTGCTCCTCATCAGCTGAGATTTCCAACCCCACTAGACCTTCAGTCCTCTCTGAGACCTGCAGTGAGAGGAATGAAGGTGTAGAATTAGGTGTGTCACAGCCAAGTACTTGTGGGCAATCTGCTTTTGGTACACCGACGTCAGATTGTACCAGGCAAATTTCCCTGCCCCAGCTGCTGCACCGCCGAAAGAAGTTTGCTCCCAGCCATCCACATGCCCAGCGGTTGAATGCTAGCTTGGCAAAATTGCTAGCACTTCAACTGCTGCCTTTTCAGTTGGTAGACTCTGCCCCCTTCCGTGAGTTTGTGGAATGTGCGGTTCCTCAGTGGCAGGTACCCAAACGCCACTTTTTCTCACGGAAGGCGATTCCGTCTCTCTACCGGCATGTGGAAGGCAATGTCCATGCCTCGCTGGACAGGGCGGTCAGCGGTAAGGTGCATATTACCGCTGACTCATGGTCCAGCAGGCATGGACAGGGACGTTACTTAAGTTTCACGGCGCATTGGGTGACTCTGCTGGCAGCTGGGAAGGATGCAGGACAAGGTGCAGTAGTGTTGGAGGTTGTTCCGCCACCACGCCTCCAAAATGCTGATTGTGACACACCTCTCTCCTCCACCCCCTCCTCTTCTTCTTCCTCCATGGCCTCTTCCTCGGAACCAGCGGTGCTCCGTAGGCGTTCAAGGGGCTACGCAAGTACGCAGGCCAAAAGATGCCATGCGGTGCTTGAGCTGGTGTGCTTGGGGGACAGGAGCCACACTGGGGCAGAGGTTCTGTCAGCTCTGCAGGGGCAGGTTCAGAGGTGGTTGACGCCACGCCAACTTAAGGCAGGAATGGTGGTTTGCGACAATGGCACCAACCTCCTCTCTGCCCTCCGACAGGGACAACTGACCCATGTGCCCTGTTTGGCTCACGTCCTTAACTTGGTGGTGCAGCGGTTCTTGGGCAGGTACCCGGGCTTACAGGATGTCCTGAGGCAGGCCAGGAAAGTCTCTGTGCATTTCCGCCGGTCATATAATGCCAGTGCTCGGCTGACGGACCTCCAAAAGGAGTTTAACCTGCCCAAGAACCGCCTAATCTGTGACATGCCCACCAGGTGGAACTCGACGTTGGCCATGCTGCAGCGGCTGCACACGCAGCAGAGGGCCATCAATGAGTACCTGTGCGACTATGGCACCAGGACAGGGTCAGGGGACCTTGGTTTTTTTTCCCCACGCCAGTGGGCCATGATCAGGGATGCATGCACTGTCCTGTCACCATTCGAGGAGGCCACGAGGATGGTGAGCACTGACAGTGCATGCATCAGTGACACTGTCCCCCTTGTCCACCTGTTGGAGCACACGCTGCGTGGAATAATGGACAGGGCACTTGAGGCAGAACAGAGGCAGGAAGAGGAGGACTTCCTTAGCTCTCAAGGCCCCCTTTATCCAGACAGTGTTCCTGCGTGCCCGCCGATCACACAGGAAGAGGACGAGGAGGAGGAGGAGGAGGAGGAGGAAGATTGTGTCAGTATGGAGGTGGAGCCTGGCACTCAGCATCAGCAGTCTTTAAGGGATCAGTCCCAAGGAACACATGGACTTGTACGTGGCTGGGAGGAGGTGGCTGCGGACGTTGTTGTCCTTAGTGACCCAGAGGACTCCGGACCGAATGCCTCAGCAAACCTACGCTGCATGGCCTCCCTGATCCTGCAAAGCCTGCGTAAGGATCCTCGTATTCGTGGTATCAAGGAGAAGGACCAATACTGGCTGGCAACCCTCCTTGATCCACGTTACAAGGGTAAGGTTGCGGACCTTATCTTGCCATCGCAGAGGGAGCAGAGGATGAAACATCTTCGGGAGGCCTTGCAGAAAGGTCTGTGCAACGCGTTCCCAGAGACTGGGAGGTTACAAACTCCTGTTTCTGGACAACGTGTTGCTGAGGCTTCGGTCAGTCAAAGAAGGAGCGGTGGAGAAGGTGGCCGTCTGACCGATGCGTTCAGACAATTTTTTGGTCCGCAGCCCCAAGGTATGATCGGTTCCAGCAACCATCGCCAGCGTCTGTTTTACATGGTGCAGGAATACCTAGGGGCAAGATCAGACTTGGACACCTTTCCCACCGAAAATCCTCTGGGTTACTGGGTCTTGAGGATGGATCACTGGCCAGAGCTTGCACAGTATGCAATTGAGCTACTGGCCTGTCCTGCATCCAGCGTTCTTTCGGAACGCACATTCAGTGCTGCTGGAGGCGTGGTAACCGATCACAGGGTGCGTCTGTCCACCGACTCGGTCGATCGGCTGACCTTCATAAAAATGAATCAGTCTTGGATCACCACCAGCTACCAAGCACCTGATGCAGATGTAACCGAATAATTTTTTTTGAAATCTCAGATCCCTTCAAAGACTGCCTATGCTGATGCTGAGTGACTATCCCTGAGTAATTATCCTCTTCCTCCTCAATCATCACGCTGATAGCTTGTAAGAACATTTTTGGTTCTGGGCGCCACCACCAGTGCCTAAGGCACAATTTTTCAGCCCCTGTTTAACAGGGGCGTGTAATTACAATTTTTGATGTAATACTTTGCAGCAGGGCTCGTTCCTGCATTCCAACTAGAGTGTCTGTGAGGGGTTGCAGTGTTGTGGCACCAGCACCAGTGCCTAAGACCCAATTTTTCAGCCCCTGTCTAACAGGGGCGTGTAATTACAATTTTTGATGCAATACTTTGCAGCAGGGCTCGTTCCTGCGTTCCAACTAGAGTGTCTGTGAGGGGTTGCAGTGTTGTGGCACCAGCACCAGTGCCTAAGGCCTAATTTTTCAGCTCCTGTTCAACAGGGGCATGTAATTACAATTCTTGATCTAATATTTCACAGCAGGGCCCTGTGAGGGCTTACAGTGTTTTGGCCACAGCAACACCTAAGGCCCAAATTTCTGCTGAGTATATAGGGCAGGACCCTACTTTCAAACATCTAACTTACAAACGACTCCTACTTGCAAACGGAAGGAGACAACAGGAAGTGAGATGAAATCTACCCCTAAGGAAGGGAAATTCTCTCCTGTAAGAGTTAATATGGGAAAACAATTTCTCCTTTCCACTGATGCTTTCCAATCCTTGTTCCACAAAAAAACCCAAATTTTCAAAAAACATTTTTCATTGGGACAAAAAAGTGAGGTGAAATCTTCTGAAGAGGAGGAAAGACGCAAAACAAATGTCACAGGGGTGATAACCCTTCCCTATGTTTTCCAAAAAGCTTAGAAAAGATTTTTTGGCTGGAGCTAAACACATTAAAAATGTTCAAAATTACAAACAGATTCTACTTAACAACAAACCTACAGTCCCTGTCTTGTTTGCACCGCCTGAATACTGCTGTTCAGAGTATATAGGGACCTTTCCTTATTTTAATTTGGGTGCGGGGTTCCCCTTAATATCCATACAAGACCCAAAGGGCCTGGTAATGGACTGGGGGGTACCCATGCCGTTTGTCTCACTGATTTTCATCCATATTGCCATGACCCGACATGACATTAAACCCGCAAGCAGTTTTAAATGAGATTTTTTCCTTTAAAAATGACATTTGGTGCAGGGACTGTTCTAAACATGGGAAACACGCGTCACTTTACAGGCATACTATAGACACCCCCCAGGTACGATATTTAAAGGAATATTTCACTTTTTTTTTTTTACTTTAAGCATCATTAAAATCACTGCTCCCGAAAAAACGGCCGTTTTTAAAAGTTTTTTTTGCATTGATACATGTCCCCTGGGGTAGGACCCGGGTCCCCAAACCCTTTTTAGGACAATACCATGCAAATTAGCCTTTAAAATGAGCACTTTTGATTTCGAACGTTCGAGTCCCATAGACGTCAATGGGGTTCTAACGTTCGTGCGAACTTGCGGTCCGTTCGCGGGTTCTGGTGCGAACCGAACCGGGGGGTGTTCGGCTCATCCCTAGTGTCCAGGAAAGAGGAAAGTTCAGGGTTTTGTACATAGGAAGGAAGTTGTCCCTATACATTGTTCCGGTCAAGTTGGGCATCCCATAACCCCTTTGCCCCATCCAAGTTATTACTCCATATAAAATAACAAAACCAAGCTCAGAGACAAAATTCTTGTGTCCGCATGTGAGTGGAAAATTCTTGTTGCCTGGCTGTGCAGGAATAGAGGAACCAGTTAGCAGCAGCCTCTGTGGGGGTAGTGCTACACAAACATTAGATGGTTGTTACTAGAAGTGTTATGGGGTTTGGTTCCAGGTGAGTTTGGTGAACATCATTGAAGTTTAGATGCCTCTCTCCCTAACTGTCTTTTTTCTATGAGATAATATACTCATTAATTATACGTTATGCTAATGTTGATTCCTTGATACAAAATGTCTGGCAAGGTCCTTTTAAAAAAAAAGCCTAGTACAATTGATGTTTTTGCTATGCATTTAGAAACTACAATTTCTTGATATTAAAAATGGATGGTGGCAAGACTAAATGGGGTCTAGTACAAGTAATTCAGCAATGCGCACTTAAGTACCACACTAATATTGGGGCTTTTTATGCATATAAACTACAATCTAATGTCAATTTCTTGTTTTTTAAATGGCAGCTGGGGCCTAGTTCAAGTTTTTCAATGTGAACCAGATAGAAAGTATAGGTGCCGCTCAGGCTCTTTAGAGGGTCCTCATACAATGCCAACTCCTGGGAGTGCGGCCAGGAAATGGAGCTAGTCTCAGCTCCAGACATCACCATGTAGCAGGAAAAGTATCCCAGAAGTCGCATATTGCTGCAAGTCCTCTGTAAGAGAAGTATGTGGTAGTCTAAGCCAGGGCTCCAACCAGGCCACGCTCCCAACGTGTTAATCATGGGGATCAATGATAAGTATGGTTTATGGGATACTTTTCCTGCTACAAGTTCTTTAATGTTTTAGACAAAAATTCAGATTTCTTGCTTTTAAAATGGCTAGTGGGGTATAAGTCATTAATACAGTGCATGTTGGTAGTACAGCATTTTGGGTTTTCCCTGCAAATACATTTCATTCTAATGTAATTTATTTTAATTTTAAAATTCCTATATTGTCTTGTTTAAAATAAGTACTAGTACGTGAATCAATATTGCGCAGAGTCTTGGGGGTCATTTTTCGGCAAGTAATGTAAGCTCAAATGTTGAGGTCCAGGGTGTGTCTTAATGAGGTCAGCTGCTGAAGTACTTCCTCACACTACTAATAGAGAGTACACACGGTCGGACTTTGTTCGGACATTCCGACAACAAAATCCTAGGATTTTTTCCGACGGATGTTGGCTCAAACTTATTTTGTCTACACACGGTCGCACAAAGTTGTCGGAATTTCCGATCGCCAACCACGCGGTCACGTACACCACGTACGATGAGACTAGAAAAGGCCTGTTCAGAACCAAGCGTGGCACCCTTTGGGCTCCTTTTGCTAATCTCGTGTTAGTAAAAGTTTGGTGAGAGACGATTCGCGCTTTTTTTTTTTTTTGCTCCGTGAGAATAATCCTGATGATTTCAGGAACTTTCTCCGGATGACGGACCCCGTGTTTCACCGTTTGTTGGCTTCGCTGACCCCCTATATTAGCAGGCAGGATACCTGCATAAGGCAAGCCATCACTCCGGAGCAGAGGCTGGTCGCTACCCTGCGGTATTTGGCCACAGGGAGAAGCCTGCAGGACCTCAAGTTCTCGACAGGCATCTCCCGCCAGGCTCTGGGGATCATTATCCAAGAGATCTGTTCTGCCATCACACAGGTCCTACAGAAGGAGTATATGAAGGTAAGATTTTTATCCTTTTATATCACATTTTATTGTATTGAATGTTTGCTAATATCTTGTATTTCTTTCCTCATTCCCTAATTACCATGATTGGAATATGCTGTGAATGTCCCCTTTGTCCTCATGCATGCTGGATTTTTATGTAATTATTATTTTATGTCCTTCATACATATTTGCCCTTCACTAACCTCCCCAGCATGGTGTCTCCTGGCCCTATATTCACCTCCTGTAGTCACTTAACAATGTATTTTATCAGCTCCATAGTAGTGCTTTACCACAAACACCCCCTAAAATGTTTGGAAATGTTATTTTAGCTTTAAATTCAGGCAGAGTGCCAGAGGCTTTTTTTTGTGGTGTCCCCAAATAATTTTTAGTAACCCTCCCTCCCCCAACTGCTAAGTCAGCTGATCCCAATTCTCTATCCTCAATCATCTATCTGCTGACTTTGCCAAACCCATACACACTATATCCACTTCTTTACTGGTCAGATTTATGGATGAATTCCCCAAAGCATATAGTGCAAGGGCCTGCCTGTATACTTTCCAATGGTACTGTTTAAAGTTTTTGTATCCTATTATTATCTTGATAGGTAATAGCAGAATGTCCAAATGTCCTCAAATGTGTACAATGTGTATTTATGTCTTTGTATTATGACACTTCTTACCTGTCCAGTGGTCTGCCAATAGTGTAACTAAGGAGGGTCTGTTCAAAGTAATACCCATTATTTAGGCATTCATCTCTCAATGAAGTGAAGAGGGTTACCTGTCCAAGATTTCCACACTCCCCCTATAATGTTAGAAATAGCCCATGAGAGGGGGGGAGGGGGAATATGATATGTGTACCTTATACTTTGGTGTTGTTAAATTCCCCTTAATAAATGCTATCTGGAGGTTGCCCCATAATGTTTGTGTCTAATCTGCTTGCCATGTTTCAGAGTAAAAATAGTAATGTTTATTGTTTTTTCCTCAACAGTTTTCTTCCACGCCACAGGAATGGGAGACTGTGGCCTCCCACTTTGCCCAGCGGTGGGATTTTCCTAACTGCGGAGGGGCAATTGATGGGAAACACGTCCACATCGTCCCACCACCCAACTCGGGGTCGTACTATTATAATTACAAGGGGTTTAATAGTATAGTGATGTTGGCGGTGGTGTCGGCTAATTACGACTTCTTGTATGTGGACGTGGGGAAGAATGGCCGGATGTCCGATGGTGGAGTGATCGCCCAGACGGAGTTCTACAGGCGTCTCCAGAATGGCAGCTTGGACTTGCCAGCTCCAGAGGACAATGTTGAAGGACTCCCATTTGTGTTCGTTGCTGATGAAGCATTTGCGCTGGGGGACCACCTGATGCGGCCATTCCCAATGAGGACCCTCACCCCGGAACAGAGGGTTTTTAATTACTGGCTGGCCAGAGCCCGAAGAGTGGTGGAGAACACATTTGGAATCCTGGCCAGCCGGTTCCGACTATTTCTGACACCCATCCATATGGCGGAGTATAAACTGAACCATATTATACTGGCGTGCTGTGTTCTCCATAACTTTTTAAGGAAACATTCGGCCAACTATGCTGGCTCAGTTGGGCCTGAGGCCGGAATCCTACATCAAACCACACTGACGGCGCTTGAAAGTGGCCGTCCTGGTTTGCCCTCCCTGAGTGCCCGTGATGTCCGGTTACGCTACCTGGAGTTCTTTGCGGGTAGGGGGGCTATCAATATGCCAGACAATATGTGAAGCCTTTTTCTAATAAAAAAACAAAAAAATTCTTGGTGGACATTTACTGCTTGTGTTTGTTTTAGCTGACCCTGTCATAAATGTGTTGAGTCCAGAAAATGTCGTGATTGTGTAACCTTATACAAAGCACTGTTGGCTGTTATTTCCTAAATGCAAAAACACATTTCACTACAAGTGCACTTGCAACTGCACTGAAACAGCACTTGTAGTGCAAAGTGGATTTGCCCTTAGGAAATAGCCCCCATTTTCACAGAAAGCAGCAATTACATCACCCCAAAAGTGTTGTAGCGTTGAGACAATAATCCACACATTCTTGATTAACAATCTTTTTAATACCTGCACAATCACATGTGCATTTACCAAAGGTTTTTCAAACAAACCAACATGTTTGTTGTCTAACAATTTTTGTAGTGGCATTATCCAAAATCAAAATGTCCATTTTATAGAAAACAGGCCTGTGTAAAACCAACAAGAAAAGACACAAATCTTGAACTTACAAACGTCACATTTGGTCGAATTTGAAGGCAATATCAGACATGAGTATTTAGGAACTGTGTTTGATATTGCGTTCAGATGGGGGGAAATCACCCCTGGAAAAGCCAAATTTGGAAGATGCATACCAATTTCCCAATGTCAACATGTGCTATCTGCCATCACGGGGGATCAAGGGATGTGTTTTGGGGGAGAAACCCCTTCCTCACCGCTACTTTATTATTGAGGAAGGGGTTGCACCCCCAAAACGCGTCCATTGATCTCCCGTGATGGCAGATAGCACATGTTGACACACTGTGTGCATCCTCCAAATTTGGCTTTGGGAAAAATCACAAAAACATTTAGCACATTGTAGCACACAAAAGAAGAAAGTGATTTGGAGGGGCTTTAAACTCGCCCCAAAACATCAATGATGTTTTTATATTTTGGAATAACATCATTGATGTTTTGCTTGATGTTTTCCAATTGTAAATTACACCCCATGATCTCCCCAGGATCTGGGCACTTTCGGATGTGAAAGGATCTGGATCCACACCCTCACGATCACCTAAAAAGAGAGGAACCCCAAAATAATTTTGGTTTCAAAAAAATGCCGCCATCCATCTCTTATCTGAGCCTGTGGTTGCAGACACTCACCTGTTGTGGTGACTAGTTCCACCACATCTTCTTCCTCCTGCTCAGCTTGTGTTGGGGGGATTTCACCTTCTTCCAGAGGTGGGGGGTCTCTGGTCTCCTCGGATGAGGGGTGTCCTCCGAGTCTTTTATCCTCTATGTCAAACAAAAATGGTATAATTAGCACACAGATATTTAATGTCAGAACTAGAAATAGGAAACATTGCTTGGAAGTGGGGTACAATTGTCAATTTTAGCAGAGTTCCAAGATGTAGTTTTTTTACTGTCCTTTGTCAACATGCAATACTTTACCTGTTTAGTACAAGCTTCACAGATGTAGCCCCCCCTATAGTATACACTGGAGCACCTGTGTGGGGGGCCCTACTAAAAATGTTGTTCTGGTGTCCCACACTAGTGCTCCAGTGTCCAGATGTGAAAACAGCTGCTCAGTGTCCTCTCATTACACAGAATCTAGTTTGCATTTCATTCTAGTAACAAAGCCATCTACACACCCTAATTCTTTGAAGACAAGTATAGGGCGTCAAAATGGTGGCCAAATGCATATGGGCTAAACAATGGTATTTTATAGTTGGAACGAAAAATGTTTGATCAGAACGAATAATGTGCCCATGAATATGAAAGTTGCCATTTTAAACTGTACAACAGTTCCTAAAAGCACATGGAGCAGCATGAACGTACTAAACATAAAGAATAGGAACACAGCACATTTGCAGCACTCTCCGGATCTTTCTGTACTGCTCATGTTCTCGTAATTTCAGGTCCGACCACCGCTTCCTGAGCTGATCTTTCGATCGTCGTACCCCGAAATTCCGGTGCAGACTCCTGACCACTTTCGCCATGATCTTGGCCTTTCTGAGATTGGGGTTGTGGTAATACCCATACTTTCCATCATAGTCGGCCTTCTTCAGGATGTCCACCATTTCCAACATCTCCCCAAAGGACATATTTGAGTCCTTAAATCTCCTTCTGGATCGGGACGTTTCAGGCTCCGGCCTCTCCTCCTCCTCCTCGTTGCTACAATTAGTACGCACCTGCTGCCTATCCGCCATGTGCTCTTCCCCACTGCGCCGAATGAAAAGGGGCGGGGAATAGACTAGAAAGAACGTCAGGGGCGGGCGGAGTTATACGCATGCGCAGTGTGTATAAAGCGTAACACACGTGCGTATTACGTACGATCTGTGTGCGGAGGAAGGAGCATCGGAGACGCCGATCGTGATAACGAAGGTAAGATCTAAACTTGCGCCTATACTGCTTCGAAATGGAAGCCTATATTGTAACAAGATTAGGGGAGTTTGGCCTGACATTAGGGTTTGTCTTGTGTTGGGTCTTGCAGAGAAAATGGATGGGTTCAACGACCACAATTTCCTGCCCCTGTTCATAGACAAGTACAGGGAGCTGCCCTGTCTGTGGCAGGTGAGACACCCCCACTATAACCATAAACAGAAGAGGCAGGCAGCGCTGGAGAAACTGCTGGAGTTGGTGAAGCCGGTGGTCCCCACAGCAACCATCCCCTATTTAAAAGCTAAAATTGGTGGCCTGAGGAGCACATATCTGAGGGAGCGCAAGAAGGTCACAGATTCCCAGAGGTCCGGAGCTGCAGCAGATGACGTTTATGTCCCCAGGCTGTGGTACTATGAGAGACTGCGATTTCTGTCAGACCACACTGAAGTCAGGGAATCCCTCTCTACTCTTCCTTCCACGCTTCCTTCCACCCCAGCTGAGACTTCCGATGTCCAACCTGGGCCTTCCAGCCAGGAAGAAGTGGAGGAGCCCAGCTGGAGTCAGGTATAGCATTCTTCTACAGATTTCTAGTCAATAAATAAATTATGTTTATTAGATGTTATTATTGATCACTAATTTCTGATTAAAAAAAGTGTTTTACATATCAATACACAGTAGTGGGCACCCAAAATTGCCACAAGAATGAAAACTGCTGGGCTCAGAATGATAGTCTGTTATATTTGTTAACATTGAATTTGCAACAGTCAGGAGGTGAAAATTGTGTGTGATTTATGAAGAAAATACTAAAACTATGTCCCTTTTTCATACACAGGAAGACCGCAGCCAGGAGGAGGTTGTGGAATGTGGCAGTCAGGAGGAGGCAGGGATTAGTTGCAGCCAGGAGGAGGCGGGGCTAAGTGGCAGCCAAGAGAAGCCTGGGACCAGTCGCAGCCTGACTGAGTCTCAGGTCCCTCCCCTCTGCCTGTCACATAAACGAGCCAGGAAGGCCACTCCGAGTCCCGTGCAGGATTCAGC
Source organism: Lithobates clamitans (assembly GCA_037952925.1). Taxonomy (NCBI): domain Eukaryota; kingdom Metazoa; phylum Chordata; class Amphibia; order Anura; family Ranidae; genus Lithobates; species Lithobates clamitans. Next base: position 186,628 of record JBBGZY010001138.1, read on the forward strand.
GTACAGGCTGATCCAGGAGGCTTCGGCGTCCCTCAGAGCCTTACCAACTCCTGAAGAGGCCTTTGCCTGCATGGCTGCCACCAAATTGCAGGGCATGCAGGAGGGCCAACGCAGGCTCTCTGAGGACCTTATTTATAAAGTCCTACGTAAGGGGGTGAGTGGGGAACTAAAACCCAAGACGGATGTCATTGAGATGGACGATCCTCCTCCTCCTGCTGCCACAACTCCACCACCACAGCCACAGCGTGTAAGGAAGCGTGGAAAGAAGACCTGAGAGGGATTGCCCTGGGTTCAGTCTGGTCTGACAGAAGCTGCAGTCTCTTGTATGACCACAGCCTGGGGACACAGATGTCATCTGCTGCTTTCCGGATCTCTGGGACTTCTGGACCAGACTGCCCTCCCTTAGATAAGGACTCCTCAGGCCACCAATTTTGCTTAAAAATAGTTGATGTCTGCCCTGGGGGTCCAAGACTTCACCCACTTCTGCAGTTTCTCCAGCGTTGCCTCCCTCTTTGTTTAGTTGTGAGCCCTTAATAAAAAATTTTTAGGTAAATTATACTCTTCTGTGTGTGTTTTCATCCAAAAAGGACCGTTTGTTGGTGACGATTCAGGTACATTTCTAACATAAAATGTGAAATTAACAAGGGACAACAACACCAAACAATCTCCTACAGATTAAATAGAACAACATATCAATGGTGTTGTGGGAACTTGTCACCAAAAACACACACAAACATTTTCGGGAGTACAAATCAAAATCGCAAAAAAAAAAAAAATACAAACACAAAAAAAGAATCTACATTAAAGACAAAAAATATATAAAACATATACAAAAATATGTTGTCAGATGTGAGAAATCAAAATATATTGAGGGAATCACGATAAATAGTAAAGAAATAAGTTTGTGAGAAGTGTGTGTGAATATGAGCAGCAAAACTACTTAATTCTTGTCACATTATAAAGAAGGAGAGAGTGCGCTGTATTAAACCATTTTTAACATTGCAGCGTGACGAAAGTGCTGTATCCATTGCGAACACTAAGTTTACCAGAATGAGCTGTTCCGTCTTGGAATTTCTTCTGAGCATGCGTGGCACTTTGTGCGTCGGAACAGGCCACACACGGTCGGAATTGACGCGATCGGATTTTGTTGTCGGAAAATTTTATCTCCTGCTCTCCAACTTTGTGTGTCGGAAAATCCGATGGAAAATGTCCGATGGAGCCCACACACGGTCGGAATTTCCGACAACACGCTCCGATCGGACATTTTCCATCGGAAAATTCGACCGTGTGTACGGGGCATAACAGTTTTCATGATCTATAGGACATATACTATGAGGTCATGGATGAGCTTTCTGTAGAAGAAACTGGAGGTTGAGGTAATGCCTGATATAGAATATAGAATATAGAGAAAGATTTTTCTTCTCTGCAACAGAGATGCATTAATGGTGTATTGGTACATAGGGAATCTGGAATTTAGAAAAAAGAAATAGAACTAAGCCTTTCAAAAAAGTGCATCTACTCACTACAAAATTTAGGCGGTGTTACAGTGATTTTATTTTATTGAAAATGTGTGGTGTGGGTTTTATAACAAAGCAGCCTAGTCAAGTAGTCAAGGTGTTTCGGTTTCATGCACACAGACACTCAAGTATTTTTAGGGGCTTTTTTCAGCTTTATACAGTGAAATAAATATGTATACAGATTTTTTTTAATTAAAAGCTGTCTGGTTTGGACCCTGTTGACAAATGTGGCCTAGCAAAAGTGTTTAAAGACTGTGCACATACGTACTATAATATTTCGGGGGCCTTTTTTTTTTTTTTTTAATAAACTTTTTATTACGTTTTTTAAAAGAACAACCTCCATGTTGTGAATAAATGTTTAAACTGTGGCTTAGTAAAAGTGTTGAAATACTATTCATGAAATCAATGTTTTTGCCCTTTTACTGTGAAATAAAAAAAACTCTGTTTATTTATTATAAACCTGCCTGTTGTCTCCCTGTTAAACTACAGCCTACTAAAACACATTTGACAATATACATACACTGTCCAACTTTTCTGTCTTCTTTCAGTGAAATGATAATTCTAATTTCTAGATGTAACCCTGCCTGATGTCTCCTTTTGTGGCCTACTAAAGCTGATCACATAGCATGCATCATGTCTGTCCAATTGGTAATTGTAACGAGATAATGATTGGGACTTTGCGTGAGGACAGTGGGGCCGCCCAATACCCCTCCTCCATCCCGGCTCTATGCATAAGTAAAAGAGAACAGATGCGGGACTTTGAATGAGGCACAAGGGGGCAAGAATGTAAGTTGGGAAGAAATGCGATTTATTCTTGAGATAATACAAAAATTGCAGAATTACATATCATTACATACATATTAAGGCACAGGGCTCTATATATGCTGGCACATAGCTCAATAATGATGATTAAAAACATTTAAACATTGTATAAGGTTCGACAAGAATTATTAATGCAAAAAATGACATACAGTAGGTAGGAACGTTCATACGTTTGTGATGAATCCTTATGTATACAAAGCGGTAGATCTGAGCTCTACGTCGTTTCGGGGCCTTATAGCCCTTCATCAGGAGCTTAACTGTTGTATCATCTATATATTGAAAAGATAGCAATCATAAGTATGAATAAAAAATATTAAATGAAATAAAATAGAAAATACGAAATAAAAATAAAAATAAAAAATAAAAAATAAAAATAAAAGATAAATGGGTAATGGTGGAACAGGAAAAGATGTTATTTTCTCACCGGAAACATGGACTCGCAACACGTATGCACGGAGGCGTCACGGCTCCACATGCCATGCCAGCCCATGTGCCGGGGTCCGAAGCTGAGGGGGTATATCTCAGCGGCGCCAACCACACAGGTGACCCTCCAGGTTAGGTCAGTGTGGGGGACGAGGGTGGATGGGTGAAGTGTGTGACCCAATGGGAGGAGGAAGGAAAAAAGGGGTGATGCGCTACCCAACCTGTAAGAAACAAGTATGGGGGGTAATGTGTAACAATAAAGGTGTGACAAGAGAACAAACATATAAACGTGATAACTCAAGAAGAACAACAAAAAGGTGAATGTGTGGGTGAAATTAGAAGAAACAGAAAAGGGGGGAATGCGGTGAGGGAAGGGGAGAGAGAGTGAAGGATAGGAGAAATGAGAATAGTAGGGTAGAAGGAAGGAAGGGAGGAGTGGGAAGGACCGTGGGTGAAGGTATGTGGACAGAGAGGAATGGATCTGGGAAGGGAAAGGGAAGAGTGGGAGATGTGTATGGAGGGAAAGATGAATAGGGAGAATAACAGGGTGAAAGGATAGGGAAAAAAGAGAGTGTGGCTAACCACTGAGGAAAAGCTGAAAGAGGTAAGGGGGAGGTCAGAAAGTGGGGAGGTGAGTAAGTAAGAAGTGAGAAGTGGACATACCTGGTGTAAAAAGAAGGGCGGATCAGCCAGGGAGGTGTTGATGGTGCAGGAGGTGGATGGGTGAGGACCTTGGCTGGGAGGGAACACTGCGGGGGGCACTACCGAGGGGAGAACCCCCAACGTCCAGCACCAGCTGCCCAAAAGGTGGCCGGGAGGTGCCCCGATCCCGCCAGCAAGGACCCTGAGCGGGTCGGCGGTGGTGGTGCCTCCAGGCTTGCCGAGCGCTGGAGAATGTAAACCACAAGCTGCCGTTATATGGCGTCTCAGGACGCCATACACCCGGCGCGGGATGCGTGACGTCGATGCGCAGTGAGAGAGGCCCCGCCCACCCAAGGAAGGAGGGGCGGGGGGGACCAGCGTCAGTCCGCATCGCAGCTTCGGACCGAGGCAGTGGCGGCCAACAGGACAGGCAAACGCCTGAGCCGCCACAGCGCATACAGGGGGAGCACCCATGCGACAGGGGATAGAACCAATACTGGGAACACCCACATAAACCTAGATAGAAAAGTAGCAGTGGATGACACATGGGCTTGATGGGTTCAAGGTAAAATAGGCAATTGAAATGAAAAAAATTAAATGGGAGAAAATGGAAAAATTGTTGGAAAAATGGGTGTCCATGCATGCCACCTTGTGCCTCCATCCCTATTAAATTGGTAATTGTAACGAGATAATGATTGGGACTTTGCGTGAGGACAGTGGGGCCGCCCAATACCCCTCCTCCATCCCGGCTCTATGCATAAGTAAAAGAGAACAGATGCGGGACTTTGAATGAGGCACAAGGGGGCAAGAATGTAAGTTGGGAAGAAATGCGATTTATTCTTGAGATAATACAAAAATTGCAGAATTACATATCATTACATACATATTAAGGCACAGGGCTCTATATATGCTGGCACATAGCTCAATAATGATGATTAAAAACATTTAAACATTGTATAAGGTTCGACAAGAATTATTAATGCAAAAAATGACATACAGTAGGTAGGAACGTTCATACGTTTGTGATGAATCATTATGTATACAAAGCGGTAGATCTGAGCTCTACGTCGTTTCGGGGCCTTATAGCCCTTCATCAGAAGCTTAACCGTTGTATCATCTATATATTGAAAAGATAGCAATCATAAGTATGAATAAAAAATATTAAATGAAATAAAATAGAAAATAAGAAATAAAAATAAAAATAAAAAATAAAATATAAAAATATGAAAAATAAATAAAAATAAAAAATAAAAATAAAAGATAAATGGGTAATGGTGGAACAGGAAAAGATGTTATTTTCTCACCGGAAACATGGACTCGCAACACGTATGCACGGAGGCGTCACGGCTCCACATGCCATGCCAGCCCATGTGCCGGGGTCCGAAGCTGAGGGGGTATATCTCAGCGGCGCCAACCACACAGGTGACCCTCCAGGTTAGGTCAGTGTGGGGGATGAGGGTGGATGGGTGAAGTGTGTGACCCAATGGGAGGAGGAAGGAAAAAAGGGGTGATGCGCTACCCAACCTGTAAGAAACAAGTATGAGGGGTAATGTGTAACAATAAAGGTGTGACAAGAGAACAAACATATAAACGTGATAACTCAAGAAGAACAACAAAAAGGTGAATGTGTGGGTGAAATTAGAAGAAACAGAAAAGGGGGGAATGCGGTGAGGGAAGGGGAGAGAGAGTGAAGGATAGGAGAAATGAGAATAGTAGGGTAGAAGGAAGGAAGGGAGGAGTGGGAAGGACCGTGGGTGAAGGTATGTGGACAGAGAGGAATGGATCTGGGAAGGGAAAGGGAAGAGTGGGAGATGTGTATGGAGGGAAAGATGAATAGGGAGAATAACAGGGTGAAAGGATAGGGAAAAAAGAGAGTGTGGCTAACCACTGAGGAAAAGCTGAAAGAGGTAAGGGGGAGGTCAGAAAGTGGGGAGGTGAGTAAGTAAGAAGTGAGAAGTGGACATACCTGGTGTAAAAAGAAGGGCGGATCAGCCAGGGAGGTGTTGATGGTGCAGGAGGTGGATGGGTGAGGACCTTGGCTGGGAGGGAACACTGCGGGGGGCACTACCGAGGGGAAAACCCCCAACGTCCAGCACCAGCTGCCCAAAAGGTGGCCGGGAGGTGCCCCGATCCCGCCAGCAAGGACCCTGAGCGGGTCGGCGGTGGTGGTGCCTCCAGGCTTGCCGAGCGCTGGAGAATGTAAACCACAAGCTGCCGTTATATGGCGTCTCAGGACGCCATACACCCGGCGCGGGATGCGTGACGTCGATGCGCAGTGAGAGAGGCCCCGCCCACCCAAGGAAGGAGGGGCGGGGGGGACCAGCGTCAGTCCGCATCGCAGCTTCGGACCGAGGCAGTGGCGGCCAACAGGACAGGCAAACGCCTGAGCCGCCACAGCGCATACAGGGGGAGCACCCATGCGACAGGGGATAGAACCAATACTGGGAACACCCACATAAACCTAGATAGAAAAGTAGCAGTGGATGACACATGGGCTTGATGGGTTCAAGGTAAAATAGGCAATTGAAATGAAAAAAATTAAATGGGAGAAAATGGAAAAATTGTTGGAAAAATGGGTGTCCATGCATGCCACCTTGTGCCTCCATCCCTATTAAATTGGTAATTGTAACGAGATAATGATTGGACTTTGCGTGAGGACAGTGGGGCCGCCCAATACCCCTCCTCCATCCCGGCTCTATGCATAAGTAAAAGAGAACAGATGCGGGACTTTGAATGAGGCACAAGGGGGCAAGAATGTAAGTTGGGAAGAAATGCGATTTATTCTTGAGATAATACAAAAATTGCAGAATTACATATCATTACATACATATTAAGGCACAGGGCTCTATATATGCTGGCACATAGCTCAATAATGATGATTAAAAACATTTAAACATTGTATAAGGTTCGACAAGAATTATTAATGCAAAAAATGACATACAGTAGGTAGGAACGTTCATACGTTTGTGATGAATCCTTATGTATACAAAGCGGTAGATCTGAGCTCTACGTCGTTTCGGGGCCTTATAGCCCTTCATCAGGAGCTTAACCGTTGTATCATCTATATATTGAAAAGATAGCAATCATAAGTATGAATAAAAAATATTAAATGAAATAAAATAGAAAATAAGAAATAAAAATAAAAATAAAAAATAAAATATAAAAATATGAAAAATAAATAAAAATAAAAAATAAAAATAAAAGATAAATGGGTAATGGTGGAACAGGAAAAGATGTTATTTTCTCACCGGAAACATGGACTCGCAATACGTATGCACGGAGGCGTCACGGCTCCACATGCCATGCCAGCCCATGTGCCGGGGTCCGAAGCTGAGGGGGTATATCTCAGCGGCGCCAACCACACAGGTGACCCTCCAGGTTAGGTCAGTGTGGGGGATGAGGGTGGATGGGTGAAGTGTGTGACCCAATGGGAGGAGGAAGGAAAAAAGGGGTGATGCGCTACCCAACCTGTAAGAAACAAGTATGGGGGGTAATGTGTAACAATAAAGGTGTGACAAGAGAACAAACATATAAACGTGATAACTCAAGAAGAACAACAAAAAGGTGAATGTGTGGGTGAAATTAGAAGAAACAGAAAAGGGGGGAATGCGGTGAGGGAAGGGGAGAGAGAGTGAAGGATAGGAGAAATGAGAATAGTAGGGTAGAAGGAAGGAAGGGAGGAGTGGGAAGGACCGTGGGTGAAGGTATGTGGACAGAGAGGAATGGATCTGGGAAGGGAAAGGGAAGAGTGGGAGATGTGTATGGAGGGAAAGATGAATAGGGAGAATAACAGGGTGAAAGGATAGGGAAAAAAGAGAGTGTGGCTAACCACTGAGGAAAAGCTGAAAGAGGTAAGGGGGAGGTCAGAAAGTGGGGAGGTGAGTAAGTAAGAAGTGAGAAGTGGACATACCTGGTGTAAAAAGAAGGGCGGATCAGCCAGGGAGGTGTTGATGGTGCAGGAGGTGGATGGGTGAGGACCTTGGCTGGGAGGGAACACTGCGGGGGGCACTACCGAGGGGAGAACCCCCAACGTCTAGCACCAGCTGCCCAAAAGGTGGCCGGGAGGTGCCCCGATCCCGCCAGCAAGGACCCTGAGCGGGTCGGCGGTGGTGGTGCCTCCAGGCTTGCCGAGCGCTGGAGAATGTAAACCACAAGCTGCCGTTATATGGCGTCTCAGGACGCCATACACCCGGCGCGGGATGCGTGACGTCGATGCGCAGTGAGAGAGGCCCCGCCCACCCAAGGAAGGAGGGGCGGGGGGGACCAGCGTCAGTCCGCATCGCAGCTTCGGACCGAGGCAGTGGCGGCCAACAGGACAGGCAAACGCCTGAGCCGCCACAGCGCATACAGGGGGAGCACCCATGCGACAGGGTATGGAACCAATACTGGGAACACCCACATAAACCTAGATAGAAAAGTAGCAGTGGATGACACATGGGCTTGATGGGTTCAAGGTAAAATAGGCAATTGAAATGAAAAAAATTAAATGGGAGAAAATGGAAAAATTGTTGGAAAAATGGGTGTCCATGCATGCCACCTTGTGCCTCCATCCCTATTAAATTGGTAATTGTAACGAGATAATGATTGGGACTTTGCGTGAGGACAGTGGGGCCGCCCAATACCCCTCCTCCATCCCGGCTCTATGCATAAGTAAAAGAGAACAGATGCGGGACTTTGAATGAGGCACAAGGGGGCAAGAATGTAAGTTGGGAAGAAATGCGATTTATTCTTGAGATAATACAAAAATTGCAGAATTACATATCATTACATACATATTAAGGCACAGGGCTCTATATATGCTGGCACATAGCTCAATAATGATGATTAAAAACATTTAAACATTGTATAAGGTTCGACAAGAATTATTAATGCAAAAAATGACATACAGTAGGTAGGAACGTTCATACGTTTGTGATGAATCCTTATGTATACAAAGCGGTAGATCTGAGCTCTACGTCGTTTCGGGGCCTTATAGCCCTTCATCAGGAGCTTAACCGTTGTATCATCTATATATTGAAAAGATAGCAATCATAAGTATGAATAAAAAATATTAAATGAAATAAAATAGAAAATAAGAAATAAAAATAAAAATAAAAAATAAAATATAAAAATATGAAAAAAAAAAAAAAATAAAAAAAATAAATAAAAGATAAATGGGTAATGGTGGAACAGGAAAAGATGTTATTTTCTCACCGGAAACATGGACTCGCAACCGTATGCACGGAGGCGTCACGGCTCCACATGCCATGCCAGCCCATGTGCCGGGGTCCGAAGCTGAGGGGGTATATCTCAGCGGCGCCAACCACACAGGTGACCCTCCAGGTTAGGTCAGTGTGGGGGATGAGGGTGGATGGGTGAAGTGTGTGACCCAATGGGAGGAGGAAGGAAAAAAGGGGTGATGCGCTACCCAACCTGTAAGAAACAAGTATGGGGGGTAATGTGTAACAATAAAGGTGTGACAAGAGAACAAACATATAAACGTGATAACTCAAGAAGAACAACAAAAAGGTGAATATGTGGGTGAAATTAGAAGAAACAGAAAAGGGGGGAATGCGGTGAGGGAAGGGGAGAGAGAGTGAAGGATAGGAGAAATGAGAATAGTAGGGTAGAAGGAAGGAAGGGAGGAGTGGGAAGGACCGTGGGTGAAGGTATGTGGACAGAGAGGAATGGATCTGGGAAGGGAAAGGGAAGAGTGGGAGATGTGTATGGAGGGAAAGATGAATAGGGAGAATAACAGGGTGAAAGGATAGGGAAAAAAGAGAGTGTGGCTAACCACTGAGGAAAAGCTGAAAGAGGTAAGGGGGAGGTCAGAAAGTGGGGAGGTGAGTAAGTAAGAAGTGAGAAGTGGACATACCTGGTGTAAAAAGAAGGGCGGATCAGCCAGGGAGGTGTTGATGGTGCAGGAGGTGGATGGGTGAGGACCTTGGCTGGGAGGGAACACTGCGGGGGGCACTACCGAGGGGAGAACCCCCAACGTCCAGCACCAGCTGCCCAAAAGGTGGCCGGGAGGTGCCCCGATCCCGCCAGCAAGGACCCTGAGCGGGTCGGCGGTGGTGGTGCCTCCAGGCTTGCCGAGCGCTGGAGAATGTAAACCACAAGCTGCCGTTATATGGCGTCTCAGGACGCCATACACCCGGCGCGGGATGCGTGACGTCGATGCGCAGTGAGAGTGGCCCCGCCCACCCAAGGAAGGAGGGGCGGGGGGGACCAGCGTCAGTCCGCATCGCAGCTTCGGACCGAGGCAGTGGCGGCCAACAGGACAGGCGAACGCCTGAGCCGCCACAGCGCATACAGGGGGAGCACCCATGCGACAGGGGATAGAACCAATACTGGGAACACCCACATAAACCTAGATAGAAAAGTAGCAGTGGATGACACATGGGCTTGATGGGTTCAAGGTAAAATAGGCAATTGAAATGAAAAAAATTAAATGGGAGAAAATGGAAAAATTGTTGGAAAAATGGGTGTCCATGCATGCCACCTTGTGCCTCCATCCCTATTAAATTGGTAATTGTAACGAGATAATGATTGGGACTTTGCGTGAGGACAGTGGGGCCGCCCAATACCCCTCCTCCATCCCGGCTCTATGCATAAGTAAAAGAGAACAGATGCGGGACTTTGAATGAGGCACAAGGGGGCAAGAATGTAAGTTGGGAAGAAATGCGATTTATTCTTGAGATAATACAAAAAAGTCCCGCATCTGTTCTCTTTTACTTATGTCTGTCCAATATTTCTGGATTTTTCTGTGAAACAATGTTTCTCTCATTTTTATTTCTTAATTATAAGCATGTCCGGTTTCTCCATCTTAAATTGAAAACTTATAAAATGCTTACTTTGGAGCAGTTCTACACAATATCTCTGACTGTTGTCTCTGAATTAATCCATAATTTAATGTATCTATTTTTTTCTTAAATAAATGTTATTATTTTAATTTTCCTTTGTGTTAATTAGACTGCATTGGACTGTTGCTGTTGGTAAATAAAATACTCTGCACCCAAAAAAGCGCACCCTCACCCCAGGTTAACAGCTTCTTAGTCACAAATTCTCTATGCTGCATATAAGGCTCTCTCTGACGTGACAAGTGTAGCATGGCAGACTAATACCTAAAGTCACCTCAAACCAGTGGTTTGTCATGGACATCCAGTAGTTAATTAATTTTTTTCGTAAAAAAGTGTGCACCCAAAAAGATACACACCCTAACGCCAGGTTATTAAAATGCAGCTTCTTCATCACAAATGCAGCTTGCTAAATTTAAGGTCCTTACATGGCATATGCAGCAGGGCAGGTTAGTACCTAAAGTGCATGTAGGGCCACCACTAACCAGTGGTCCTGTATGGGTTCTCAAAAGTCAATGATTGTGATCACCTGTAGGCATTTTATTTACAGCCTTGCTGTCCCTGCATGGTGTCTTTGCTTGACCAGGACAAGGACAGCCTTATAATGAAAACATAAGTCAAACTTTTTGCAGGATAAAGAATTACAAATAAATGCTAATCTTGAAAGTTATTCCAAATAAATACCATAACACAAATACATGTTTCTGTCAACTCTATTTTGTATGTCATTGGGTCTCTGACTACTTGAATAAGAATTCCCAATTAGGTTCTGTCTATGCTTCAGAAACATTTATTTTTTGATATTACAGACATTTGTCTACTCTTACCTACACGTTGGGATTCCTTTAAGCCATCATCTCTGCAGGGTAAGTGTCTAAGTTGGAAGCCTTATCTTGCAAGTAATTCATTTTTTTTTTAACACAGGGGCAAGATGATGTTTAGGCCTTGGGCTTTCTTTCTTTTTTAAGGTTGTTCACAGGTTTGTTTGCAATCCCTGCCCCTATTTCATTCATCTGGGGAGGGATGGTCTTACAATTAAGAAACAAAAGTAACTCAAAAACAAAGGGCATATTTTGCCTATGTCAGTACCAGGTGGCACAACCAAAGCCAACTTGTGTGGCGGCCAGCCTGTGCCTTTTGTTTTTCCCCTGCAGATATATATCTCAAGTGTGGTGGAATACAGCCATACAGCCACCCGGTTAAACCTATGTAGTAACAGCTAAGGCAAATTGGGGGATGACATAATAGGAATACTTAGGAGCACACTTCTGTTGTGCAAAAGTGTGTGGTGATATGTTGCACACAAAAGGTAGCCTTTCTTGTTTTAGAAACAAGTTTGAAACCAATGCCACCTTGTGGAAGGGCAGCCAGCCTTTTTCTGATTAGGTGTTCCCCTTTCACCTAAGTATCCAGTCAACAACAGGAGATAAGAAGTAGAAGAGAAGATAAGAGTAGAAAAGAGGTTCTTTGCTGCACTACTTCATAATGGGCACTTTGTGTTCCCTTTTACATGTGGCATAGATCCCTGTGTGAGTCTCTGCTTGGATTGGGAGGGCATGAGACATCCCTTGAATCTGCTCCAAAAAAAGAAAATCCCACTTTTTACTTTAACCACTTTGGCCCCGGAAGGATTTGCCTCATTCCCGACCAGAGCCCTTTTTACAATTTGGCACTGCGCTGCTTTGCTGTACCAAAACAAAATTTGCATCCTTTTTTTCCCCATAAATAGAGCTTTCTTTTGGTGGTATTTGATCACCTCTGCGGTTTTTATTTTTTGCGCTATAAATGAAAAAATACCGAACATTTTGAACAAAAGATCATTTCTTTTCCTGACGCCAACATGGCAGCATACTAGTGACAGAGCTCCGCCTCTTGACAACTCCCTCAGGACCAGTGAATAGCATAAATGAAAGGCCTAGTTAGGCCCCACCCCATTCTTCTTTTTTTCCTCACACCTCAACGCACCAGTGAAGAGTAAGCAGTACTATGTCCCCCCCTCTGCCTCAGTGCAGCATCCGGCTGGGTTCAAGCCTCTCCCAGTGCGAAGTCCCAGCGCTCAGGCTGCTAACATGTTCTATATAGTCTGGGAGCCCCTTCTGTGGGTCTTATTGGGGCCTCTGCAGTGTTTCCTCTTTAGGAACGAAATCTGCTTTTAAAATTGGTAACAACTGCAGCGCTTGTTGAATTTGGGGGGCCAGCTATGCTTTATCTCTCTCTTAGCCCCTTGTGCCATACAGGGTCGCCTGTACCTTTTACCTATGTCTCCCTCTTTTGTCTTTCATTACCTTTCGGACAGTTCAGTAAAACAAAAATGGCTTTATTCAGCAAAACAAACAGAAGAAAACGACAGGCTTGTCTTGTCACACAGGTGCAGAGATAGCAAAAGTTCAATCTCTTTACCCAACAGGCTGATATATAGACAAAGTACATGGCTCTAGCAGAGCTACAGTCTCTGATATGGTTTTGCTCACCCCAGCAATGGATCCTCTCACACAGAAGGCCACTGTGTATCTCTCTCCAAACACACTCCTCTGACATCTTCAGATCAGCTGACAGTAATATGTGTGTAGGTATGTGTGAGTGTGTGTGTGTATATATATATATATGTGTGTGGGTATGTGTACATATGTAGATGTGTGTATATGCATGTAGGTATATGTAGATTAAAAAAAAAAAGGAGAGTGGAATCCTTTCTCCTATATCTACTCCTGCTCCTTCTGTCGCTTTTCAGCTATCCTCACCTCAGCTGGCCGTCCCATTTCTCCAAAGATCAAGAGTCAGTTACTGCTCATATAAAGACCCTCAACAACTAGGGTGGGGACCACCGTATCGGTAAGTTTTCAGGAAAAAGAGTGCCCTCTCATGCAGATTGGCTTTGATTTGCTTCAGCCCATGCTCTCAAAAAGGGCCAGGCCAAGGCAAGGTGGACGTTCTTCAGAGGAGCATAGCCCGGATGGTGCTTCACTCAGGAGAAGAGCACCAAGGAAGATGTCTTTTCCCCAGAGGCAGCGCCCCAGCAAGCGAGTCCTGCAGGGCCTGTGGCGTAGTATCTATGCCCAGGAGGCTGGTGAGTAGACACTGCCTGGAGGAGTATGCAGCTAACAGGTAATGCCAAATGTCTTTATTATTGAAAAGAATGGCACGAGATTCTGTTTTGAACTCGCCTTAATTACCTGAAGCAACTGTTACATTTGTATTGGAAACTGTTGGAGACTGTTGCAATAGGAGACTGCGTTCTTGTCCGTGCAGATGTGGCATCTTGCTGGTTGCTTTTCCCTGCATGGCTGTCCTACTGTAGAAGTCTGGGAGTCTACCGGGTTGGCGTTGCACAGACACATTTGGGTGCCCCAAGGAGAGTGGTAATGTAACGCACAGAGCGCTCTAGTGGGTGTGGCCAAATTGCCCTTGCTGACATCATCACCCTTCAGTGAGGCCAAACAGCTGCCTACAGTGGCAACAGTTTTGTATATGACTATCTCAGTTACTTGGGGAGCCACAGTCTGGTCTGGGTAGTATGTCTGGGTCTCAGGTGGACTGGAATCCTGACACATGATTCAGAACCCGAACTGTCCGGGTGAATCCTGGACAGGTGGCACACCCTAGGTGTCTGGCGCCCATGAATCTACTTTGCAGAGGCTGCCTGCTGGCTAGGTGAGTGGCAATTCTGTCTAGCAGCACTGGGGTTGCTGGTTCAATTCCCCAACATACTATTGCTTGTGTTGAAGTTTATATCTTCTCCCTGTGTGGGTTTCTAACCACAATCCAAAGACATGCACTACACCTACTATGCCTTATGACCCACTCTATGTGGAGGGATGTTGACAACTCATGGCTCTGGAGGTTCTCATTGGACTGAAGGGGGCCTGGGTCCTTGCTACATATATTACAGATGCAGCAGTCTGCTACTCAAAATATGGAGGCTGACCAGGAAGCCCCCCCTAGTTGCTTGTATAACCACTGAAAGAGTACCCTGGCACCTTGGCGGCTAGGGAGGCATTATGGTTGAGACCCTGGGCTGTGTATTGCTTCCTAGAAACAAGAGTGGGTGAGAATGAAGGGGGTTCGAGAAAAATGCCCGTATAAACAGGATGTCGAAACTGTATACTCTGAACAAGCTAATGGTCAACCTGCTCCTACATACTATAGCATCTGCAGATGCCGGCAGACCAGCAATAACCAGCCCATGTACTGGGTGAGTCTAACGGGAATGGTTTAATAATTATCAACCAGCTGCTGCACTTGCAGGACTCTCAGGAGAGTGGCAGGGTCTGCATCCCTTTAGACATGATTTCCTATTGGAAGTATCTTGCCAAAAATGACATTTTTGTAGCAGTGAATGTCAAGGGTCTGGTTTGTTTCTTGGTGCAGACTTCTGGGGGGATCAGTGAGCCAGTCACACAAGTGCATGCCCAGACTCTTAAGATAAGACCTAGAAGGCACGCTTCACGGGTGTTTGGACGGCATGTTGTACTTGGAGTCTTGGATGAAGGTATCAGACACTCATGGTCACTTCGGGAGATTCCTCACTGCTCCTCTCTTCCATGAAGCTGTCAAGTCCAAAACAACAGCAGGTGGGCTGCTACATTGCTTACAGACACCTCAGATTCAAGAGGGTTAGCAAGTTTTCTACCCAATCCTGTTTGGAGTTCGCAGGAGTTGTTGGTTAGTGTCCAGTTACAGATCGGAAGAGGTTGAACCCTGTGGGGCCCTCTTTGAACTCTTTAAGACGGAGTCCATTAAACAGTATAACCACTTTGCTGAAGGTTGTTGCTGGATCATCAGGATGCCTATCCTATCCTCACACCTTAGAGGGAAAGCAAAACCAACTTTCTCCATCCCAATGGTTGGTGTACCAGGGGGTGCTCTGCTAGTTCCTCTGTTTTATTTCCATCAGAGGAAGTGGTGACAGTCAGGAACAGATTTCTGAGGACAAATACTTCTGCTTGTTTGATGTCTTCTCAGTGTCTCAGTCTTCTGGGCACAACGTCATCATGCATATAGATGATTCCTGGGGTGCATGGGCACCTGCGCAAATTTCATCTAGAATTCTTAGTGCAAGGGAGGAAACAGGATAGAATACAGTTAATAAGTGTTACTCAGTATGAGTAGCGGTCCACGGTGATGGAAAGACCTTGAGGAAGTCTCAGTCCGTTAGGACCTTTTAGACTGGAGAATTGCTACAAATCATGTCTGCAAGACAGCCGGGAAGATGCACTGCGAGGGACTTTTGGTCAAGGCAAACAGCTTCCCAGCCAAGGAGGGTAATCTTGAAAGCGCTGGGGGTTCAAACAGCCCTTTTAGCACTTTGGCCTAACTACACACAGTCAAGGAGGACCAGTTTAGCAACAGGGCAGCAGTCGCCTATATTCAGCTCCAGGATGAAAACTCACAGCAATATGCTATTAGGAGAGATGAAACCCATAACGCCTGGGGCGGAAGAACACCAGCAACATTTCGGAAGCAGTTTACCTCCCAGCGGATTTTTCTTTTGAACAAGTACAAGCTTCCCAGAGCACAACGAGTGGGTCTACGTCCCAGGTCTTCTCTGGGCTGGTCCACAGGTGGGGCCTACCACAGACAGACCTCCTCGTTTCCCACAAACTTTGATCTGATTTTGTTTCCGTACCCCAAGGTGCAAGATGCTCTGGTCTCTCCCTGGGACTGCAATCTAACCTATATTTTTTCCCCAACATTTCCTGTAAATGAGATTCCTCTTGAGGCTGTCAAGGGAGAACATAGTTGTCATAGCCAGTCCTCCATATTGACCAGGAGGCCCTCGGTTTTCCCTGGCCGTTCATTTCAGGGTACAGAAGACATTTCCCCTCCATAGCATACGCAGACTTGGGCTGCAAGCAGGGGCACTAAAGGGGGAGGATGAGCAACTCCGGTTGCTCCAGTTTCACTCCAGAGTGATCTCTACTTTGTTGTGTGCAAGAAGACATTCTACTTACAACATCTAGATCTAATTCTGGAACAAGTTTGCTTTTTCTTGGTAGGGCGAGACATTGATCCTATTGTCCTTCCAGTCTCAGCTGTTCTATACTTCCTCCAGGCCTTAGCCCACACTCGGGAGCTATGTAAGGATAGGCTATCTCGGCAGTAACACATTTAAATGGGCCACTAATCCTTCAGTTTGCACAACTTTTGAGGGTAGTCGTGAGGAGTCGGTCACCAAGAAAGAAAGAAAGATCTATTGGAGTTGCTGGATCTCATATCAGTTTGTTTCCGACAGAGTAATGTTCGGTTCAGGCCATCACTTACAAGGCAGTATCAATTACAAGAACTTTAAGCAGAAGGTTGTCAGATATTCAAGCTCTTGGAGCTTTAAAGTAAAAAAAAAATAAAAAAAATAAATAAAAAATATATATATATATATATATATATATATATATATATATATATATATATATATATATATTACTTTCTTTACAGAAAGTGTAGAGTTGGGTCTTGTAGATCATCCTGCAACAAACATAACAGCAGCCTGCTATTTAACAGACAGCTGGACATTCAAGAGAATCTATGGTGCCCATCTATACAGGGGTATCGTGGTCGTTCCTACATTCCTACTCAAACTTGACAGAATAGACCCGGGGGACTTTATAGGAAGGAGAATTCAGTCCTCTGTCTCATCCTAATTAGGAGATTGGTTTGAAAAGTAGATCCCACCCTGTCAGCTAGTTATTTATCACTAGTATGCTGCCCTATTGGCGTCAGGAAAACAGAAAATTGTATCAAATACTTACTGTAATTTTCCTTTCCTGACGCCAAACCATGGCAGCATACGGTCCCACCCTTATACGTTTCAGTATGTAGCTAATTACAGAGAATGGGGTGGGGCCTAACTAGGCCTTTCATTTATGCTATTCACTGGTCCTGAGGGAGTGGTCAAGAGGCGGAGCTCTATCACTAGTATGCTGCCATGGTTTGGTGTCAGGAAAGGAAAATTACGGTAAGTATTTGATACAATTTTCCATTTTCTTTTTGTAATTAAAACTGAATAAATAAACTCAATTTCAGTCATACATTTAGGCCAGAATGCATTCAGCCACATGTCTAGGGTAAAAATTTTTCAATAAGCGTATATTTACTGGTTTGTGCAAAAGTTATAGCGTCTACAAACTAGGGTATATTTTCTGAAATTTAAGTAACTTTTAGTTTATGACTTAAGGTGCTTTAATGGCAGGGCAGTACAACCCCCCAAAGACTCCATTTTGGAAAATAGACACCCCAAAGAATTTGCTAAGAGGCATGTTGAGCACATTGAATATTTTTTTTGTCACAAGCGATTAAAAAATGACAAAAAAAAAAAAAAAATTTACACAAAGTTGTCACTGAAATGATATATTGCTCAAACATGCCATGGGCATATGTGAAATTTTCGGAGGCCCTAAAATGTAAATATAGCCCCAACCCCCCCCCCCCCCAAATTACCCCATTTTGGAAAGTAGACACCCCAAGGTATTTGCTGAGAGGCATGTTGAGTCCATGCAATATTTTATATTTTGCCATAAGTTTTGGGAAAATTACAAAAATTGTATTTATTTTCTTCACAAAGTTGTAACTAAATGATATATTGCTCAAACATGCCATGGGCGTTTGTGAAATTACACCCCAAAATACATTCTTCTGCTTCTTCTGAGTACAGGGATACCACATGTGTGGGGCTTTTTGGGAGCCTATCTGTGTACAGGACCCCGAAAACCAATCACCGCCTTCCGGCTTTCTAAGGGCGTACAATGGTGATTTCACTCCACACTACCTATCATAATTTCGGAGGCCCTGAAATGTCAAGATAGCACACCCCCCCCCCCCAAATGACCCCGTTTTGGAAAGTAGACACCCCAGGGTATTTTCTGGCTAGGCTACCAAAAAGTCCCACACATGTGGTATTCTCATACTCAGGAGAAGCAGCAGAATGTATTGTGGGGTAAAATTCCACATATACCCATGTCATGTGTGAGCAATATATCATTTAGTGACAACTTTGTGTAAAAAAAAAAATGGAATCAACATGCCTCTCAGCAAACAGCTTAGGGTGTCTACTTTCCAAAATGGGGTAATTTGGTGAGGTTTTGAACTGTCCTGGTATTTTATGCACAACATTAGAAGTGTATGTCCCACATCACCCACTCCTCTAACCACTTGAAGACAAAGACCCGACACCTGTTTTTTTTTTTTGCTAGAAAATTACTTTGAACCCCCAAATATTATATATATTTTTAAAGCAAAGGCCCTGCAGATTAAAATGGTGGGTGTTGCAATTTTTTTTGTACACAGTATTTGTGCAACGATTTTTCAAACGCAATTTAAAAAAAAACACACACACACTTTTTTTAATTTTTATGCACTAAAACACACTATATTGCCCAAATTTTTGCTAAAATATAAAAGATGATCTTATGCTGAGTACATAGATACTAAACACGACATGCTTAAAAATTGTGCACAACCGTGCAGCGACGACAAACTACATATGTTTTTAAAATCCTTTAAAAGCCTTTAAAGGTTACCACTTTAGATTTACAGGTCTACTGCTAAAATTACTGCCCTCGATCTGACTTTTGCGGTGATACCTCACATGCATGGTGCAACAGCGGTTTACATATGACACGAGCCCGATGCTTGCATTCGCCTTTGCGCATGAGCATGGGGGGACAGGGGGTGTTTTTTTTTTCATTATTATTTACTTTGCCTTTTTATTTTATTTTTACACTGTTCCTTTCTTCTTTTTTTTTTTTGGTTTTAAAGTGTTTATTGAAGTAAAATAATAAAATTAACAACTCTCTTCCCACGCAGGGGGATCAAAAAGACAACTGATGTTGTTTATGTAGAAAACAATGAACTAGAAATTAACAAGAGATACAATGCAAAGGAAGTATTCAAATATATAGCTTCTATGCAACAAGGATAATCGGAGACAAAGTGGGAACCCTGTTTGATATGCAAACTAAGCTACCATCTGCCTTGAAATCCAGACACCTCATTTTGGGATCATGCTGTGTCCAGGCTTCAATGGCCTCTGGTACCCGGATGATAAGTATGTCCTGGTTTGTTCATAAAGTATGAGGCAGTACAAATGGGCTCCTTATGATAACAAAAATGCTTAGAAGTCATCCTCTCTGAGCCAGTATCTGTTCTGCTAAATTCTGAGCTTAAACTAAGGTGGGTGACCAAGTTAAAATATACTGTATGCGAACCAAACAAATCATAGAGATAAAAGAGATAAATCTTGTAACCTCCGCTTCACATCCCACCATTCTGATCCGGTGGGAAAGAAGAGTATAGAGGAGGAAGTAAGGAGAAGGAGAGAGATAGAATTAGGAAGAGAAGGATGGGGAGGAAGGCTTTTGCTTCGAGGAGAGCTGGAGTGGGGTGTGAGGCATCAGTGTGGGGGGACCTAAAAGACAATGTTATGGTTGAATTAGGGACTAGAGGGTCACGCCAATATGATGGGCCCATGGTTCCCATATGTGTTTGAATTTTTCAGTCTTATCCAGGATAATGTTGGAATTTTTTTCCTGGTACATGATCCAGGAGACTTTCTGTTTGGTTAAGTGGAAGGAGACCTTAGGAAGTTTCCAAGCCCGGGCTATGGTAAGTTTAGCTCCAATGAGAATATAGTGGATTAGAATTTGGTCATATTTAGGAATTTTGGGGACTTTTTGGTTTAAGAGTGCTATTGTTGGGGTTTGTGGGACCACCTTGCCAGTGACTTTGCGGATTAAATTGAAGATTTTGTTCCAATAGCCTCTAATTCTTGGGCACTCCCAAAAAGTGTGTAGGAGAGAGCCCAAGTGGTCACATCCCCTGAAACATAGAGGGGAGGATTGTGGGTAAAATTTAGCCAATCTAGTTGGGACTAGGTACCATCGGGACATGACCTTAAGGTCTGCTTCGGTTAGGGAGACATTTAGGATCCCCTTGAAGGCGGAAGCAAAATATGAGTGCCAGGTGTCTAGATCCCACTCAAATCCGACCTCACGTTCCCAGTTCAGCATATAGGTTGCTTTCTGTTGTGGCTCGGCTAATGCTGAGTAAATGAGGGAGATTCCCCCCTTCATGTCCACGGCTCAGGAACACCATTGCTCGTAAGGAGTGGTAGTAAGGGGAAGAGGTTCCTGGGAGGAGATCAAGTGTAGGAAATGTCTTATTTGGTGGAAGCAAAACTTTTCTGATTGGGGCATTTCTAGATTTGATGTGCAGTGGGTCAGTTTGAGGCGACCACTAGAGTTTACAAAATGACCTCTTTTATATAAGCCCTTATCAAGCCACCACTGGAACGCTTTTATGTTCATGCCTGGTGGGAAAAGGGGATTATTAAAGATGTAAGCTAGGGGGTGGCATTTATATGTTATAATGTTTAGTTTATGTAACGTGTCAAACAATGCAAATGAATGTGAAAGGGAGGGGGGGGGATTGGTGGTCTAGATTTATGGGGACGCCAAAGAAGATAGTCTATAGTAAAGTTGGGTATAGCTTGTCTTTCCATCTCTATCCATTCTGGTTTTGGACCTCTAGAATAAATGGCCGATATTTGGCTAAGAACAGCACATATAGTCCAGCGCCCGGGATATTTTTGAAAAGCAAAATGCAACAGGCATAAAAATTAAATGTTTTAATAAACCAGTGGTAAACCTGTCATAGATAATAATCTAAGGTAATAGTAGTGACTACTAATGAAACCAAGTTTAAAAGCACTGTTGTAGAAAAAACACATTAGTGCAGAGGAAACCACACACACACAATAACACAGTGTTAAAAATGTAGAAAACCAAATTCTCTGTTATATAAATCAATGTATATTGCACTTAACATCAGCATGTGCTTGAATGGGGGAACAGTCAGCCTTGAACAGCAGGAGACTAACACTGGAGATCCATCCAAATATGTCCCACAGGAAGCACTGGGTAGAATGATAAGAACAAAACACAGGCTCCAAGCAGGTGACAGTAGGCGAGATGAAAGGGATAAAACAAAGTACTCACAGCCAAGAGGAAGTGCTCAAATCTACCTCATTCCTTGGGGAGGCTGGCGTCATGTGGGGGAGCTCACTGGCTCAGGTAGATGGTAGGGTAGCCGCGGCGTGGAGGTGTACAGCTCCGCCATGTGGAGAGCAGCCTGGCCGGAGCTTCGTGTCTATGATGGATGACGTCAGCACAGGGAAGCCGCTGGAGCGTCGACGAATGTAAACATGCCGCTGGTCTGCCGGAAGGTGTCTCCATAATGATGAAACCTCTTTGATGAGGTGTGGTGACACTGCACTGAGATTGAAACTGGATCTGGAAAGCCAGGCATGGGGAAGATGGTGCTGGCGGCAGGCTGATGGAGCTCACATCTGCCTGACCAGCCTGGGGAATAGCCAAAAAACATGTAAGCAATGGATAATGGAAAAAAATAAAAAAAACCCTGAGAGACAAGTATCCGAATGACGAATTGAGAATGAACCAGACAGTTAGATTCATCTCGACATTTAATGAGAATTATAAATCAATCTCTAAAATAGTCAGAAAACATTTTGGTATTCTTCGTCTGGACCAACGTCTTGCTCTGGTATTACCTGAGGTTCCACAGGTGACGTTCCGAAAAGAACGTACTATAAAAAACTTGCTAGCACCCAGCAAAATAATAAATAAATCTTCCAAATCTCCTCCTGATATTAGATCTTTTTTTCACGACAGAAAGGGCATATTCCAGTTTAAAAAGAGGGGGTGCCTTACGTGCCAATTCATTGCCCATGGCACCAAGACTATCACAACCAATACAGGCAAGCAATATGAGATTAGGCAATTTATCACCTGTTCTACTGATTTTGTCATATATGTTTTGCGTTGCCCCTGTGGGTTGGTCTACGTTGGCCGGACCATTCGGGCTTTACGGGCCAGAGTGGGGGATCACCGTAGACTCATCTCCAAGGGGTGCGATGAACACAGTGTACCCCGACACTTTTTACGTTTCCATGACAAGGACATTAGACTTCTGGAGGTCTTTGTTATTGAAACGATTCAAGCACATGCTGATGTTAAGTGCAATATACATTGATTTATATAACAGAGAATTTGGTTTTCTACATTTTTAACACTGTGTTATTGTGTGTGTGGTTTCCTCTGCACTAATGTGTTTTTCCTACAACAGTGCTTTTTAACTTGGTTTCATTAGCAGTCACTACTGTTACCTTAGATTATTATCTATGACAGGTTTACCACTGGTTTATTAAAACATTTGGTTTTTATGCCTGTTTCATTTTGCTTTTCAAAAATATCCCGGGCGCTGGACTATATGTGTTGTTCTTGTGATGATCTGTTTCTACCAGTTACAGTTTGTCTGGCTGCACGGGTTATTTTTTGGTCTCCCCTTTCTACATTGTGTATGTGCTGTGTGAAATATACATATTGTACATGTTATACAGCACATGTGTTGTTTTAAAACTCTCCGAGTGGTTTACCACTGGCGCTGGGTCATTACTCTGTGTCTTTTTCCGATATTTGGCTAAGATGTGCTGCCTGGTAGTACCACCAGAGGTTGGGTAGTCCAAGACTCCCTTTTTTCCTTGGTCTAAAGAGTGTCTTTTTAGGAAGCCTGTGGTTTGATTTACTCCAGATAAATTGGATGATCGAGGATTGTAAATTGTGCATATGTAATTTGGGGACAGGAATGGGAAGGGAATGGAAGAGATATAGAATCCGTTGGAGTAGAGTCATTTTAACCGCATTTAACCATCCTAACCAGGACAATTTATGCAGTGACCATTGTTCGAGATCAGATTTAAGCTTTGTGAACATGGGAGGATAGTTAAAGCGGTATAGTTGGTCTATTAGGGGGGTTAACTGTATGCCTAGATATGGGATGGAGGTCAAGCTCCATGCAAAGGGGAAATGGTCCCTTAAGTGTTCCACTAAGACTGAAGGGGTAGAAATGTTGAGGGCAATAGACTTGCCCATATTCACTTGAAGGCCTGAAATCTGTGCAAAATTTTTTAGAAGTGATAGGACATTGGGGGTGGAAATGAGGGGGGATGTGATGAAGAGGAGGACGTCATCTGCGAAAAGAGTGCATTTGTGTATTGATTGACCACATTTAACGCCATGGATGTCTGGGTGGTGTCTTATTGCAATAGCCAAATTTTCTATGTCTATGGCAAAGAGAAGAAGGGATAAAGGACATCCTTGTCTAGTCCCTTTGGTTATGGGGAAGGAGTCTGATAGGTGTCCTTGGATTCTGATCTGGGCTTTAGGCTGGGAATAGAGGGCTGCAAGGAGATTAATGAAATGAGAACCAAACCCCCATCTCTCTAAAGTACCAAATAGATAAGGCCAGGTGACAGTGTCAAAGGCCTTTTGAAGATCTATGGATAAAAGGTAACCTTCTTGATGTGGATTGCCATCCCATTTTGACTTTAGCAGGGAGATGATATCTACTGCCCTCCTTATCTGATCCGGACCCTGTCTTCCTGGTATAAAGCCCACTTGATCCCTATGAACATAGGACCCTATAAAGGAGCCTCGTCTGTTGGAGAGGATTTTCGTTATAATTTTTAGATCATTGTTCATAAGAGATATAGGTCTGTAGTTGCTTACTTGGCTCTGGACTTTACCCTGTTTGGGAATGACCAAGATGTAGGCTAAATTAGCCGCTGGATCTAATGGTGAATCCTTATTGAGGGAATTGAAGAACCGGACCAGATAAGGAGATAACACTGCTCCAAACTTTTTATAATAAAGTGTCGAGAAACTATCTGGGCCTGGGGCTGAACCCTTTTTAATATCTTTTATAACCTCCATAACTTCCTCTACAGAAATAGGGGCTTCCATTAACGAGCGATGGGATTCAGAGATTTTAGGGAGGAGGATACTGTCAAAAAATGTATTAAGTTTGTGGCTTTTGTCCGGAGTGGGGTATGAGTATAGTTTACAGTAGAAAGAGTGGAATGTTTCCAGTATTGCTTTGGGGTTTCGGGTTAAGTTACCCGACAGGGATTTAATTTTGGGTAGGGCTTGAAATCTATGTTTGGGTGAAAGTTTTGAGGCGAGCTGGGGTCCAAATTTGTCAGAGTTAAGGTAGAATCTCCCACTTACAAATTTTAAATGTTTTTATCTGCATTAGATGTGAGAGCAGTATTTAGTTCAATCCTGGATGTGTCTAATTTAGCTTGCGAGGAGGAAGTGGGGTGTTGCTTGTAAAGTTTACATGTGGATTGGAGATTTTTTTGTAAGTTTTTAAGGTCTATTTGTTTTTCTCGTTTTAATTGTGATGCTAGTTATATAAGGTTGCCCCTTACTACTGCTTTATGAGCTCCCCATAAAGAGCTTGGAGAAATATCTGGTGTAACATTAATGCGGAAATATTCCGTGATATCTTTTTTGATCATAGTACAGTGTACCGGGTTGGAAAGGAGGGCTTTATTGAGGCACCACTGTGGAGGGCTCGTTTTGTTTAGGAAACCACAAATTTTGGTGGAAACCAAGGAATGGTCAGACCAAGGGACGTCGCTAATGGTTGCTCGAGATGCTAAATGTATGTCAGTGGAGTGCAGAAAAATGTGAGATTTGTCAAGCATATAATCGAAGGCAATATTCTAATCCCCTCTCATGATCACCTTGCCCTCCAGGTGGGGGGAGAGAGGGTTAACCATGGAAGAGAAGAAGGAAGCCTATCCTTTATTAGGGGCATAGTATGATATAATGGAGAAAAGTGTACCATTTATATGGCCTTTTACAAGAATGCATCTGCCCTCCTCATCCTTAACAGTTTGGGTTAAAGTAAAGGGAGTGCGTTTAGATATGAGGACAGCTACTCCTCTTTTTTTGTCATCTGCGTTGGCTAGGTAGAAGATAGGATAATTACGGTGCATGAAGGGTGGGTTAAAGCTCTTCGGGAAGTGGGTCTCTTGAATGAGGATGATGTCCAACCCCTTCGAGTGGTAGCTATGTAAGGCCTTGCGCCTTTTCACTGGGGAGGTTAGTCCTTGTGTGTTGTGGGACGCAATTTTGAGAAATGACTGTGGGGGAGGTTCGTCAGCCATGGGCATTGTGGGGAATGTTCGCCAATAATAAACTATTTCTTACCCGGTTTAGAGGAGTGGGTCCATCAATCTGGGGAGTATGATTCCAGCTTTGGAATTCAGGATGCCAGACACGGCCAGCTCTCCTCGAAGGCACCTGGGAGGGGGGAAAAAGAAGGACGGGGGAAAAAAGGACAGAACAGGAAGAGACAAGAGAATAAAAGAAGATGAGAAAGAAGGAGTCCAGCGTATGAAGTACCCTGAATCCTTTGGTTGCAGGATCAGAACCTGCACTGAAACCCTAAAAAATTAAGGGTTCAGTAAAAAAGTAACCCGAAATAGGGCTGCAAGTCTATTGTCGCCAAGGGATCAAAATTCCTCTTGGTTACAATAGGTGGAGTAGCATTCAGCCCCGCTCCGGGCGCAGGGCATCCTAAAAAAAACAAATATGGGGGAGATCCCCCTATAACAATTACTTACTTTACCTTATCAAAAGTAACATTAAATGATATTAAATTAGCATCTTGAAAAGGGTGAGATGAACATTGTAAACTGGAATAGACCAAACATTAAAAATAAAAAAGTGAAAGACCAGCCTCATATCTTGCCGAACAATCCTGTGAGGAAGGATCAATATATCAGGAGAGGGTAGGGAGGGGAAGGGGAGTAATAGGGGAGGGAAGGGAAAAGGGAATGGGGAGAAGGGAGGTGGGGTAGGGTGACGCTTTGGGGGGATCAGAAGTGTCCCGAGCTGAAGCTTCTTCTTGAGTTCAAA
Source organism: Lithobates clamitans (assembly GCA_037952925.1). NCBI lineage: Eukaryota > Metazoa > Chordata > Amphibia > Anura > Ranidae > Lithobates > Lithobates clamitans. The sequence continues at coordinate 212,644 of JBBGZY010001138.1, forward strand.
AAAAGTTGCGGGTGGAAGGGGAGAGTAAATCGAGTAGGTCTTGAAAAAGACCGGGTGTGTGTAGGAGAAGCTTCTACACCATCAAAGGTTTCCCTTGAAACGGAAAAGGTAGGGACTTGGCCCAGTGGATCAAATGACAACAGAGTTCATCTGGGGGGCGTGCTGTTTCTTTGTTTGCTGTTCCACCCACAACGGGGTAAGGGGGCTGTTTGGTGGAGGCCTTGTGGATGAGGTTGGCCGATTCTCTGAATTGTGTGGGGGCAGGTCCTGAGATATGAGCCCAAGGTGGAGAAGTAAGTGCTCGCCCGTTTGGAAATTCGAGAAACTGTAGGATTTTTCTCTGTAATGGAATTGCAGGCGGAAGGGAAAGGCCCATCTGTACTTGATCATCTTCTGTGATAGAATGTCCAGAAGTGGTCTGATTAATCTTCCTTTCTGAATTGTGGTTGGGGAGATGTCCGCAAAAATTTGGATTTTGTTACCAAATAAAGTGATGTCATCCTTAAAGCGAGATCTTTTCATTATCTCTTCTTTTACCCCATAAAAGTGTGGCTTGACTACTATATCCCGGGGGAGTCTATCCTGGCAGAGGGGTTGTAGCACTCTGTGGGCCCTGTCCAATTCGAGCTTATGGTCCGGGATGTCAGGGATGTATTCTTTGATTAGAGATTTGATGGCGCTAGAGATATCAGTATTAGCTTCAGGAATACCTCTTACGCAGAAGTTATAGCGTCTGCTTCTATTCTCTAAATCTTCAATTTTGGAGCATTTTCGAGTTGATCCTGTAAAGACTGGATACAGGAAGCTTGTTGGTTGGTGCGTGCTGCAGATTCGTCTACAGCATGTTCAATAGCATCCATTCTAGCTCCTAGACTCTGAAGATCTGCTTTAATTGAAGAGATGATTTGCATTGCATTTTGTGCTAGCCCTGCAGCCAGCATGTCAGAAAATCTGCTGAGAAGTTGAGCCATTTCTGGGGGATGATTATTAGTAATGGGAGAAGCCTGTGGGGAATCCACAATGCTATCAGGGGAATTGAATAGGGGAGAGTATGGGTTACCATTCTGCGTTCTGCTCAGGAGAGATTCAGTAGAAGCAGGGGATGCTAAGTAGCCTTGGGCGCCCAGGAGATTACTCACATGTGCTGTGGCAGGTGTAGATAGAGCCAGAGGGTTCACTGGGCCCTGCTGGATCACAGTGTCTCCGCATGGAGAAGTTGCGGCCGCCATCTTGGGAAGCACAGGGGGAGCTAGGCCAAATTGCCGGTTTATGTCCTTCTTAGGCTGGGTTTCCGGACACTTAGACTGGTGCCCGGGACTATTAGGGTGCGATGTCTGGTCTTCTCGCTGGGATCCACTAGAAATAGCAAGTGTGCTGTGCTCTGGAGGGCCGGAGCGGTGTGGAGCTCCCAGTTAGTGTGGCGCTCCGGAGGTCCTGCGCATACGCACTTCACTTCTTTTGTTTAATCATTTTTATTGTTATCACAGGGAATGTAAATATCCCCTATGATAGCAATAGGTAGTGACAGGTACTCTTTAAAAAAAAATGGTGTCTATTAGACCTTTCTAATTTAGATCTTTCCTCTGCTCTCAAAGCATCTGACCACACCAAGATCGGTGGAATAAGATGCTTTCTCAATTTCCCAATGACGCTGTTTATATTCAGCAAAATCAAAGTGATAAAATGCTCGTAGCTTTCGGTTTCTTAGGCCATATAGATGAAAGGAGCCATTCTTGTCTTCAATCAGCTCTATGGTCAGTCAGAGACAGGAGAGCCTGAGAAAACCAGAGAAAAACATGAAAGCATGTAAAAGCAGTCTAGCAGTGCAGGGGCGTAACTAGAAATCACAGGGCCCCATAGCAAAATGTTGTATGGGCCCCCCCCTCAAAAAAAAAATGAACTAATGCCATTGAAAAACAGATTACCACACTCACATATAATAAGAGCTTTAAAGTGCTGGTGTCAGTGCTCCCTTATCTCAGTGCTGGTGTCAGTGCTCTTATCTCAGTGCTGGTGTCAGTGCTCTCTATCCTGGTGCTGGTGTCAGTGCTCTCTATCTCGATGCTGGTGTCAGTGCTCTCTATCTCGGTGCTGGTGTCAGTGCTCTCTATCTCAGTGCTGGTGTCAGTGCTCTCTATCCTGGTGCTGGTGTCAGTGCTCTCTATCTTAGTACTGGTGTCAGTGCTCTCTATCTCAGTGCTCTCTATCTCAGTGCTGGTGTCAGTGCTCTCTATCCTGGTGCTGGTGTCAGTGCTCTCTATCTCAGTGCTGGTGTCAGTGCTTACTATCCTGGTGCTGGTGTCAGTGCTCTCTATCCTGGTGCTGGTGTCAGTGCTCTCTATCTCGGTGCTGGTGTCAGTGCTCTCTATCCTGGTGCTGGTGTCAGTGCTCTCTATCTCAGTGCTGGTGTCAGTGCTCTCTATCTCAGTGCTGGTGTCAGTGCTCTCTATCTCAGTGTTGGTGTCAGTGCTCTCTATCTCGGTGTTGGTGTCAGTGCTCTCTATCTCGGTGTTGGTGTCAGTGCTCTCTATCTCGGTGCTGGTGTCAGTGCTCTCTATCCTGGTGCTGGTGTCAGTGCTCTCTATCCTGATGCTGGTGTCAGTGCTCTCTATCTCGGTGCTGGTGTCAGTGCTCTCTATCTCGTTGTTGGTGTCAGTGCTCTCTATTTCGGTGTTGGTATCAGTGCTCTCTATCTCAGTGTTGGTGTCAGTGCTCTCTATCTCGGTGTTGGTGTCAGTGCTCTCTATCTCGGTGTTGGTGTCAGTGCTCTCTTTCCTGGTGCTGGTGTCAGTGCTCTCTATCCTGGTGCTGGTGTCAGTGCTCTCTATCCTGGTGCTGGTGTCAGTGCTCTCTATCTCGGTGCTGGTGTCAGTGCTCTCTATCTCGTTGTTGGTGTCAGTGCTCTCTATCTGGGTGCATGTGTCAGTGCTCCCTATCTCGGTGCTGGTGTCAGTGTTCTCTATCTCGGTGCTGGTGTCATTGTTCTCTATCTCTGTGCTGGTGTCAGTGCTCTCTATCTCGGTGCTGGTGTCAGTGCTCTCTATCCTGGTGCTGGTGTCAGTGCTCTCTATCTCGGTGCTGGTGTCAGTGCTCTCTATCTCGGTGCTGGTGTCATTGCTCTCTATCCTGGTGCTGGTGTCAGTGCTCTCTATCTCGGTGCTGGTGTCAGTGCTCTCTATCTCGGTGCTGGTGTCAGTGCTCTCTATCTCGGTGCTGGTGTCAGTGCTCTCTATCTCGGTGCTGGTGTCAGTGTTCTCTATCTCAGTGCTGGTGTCGGTGAGGGAGGTAGCAGTGGAGAAGCCAATCAGCAGGCAGTGCCAGCTCAGGATGCGGAGCACCCGGCCCACTATGGCAGAGGATAAGCCCTGGACTGGGACCTCCCAATTCCCCCCTCAGTGGAGCCCTGCATAGGCAGGGGTAAGGGCAGGGTGGAGGGAGGGGTCAGGGGCTGCCAATCACAGGTGGATACACTGGGACACTGGCACAGGACTGAGCTGTCCTTAATGTTAGTGACACATGATCAGGAAGAATGGAGTGGGGGGGATTGGGCAGGGGTGGATATAAAGATGAGTCTCTGGCTGTGGCTGAGGGATGTTGCAGGAACATGGATGCGGGGTGGGGTGGCTCTCTCTCATAAAAAAAAAATGTTGTTGGTCGCTGGCTGCAGAAAACGTTGTGGCATGGTGGTAGCTTTGCCTCTCCCTGCAGCTGCAGCCCCTGATCCCCCCCCCACACTGATTGACAGCCCCAGAGAGGGGCAGCCCAGACACTTCTCTCCTACCTTCCCTTCTGTCGGATCGGCTCCATACAGCGCTCGTGAGGCCTCCTCCGCGGTGCCTTCCTCTCCTGGTCAGCCAGATGCCTCCTCCGGGGTGCCTTCCTCTTCCTCTCCTCATTAGCCGGATGCCTCCTTCGGGGTGTGCGGAAACCGCCGCACCGCTGAGCACTCCAGTGGTGGTGCGGGGGGGGGTGACGGCTGAGGGGGGGGCGCGATCTGTGTCTCCCGAGCAGAGGGAATTGTGCTCACTGCTCAGGCTGCTGGAATCTCCTCCCCCCTCTCCTCCTGAAGACAACACAGCACTGGCCTCGCCTCCTCCTAAAGACGGCTATGCTCCGACCCCTCTCTCCACTGCTTGGTCATGCTTGGAGCTCACAGGCAACCCGCTGCTGGTTGCGCCGTGCCTGTGGTGACGTTTTTTAGCAGAGGCGGCTCTTCAACTAGCCTAATTGCCGAATTAGAGAGCCGCCTCTGCCGGGCCCTACACTGCTGCGGGCCCCATAGCGCATGCGTGGGTTGCTATGGCGGTAGTTCCGCCACTGTAGCAGTGTGAGAGCTATCGTGAGAGCAAACGCTGTTGCTGTCAAGATAAATAAATCAGTGCTGCAGCTGAATGGTGTACCTGAAATACAAACAATAGTAACAATAAAACATTAACTCAATAAAACAACTTTTTTTTATTGCAATCTGTGCCAAAAAAAGAGTAAAAAATATATGCCGAAGCATGGGGGCAAACTGCCCCTAATGTTAGGGGTAAATCGCCCCTCCACCCCTGCCCCCATGCTTCAGCATATATGCTCTTGCTTTTCAACTGTGGTGGTAAAATCACTTCCTATAGTGCTGGATTCGCTGATTTACGTATCGTGAGAGCAAAACGCTGTTGCTGTCAAGATAAATCAGTGCTGCAGCTGAATGGTGTACTTACAAAGAAGATAATGATTAACAATAAAACACAGTAAACAGTAAAGTATAAAATAATTACATACCTGCAGAGCAAACATGATAAAACATAGTAACAATAAAACATTGCAGTTAAGCATAAAATACAGTAAAAAAGAGTTGAACAATAGAGATAATAGAGAGAGAAGAAAAAGACTATTTTTGGCTTTTTTATTTTATATATATATATATATATATATATATATACACACTTTTATTTTTACACTTTTTTTGTAACTGTAATGGTTCCAGGTTTGGGTCTCTCAAAATGCGATGGCATCTTTGGAGACCCTGTAAAGTGTGTCCTATGACTGTGCAGTGCTGTACCCTACGCTAATGCCCTGTACACACGGTCGGATTTTTCAACGGAAAATGTGTGATAGGACCTTGTTGTCGGAAATTCCGACCATGTTTGGGCTCCATCACACATTTTCCATCGGAATTTCCGACCCACAAAGTTTAAGAGGTTGCTATAAAATTTTCCGACAACAAAATTCGTTGTCGGAAATTCCGATCGTGTGTACACAAATCCGACGCACAAAGTGCCATGCATGCTCAGAATAAATTAAGAGACGAAAGCTATTGGCTACTGCCCCATTTATAGTCCAGACATACGTGTTTTACATCACCGGGTTTAGAACGATCGGATTTTCCTTCCGACAACTTTGTATGACCGTGTGTATGCAAGACAAGTTTGAGCCAACATCCGTCGAAAAAAATCCATGGATTTTGTTGTCGGAATGTCCGATCAATGTCCGACCAGGTGTACAGGGCAGCAAAATACTCCACTAGCGTGTGGTAGCATTAGAACATTCACCAATTAAGAGACCAGGTTGGTCAGGACAGGAGGGACAATAAAAGCGGGTGTCACGCATGTATCCGCTTTTCCTACAGACATGACATCTTCTTTGGGGGGGTTCGTTGGGCAGGGGTACCACGGAGGACATACGGAAAATGCCTCTCATGCAGCCAGCTCACGGCATTTGCATTGGGAAGTTGGGGCACAGCACCATCTGGAAACAGAAGGGCTGTGATAACCTCTTCCTGGAATTTAAGGAAGGATCCAGTTCATCCTGATGCCTTGTATAGCACATAAGCGTTCACCAGAGCCAATTGAAATAGGTATACAGGCACTTTTTTGTACCAACGCCTGGCTCTATGGTCAATTAAGTACGGCGCCATCAACTGGTAATTGAGGTCCACCCCTCCCATATTAAGGTTATATTCATGAACACACCACAACACCAGTCGCCGTTGGAATTTGGACTGTCATATCTGCATGAAGGGAGGACAGAACAAAAATATTCCGTGAACCCCTCCATTTCACTGCAAGCAAATTATTACATCTCGAGCAGGCTCTCTTCCCCAGCCTAAGACAGGAATCTACAAGCCTCTGGGGTAAGCTCTGGCGATTAGATCGCACGGTGCCACATGCGCCAATTCCACAATCAAAAAGAGGATGAAAAAGTGGCACGCTTGTGTAATAATTGTCCACGTACAAGTGGTACCCCTTTCCGAATAAGGGTGACACCAAGTCCAACACATTCTTACCAGATTGTAGTCTGGGCAGTTCTCCGGCTCTACGTGACAATTTTTTCCTTCGTAAACCATAAAACTATATGTATAGCCTGTTGCCCTGTCACAGAGCTTATACAACTTGACCCCATATCTGGCACGCTTGCTGGGAAGATACTGTTTGAAAGACAAGCGGCAAGAAAACTTAATCAGGGACTCATCAATGTAGACAACTTGATTGGGGGTAAACAAGGCTGCAAACTGTTGGTTGATGAGGTTTACGAGGGGCCGAATTTTGTAGAGCTGATCAAATCCAGCGTCACTCCGAGGATCACAGAGTTCATTGTCATTGAAGTGCATAAATCGCAAGATCTATTCATATCTAACCCTGGTCATGGATGCAGAGAACACAGGCATATGGTAAATTTGGGTCAGTGGACCAATATGACCATAACTTACTGTTAGAAACCATGAATCAGACTGAGATAGAAGTACAGTTGAATCTCACTTGTTTAATAATAATTTAAAAAATGGTAAACAGAGTAAACGTAGTCAAAACATAGCCAGAGTTCAGGAAACGGAACAGATAGTCAGACAATCCAAAACGCCAGGGAGCCAGAGATGAACGTAGCAGAACAGCAAGCAGGATCTGGAGCCAGAAGGAAAGTCAGCCAAGCAAGTCTTTAACAGGAACACAGGAGAGTGTCTCTGGAGATGTGACAAGGGTGAGGGCAGAGATCATCTGGGCTGGACGGCATAAGTAGGCAGGATATCAATAACAGATGAGTCACTGTGGAGAGATAGGAGCTGGCAATTAGCCGACAGCTGAGAGGCCAGCTTAGAGAAGGATGGGCTGAGCCCAGCCCTGACAGTACCCCCTCCTGAATGACCCCTCCCCCTCAGAGGACCACCAGGCTTGAGGGGAAAACATCTATGGAAATCACGGAGGAGGTCAGGGGCATGTATGTCTGAGGATGAGACCCAAGAGCGTTCCTCTGGACCGTACCATTTCCAATGCACCAGGTACTGTATGCGCCCACGGAATCTACGGGAGTCAACAATGGACTGTACTTCATACTACTTATGGTTCTCAACCTGTACGGGTGAGGAAGAGGCACTGAGGTGGTAAAGCGGTTGCAGACCAAAGGTTTTATTAAGGAGACATGAAATACATTTGAGATACGCATATTAAAAGGAAGGTCTAATGCGTAAGCCACTGGGTTAATCCTATCAAGAATACGGAAAGGCCCAATAAATAAAGGTGTGAAGTTCAGAGAGGGAACACGAAGTCGGAGGTTGTGAGATGACAGCCAGACCCTGTCCCCAACCTGGTAGGAAGGCACAGGCAGGCATCTGCGGTCAGCATGGAGTCTGTACCTATCATTAACATGTCACAAAGCCTCCTGGACTTGTGCCCAAGTGGAACGAAGACCACAGAGATGCTCCTCTAACGCAGGAATACTCTGCGGAACAAATGAGTCAGGCAACATGAAAGGTTGGAAACCATAGTTTGCCATAAACAGAGACAATCGGGAAGCAGAATTCAAGGCACTATTGTGAGCAAACTCCGCCCACAGTAAGAGGTCTGACCAGTTGTTATGATGGTCAGAAATATAGCAACGTAGGAATTGCTCCAAGGACTGATTGGTTCTGCGGCCCCATTAGTCTGCGGGTGATATGCAGAGGAGAAAGCAAGCTGAATTCCCAACTGTGCACAAAAGGCTCACCGGAACCGGGACACAAACTGACTACCCCTGTCCGAGACAATCACCTTGGGAAGCCCATGTAAGCGAAAAATCTCCTGAGCAAAAATGGAAGCCAGTTCCTTAGAAGTGGGCAACTTCTTAAGTGGAATACAATAAGACTTTTTCGAGAGCCGGTCAACCACCATAAGGATAACTGTGTTGCCCTGGGAGTTGGGTAACTCCACAATTAAATCCATAGACAGGTGGGTCCAGGGCCTCTTCCCATTGGGTATGGGTTGTAGGAGGCCCACTGGATGGTGTTGTGGAGTCTTACTCTAAGCACACACGGAACAGGCAGCTACGAAGGTAGTTACATCAGCATGTAGACAAGGCCACCAGAATTGTTGGGAAAGGGCCCAAAAGAGTTGATTCTTCCCAGGGTGGCCAGCAGCTTTGGGAGAATGGTAAGTCTGGAGCACGGCAGTATGGAGACTCTCTGGGACAAAGCAGCGGTCACAAGGTTTCTCAGGAGGAGCATGAACCTGAGCAGCAAGAATTTTGTCACCCAAAGGAGAAGTGAGACTGGTGCGAACCGTAGTCAGAATACAATCAGGAGGAATCACAAGAACCAGAACCGACTCCATCTTGGAAGTGGAGTAAAATTGTTGTGACAAAGCGTCAGCCCTTACATTCTTAGTACCGGGTAAGAATGAAACAATGTAATTGAAACTAGACAAGAAAAAAAAATATGATCTACCAAACTCTGAGATATTTAGATATCTCCAAATCAAAAATTTCTATACACCATTCCTAAAGGGGGATACACCATTATCCCAATTATCCATTTTTGAATCAATCTGTACAAAAGATCCATTTGCTAAAGGTACAATTTCATCACTTTATAATCAATTATATGGAGTAGCAAATCTTAATAGACCCTCTTACGTTCAGAGGTGGGAGGAGGACCTGGGACGAACTTTAGAAGACACGGACTGGTCTAACATATGGCTCACATCTAAGTCATCTTCACCCAACATCTTAGCACTGGAGACAAATTATAAAGTCCTAACTCGCTGGTACCTTGTACCCGCTAGAGTGGCAAAATATTTACCTAATACCTCAGCTCTTTGTTTTCGAGGATGCCCAGAAATAGGCACATATTTACACATATGGTGGACGTGCCCAGTAATCCAAACCTTCTGGAAGGAAGTCTTCGTGATTGCATCTAAAATATTTAAAAAAATAATACAACCAGATCCATATTTAACTTTACTTAATCTAAAACTGGAATGGTTAACACTCTCTCAATTCAAACTTATGATCCAACTAATAACGGCTGCAAAACAAACAGTGGCCAAGGCATGGAAATCTCCTACATTGGTACTAGCAGAAACAATTCACAGAATGAATAATACAATGTCCCATGCTAAGATGGTAGCCATTGATCAAAATCAAATTCCAAAATTTGAAAAACTTTGGCATCCTTGGATAAAACAACAGTTAATGTCAAACTTCAATGACTCTGTTCTATTGCCATGGTAACAGATTAAATGACTTACAGAGACACTCATTCTAAGGCTTCAAAGAGAACTAAAAAGAATAATAAACTGACGAGCGGGACAACCTTGTGGACCATACCTCTACCTTTCAACCCTTTTTCTTCTTTCTCTTTCCTATTCTCCACCTTACGATTAAAGCTCATTATCAGAATTTATTTGACCTAAATACACTCTACTTGTAAACAATATGTATAGTAGGTATAAATCATTTAAATACCTACAAAAGTAACTAAGGAAATGATATATTTCTTTAATTTAGCTTTACGTGAACCCAATGTTTAATATTTGAAATTTCATGATATTTACCTATATAAACCCTACTGTAAAACAATGAGCTTATTTTATAGATCCTTGTAAACTTACTTTATGTATCTTTATAATATTGTATACTCAATAAACTTCTTTTGACAAGGAAACTAGACAAGAAAAAAGCCCATTGCGCACCTTCTGGGAGAGAGGCGTTTAGCCTCGGACAAGAATGTAAGGTTCTTATGGTCAGTAAGAATGAGAACCAGCACAGTGGTACCTTCGAGGAGATGTCTCCATTATTTCAGGGCTAAAATGATCGCTAACAGCTCTCTGTCACTAATCTCATAATTGCACCCCGCAGGTGACAATTTCTTGAAAAAGTAGCCACAAGGATGCATAGCGCTCTCAGAGGTAGGACGTTGAGACAGAAGGGCACCAACTCCAGTCTCAGAAGCATCAACCTCAAGGATAAAAGGTAACGTAGGATCAGGATGTGCCAACACAGCGGCAGAAACAAAAGGCAGCCTTGAGACTGTCAAAGGCCTTAATGGACTCCAGGGACCAACTCTGTGGGTTACCGTCCTTTTTGGTCAAATCAGTCAGGGGCTTGACCAGAGAAGAGAAGTTAAGAATAAACTTCCGATAATAGTTGGCAAAGCCAAGACAACGCTGCAGAGGACGAAAAACTGACGGGTCAGGGCCACTGTAGGACTGCTGAAAGTTTCTCTGGGTCCATCAAAAAACCAGCAGTGGAAATGACATAACCGAGGAATTTAACCTGTTCATGATGGAATTCGCACTTCTCCAATTTAAAATAGAGATTGTTCTCTCTTAGTTTCTGAAGCACACGTCAGACATCTGTGTGGTGGCTCTCCAGGGACTTAAAAATATGAGGATATCGTCAAGATAAACCACCACAAATAACTGCAACAAATCTCAGAGGACATTGTTAATAAATTCCTGGAAAACTGCAGTGGTGTTACAAAGGCCAAAAGGTATTACGAGGTACTCATAATGGCCTGTTCTGGTATTAAACGCAGTTTTCCACTCGTCACCCTCCTTAATCCTCACAAGATTGTATGCCTCTCTCAAATCAAGCTTTGTGAAAACCGTTGCTCCCTTGAGGTGGTCAAATAACTCCGTAATCAATGGAATCACATAGGCATTCTTAATTGTGAAATGATTGAGACCTATAATCAATACAAGGTCTCAGTTCACCACTCTTCTTCTTCACAAAAAAGAAACCAGCACCAGCAGGAAACGAGGATTTGCAGATGAAACCTTGAGAAAGTGCGTCTGCAACATACTCCTCCATGGCCTTATCCTCCAAAACCGACAAAGGGTAAACCCATCCACGAGGGGGTATGGCACCAGGTTGAAGGTCAATTGCGCAATCATACGACCGGTGTGGAGGCAAACTACCGGCTTGACCTTTGTCAAAGACATCACTAAAATCGCAGTACTCCTCCGGCAGGGAGGAGAGAGAAGAAGTGCACAGGACCTTGGCTACCTTCTGGAAGCATGTCTTACTGCATTGTGGCAACCAGGAGAGAACCTTAGCACAGAGTCATTTAAAAGAGGGGTTGTGCCTCTGTAACCAAGGATAACCAATAACCAGTGGAAACTTAGGTGAGGAAATAACTCGGAATTGGATTATCTCATGGTGAAGTGCCCCTATGGCCATGGACAATGGAATAGTCTCATGAGTCACATGGGCAGGCTGTAGAGGTCTCCCGTCAAGAGCCTCAATGGCAAGTGGAGTGTCACGCAGCTGCAGCGAAATCGAGTGCTTCGATACAAAGGCAGCATCAATGAACAGGCCTGCAGCCCCAGAGTCGATTAGAGCATGTATCTCGACGGACAACTCAGCCAAAGAAAGGGTAACCAAAACCAGGGGCTTATCTTTCTGAATAACTGGGGAGGAAACAACGCCACCTAAGGTCTGTCCGTGACAGGACCTCAAGGTTCGGGTGTTCCCTGGATGGGTAGGAAAAGACTTCTAAAAGTGACCTGCCTGACCACAATAAAGGTACGATCTCTCCCTCCTCCTAAGGGTTCTCTCATCTCTCAATAATGCTATTATTATGCTAACATTATAATAATGTTATTATTATTGCTTTTTCAGCTTCCTTGGTTTACTATTAATCAATACATATCTTTTGATTCTAGCACATCCCAGTACCACACTTTAATCCATCCAGCGCATCCTCGCATATATTCTACGTTTCTACCCTTGGTATGTAATTGAGGCTTATTAGCCTATGTGACCAATAATGAATTTATTTAAGTAATTTTCTACCAATGCACTTATTTTTAGTTTTTACAGGCACCCTTCTGGGCCCCCTGTAGCCAACTACAGGGCTGAGTCCGACTACTGTCCACAGTTGCTTGGTGGTGCCTATTTCACTGCCCTGGGAGTTTGACATGGTATGTATATGACATGGGGTCTGGGAAACTTGAAGTCTAGGTCAGACTATATTGTGATTCCCCTGTAGTTTAATCGCTCACTAAATATGTATTATAATATTCGTGCTATATGATTGATTTTCTTTCCTTTTCTCTTTTAGTGTCCTTTTCTTTTCTACTACTTGTTTATTCCCCTGATGAAGCCAATGTATTGGCGAAACTAGTAGGGATGAATTGACTATCGACTACCTTTCAACATCTCTGGTGTCGGTCAATATATAAACTGCAAAGTGTCTTTTGTTTGTTTTTATAAACACATAATTTATATGTATCAATTATATATTTTTATACAGGGGGCTGCACATACAGGGGTTCTTCCAAAGAAGAGGCGTTCTTAAAAAAAGTGGCACTTCTGCTCTTGCTCCATCCATCTGAACATTTTCTTCTCTCTTCACAGGTAATCTGCGTTTATATTCCCATGTCCTGCAAACTGAAAATTGACTGACCGCTTACATACATTTTTGGTAATCTGCGTTTATATTCCCATGTCCTGCAAACTGAAAATTGACTGACCGCTTACATACATTTTTGGTAATCTGCGTTTATATTCCCATGTCCTGCAAACTGAAAATTGACTGACCGCTTACATACATTTTTGGTTTGTCACTGCTGTTTCAACTACATCTGTAGCCATGCTCACATTATTTCAATGTTTATTTAGCCATTAAGTCTTACCTAAATTATGGGTTTCCTTATCTTTACAATTTTGGCCTTTTAGTCCCCTTGCAGTTTGATTGTGGTGTGAAAGTTATGCCCTGCTTGCTGTGTTCCTAATATGCCCTCCTAATTGATTAATTGCCAGATTCCATCCACACCCAACACAGTATATAACAAGGCTTTCTTTACGGAGGAGCACATACAGGGGGCTACACATACAGGGGTTCTTCCAAAGAAGTGGCGTTCTTAAAAAAAGTGGCACTTCTGCTCTTGCACTTCAGCGATTTGCACAAAGCAAACCATAGCAGATTGCAGGTGATCTCATTTTCATATTATCTCTCCTTCTCTGAAACATGCACTCTTTACCTCTCCTCCTCTTCACAATTGCAGCCTCTCTCCTCAAGCTCTCTTTTCTACATCCCTCTGCTCCACCACACAATCTGTACATATCACCCTCACTTCTCCCCTCCCCCTATTACTGCACTCATCACCTCTTTCTAACTCTAAGCCCACTCGCTAACATACCCCCCAGGATACTGAAGCATGTCCCCTCATACAAATCATATTCTCATATTACCTCCCTTACTCTTCTGCTTCTCCTAATCGCTGGAGATATCTCCCCAAACCCTGGGCCTCCCTTATTTAACTGTACCCAACACACCCATCACCATCACCCTACACCCTCTGGCAGTAGTCGCAATCTACACAATTTAGTCTCCATTCCTCTTTTTCCCAACACCAGCCTCCCTCTCTCCTGCGCCCTCTGGAACGCCCGCTCTGTCTTCAACAAACTCACTGCTGTTTATGACCTCTTTATCACTAATTCCTTCAATCTACTTGCTCTCACCGAAACCTGGCTCCACGAATATGACACCCCTTCTCTTGCTTCCCTCTCCCAGAGTGGCCTTCACTGGACTCACTCCCCTAGGCCTAATGGACGCAAGGGAGGTGGAGTGGGATTCCTCCTATCCCCCCAGAGCACCTTCCAGGTTATTCACCCTCCTCCCTCTTTTTCCCTCTCATCATTCGAAGCCCACTGTATACGTCTATTCTCTCCTACTTCCCTAAGAATTGCTGTGATCTACCGGCCCCCTGGACCATTATCATCTTTCATTGATGAGTTTTCTGCCTGGCTACCCTACTTTCTCTCTTCGGAAATTCCCACAATCCTTCTCGGTGATTTCAACATCCCTGCTAATACAAACACTCCTGCTACTTCTAAACTTCTTAGTCTAACCTCTTCATTTGACCTGAAGCAATGGGTACAGGCTTCTACTCACTCTGATGGCAATACCCTTGACCTTGTATTCTCCTACCTATGCACTCCATGCAACTTCTCAAACAATCTTTTTCCTCTCTCCGACCACCACCTTATTAATTTCTCTCTCCCCCTGTCTTCCACCACCTTTCCCTCCAATCGCCTAACCATCACCCGTAGAAACTTTCGCAACTTCAACTCCTCTCTCCTCTACTCTGCTACTGACCACCTCTATGACAAAATCTCTCCCCTGTCCTGCCCCAACCAAGCCACGTCCATCTACAATAAATATCTGTCCACCACCCTGGACAAGCTCGCTCCCCTCACTACAAGCAGAATCAGGCCTCGACCCCTACAACCCTGGCAAACAGATGACACCAAAAGTCTCAAAAAACGTAGTCATGCTCTTGAGCGTCTGTGGCACAAGACTAAGTCTCTCAAAGACTTCAATCAATACAAATCTGCCCTCCAAAAATACTATTCTTTCCTCCACACTGCCAAGCAAACCTATTTTACAACTCTTATTAACACCTTCTCATCCAATCCCCGTAAACTCTTCTCTACCTTCAACTCTCTACTTTGTCCTCCACCACCTCCACCCACTGACTCACTCACTGCCCAAGAGATTGCTAATCACTTCAAAAACAAGATTGATACAATCCGTGATGAAATCTCCATTCTACAGGTATCGCCCCCAGCTAAGACCCCATGTCAACAGGTACAACTGACACTCCCCCTATTCAAATCTGCTACTACAGATGAAGTTGCTAAACTCCTCTCTATCGCCCACCTAACCACCTGTCCCCTGGACCCTATTCCCTCTCAAATGCTACGGTCACCCTCTGACCCCATCCTACACTCTCTAACCCACATCTTCAATCTCTCCCTCACCTCCGGCATCTTCCCCGACGCTCTAAAACATGCACTGGTCACCCCCATACTCAAAAAGCCTGGACCCTACAAATCTTAACAACCTACGCCCTATCTCCTTGCTCCCCTTTTCCTCTAAACTCCTTGAACGCCTGGTTTACAACCAACTGAGTGACCACCTCATTAAAAACAACCTTCTTGATCCCCTTCAATCGGGATTCCGCCCTCAACACTCCACAGAAACTGCTCTTTTAAAACTCATAAATGACCTACTAACTGCAAAAACCAACGGACACTATTCTGTACTTCTACTTCTGGATCTTTCAGCTGCCTTTGACACGGTTGACCACCCCCTCCTCCTCAAAAAACTTTACTCCCTCGGTCTCCGTGACTGTGCTCTTCAGTGGCTCTCATCCTACCTATCCCAACGCACCTTCAGTGTCACTTACAATTCTACTTCCTCCACTCCTCTTCCCTTCTCTGTCGGGGTCCCCCAAGGTTCTGTTCTTGGACCTCTTTTATTTTCAATCTACACCTCTTCCCTGGGTCAGCTGATAGCCTCTCATGGCTTTCAATATCATTTCTATGCTGATGACACACAAATCTATCTCTCCACCCCTCAACTCACTCCATCAGTCTCCTCACGCATCACTAACTTACTAACCGACATATCTGTATGTATGTCACACCACTTCCTCAAACTCAACTTGTCCAAAACTGAGCTTATAATATTTCCTCCCCCACGTGCCTCTTCCCTTGACTTCTCTGTCAAGAGCAATGGCACAACCATCCACCTGTCCCCACACGTCAGGGTGCTAGGTGTTATCCTGGACTCTGAACTCTCCTTTCAGCCCCACATCCAATCACTTTCCAAAGCTTGCCGCCTCAACCTCCGCAACATCTCTAAACTACGTCGCTTTCTAACCAATGAAACCACAAAGCTCCTGATTCACTCCCTGGTTATCTCTCGCCTTGACTACTGCAACTCACTCCTCATTGGCTTACCTTTAAACAGACTATCCCCCCTGCAGTCCATCATGAATGCTGCTGCCAGACTTATCCACCTTACAAACCGCTCAGTGTCTGCTATCCCTCTCTGCCAATCCCTTCATTGGCTGCCACTCGCCCAACGAATTAAATTCAAAATACTAACAATAAGTTACAAAGCCATCCACAACTCTGCCCCCAGCTACATCACTAACCTAGTCTCAAAATACCAACCTAATCGCCATCTCCGTTCCTCCCAAGACCTCCTGCTCTCTAGCTCCCTTATCACCTCCTCCCATATCCGCCTCCGGGACTTCTCCCGAGCCTCGCCCATCCTCTGGAATTCCCTACCCCAATCTGTCAGACTGTCTCCAAATTTATCCACTTTTAGGCGATCCCTGAAAACCTTCCTCTTCAGAGAAGCCTATCCAGCCTCCATCTAATAACTGCACTATTTTCTCCATTAGCTCATCCCCCACAGCTATTACCCTTTTGTATAACTTGACCCACCCTCCTAGATTGTAAGCTCTAACGAGCAGGGCCCTCTGATTCCTCCTGTATTGAATTGTATTGTACTTGTATTGTCTGCCCTAATGTTGTAAAGCGCTGCGTAAACTGTCACGCTATATAAATCCTGTATAATAATAATATATTTTTAGAATTGTATATCAATAAAGAATTTATATTTTTTATCAATTGTGTTCTAAATTGTTCTTGGCACCGCTATGATCCCCTTCTGCTTGCTTTACTATACATATCTGTTTAGGGATGAGGTGCCGTATCTATTAGGACATTCCACCCACTACTGACAGATAAAAAGGAAATTAGCAGCCACTTAATAAACTGTGATACCAGTCAGTGAATTATAAAGAAAATTGTAAGCCGCTCAAAAACTAACAATAGCACAAGTTAAAATAAAATAACATATATTGCAATGGAAATCAACCAACTGTGCAATAAAGTGCAAAAAGTGACATGTGCCAAAAAAACTCAATCATATGAATGCATCACTATAAAAATCAGTCCAAAATGAATAAACAATCCATATGTATGGGGATTGAATCCGTTATAAGAGTGTTCCGTGTGAAGTGAACAGGCAAGAAGATTCGTCATCAGCAGCACCCCTATACACAGGCCTCTTACCAGATATGCAGGACCATAAATTATAATGTTCAAACAGGCTAACAATGGAGAAATATCTGGGAGGGCAGCCATCAATAAATCATGGATCCCATGAAAAAACAAAGTGATTTAAGAAAAACTTTCATAGTGAAGCCCATCAAAGTATATAAATGATTTATTCACAAAATGGCTACAATTACCTTAGAACAGAAAAAAGCCAGCATTTGTTTTACCAAAATGGAGAGCAGCAGGCTGTCGGCTCATGCAATACTGCTTGTGGGTGGCTGGACGTGCTCAATGTTGTCACTCGTAGGCCCCTCGCTGACACGTTTTGTAATCAACAAGACGTCTTCAGAGGATGGGCCAAGTCAATTAATGCATGTTAAAAAAAATCAATAGCAAAATTCACATCTGTAGACAATGTTTTTCCTTGTTATGATAATTAATCAGATGGGGGTGCTGCTGCTATATTAAAGCTGAGCAATAATTTAATAGTTGAAAAATGTACACATGTATGTCCACATACAGCTTATAGGCATCTCCCAAGCATGTAATCTAAGGGATTGGAAAACCCTCTCTGATGAATGGTAGTTTTTTAAATACCGGTAATTGTTTACATTGCTATATGTCTGCCAGTGCAATGCCTTGCTCCAAAATTGGTGTTCCAGATTCATCCCACCACTGACTTTAATTATGTTTGGTTTAAAGTTTGTAAGTCTTCCAGTATCCATATTTCCTCTTCCTTAAACATAACCATGTATAAAGTCTAGTCATATGTTTTTATATTTTATATTGTTTATTTCTTTTTTTCTGTTTTTATACTTTTTTTCTCTGTCAATGAAAATTTGATAAAAATTAATTGAGCAAAAAAAGTTTGTAATTCCTGGAATTTACAATGAGTTAGATGAATGTCATGCAAATCAAACCTAAGCCGATTCCCTCATATCTTATGTGCACAAAGTAATTCTGAGTATTTTAAAAGGTTCTAAAAAAAAAGTTTAAAAAAGGTATAAATGTTTAAAAGTTTGCTGAGAAGTCAGAGTGGCTTTCTGGAGTTTGCAGCTTGTGTATTAAAAGACATCTTATGACAGTATACTGGTCTTTGGAATATGCTTAACTTGCTAAACAGGATAATGTTTGCTTGGTAAATTTGACCAAATAAAACAAAAATCTAATTCCCTCTGGAAATATTATACTTTAGTGAATTAATCCATAAATGTGCTGAGAGCTGAAAAACAATAAATCTTGCACATCAGCTGACAGTTCTTCTGAAAGCCAATACTTTAAAGCCGTTTAACAATTCTTTCTTTACCTGTAGGTGTCTCTGTATTTCTGTTCTTATTAGCTATAACTCATTTTCTGTCACTATGTTGTGCGGTCTCTGAATGAAGCTCTTATAACCCATGCTGAAAAGAGATTTCAGATTTGCAAAGGATAAAAGATGAAGATTCTCACATGAGTCATATCACAAGACCGAAAAGTTGCAATAACATGAGACAACATACAGTTGCTTAGCTAAACTCTTGGATAAATAAATACTGTCTAAGTAAAAGAGTCATGTATATTGTTACCTTAATCTTGGCATCCTTTGTGCATTTCTTCCAGATCTGTGTAGGATTTTAACATGAAACAACTCCATTACTTTACCTCTGTGCAGGAACCTCTTTTGATGAAGACCAATCACTGCTATGCTCACTCCCTGTGCAGGGCGAGTGGTCTTGTATTCACCGCCTCCTATTTCTTTGTAGACAGCCAATAGTGGGAGGACCTGTTGGGTCTCATCCACAGTTTCTCTCTTTACAGGCTAAGTACAGCACAATGATGATGTCACCACTACTTTTACAAGGTTATATCTGGGTTTGCAAAAGGCATTTCATGCCAACAAAGTGGATTTGTATCCTTTGTGGCCATTGAAGAGTTCTGCTTTAATTCCTTCTTGGTCAGAATATATGAACACAATGCTGAGTAACAAATGACTTAAAATTGTCATAATAGCCATCGAAAACAAAAATAGCAAAATATAAAGTAATCAGTTTCTCCAAAACTGAATGTTTCAATAAAACTGTTATTGCACATCGAATGAACAAACAAAAACAAATTCCAGGTATATGTAAAAGTTTAATCTGTAAAATACTGCTGTGAAGTTTTTTATTAAATTAAAATGACTCCTCTAAATGTAAAATAAAACCTCAAAAGCATATAGGGCTCTCCAGGATGTGTAGATATTGGAAGCTCTATGCATGTCTTTGAAAATTAAGTGCATGTACCAAAGGTGTAAGCTATGCATGTATGTGTATATATTGTGTATTTGTGTACAGGTATCTTTTACTGTGACTGGGAGAGAGAGCACAGTCACACCAGCCTTCAAATCCTAAAGCTATCTAATCATGCACCAAATATGGCCCGTAACTTTCAATTCTCATCCCAGGTACCAGATGAAAGTGATAATATAGGATTGCATTGGGAGTTAGAGAACAGTGCAACAGGGGCTTCAGACACAGACAGGCCAGAATATATGGCAAGCTGCATGATTGCTTGTTTATTGAATAATAAACATCTCATCACAATTAAACAGCAGGGCAATTACTGATACAGTAGGTGACCGCGATATTGTGTCAATCTCGCCGCATTTCTCGGCGACATTTGACACCTGCGAGCCCCGTCGCATTAGCCAGCGCCAAGATGGCTCACTCATCGGCAAAGGAAAACTTTGTTTTCCTTCCGCGATGAGTGACAGGCAGTGCTGACAGCTGTCTGGTATGAATCCTGAGGCGGGAACACCGCGCCAAATTTTAAATGAAAAAAAGGGCGTGGGTTCCCCCCCAGGGGCATACCAGGCCCTTAGGTCTGGTATGGATTGTAAGGGGAACCCCCTACGCCAAAAAATTGGCGTGGGGGTCCCCCCAAAATCCATACCAGACCATTATCCGAGCATGGAGCCCGGCTGGCCAGGAAAGGGGGTGGGGACGAGCGAGCGCCCCCCCTCCTGAGCCATACCAGGCCGCATGCCTTCAACATGGGGGGGTGGGTGCCTTGGGGGAGGGGGGCACCCTGCGGGGCCCCCCACCCCAAAGCACCTTGTCCCCATGTTGATGAGGACAAGGGCCTCTTCCCGACAACCCTGGCCGTCGGTTGTCGGGGTCTGCGGGCGGGGGGCTTATCGGAATCCAGGAGCCCCCTTTAATAAGGGGGCCCCGAGATCCCGGCCCCCCACCCTGTGTGAATGAGTATGGGGTACATGGTACCCCTACCCATTCACCTAGGGAAAAAGCGGCGAGACAGCGGTGGCGAGACAGCGGCGACAAGACAGCGGCAGCAGACCGGGCCCCTCGCTGGCAATAGAGCTGGAAGAAGATAGCGACGGGGCCCGGGAGAAGAGGTGGAACACCGGGAGAAGAGGCCGAACACCGGGAGAAGTTGGAAGGAGACCCCCGAAGTCGGAAGAAGATCCCGGAGCTGACTAATAAATTACTCTTAAAACCTGTGTACTGTGGTTTTTTTTTTATTGACATTTTTCTATAGGTGAATGGGTAGGGGTACCATGTACCCCATACTCATTCATACAGGGTGGGGGCTGGGATCTGGGGGCCCCCTTATTAAAGGGGGCTCCCGGATTCCGATAAGCCCCCCGCCCGCAGACCCCGACAACCGACGGCCAGGGTTGTCGGGAAGAGGCCCTTTTCCTCATCAACATGGGGACAAGGTGCTTTGGGGTGGGGGGCCCCGCAGGGCACCCCCCTCCCCCAAGGCTCCCACCCCCCCATGTTAAGGGCATGCGGCCTGGTATGGCTCAGGAGGGGGGGCGCTCGCTCGCCCCACCCCCTTTCCTGGCCGGCCGGGCTCCATGCTCGGATAAGGGTCTGGTATGGATTTTGGGGGGACCCCCACGCCGATATTTTGGCGTAGGGGGTTCCCCTTACAATCCATACCAGACCTAAGGGCCTGGTATGCCCCTGGGGGAGGGGGGCCACACCGTTTTTTTCATTTAAAATTTGGCGCGGTGTTCCCGCCTCAGGATTCATACCAGACAGCTGTCAACACTGCCTGTCACTCATCGCGGAAGGAAAACAAAGTTTTCCTTTCCCGATGAGTGAGCCAGCTCGACATGCACAGTACCCTGTCGCCGAGAACCAGCGCAATGGTATCGCGCTGGAAACACAATCTCACGGTCAGGTACTGTAGATATAATATTATTCCCTAAATATAAAAGTAAATGAAGGGTATTTATATTAAAGTAAGATATTATCATGTTACAGCCTGCACCCAGGATACAACAGCTTTCACCAGACAAACAACTTTTGTAGAGTCAAAGAACCTTATCTTTAAAGTGTAACTAAAGGCAATTTTTTTTGCCATCTGTGTCCAATAGGGAACATTTCCCTTTGTTTACTGTTTTATAGCCAAAACAAGAAGTAAACGAAAATCCATCCTAAGTGAAGAAAACCTGGAGTGTCACCAGAACTAGTGTCCCTATTGGAAGATTTCCCCTTTGTTACTGTTCCGGTGTCAACTCAAAATTTCAGATTTTCTTTTGCTTTCACTTTCGATAATAATGATAAACAGGATAGTTAGAGAGGGCATAGCTCCCTAACAGGGCCACAGACAGCAATAAAAAATGACAGGGGTTCTAATCCCTTTCCACTTTATCGAAAAAATAAAAAAAGTTTTGTCTTTAGGTACACTATAATATGTTTAAAAAAAAAACATGAATGCATATACAATGCCTTGAAAAAGTATTCATATCTCTTGAAATGTTCCACATTTTGCCACGTTACAACCAAAAACGTAAATGTATTTGATTGGGATTTTATGTGATAGACCAACACAAAGTGTCACATAATTGTGAAGTGGAAGGAAAATGATTTCTAATTTTTTTTTTACAAATAAACATCTGAAAAAAGTGGAGTGCATTTGTATTCAGCCCCCCTGAGTCAATACTTTGTAGAACCACCTTTTGCCCATTGAGTGAACATTTTTGCCCATTCTTCTTTGCAAAATAGATCAAGCTCTGTCATATTGAATGGGGAGCGTCTGTGAACAGCAATTGTCAAGTCTTGAAAGACCAAAACAGAACATTCCATAGCTCAACTTACCAACCAGTCTGCCAACTGACCAAAATAACCTGTCCAACAGTCTGCGTTAAAAACAGGGGTTTGCACGCATTGGCAAATGCATGCATAAGCTGCAAGGCCTCTTCACGGGAACCCCTGTTTTTAATGCAGACTGTTGGACGGGTTCATTTGGGCAGTTGGCAAACTGGTTGGTGAGTTGAGCTATGGAATGTTCTGTTTTTGTCTTTCATGTAATTGCCCTTCCATGTGCTCCTTGCTGTGAAGGCCAGTTATAGGTGGGGGCAGGGGGCATTTGTTTGTTACTGGTGTAAATATGGTCTGGGGACACACTGTACACCTTTGCTGCCATTGTGCTCTTGCTGGGTGTCCATTGTGCTCCTGTTCCTTTAAGGGGGATTGGGCTGCCTCCAGGCCCACCTAACCCTCATCTATCCATCTAATGCATGTGCTTCCATTGTGGAGACGCTTATAAATTCAGTAGCGTTAGGTCTGCAAGCATACACAGGGTACTGTGAAGAGGCCTTGCAGCTTATGCATGCGTTTGCAAATGTGTGCTAACAAAACCCCTGTTTTTAATGCACACTGTTGGACAGGTTAATTTGGTCAGTTGGCAGACTGGTTGGTGAGTTAAGCTATGGAATGTTCTGTATTTGTCTTTCATGTGATTGCCCTTCCATGTGCTCCTTGCTGTGAAGGCCAGTTATAGGTGGGGGCAGGAGCTATTTGTTAATTGTCAAGTCTTGCCACAGATTCTCAATTGGATCTTAGTCGGACTTTGACTGGGCCGTTCTAACACATGGATATGCTTTGATCTAAACCATTCCATTGTAGCTCTGGCTGTATGTTTAGGGTCGTTGTCCTGCTGGAAGGTGAACCTTAGCCCCAGTTTCAAGTCTTTTACAGACTCTAACAGGTTTCTATTAAGATTGCTCTGTATTTGGCTGCATTCATCTTCCCATCAACTCTGACCAGCTTCCCTGTCCCTGCTGAAAAAAGCAACCCCACAACATGATGCTGCCATCATCGTGTTTCATGGTAGGGATGATGTGTGCAGGGTGATGTGCAGTGTTAGTTTTCCACCACACATAGCGTTTTGCTTTTAGGCCCAAAAGTTCAATTTTGGTCCCATCTGACCAGAGCCCCTTCTTTCATATGTTTGCTGTGTCCCCCACATGGCTTCTCGCAAACTGAAAATGGGACTTCTTATGGCTTTCTATCAACATTGGCCTTCTGCTTACCACTCTTCCATAAAATCCAGATTTGTGAAGTGCACGACTAACAATTATCCTGTGGACAGATTCTCCCACCTGAGCTGTGGATGTCTGCAGCTCCTCCAGAGTTACTATGGGCCTCTTGGCTGCAATATGGCTACCTGGAGGTGTTCTGTGCACAGAATGTGTACAGAACGCCCCCAGAAACATAATTTCATGCTCATGTAATTGACTCACTGATTTTCCCAGAAGTCTACACTAAACTACTAATTCAGATTTTTGGCATCCCCTACAACAAAAATAAAATTTTTGGTGAGATACTCCCCATAGGTAATCACATCTAAAGGGGTGTAGACACAGCAATTTTCCTCATTAGAGCCCTGCAGGTGCAGCAGCTGGTTCATAATTATGAAACCACTCCCATTAGACTCACTGAGCACATGGGTACAGAGAAACAAACAGTGATTTATTTAGAATAGCAAAACGTAGAATCTGCAACACAGTTTGTTAAAATCCTTGCAATGTACATAGATCACATAGAGAGAATGCTTTTTTTATTCAAAAAGTGGAGTTACTCTTTAAGAGTCCTTTCACACTGGGGCGGTTTGCAGGCGCTATTGCGCTAATAATAGCGCCTGCAAACCGACCCGAAAGTGCCGCTGCTTTCATTCCAGTGTGAAAGCCTCGAGGGCTTTCACACTGGGGCGATGCGCTGGCAGGACGGTAAAAAAATTCCTGCTAGCAGCATCTTCGGAGCGGTGAAGGAGAGGAGTGTATACCACTCCTTCACCGCTCCTGCCCATTGAAATCAAGGGAAGGCACGGCTATACCGCCGGCAAAGCGCCTCTGCAGAGGCGCTTTGCGTTGGTTTTTAACCATTTCTCGGCCGCTAGCGGGGGGGGGAAACCGTCCCGCTAGCGGCCGCATACCGACGGTAAAGCGCTGCTTACAATAGCGGCGCTTTACCGCCGCCGCCCGCCCCAGTGTGAAAGGACCCTAAGTGTTATTGTCATCATTTCCTCTGTTAATATAGAACACAAGTTTTAAAAGCCATACTGAAAAAGTTTTAGGGACAGTGGAGCAAATTCGTAGAACAAACTGCTTTATAGAAGCTGTCAAGTGAACGGATTTTGCAAAAACAAGTTCATATGTCTCTGGTCTAACCATAACAAACAAAGCATAAACTAAAAAGTAAAGATTAATCAGTACGCTGTCTATTTTTTTTTCTTTAGAAATACATTTCGCATGCCCAATCAGTTAAAAATTACTCACATAAACTTTTAATACATAACATTTTTAAAAAATTTGTATGTAAAACATACTGTATACCATGGGCCTCAAAGAACACCGAATTATGTCTGTAAAGATAACTGCTCTGAATAAAATATTGAACAAAAAATACCAAAATAGAAATGATTAAATAAACACACAATGACTTACTAAATATGTGAAAGTTTGTTTTATCGGTGTGAAATGTTATCCTCAACAGATATGATCTTAAAAACAAATGTTTTTAGAATCTGATTTTTTTGTCGATAGTGGAAACATTTTAGCATAATGTAGGAATATACACATCTGTTAGGAAAAAATAGCAAGCAGTCTTTGGTCAGTGACTGGCTGTGCAGTGCCACAGAAAAAAAAACCTGAAATAATGTTGAATTTTTGTATGAAATACAATTCTGGCCACCCACAGAATTCAAATAGAGCTGCAAAGTTAGTTTCAAGGTGCCAAACAAAGCTCTAGCAAGTAGCTTGTTTATAAATGTATAAATGTATGGAGATGATATCTAAAAAGGGCTTTGCGGGTGGACCTCACATACGCTTCTTCTGTGGTGAATTGTACATTTTATATATTCTTCATTTATAGTTTTCCTCAAATATCTTACATGTTTATTGTGATGCTTTGCCTATAACATTTTTTTATATAATCAAATGTGAACAGATGTAACTTAAAGTCTATCTAAACCCAAACAATTAAAACCCAATGGAGTTATTTTATACTGCCTATTAAACCATACCCGGTTATCCTACCAACAAGGTGTATCCAAATATACTTACTTTCCTGGGGCAACAATGCCAATGCAGTTTATTTGCAGCATTGTCATCTATCACTGTTCACTGCTGCACATGTCCAAAGAAAGATTATGCAAACAGTCTACAAGATGTTGTCAGTGCAGCGATTAAAATATGAACAAAGGAAGAGGAAAACTTTGTTTTTTTATTCTTCGAAATCTTTGTTTACAAAAAAAATTGTAACAATCTTATAATAGTGTCATGCTTCCATACACATCGATCCGGCACCTGGTTTTGTCTCCTGCGTGAGTTGCTTGGGTTCCTGCCTATCTGCCATGAACCTAGGTATTATTAACCTCCCTGGCGGTATGATTATTTCAGATTTTAGGTGCTAAAAGCGGTACAATTATTTTGCACAGAAATTTGGCGTTTTATATTGTAGGCCTGTAATTCTTAGGAATAATTCACTTAAATCTGTCCAAACCAGAGTCTAGTAGACATCCCGGGTATGATAAAGTTTGAAAAACGAAATAAAAAATTATAATTTAATAAATAACTATAAATAATTATAACTAGTAATAATATAATAATAATCAAAATTATTCAATAATGTAATCAATTCAAAAACACTGAAATTTGCTCAGTTGCAGAATTGTCGCTTTCGTTTCTTTCAGTGTTTGATGACGGATCTCCCCACAAATCACTATCGTTCAATTCTGTGAGTGATTCTAATTTACTATCGCTGTTTGTTAGCTAGTCTAAAGCCACTTTTGATGTAAAGGGACAGTTTTGGTTGCTATGGACAATCTCCAGTATCCAGGCAGAAAGAACAGTATTTATAACATAAAACTGCATGCAGGACACTGGGCAGACCACTAGGGACAAAGGGGATGTGTAATTATTTGATACAGTACTGTAATCTGTAAGATTACAGTATACTGTATCTGTACTGTGTGTTTTACTTTTTGAATTTGCCGCCGAACTCCGTCCCCATGCGTCGCAACGCTCGCAGGGAACGGAGCTCGGCACTGTGAATCGAGCGAGACACAGCGGCTTGCCGATCACAGCGGGGAAACATCGCAGGATCCAGGGGACAAGGTAAGTAAACTCTTCCTGGATCCTGCGATGCAATCCCGAGTCTGGCTCAGGGAGACCGCTTTTGGTATTGAAAATCCACCCCGAGCCAGACTCGGGAATACCGCCAGGGGGGTTAAGCCATAGAACCTGTGTCAGGGCCATCTTTATTTTGATTGGACCCTGGGCAAACATTTTCTTAGACCTCCCCCTCCATGCAATTTCACTCTCCACCTGCCTGCACACCATAGATTGGGGTGGTAAGGGGATCCATCAATAGGCAGAAAACTCCCAGGGATCCTAGAACTCCTGGGATCAGTGGCAGTGCTGGGGGGAGGGGAGGGTGTGATCAATGGCAATGCTGATTTTTTTACCGCCTACCAATATAAAGAGGAGTTTAAACACTGGCCACCAATGTAATAGGGGTTTACACTGACCACTAATGTAATAGAAGCATTTACAGTAACCACCAATGTAAGGAGGGGGACCTTAACAGTGGCCACTGGTGTGAATGAAAGGATTCTACACCAAGCCCCAATGTAATGAGAAGATTTACACTGACCACCAATGTAACTGAGACATTTAGCCTACGTTCACATTTGTGTGTGTCGAGAACGCATGCAAAATTGCTTTCCTGACACCACAGAAATGTGCTGCCCTTTAGCAGATACACAGCAGTGCCAATAATTGTTAATGACGCCCTCACGCATCTGCTAACATGCGCTGTGCAACCGTGTCATTTTGAAAAAGCGTTAGGGACTTTCTTCTGCATTTCTAGCACATAGAGCAGCCCATTAAAATAATTAGGCTGCCCTACATGCAACCTACATTTTTATCCACCCTGTCAGTACACCTTTGCATCCTAAAACCCCTGCTAAACTCTGCACCCCAAACTCCCCCATTCTCTCCACTCCAACCCTTCACACCTTTAACTCTACCTGCCTCCTCTGCTCATCGTTGCACCCACATTCCTTAACTCTATACATCCCCTCCTTCATAGGCGTGTCCACGGGGTGTGCCGGGGGTGCCTGGGCACACCCTAATAACTCCAAGCTGTCTCCAAAGATCTGCCCCAAAATGTTGCATTTAACAGTGTGTAGCCTGCGCTGCCAGGTAGCCCAGGCAGCAGATTGTGAAACTTGCCAGAGCCACTGCGCTGAGTGTGTGAACTGTGCGGTAATGTCACTGCTTGCAGAGAGAAAGACCATCTGTCAAAACTGAGCTGTGATTTCGGGGGTGGGCGGGCCAAACAGCTATCAAACACCAGCCAATGGCATGGGGTCTGGGCGAACTGCTTTATGTGGCTCCGCCCCTTTTCTTAAGCAGCCCAATCATTGGCTGGTGGTTGTTAGCTCCTCGGTCCCGCCCACCCCCGACATCGCGTGACAACTGGTCTTCCATTGCATGACAGTGTCACACACAACGGCTCTAGTAAGCCTCACTACCTCCCCCCAATCAGTGCCAATCTGTGCTGACACTAACAATCAGTTCTGCCAATCTGTGCTACCAATCAGTGCCACTCTGTGCTGCCAATCGGTGCCACTCTGTGCTGCCAATCGGTGCCACTCTGTGCTGCCAATCAATTCTGCCACTCTGTGCTGACAATCAGTGCCAATCTGTGCTGACAATCGGTGCTGCCAGTGTCCATCAGTGCTGCCTATCAGTGCAAATCTGTGCTGCCAATCAGTGCCCATCAGTGCCAAACTGTGCTGCCAATCAGTGCAAATCTGTACTGCCAATCTGTGCCCAGTGCTGCCAATCAGTGCCCATCAGTGCTGCCTATCAGTGCCAATAAGTGCCCATCAGTGCTACCAATCAGAGCCCATCAGTGCTGCCAATCAGTGGCCATCAGTGCTGCCCATCAGGGCCCATCAGTGCCCAACAGTGCGGCCTATCGGTGCCAATCAGTGCTGCCATAATACTGGTCTCTGTGATGTGCAACTTTATATATAATACACATCAGTTTGAAAACAAGACATAATAGAAACTTAGCAGGGATGGCGAAAATCCCTCTATGGATAATTGCAATACAAATTAACTTCAAGTGCAACAACTTTTTAGCTGGGAGGTTCACACCATTATACTTTGGAATTTTTGTTTTTTAAATTGTTACACTTAATGTTATATGTTTTAGTTACTATTATAATGTAAATTATTGCCCTTGAAGTTAATTTTCCAGCACCCTTCCTAAGTCCGTGTCTTTATGGACGTTGCTTTGTGCACTGGTGCGCAGTCATGTTGGGACAGGAAGGGGCCATCCCCAAACTCCTTCCACAAAGTTGGGAGCGTGAAATTGTCCACAACTAAGGGGCCAAGCCCAACCCCTGAAAAACAACCCCACACCATAATCCCCCCTCCCCCAAATGATTTAGACCAGTGCACAAAGCAAGATCCATGAAGACACGGATGAGCGAGTTTGGGGTGGAGGTACTTGACTGGCCTGCACAGAGTACTTACCTCAACCCGATAGAACACCTTTGGGATGAATTAGAGTGGAGACTGCGAGCCAGACCTTCTCGTCCAACATCAGTACCTGACCTCACAAATGCGCTTCTGGAAGAATGGTCAAACATTCCCATAGACACACTCCTAAACCTTGTGGACGGCCTTCCCAGAAGAGTTGAAGCTGTTATAGCTGCAAAGGGTGGGCCAACTCAATATTGAACCCTACATGTGTGTAAAGGCAGGTGTCCCGATAATTTTGACAATATAATGCGTGTATTATATATATATATATATATATATATATATATATATATATATATATGTATATATATATATATATATATGTGTGTTTGAGCTTTAATTCCTTCTTTGCCTACCTCTGCACACCCCACACTACCCTCACCCCCCCACACACACACACACACACCAATTTGCTTACCTTTGCAGAACAGGCTGATGTTAAGCTGAATGACCACAGTTGCAGTCAGGACTTTCAAGCATGCCCCTTTATCTCCCGAGTGGGCATCATTCAGTATACAGTATGGCAAAAAAGTATTTAGTCAGCCACCAATTGTGCAAGTTCTCCCACTTAAAAAGATGAGAGAGGCCTGTAATTGTCATCATAATTCTCGTTCACACGTTCACACAGTTCTCGACACACACAAATGTGAATGTAGGCTAAATGTCTCAGTTACATTGGTGGTCATACCTCAGCTATGAGAGACAAAATGTGGAAACAAATCCAGACAATCACATGGTCTGATTTTTTAAATAATTTTGGTCAATATCAAAAGTTCATCTCAATACTTTGTTATATATCCTTTGTTGGCAATGACAGAGGTCAAACGTTTTCTGTAAGTCTTCACAAGGTTGTCACACACTGTTACTGGTATGTTGGCCCATTCCTCCATGCAGATCTCCTCTAGAGCAGTGATGTTTTGGGGCTGTCGCTGGGCAACACGGACTTTCAACTCCCTCCAAAGTTTTTCTATGGGGTTGAGATCTGGAGACTGGCTAGGCCACTCCAGGACCTTTAAATGCTTCTTACAAAGACACTCCTTCATTGCCCGGGTGGTGTGTTTGGGATCATTGTCATGCTGAAAGACCCAGTCACGTTTTATCTTCAATGCCCTTGCTGATGGGAGGAGGTTTGCACTCCAAATCTCACGATACATGATACATGGCCCCATTCATTCTTTCATGTACACGGATTAGTCGTCCTGTTCCCTTTGCAGAGAAACAGCCCAAAGCATGATGCTTGATGCTTCACAGTAGGTATGGTGTTCTTTGGTTGCAACTCAGGATTTTCTCTCCTCCAAACACGAGTTGTGTTTCTACCAAACAGTTCTACTTTGGTTTCATCTGACCATATGACATTCTCCCAATCCTCTTCTGGATCATCCAAATGCTCTCTAGCAAACCTCAGATGGGCCCGGACATGTCCTGGCTTAAGCAGGGGGACACGTCTGGCACTGCAGGTGCTGAGTCCCTGGCGGCGTTGTGTGGTACTGATGGTAGCCTTTGTTACGTTGGTCCCAGCTTTCTGCAGGTCATTCACTAGGTCCCCCCGTGTGTTTCTGGGATTTTTGCTTACCGTTCTTGTGATCATTTCGACCCCACGGGGTGAGATCTTGAGTGGAGCCCCAGATTGAGGGAGATTATCAGTGGTCTTATATGTCTTCCATTTTGTAATTATTGCTCCCACAGTTGATTTCTTCACACCAAGGTGCTTGCCTATTGCAGATTCAGTCTTCCCAGCCTGGTGCAGGTCTACAATTTTGTTTCTGGTGTCCTTCGACAGCTCTTTGGTCTTCACCATAGTGGAGTTTGGAGTGTGACTTTTTGAGGTTGTGGACAGGTGTATTTTATACTGATAACAAGTTCAAACAAGTGCCATTAATACAGGTAATGAGTGGAGGACAGAGGAGCCTCTTAAAGAAGAAGATACAGGTCTGTGAGAGCCAGACATCTTGCTTGTTTGTAGGTGACCAAATACTTATTTTCCACCATAATTTGCAAATAAATTCTTTCAAAAATCAATGTGATTGTCTGGATTTGTTTCCACATTTTGTCTCTCATAGTTGAGGTATACCTATGATGACAATTACAGGCCTCTCTCATCTTTTTAAGTGGGAGAACGTGCACAATTGGTGGCTGACTAAATACTTTTTTGCCCCACTGTAGGTAAAGGTGGATATTACCTCAGGGGGGCATGATATACATATGAATACTGCCGTTATTTACATATGAATGCAGCTGCTATTTACATGTTAATGCCGGTTATTTACATGTAAACACAGGGTCTGCAGGTGAGTCATCTGTACACAATAGGGCAGAGCTGGGCAGCATTAGTAGCAGCACCTCACACTGAGATATCAGGACACAGCACGAGACTAAATTTAAGGGAATTTAAGCCAGGATAGCTGGAAAGTATGAGGTAGCTGCTTTGGGCCCTACAACAATGACAGGGCCCAGGGCAGCTGCCCCCTTTGCTCTGCCTTAAAGACGGCCCTGACCTGTGTGTTAGTGTTCGAGCTTCACGTGGAAACCAGACCCCTCTGTTCCTGTGGTGTTCGCCACCATCTGAATATTCCATATTCTGTGTGTTGATTGATCCTGCCTTTGTTCTCAGTGTTTTCCCTCTGGCTGTGCAGTTATACTCCCTTTGGTTTATGTCCGTGGATTCCGTCATTTCCTGTTGCTGTGTGTGTCTTTCTCAGCATTGTTTCTTGTTTAACTGCAGCCCTTCCCAGCTTGTTGAGTCTCTTTCGCTCTGCACAATTGCTCAGTATCCCCCTCTCTCCCACGCTTTACACTTGCTTCCTGAGTCCTCTGCCCTGGCATGTCTTCCTAGTTTGCTGCAGTAGGTTTCCTTGGTTCTTTGTCTCCTGCGAGTCCCCCGTGTCCTACCAGCATGCTATTTGGTTGCACTGTGCCCGCATGGGTGTGTTAGAGATCCGCAACCTGGGGGCTGCCTTGCAGAGCAACATTCACACCTCCAGTGATTCTGATGGTGAAGACCGGGTGGCTTCTTAGATCATGCAACTCTGGCACACCTCTGTTTGCGTGCTGTCACACTGCTCCTGCATCTGTGAGGATTGTTACCTGGGTACCCCAGTTTAGTTGTTCCATTGGCCCACTAGTGTCAGAGAAATAGTAGAAACTTTACCTGTCAGCGTCGGTGCTTCCCAGTGCGCCTGCACGGGAGAGTAGCGCTGCGGCGCATACGAGTGCACAATACTGCGGGTCGGCGCACACTAGTGCGCGGTATGGCGCAATGGCATGGGCGCGCGCTACTGGGCACATGGCGTGAGTCTCCTGACCGGCCTATATAAAGCAGTCTTGTTTGTCTCATTGCTGGTTTGTCTTTTCAGCTTCCAGTGTTCCTGTTTCCAAGTCCTGTTTACCTGTGCCTGCCTGCTGTGACCCGGATCTTCTTGACCATCTCTGAACTTCTACTGCGTTTGCCTTACGGTCTTCTCTTCCTGCCTGATCCCTGTGTTTGACCCTCTGCCTGTTCTAAGGACTTTGCTATTGCCTGATCCCTGTGTTTGATCCTCAGCCTGTTCTAAAGACTTCTCTTCTGCTTGATTAATGTGCATCACCCCGGTTTGCTTAAAGGACTTCCCCTCTACTGGATCACTGTGTTTGACCCTCGACCTCCTCATTGGACTTTGCTTCAGTTACCATCTCCAGATCAAGGTGTTTGAGCCTCAGCCAGGTTTCCTCATCGGTCCAGTGTCCTAGTCTTCTCTCTGCCAGAAGATCCTCCACGCAAGCCTCCTCGACTTGCTGGCGACCCGTGCCCCTCGGTGCCCAATACCTTCTGTGCCACCTCCAGGGGTATAGCGCACTCAGTTGCAAGGGGAGCCGCTCTCAGCATCTCGGCCCTGGTGAGTACCTGACAACTAGATCTTGAGATTTCAGACCCCCGGTGATCGTGACAAGACATTTTTAGGGGATTTTCATGTAGACAAGAAAAGCATAAAACGTACAGAACATTGTAATACACATCAAATACTTTTAGTTTCCTAAAGAGGAAGGCAAGCAGGTACAAGATTGACTTTAGTCAGAGTAGGTCGTTATAGAGCAGGGGTGAGGGGCAACAAAGAGGAAGGAAAGGAGTACCTCCTAAGGGGTGTGGGTTTTGAGGAATTGTAGTATCAGAAGAGAAGCTCCTCCTTCCGCACAGTTCTCCCGGGTTCCACTCCAAGGAAGAATAATTGCAGTGGCCATAGAGCTTAAAAGCACTTAACAGGAATGAAAAAATGC
Organism: Lithobates clamitans; assembly: GCA_037952925.1. Lineage (NCBI taxonomy): Eukaryota > Metazoa > Chordata > Amphibia > Anura > Ranidae > Lithobates > Lithobates clamitans. The sequence continues at coordinate 245,816 of JBBGZY010001138.1, forward strand.
ATTTGTTTAGCAAAAATAATATGATACTGTTTTCTTATATTTTGGGAGTGTTTAGTTCTACATTAGATTCCAGGCTGCTCTTCAGGTTTATTCTAGAGATGGTAAAATCATAAAGACTGTCAATACCAAACAAAACTGTTATGGAGTCAGTATGCACAAACTGGTGGCCTTTTCTGGTGCTCAGTAACTAACCCTCAGAGGATGTAATTGGTTGCCCTGTGATAAATCAGCCCATTTGCCAGGGCATATATGCATCAATAATTGTATGAGTATCTTAAGCTAAGGGCTTAATTACCTGTAAGATCTCCATAAGTCACAAAAGAAAAACAGTTATGATTACCTGCTTATATCCACAGCTTTTTACCTAATTAGCTATTGTTGTCTAACCTGCGCAGCAAAATGTATTGACCTTTCATAAATTTGTGCTCAAGAGTTTTAGAAAGCTTTTAAGCTTATATGCAGGCTAAAGTAAGGCTAAATATGATTAAGATATTCTGAATTTGAGCCATCTGTCAAATACTTGACTTATTTATCATCATTTTGATTTGTTTCCTAAGATCTGACTTGCCCTGAGCCAGCACATTTGATAGAGATACTGCTAATTGTAATCTGACGCTTAACTATGGTAGTGAAACCTAGTTATAGAAATAGATAATGAGAGAGGAACTAATTCTTTTTTAATCACATTGCAGGCACAAGATTCTTCATTAACCTCTTTTCATTTTGCTAGATTTAATTTTACTAAACGCTAACTTTAAAAATTATGTGTGTTTCCTAAAGTTGTACTTTTAAAATGTATTATCTATTTTACCCTCTTTAGCTTTATGCCCCCCTCCTAGAAAAACATGCAAAAAAAAACCTTTACAGATTTTAAAATGATTTGCTTGCTAAATGCACATTTTAAGCCTGATAATTACTTCAAACCTCCAAACATTATATACTTTCTGAAAGCAAAGAACCTTTAGAATTAAAAGGTATTAGTTGGAATTTTTTATGTTGCATGGTGGTATTTGCTAAACTGTTTTTCAAAAACACTTTAATTTGCAATACACTAAAATGTATTTTAGTGCACACAAACATAATACAAATTAAAAAAATTAGACAGAGTCAAGTAAAAAGATACCAAATATGTCAGGCCTTAAAGTGATTGTAAAGGCAGAAGGTTTTTTTTATCTTAATGCATTCTATTCTTTAAGATAAAAAGCCTTCTGTGTGCAGCATCCCCCCTCAGCCCCCCTAATACTTACCTAAGCCCATCACGTTCCAGCGATGTTGCACGAGAGACTCGGCTGCCCGGGACTCTCCCTCCTCATTGGCTAAAACAGCAGCGAAACACTGTTGCCTCCCACTGCTGTGAAAGTCAGTGACCCAATGAGGAGAGAGAGGGGGTAGGGCAGGCCGCGGCTCCATGTCTGAATGGACACAGGGAGCTGTGGCTCGGCTCGGGTGCCCCAAATCAAGCTGCTTGCTGTGGGGGCACTCAACAGTGTGGAGGGGCCAGGAGTGCTCAAGAGGGACCCGAGAAGAGGAGGATCCGGGCTGCTCTTTGCAAATCCGCTGCACAGAACAGGTAAGTATAACATGTTTGTTATTTTTAACAACAAAAAAAACAGACTTTAGTCGGGACTCGGTAGGTGGGTGACACTTTAAGAACATTTAGCTCCTTCTCACAAGGGTGCGACTTGTCACACGATTTGCCAGCAATGGAACCGTTCATATCGCTGCAACTCATGTCGCAGGATTATGAAAAAGGTTCCTGTACTACTTTTTGCTGATTTAATTGCGACATGCATAGACTTCTGTTAAATGAAGGCGCAATGAAATCGCCAGTGCAAATCGCACTAATGTGTGGCTTTGAAATTACGCTGAAGTAGCGCAATTTCAAAGCTGCACCAGTGTAAACAGGGGCTTAGAGTTCATCAGTTTAGAGTTAACTATTAATAATGGCTCTAAAATTATTCCTCTCACTCCGACTTTTACAATGATACATATTATGTATTTCCTTTGTGCTGTTTACTTACAAAAGTACTAAGTGTGTGTGTGTGCGCATGCATGCATGGGATGGGGTGGGGGGTCTAAAAACATAAAAAAAGTTTTTTTATTAGATTTTATTATTTTGCTTTCACATTATATTCTTTCTAAATTCTACATTCACAAAGGAGCCAACTAGTATGTTCAGCAGTATAGGATCTTCTATTAGACCCCTGATGTCTCCCTTGCACTGCTTGCAAAAAATGGAGTACAGGCAGTACTTGATTTGTTTTCATTTCTCTTCTAATAATCTGTCAGTTGCAAATCCAGAAACCTCAGAGCAGAGCACGTACAGGTCTCAAAAAATGGTGGGATTGGTTAACTAATGTTCACCTATCCTTCATCACTAACTACATTGAGCATCCCAGCCTCCTTAATATTAATTCTGACCATTACTCAGGCTTCCCTTAGTAATTATCGGGGTAAATTGTTTTACATACAACTCTGAGCAAAATAAAAATACCTATTATAGATGTCTTTTTTGTTCCTGTGATTTCACAGTTATCATTGTTTCATACCAATGTTACCATTGCTCTGTTTATATTCAGATTGTCCTTTCAGACAAAGATTGAGAACAACAAAGGCATCTTCTGCACATATCTGTTTGATTCAATGGGGTTGATTTTCAAAAAAGCTAATAGGCTGTTCACTTTGAGGCTGGGTTCACACCTCCAACGGATGCGGCTGCAGGAGGGTTCTGGGGAGTCCCTGTTCTCCATTTCAGGGATGAATCAGGGACAATTTTTTGCTTAAGCCAAAGACCCACAGCGTACCCACGCAAGCCGCTCCGCAGCCGCAACGGAGATATGTGAACCGGCTCCATAGAGAGTCGGTCACAATCTCCTGTCATGTGAATTGAATGCAGGGAAAACCGCATCAAATTCACATAGGTGTGAACCCAGCCTTAAGGGAAGTTTGCAATTTGCAAGGAAATCTTCATCTGGGATTCCATACAAGTAGCAAGTCTGGGCAAACATTTTAACCCCTTCCCGCCGACGTAACGCAAATATACAGTCTTCCACTTGAAGGATTGTACTGGGGTGATGCATGCAGCTACACGCATCACTCTGATACCATTTTTTAGAGTCGAAGATCGGCTGTTACCCAAGCAGTGTTATTCCAAGCAGTGGCTCGCCCGGGCTCTCCTGTCCCACTGGGAGGCCCAAGCGATCAGTCTCTAACCAGATCTTATAGACCCCAGATCCCTCCATAAAGAGTACCTGGCACTGTCTATGACTGTCGAAAAGGGAGGTTTACATTCCTTGTGACAGCAAAAAAAGTGATCAGAATTTTTTTTAAAGGGACAGTGTAGGAAAAAAATACAGTAAGAAAAAAAAGAAAATTTAAAGCGGCCCATCCCTCTGTGCTCACATGCAGAACCAAATGCATACGTAAGTCGTGCCCGCAAATGTAAAGGCATCTATTTACTCGGCGTAACATCATCTTTCAAATTATACAAAAAAATTGAGCTAACTTTACTGGTTTTTTTTTTTTTTAATTCATGAAAGTGTATTTCTTTCAAAAAATTTGCATTTGAAAGACCGCTGAGCAAATACAGAGTGACGTAACATATTGCAACAATCGCCATTTTATTCTTTAGGGTCTCTGCTAAAAAATATATATAATGTTTTGGGGTTCTAAGTAATTTTCTAGCAAAAAAATATTAACTTTAACTTGTGAGCAACAAATGTCTGAAAAAGACATGAATTGGGTTAACCGAAAAACAAAAATATAATGCATTGTAGCTTACTAATCCTTATGCCGCGTACACACGGTCGGACTTTTCAGCTACAAAAGTCCGACAGCCCGTCCGACAGACCTTCGACGGACATTTGGTGGACATTTGGCGGACTTTTGGCAGACTTGCGGCAGACTTTCTAACGAACGGACTTGCCTACATACGATCACACAAAAGTCCGAAGGATTCGTATGTGATGACGTACACCGGACTAAAATAAGGAAGTTGATAGCCAGTAGCCAATAGCTGCCCGAGCGTGGGTTTTTGTCTGTCGGACTAGCATACAGATGAGCAGATTTCTGGGTCCGGCGTAGTTACGATGTAAAGATTTGAAGCATATTTCAAATCTAAAGTCCGTCAGATTTGCGGCTGAAAAAGTCCGCTGAAAGTCCGGGGAAGCCCACACACGATCGGATTGTCAGCCAGCTTTAGTCCGTCGGCGTCCGTTGGACTTTTGTAGATGAAAAGTCCGACCGTGTGTACGTGGCATTAGAGTGATTGTAAACCCTTGGCCTATTCAGTTTAAAATAGAAATGGGAAACCTTTGTGTAGAGATATAAACACATAAAAAATACCTTTTTCCCTTTTTTATAAGTGGTCACATTCCCTCTGTTTTCAGCTGCATTAAACCTGAAAGGCTGGGGGGGGGGGGTGTCAGGACATGTCTGATCTCTAGAGGAGAGCAGGCTGAGTTCCCAGCATAGCTAGAGAATTGACCAGGCTGTGTTCTTCTGCCTAGTGTAGTCAGTTTTTAATTTTTCAAAATACTGGGTTTACAAATGCTTTCAATGCAGTGGCTGTTTTAGTTTTCTCTTTTAGATGTTTTTTCCATTATTTTCACCTAATGATATAACCATTAACACACTTTCTGTCTTAAGGTATCCCCACTATGGACAGAGAAGCATTGGAGCCATCATTTGGACAGCGGCATTGTCAAACTAAGGAGAGGGTAGTGTAATGCCGCATACACACGAGCGGACTGTTTCGGCAGAATAGGTCAGATGGAACGATTCCGTCGGACATTCTGAACATGTGTGAGCTTCATCGGACCTTCATCTGACCTTTTCTGTCAAAAATTCCGACGGACCTAGAAATAGAACATGTTTCAAATCCTTCCGACGGACTTGAGTCCGTTCGAAAAATTTGTTTGTCTGTATGCTAGTCCAACGGACAAAAAAGGACGCAAAGGCAGCTATTGGCTACTGGCTATGAACTTCCTTATTCTGGTCTGGTCGTACGTCATCACGTTAGAAACTATCGGACTTTGGTTTGCTTGTGTGAAGGCAAGTCCGTTTGGTTGGAACTCTGGAGTTATGTCCAATGAAAAGTCCTTAGGAGTTCAGGCGGACGAGAAGTCCACTTGTGTGTACGCGGCATTAGATGCACTAACAGATTTAGATGGGCTTGACAAAAATAGTTTAAAAAAATAGTTAAAAGCTAAATAGTGTTAGCCTATGCGTCCATGCACACTACTTTAGGCTATTAGCAGCTTTTTTGAGCTTTTTTTTTCTTCATATACTGCAAAGAGGCTAATAAAAAGTTAATGCTCCTAAAAGTTTCTAAATGCTTCCTAAAAGCTACCAAAAATGCTACTAGAAGCTGGCACAAAAAAACTGTTATCATTTTTCATTCAGCATTTGTTTCTAGCTTTTTTTGAGCTTATGAAAAACGCTAGTGTGTTTGGAGCCTAATGCCCCGTACACACGATCGGACTTTCCGACAACAAAACCGTGGATTTTTGTTTGAAGGATGTTGGCTCCAACTTGTCTTGCATACACACGATCACACAAATGTTGGCCAACAATTATGAACGTGGGAACGTGGTGATGTACAAGACGGGCGACGAGCCAAGAAAAAGGAAGTTAAATAGCCAGTGCGGCTCCTTCTACTTGATTCCGAGCATGTGTGAACTTTTGTGCTTCTGACTTGTGTACACATGATCGGAAATTCTGACAACAAACTTTTGTTGGTGGAAAAATTTGAGAACCTGCTAGCCAACATTTGTTGGCGGAAGGTCCGACAACAAATGCTCGATGGAGTATACACATGTTGGATGTGAGCATCGGACTTTCAACCAACAAGCTCACATCCAACATTTGTTGTCGGAAAATCCGATCGTGTCTACGGGGCATAACTCCAGCTTAAACTTTGCATTTTAATAATTTTTATTGGATTTTAGCAAGAAGATACAAGTCATATAAAAACATGACAACACAGATGCAGAGTGAATATAATAATTGATGCGTTTCGGATGGGGAGAACCAGAATTACACCGAGAGGATGAAAGCAAACATACAAATATTAATGGGGAAAGAGTTGTGCGAGTACCAGATCCTCAATGGGATCCAAGCATCTAGGGAGCAGGTATATGCTACACTGGTGGGAGCCAACAGTGTCTCATAGGTACAGTGGGTCTGAGTCAATTGGGTCATATTCTCCACTGACGGGGAATGGTAGTTTTCCATAATCTGGTAATTGATAGTCTTGCGGCCAATAAGATGTGGGTTATAACTGTACACAAGTGTGGAGGGAAATTTTCAATACAGAGATGGAGTATAGCTAGCCCGGGGGTCGGTAGGACCTTGATTATTGCGCTATTCCGAAATTAGACTGAAAGTCTCATTCCAGAAGTTGCATAGGATAGGGCAGCTCCATAGAATATGGAAGATGGATCTTTCTTCCCCGCATCCTCTCCAGCAGAGAAGCATGTGGTGTGAGTTAAACGTGGATAACCATAGTGGGGTTAAAGGGGTTGTAAACCCTCGTGTTTTTTAACCTATGCATTAAGGTGAAAAAACACCTGGCAGTCACCGCCCCCCCAGCCCCCATTTTAATTACCTGAGTCCCTTCAACTCCACTGTCCCTCTCTCCACGGGGTCCCGGCTCTTGATTGGATAGATTGATAGCAGCACAGTTATTTTTTAAAAACAAAAAAACGATCCTTTACAATTACGTTAAGTATGTCCATAGGGAGATTTTTTTGGTTCAGTTCCCATAGAGATGTGCTATGAGAAGTGCCGTATATTGATTTGAATGCTTGTTGCCACTGAGCCAGGGTGAACTGGTTGCCAATGTCCTTTTCCCATTTGGGAAAGGGGGGGATTCTCAAACATCTGTTTTTTATGGAGGAGGTTGTAAAAGAGAGAGATCCTCTTTTTGTTAGAGGAGGGGGATTTAAGATATAACCATGCCATGATTGGGATTTCGTTGGTTAGATGTGGTTGCTTGGTAAAACAATGACTAAATTTGTAGATTTGTAATTTGACATACAAGTCACTTAATGACCTATGGGGTGCCATTAGAGAGGTTGGAAGGCGGATTTCTGAAATTAGCAGACAAATGACTGAGGTGTGTATGTGTAATGGAGCTGTAGGGATCAGCTTCCAACCATAGGTTAGGAATTTCCACCAGGTTAGGGTGGCAGCTCTGATCAGCTTAAGCTTTTTAAGCAGTTACAGCAACAGTTTTCATTTTCCTTTTGAGATAAAGGTTTAACATAAATGAATAAAAGCTGACCATTGTAAGCACTCCTGGACAGCTTGGTCTGGTAAAGGAAAACTGAAAGACTTATGCCGCGTACACACGGTCGGACTTTTCAGCTACAAAAGTCCGACAGCCTGTCCAACAGACTTCCGGAGGACTTTCGGCAGACTTGCGGCGGACTTGTGGCAGACTTTCTAACGAACGGACTTGCCTACACACGACCACACAAAAGTCCGATGGATTCGTACGTGATGACGTACACCAGACTAAAATAAGGAAGTTCATAGCCAGTAGCCAATAGCTGCCCTAGCGTGGGTTTTTGTCCGTCGGACTAGCACACAGACGAGCGGATTTCGGGGTCCGTCGTAGTTACGACGTAAAGATTTGAAGCATGTTTCAAATCTAAAGTACGTCGGATTTGAGGCTAAAAAAGTACGTTGAAAGTCCGGAGAAGCCCACACACGATCGGATTACCAGCCAGCTTTAGTCCGTCAGCGTCCGTTGGACTTTTGTAGACGAAAAGTCCGACCGTGTGTACGCGGCTTAACTGACCAAATAACCAGGTGAAAAAAAAACTTACTATACCAGTGGAATTGTATTAGAATGTTTGTATGGAAATTCTCAAAATGTGTTCATCAGAGCATTCGATCTTGCCATCATTGAGTCAAATAATCTTGTTTAAAAGCCCTTAAAGCAGTATCAAACCCTAAAACAAAAATGTATTTTCCTGGTGCCTCCATGGCAGCATACATGTGATAGTAATCTCGCCTAATTCTGCCCACAGGACCAGTGCATAGCTATAAAAAGTTAACACCCACATAACAGCCTATTGCCTGTACATCGCTAGGTACGAACTGGGTCAGTTCAGTATACTGCCTTGGATAGGCACCAGGAAAAGAAAATTACAGTATGTATGATACAATTTTCTGTTTTCCTGGAGCCTGAAGGGCAGCATACATGTGATAGATCAATACCTAGCTACCAGGGTGGGAAGCTTCAGCAAATCCTATCATAAAAAAATGAGTAAGCTACTGGCTTCCCTCAAAAGATAGCTGTAATGAGAACTACTAAGCCCTTCAGTAGTGCTGAAAGAATGAGCCATAATACAACCTTATTGGCTCTCCTACCAAAAGCTGCTTGAGGAACGTACGTTAATTACTTTGGTGGTTGTAGCCCAGTCATAGAGTGGGACCTTAGAATTAACTTTAGGAACCACAAGACGATTGTGTGTTGGAGTCTTCTACCATTATTGGTTTCTAAGAAGTTAGGTATAGCTGCTATGGCTAGCTAATTACTGTTTGCAAGTGTGCCATCATTGATCTTGATGTATTAAAGGAGTACTTCACCTAAGTCTGACAAAACAATCCCACCATGGGATAGGCAAACAAACGCCCACAGGCTTTTGATGTCATGACAACAACAAAGCTGTGAACTGCTTTGTTGTTGTCATGACATCAAGAGCCTGTGGGCGTTTGTTTGCCTATCCCATGGTGTGATTGTTTTGTCTGACTTAGGTGAAGTACTCTTCAAAAAGCCTCCCTAAGAATTCTTATACCAGAAACTGGCTTCAGGTAAGGGTGAATGCCCACTTGGTGGAAAAACAATTGAGCGCTATCTGTGATACCCTCCCCACCCGCACCAACATTCAAATCCCCAGGACTGGCCCCCAGAGTGCATCCCCTCAAGGGGACAGGCCCCAAAAGCCTGCCCCAAAAATGTCTGCGTAGACAGAATAAGGACAACGGACAGCATCCAAATGCTCCTGTAGCAAGTGCGCTAATCCGGTTACAATCACCTCAAGCCCCTGGTAGAACACAGGAAAAGTGAGGATAGAAGCCTTGTCAATCCGAGAAACCATAGTCTGCAGCCAAAAGCTCAGGATGCACTCATAGATTTAGTACAGTGCATCTTGTCAGGACAGGATAGAACCTGAACCCTAGACCATGGAATTGGTTGATGGTCTGCTGAGTCGACTTGACATGATGAAGCTAGAAATAGGAGCATCAGCACAGGGTCCATCTTTAAAAACAAGAGGAAAGTAAAGACTGAGAGATAAACTTTCCAACTTTCCACATCCAACCAGGAGACAGAAACTTCCTTTGGGTGAACTGGGTGCAGACCAAAGAACTGAAAAAGAATGCCCTGTTTGAGGAGACAGATAGAAAGATGGAGAACTGAGTTCTAACAACCTTGTCTTATGTTAAACCCATGAAAGGTTCCATGACAGACAAGGCCACCAGTTTTGAACAGTCGCCTCCCCAAGTGAAGACTATGAGTGAACTACAGGCAGTCCCCGAGTTACGAACACAATAGGGACTGTAGGTTTGTTCTTAAGTGGAATTTGTGTGTAAGTCGGAACAGTGCATTTTTAAGTGTAACTTCCACCTGTGCAGGGATGTGGGATGTGCCGGATGCTTCTGGGCATGCAGTTTTGTGATCTGGGGCTCTTCTGGCCATGCAGTACATGTAGTACTGCAATGTGGGATGTGTCCAGCGCTGCAAGATAGCTGCTTGGAGGTATCCAGGACCAGCGTTGAGCACAAGCAGCCGGCATTGAGGTCGTTCGTAAGTAGGAGTCGTTCATAACTCGGGTGTTCGTAACTCGGGGAGTGCTTGTAATTAAGATCCTACAAAGTCACATGGACAGCAATATTAAGAGCTAAATGCTGAGCTAGGCCCAGCTGCAGGAGAGGACATGTCCAGCGAGGAAACTCCTGGGAAGAAAGTGCTGAGGCTTACACCAAGAAAAGCATGCATCACATGTCCAGGGATAGATTTACCATGAAGAAGTAGACCTCCCAACTTAGCATCAAGAGATTCCTAGACTCCACAATTTCCTGTCTCAGAATTCGAGCTTTAATCATCAAGCTGTCAAAGGCAGCTGGAAGATGGATGGCAAAACACAGATGATCCTGATTGAGTAGATCCCTCAGAACAACTGTCCGGCGTCCTTTTTGGTTGTAGTACCACATCTGCCTGGATCAGGCTGGAACAATGAGGAACACCAGAATGCTTTGCATTCTGAATATTTGAGACAAATGAGGGAAGGAAGTACTAAGATTAACAGGAGCATCCTACCAGAGAACCACTGCACCTGGGCAAAAATTGCCTAGCCTTTAGTTTGACCTCAGGGGCTTGGTAGTCAACCTCGCAAGTTGCCTACCTCTGACACACCTCCAGGAATAGCTCCAGGGATAAAATCAGGCTCACAGGTTCAGATGTCAGATTCAATCTGCCTGCCACTATGTATACTTGTAATGCTCATGCCTGACAAGCCTGGAGCCTGACGTTTTAACAAGGATACCAATCTATCTTTTGCTACTGCAAAACTGGATCCACCTAAAACCTTCATGGCATTGCCTGCTTGGATCCAGACTGTATAAAACAGCCAAGAACTTCTGGATGTTACCTTGGAAAACAAGACACCAAAGACAACCAAGCCCCTTGATATCGAGGGTGTCTAGGTCTCTTCCCCAGAACAATCCACTGTCTGAGGGGATCTTTCTATGGGGATTCTTTTAAACAGAAAAAGAAGACTTCCTTGCTCATAAGCCAGACCCCTGAGCATCAGCAATAGGGAAATCACCTGACCAAAGACTTAATCAACTTGACCTTCTAAAAAAAAAGGCCCGTAAAGGCCTGAGGTAAAACAAGGTCATAGGAATTGCCTCACGTGAGGCTAACCTCAGTTCTAGACCTCTCATACAAAAGTAGAGATTCAAATCGCTCCTGGTCCAGACAGCTTGAATCTGATACCAGAGTGTGAAAAGCACTCTGTCCTTAGCTGCGAGCAGGGCCATCCAAACATTCCCAAAATGAGTTGGTTACAGCAACAATCTCTGAAGCCTCTGAACCTATCCAAATTACTGAAATATCTGGAGGACCATGTCAGGTTGCTCGATGGAGCCCACACCAATTATTCCCCATCTAAGGATCTCTTTATGAGTATATTTCAGGAAGGAAATTAGGCCAGTATTAGGTCCAGTATCTTAATGCACATGGTGTTGACCAATGGACGAGGGGCAGGATCCCAGATTGGTAGTGCATGTCAACTTTCAAGATGGCTTCCAGGCAGTCTTGCCCCACTCCAAGATGGACACTGGGGTAGTACTTGCCCAAACCAAAAATGGCCCCCTTGTGAGCTTATCCATTTCACATGTTCAGCATAATGCATAATTTCCTTGAATGTAGACAGCTTTCTCTTCCATAATTGCCACTAGAATGCATACTGGAACATGGTGCAGCTGCAGCCCATCCAAGAGGAGATGTAACACACAACTTATAGGGCCATACACAGATAAATTCCCAAAAATGGAAAAGCCTACTTGTTTTGGAAATGCAGTGTCACAGTTCCATGGATTGCCACAGGCTCCAGACACTGACAGCACTTCTGAGGAACATACTGTACTGCTGTATGTGGGGCTAGTTAGCACCTGATATTCACCCCCAAAAGATCCACCAAAGGGCTCCCTGCCTTATCAGAGCCTTTGGCATCACAAGGTCAAGGACTGCGCTACAGGAGAGGCTGAACCTGCATGGAAAAACCACCAAAGGTAAGGGTTTCTTCTCTTCACACTGGCTGTGAGTTCCATGAGGAAAACAAAGGGAATGGGCTGTTGTGTGGGTGTTAACTTTTTAAATCTATGCACTGGTCCTGTGGGCAGAAGTAGGTGGGGCTACTATTACATGTATACTGCCATGGAGACACCAGGAAAATACATTTTTGTTTTGGGGTTTGATACTGCTTTTAAGGGCTTTTGAACAAGATTATTTGACTCAATGATGGCAAGATCGAATGCTCTGATTAACACATTTTCAGAATTTTCATACAAACATTCTAATACAATTCCACTGGTATATGGGCAGCTTTACTCCAACTTGACCTGTCAAGCCTATAGCTCAAAGTAATATCTTTACAATTTATAGTAAGATTTGACCAACGGCACAGGAATTTGCTTTTCACATGTTTAGATTGAAGTGAACATTTACTCAATATTGTGTGAATGCTGACCTTCTGACATCAGTGGTGCCTATTGCATCATTAAATTATTAATGCAGGGCCATTGTAGTGATGCCCCCTATACTTACCTTTAGGCCATTTGTTTCTTAAAAAACAAGTATGAACGATATGCTCTTCCTCATTGTGATTTTTCACATTCATATGTCATTACAGGATGTATAAGTTAGTTGGAGGAACCACAGTGAGTGGCGTTGAAACATTTATTTGACCCCTTCTTGCAAAGCATGGTGGGCAGTGAAGTTGTGACTTTTCAAGAAATGGCTGCCAGAAAGGTAAGCATACACAGTCTTCTTTCCGCATGTATGTTTTACATACAACTGACCATGTGCTGACAGGATCATACTAAAAATGTAAAAGCTGACATCCACTTTAAGTGCATTGGACCACTGAGAAACATTAGAGTGCAGTGGCTGATAGTTCTATATTTAACATGTTGCGTAATGTGTTAGCGCCAGGTAAAGAGAAAAAACTATGTTTGGATTTTAAAATATATACATATTAAAGCAATAAAATTTCAAACGTTTCCATTTTTTACCATCTTCTTATCATAGGGCAATCATAATCTTTTGTGTTTAAAGAAATTACTTAAAAAAGACTGCTGAATTTTTGAGGGCTTCATTAAAAGCAGGCAGTTTCTGTAACCTTTTAGCAGCACTTGTTATCTGATGACGTGAATTAGCGTTCTCTCAAATGACTAATAATCATATCAAGGTTGCCATGTCAGCTTGTAGATTTGAATAAGAGGGTCTGAAAACATTTGCATGCCTCGATGTGCTGGTGCTTAGAAGCTAATGCTATAGCGCTGTCATAAAGCACCGCAAAGACATGACTTAATGTAATCTGTCATGTCATATGCTAATCTTCAGCCATTACTTGAGTGCTGTAAGTAAGTAGAAAGCATTTGGGAAAATCCTTTTCAATTTCTCTGAGTACCACTTCTGCTGTTGGTCAGCTCAAATGGGTTTTGTGCATTTAATGCAGAGCTCAAGTCAAGTTGGCTTAGGTCACACTTAATTAACTATCACATTGATGGGTTTTGTTGGTACAGCTTTATGGAAAATGTGTATTCCTGATTTCAACTAACTGCTAAATATTTCATGCACTTGAAAAAAAAGGAACATAAAAAAAGCTTTCCTAATTTGAAAGAAGCAGCTATATCCAGTTAAATAACATAAATAAAAATCTATATTTTCAATGTGATATTGCATGCATAAGTAACAATAGTGCTTTGTTATCTGTATAGACCTAAGAAGAGATGCAATTAATTTCTCCCATATAAACGTCGGTATAATAATGAAAACGACTGAAACTAATTGCATTGTAGGGGGTGTAGCAAAAAGGTTATTCACTGAACTGTGATAATGGCGAATAGGGCACATTACTGCAGAATGTACTATTGACTTAATTAATCTCGACTGATAATGACAAATTAATAATTAACCCCTGAATTCTTCATCATGAGAAAGCATTAGCGCTAGATAGACAAGTACAATGATTTTGTGTGAAAATTACTCTAGACCAGTAGGCGGTATACAGAATGTGCCGTTAGCATCTACTTAATAGTTTTTTGGTTAGTTGATAATTATTTGTTTTAATTACTGATCACATAGAGTAAAATTTGACCTAATCATTTTTACATTGAACCACGATGAACTAATGAGATGGTTTCTCAAACACAATTTAGAGACACCTGCCAGAATTTCACAAGGCTGTACTAAAAAACAGGATATTCAAGACAATAGCATAAAACATTTATTTCTTAAACTAGTTGTATTACTACTTGTTAGTTTAGTCATATGAGGCCTTTTTAAATACAATTTATCTAAAACTAAAGCTTTTGAAAAGAATGGGGTGGCTGCAGACCGCATTTAAAAAGGGTCCTGTGCATCTTTGGTTCCAATTCAGGTGCAAATTCAGGCAAAAATTTGGACCTGATTCGCACCTGAATTGGTGAACATGTGAATATGTGAACTAGACTAAGAGGGCATTTTACTGACTTCAGAGATTTCATCTTACTTTCTTTTATGTCAAGAGGGCAGGAGGTAAAAAAAAATTCTGGACACACATGGCAAAAAAAGAACAAAAATGGCTTTAGATAAACAGTACACAATTTATAAAAAAAATTGAGTTTTTTCTGAGCTAATCATGCCTAAAAACATGCAGATTTCATGAACAGGTAGGTCAATTTAGAGTTCAGAAGTAGAAAGCATTTAGAAAACGTCTACTCAGTTTCAAATATACCATATCAAGCCATCATACCAGAGTACCACTTTTGCTGTTATTTATCTCAAATTATTTTTTTATCCCATATGATTCCTTCGTATCAAGTTGAGTTAGGTAACACTTACATGGTACACTCCAGGATTGTACACCTCCACCCTGTGCAACCAAACAAGTATTATAGAGGAGTCAATGCATACATAGATGTTATGAACGTATGATGGACTTGTCTGAAGCTGAGTAGGCTCTGGACTAAAGTAATTAAACTCTTGCACAGCTTGTTTCACGCTAAAATTTCCAATGACCCATGGTTGGTGCTTCTCCATCTTAAGCCCTCTTCCTTACTAAATCTCACCATAAACTTGCAACCTATATTTTAATAGCCATCAAACAGACTATAGCTTACGCTTGGAAAAAAACTATTTACACACTTTGCAGATATGAAAGCTGACTCTTTTTTTGTAAAGGAGAAACAAATCAGTATATTTACTGATTTAGAAGAATCATTTCCGAAGACATGGCATCTGTAAATTCAGTATGCTTACCCCTCACTTACTGCTGGAAGCTTGATATTCTCAGAACAGATAACACCAAAGGATGGAAACATTAAGGTAATTATAAACCCTCGTAAAAATCAAAGAATACATGTACAGTAGCTGCATAGCTTTGAATACCATTGCCTTCTGTCCCCTGGTATGTGCAATCATTCCAGTTTCCAGCCTCTGAAAGTTGCAGTGTGCTGTTTTCACTTGTAGGGTGCTCCCTTGGTCTCCAGTGTCTCCCCAGACATGCATGCTTTTGCAGGATTTAATTTTTTCTGGGCCGTATACACAGTAGATCCACTGATGCTGAGCAGTTGGCATTGGCCTACCAGCACATGTGAAGTGGGGACAGCTTTCCTGTGTGCTCTCTTGCACTGTGCTTGGCCAGCACGTGTGCATTATGGGTTCTGCCTTGCCCAACACATGTGCAGAGCAGCTGCTATGTCCGATATATGCGCAGTATTTTTTTGTGAATCTGTGATCTGTGTTACTGCTCTTGCACTGAACAACCACAATGTCAAAGCAAAAAAAGAACAGTGACTGCACAACATGCACAGTGAAAAGTAGCACTGTCAGGCCCATATGGCACATGCACCAACCAGGCACAGCACAGGAGATCTGCCCCCACTGTTCACACTCCTTCAGCTCATGCTACACATAGGCTGGCCCTACTGCTGCTCACAAGGCACTCTTCCAATTGGACATTTGGGGATAAAGATAGTGACACACAGGAAGGAGATAAAACAGAAGCATCAAAAATGTAAATATTTGGGGCACAAAAACACATTTGATACTATTTGGCTGGCTATTAATTCAAAGATAAGTTTTACTATTGGGGTTTAGCACTACTTTAAGGTACTATAACACCATACACACTTTCTTTGCACTATCTTCTTCCTTCCTATCATGGTCTTTACCTTCCATCCTCCTATCTTTTTTCTTTTCATAGTCCACCTAAGGAACACACCTCTGCCCTTCATACTCTGCAAAAGTACTTGAGCCTTGCCCAAATTATACAAACTGCCTACATTTGTTTTACATGTCCTTTCATCATTTTATTATGTTAATACTATGACTTTCCCTTTTTTATACATCCGATTAATTTATATTTTTGTCTTGCTGAATGAATAATTGGAGATATCATGATGTATGACTCCAAATATGTTATTATTTTATAGCAAATGTAGTAGCATTTAAGTTGATTCTGCACTTACAGGTATATGTTTTGTTTTTGGTTTATTGCAATAAAATCAATTAAAAATGAAGGGTACACATTGGCACAGAGAAAGTACATTGGTGGACAAAAACAGAGACGTTTTAAACCCAATAATCTACATTCCTATTGTACAGTACAGGTCACTGACCACACCTGAAGTTATAGCTCTCTTTCAACTTTGTCTGTTTGTCCTATTGGTAAGCTAAAGGCAATCTTACTCAACTTTGAAACTTTAAATGTAAACAGCCTGCCTAAGAGCAGAAGCCACAAGATGTATCAGCACATAGTATTCAGTAAAATTGCTCCCCCCTTGTAATCTGTATGACTGGTCTGTTTGAGAGCTCAGTCCTTCTTTCTATACCAGGAGTGCTGACAGCAGCTCCTGTACGAAAGCAGGTTAGAAACAAGTCGCAGCCTCAATTCTTAGACAGTGTATGTGCAAATCAAAGTATTTTCTTTGCTCATAATATAAAAAATAGAGTTGATTTAAAAAAAAAGTGTATTTAATAATTCCTTTACTACTCAAAAAATTATAGTTTACCAGTCCTTACAATGACTAGCTGTATTTGTTTTATTTTTTGTTTTAAGGTTTTTTTCCTAAATTTTTAATTGAACACACTTCCTGTTCTAAGATCAGGTGGACAGATTATTGGGTGACGCTGGGAAGGACCTAGCTGTCATGGTACACATTGGTACCAGTGACAAAGTGAGAGGAAGGTGGAGAAACCTAAAAAATTATTTCAGGGACTTAGGGAATAGATTGAAGAGAAGGACCTCCAAGGTGGTTTTCTCAGAAATACTGCCTGTACCTTGAGCCACACCAAAGAGGCAGAAGGAGCTTAGGGAACTGAACAAATGGCTGTGGAGCTGGGGTAGGAAGAAGGGATTCAGGATCCTGGAGAACTGGGCTGACTTTCCAGTCAGTTACCTGCTCTTTTGTAGGCACGGGCTGCACCTAAATAGGAAGGTTTTGGCTCTGTTGAGAAAAAACATGGCTGAGAAGTTGGAGGGGCTTTTAAACTAGGTGTTGTGGGGAAGGGTTTAGAAGAAGAGAGGGCCAGCATTGAGCATAGAACAGAGGGTAATAATGGAGGCACTAGTGATATCATACCCATAACATCTAATCCCATAGTGAATGAGTGGATAGATCAAAATCAGAGCCTCTGAAAACCTAAGGAGAAAATAATATGCACCCATACAAAACTGAGGGGTATGTTCACAAATGCCAGGAGCCTAGCTAACAAAATGGAGGAACTAGAGCTGCTGCTACATGAGGAGGATGGGGATTTTGTGGGAATAACAGCTTGGTTTGACAGCTCACATGACTGGCTGGCAAATATCCATGGGTATTCTTTGTATCAGAGGGACAGGGAAGATAGAAGAGGGGGGTGCCTATATATCAACAATGATATGGGGCAAGGGGGAGGAGGGAATCTGTGTGGGTGGAACTTCAAAGGCAAGAAGCAAGTGGGAAATTAATAGTGGGGGTATGTTACAGGCCCCCCCCCGAAGGAAGAGGAGGAGTTGAATCTCCTTTCACAGTTAGAAATAGCGTTGAGGCAGGAAACTCTCATTGCAGTGGGGGACTTTAACTATCCTGATATTGACTGGGTGGAAGAGGCACCTCACTCAAAAAAGGCCAGTCGTTTCTTAAATGTCCTACAGGGCAATTTCATATCCCAATTGGTTGATTGCCTGACTAGAAATTAAGCATTACTAGATCTATTAATTACAAATGACTCAGATCTGATCACAGATATGGAAATACGGGATAACTTGGGATCTATCGATAACAGGATGATCACTTTCAGAATAAATCATAGAAAAAGGAGGCACGAGGGTAGTACATGAACACTAAATTTCAGGTGAGCCAATTTTTCAAGACTGCGCTCAATAATGCAAGATGTTCAATGGGAGCAATTCTTAAATACATTAAACCAAGAGGCAAAATGGGAGTGCTTTAGGAACATATTAATTAAAGGTATTGCTGAGTGCATTCCAATGGGCAATAAATATAGAAGAACAAAGGTTAAACCTGGGTAGCTAAACCGTAATGCAAAAAGTCATATTAAAGCGGGGTTCCACCCAAATTTTGAACAATATCTGTATGTATTCTCTTCCTTGCCTAGATGCTGACATGCCGTTTAAAAAAATTTAAATCGCCGTAATTACCTTTTATTTTTCTATTATTCTTTGCACTTCCTGGTTCTCCTCCCATGGGAGTAGGCGTGTTTCAAGCCTCTCCCAGACTCCTGGGAGCTAGTCTCAGGCTTCCCAGGATGCCACTGAGCATGTGCGGGAACGAGCAGTGAATGCTGGGAGCACAGCATTCACCACATCCAGGAAATAAATGCTTGTGGGCTTCAAATGCCCACAATGAAGATGGAAACCGCCTGCAGTGAATAATATAAGTTATTCTTTCCGACAAAATCTGACACAGGCGGACATATTACACACAATATGTGAGTATGTAATGCTGAGGAGAAAAGTTTGTGAATGAACTAAAAAAAAAAAAAAAACGATAGATAGGTGGACCCCCGCTTTAAGAACAAATAAATGGGCTTTAGAGAATATAAAGCAGATGGGTCATTGTCAGCATTCCAACACTACAAGAAACGCAACAAGAAGTGTAAGAACGCAGGGTGGTTAAGATAGAGCACGAGAGACACATAGCGAAGGAGAGTAAAATAAAATCCCAAGAAATTCTTTAAATATATAAACTGTAAAAAAGTGAGGTCAGAGCACATTGGCCCCATAAAGGGGGATGAGGGGAACTTGATTACAGATGACAAAGAGAAGGCAACTGTACAAAATGTATTCTTCCCTTCAGTTTTTACACAGGAAAAGGAAGGGTATAACAACCATGACTCTATTATTAGTAACACGTCACAGGATGTAACCTTGTGGCTTACAGATGCCAGTTTACAGAAAAGACTAGAAAAACTTAAGACAAACAAATCACCAGGACCTGGCGGCCTGCACCAGAGAGTCCTCAAGGAACTCAATCAGGTCATAGCCAGACAGTTATTCCTAATCTTTATGGACAGCATACTAACAGGAATGGTACCAGCTTATTGGCAAAAGCCCATGTGGTACCAATATTCAAAAAAGGGCAGAGGTATAATTCTTGGTAACTACAGGCCTATCAGCCTAACAACAATAGTAAATAAACTATTTGAGAGGGTGATAAGGGACTATATCAGTATGGGTTTTTGAAAGATCATTCTTGCCAAACCAACCTGTTAACCTTCTATGAGAAAGTGAGCTGCAACCTGGACAAAGATAGGCTGGTGGATGTGGTGTATTAGGTGTATCTGGATTTTGCAAAAGCATTTAATACAGTGCCGCACAAACGCTTAATTTGAGGTCTGTAGGCATGGACCATAGGGTTTGCTCTTGGATAGAAACCTGGCTACAGGGGCACATCCAAATGGTGGTGTTAAATAACTTATGTTCAGAATGGTCTAGAGTAGTAAGTGGGGTACCCCAAGGCTCTGTCCTGGGGCCAATTCTGTTTATTTATAAATGATATAGAGGATGGGATAAATAGCTCAATCTCAGTGTTTGCTGACGACATAAAATTGAGTAGGGCAATACCATTACAGCAGGATGTACAAGCCTTACAAGAAGACCTCTGTAAATAATGGAGTGGGCAATTAGATGGCAAATGAGGCTTAACATTGAAAAATGTAAAATAATGCACTTGGGGGTTAAAAATATAAACATAGGTTACTTACTAGGGGGAGAAGCTCTGGGAGATTCCAGGATAGAGAAGGATCTGGGGATCCTAGTAGATGACAGACTGAGCAATAGCATGCATTGTCAAGCTGCAGAAAGCAAAGCCAGCAGAATATTAGCATGCATTAAAAAAGGGATTTACTCCAGAGATAAAATGATACCACCAATCCTCCACCAATCCTCAGAAAAGGATGTGCTGGAGCTAGAGAGAGTTCAAAGAAGGGCAACAAAATTAATAAGGGGGCTGGAGGACCTCAAATATGAGGAATGACTACAAGCGCTAAATTTATTCTCCCTGGAGAAGAGATGCTTGAGAGGAGATATGATATTGAAATACAATTATCTCAATGGTAATCCCTGTGTAATCCCTGTGTAGGTAGGAAACTACTCAGTCTCAGGGACTATAACAGGACACGGGGCCACACAATGAGATTGGAAGAGAAGCGGTTTAACCTTAAGCTGGGTAGGGGGTTTTTCACTGTCAGGGCGGTAAGGATGTGGAACTCTCTTCCACAATCAGTGGTGTCAACAGGAAGTATTGATAGTTTCAAAAGACTCTTGGATGTGCATTTTATAGAACACAATATACAGGGATGTGGGAAATAAATATCTACACTAACACACACCAACATAGTTTGAACTGGATGGACTATTGTCTTCATTCAACCTTACCAACTATGAAAGATGACAATGCATGAAACAAACCATACTGTATTTATAGATGAACAACATTGACATCCTGGGACTGGAATTGATTTAGAAGTTCAGAAAGCCTTTATAGGATAGCACACTTCATAGATCACAAAGGGATCAGGCAACAGGCTTACTTTCGAGAGACATTACAGATGCCACAGATGGAATCTTTCCGTCTACATCAAATCACTCACTTCATAAAATCCCTAGATACTGATCTGATAGACATAACTACTTGGACCTTGTTTGAAAATAAATGCTTACGCAGAACTGCGTCATGGGGAAGGATCTCTGAGTTCTATGCCCTCTTCAATACCCAACAGACCAAACCTTCATACCAAATAGCATGGGAATCTGATTTAGGTGAGACTATAGAGGAGGAGTTATGGGGGAAATGGTCGACCATGGTGCATAAGGGAATACTCAATACTTCCCTGGTGGAGGGAAACTACAAGGTGTTGTCCAGGTGGTACCTTGTCCCGGCGAGGCTGGCGAGGATGTTCCCCGGAACTTCACCCCTTTGCTTTAGAGGATGCGGGCAGGAGGGTACCATGTTACATGTTTGGTGGTCCTGTCCCAAGGTCCAGCGCTTCTGGATCAGAGTATTCACCTTGGCCTATTCAGTGACAGGACAAAATCTACCTAAAAATCCCAAGATGGCGCTATTTGCAGACTTGCCGGACGGGACCCCTAGACATCTCCTAATTCTCATCTTCTTTATTTTTTCAGCAGCTAAAATCACAATAGCACGAGCATGGAAAACTCCAGTGGTCAACCTTGCACTGGTAAAGAATAAAATATCTTGGATCATGGTCATGATCATGGTCAACAAAAAATTGATGAGTATTCCAGGCACCCAAGTCCAGAATTGTGACTAGAAATCATGGGGCTCCATAGCAAAATTTTGATTGAACCCCCCAGCCAAATCTCCTTGTATCACCTGGCAGTTTCAGCTGTGACAATGTGGGGGAGATTTACTAAAACTGGTGCACACATAATCTGGGGCAGCTGTGAATAGTAATCAGCTTCTATCTTCAGTTTGTTCAATTAGGCTTTGTTCACACTGCCACTTGGGATCCGACTTGTGAGACCCAAAGTCACGTGACATGTGAAATCCCATTTTAGTTAATGAGAGCTGTCTTAATTAGCACTACTAAAGTCGCTCCAACACTAGAAAAGGTTTCTGTACTACTTCAAGTTGACTTCCATCCGACTTGTGCCCATAAACTTTAATAGAAGTCACCTCTTATGCCCCGAACACACGGTCGGATTTTCTGACGGAAAATGTTCGATGGGAGCTTGTTGTCGGAAATTCCGACCGTGTGTAGGCTCCATCGGACATTTTCCATCAGAATTTCCATCACATAAAATTTGATATCTGGATCTCAAATTTTCCGATTGTGTGTATACAATTCTGACGCATGCTTGGAATCAAGCAGAAGAGCCACACTGGCTATTGAACTTAATTTTTCTCGGCTCATCGTACATGTTGTACGTCACCACGTTTTTGACGTTCGGAATTTCCGACAAGATTTGTGTGACCGTGTGTATGCAAGACAAGTTTGAGTCAACATCCATTGGAAAAAAAGCCATGGATTTTGTTGTCGGAACGTCCGATCATGTGTATAGGGCACAAGTCGGAACCTTATATTAATTTATGTGATTTGGATCCAACATTAAAGAAAGATTACTCAGGCATTCCCTGAAGTTTCTTCAAAGTTGCTTTAAAGTCACCTCAAAGTTGCTCCAAGTTGCATGAAGCCACACGGAAGTTCCCTGGCAAAGTCGCACTGTAAGTCACATGACTTTCAGGCTGCGGCAGTGTGAACTGAGCCTAATGCCCCGTACACACAATCGGACTTTGCAACAACAAAACCGTGGATTTTTGTTCGAAGGATGTTGGCTCCAACTTGACTTGCATACACACGGTCACACAAATGTTGGCCAACAATTACAAATGTAATGACGTACAAGACATACGTGATGTCTCCATCACGAATGCTAGTTATATCTCCGGCTCATACTTGATTCCGAGCATGCGTGGACTTTTGTCCGACGGACTTGTGTACACATGATCGAAAAGTCCAACAACAAACATTTGTTGGTGGAAAATTTGAGAACCTGCTAGCAAACATTTGTTGGCGGAAAGCATACACATGGTTGGACTTTCCGAAAACCCAATTGTGTGTATGGGGCATTAGGCTTTGACAATAAAACCTTAGAAGCTGATTGGTTAATATGAATAGCTACACCAGATTCTGTGTGCACCAGTTTTAGTAAATCTCCTCCTATGTATCATTGATCTTGTGCAGAGGTATAATGCTATGGTGAATAAATCTAATAAACACAGGAATGCCTTGAATTTCAAGGACTACATAATCCCAGGTCATTATATGAATGCAATAAGATTTTAATAATTATTAAATTATTAAAAAGATATACAGTAAAACAATAAAATGTATGGATATACTAGGGTTGTCCCAATACCGATACTAGTATCGGTATCAGCACCGATACCGAGCATTTGCCCAAGTACTTGTACTCGGGCAAATGCTCCCGATGCTTCCCCCGATACCTGGACTGTCAGCGGTGATCGGCGCTTGGGGGAGTTACAAGCTTCTCCCCCCACGGCTTTCAGCTGCTTTAGTGACATACAGCGGTGATCGGTGCTTGTAACTCCCCCACACACGATCACCACTGACTGTCACCGCATCCTCCTCCATGCCCACTCCGTTCCTCTGTCCCCCTCCGCTGTCCCCCTCCGTTCCGCCGTTCCCCTCTCCTCCTCTGTCCCCTCTGTTCTGCTGTGCCTCTCCACTGTCCCCTCCATTCAGCAGTTCCACTGTCACCCTCTCCTTCTCTGTCCCCTCCATTCTACTGTGCCTCTCCGCTGTCCCCTCCATTCAGCCATTCCGCTGTCCCCCTCTCCTTCTCTGTCCCCTCCGTTCTGCTGTGCCTCTCCTCTGTCCCCTCCGTTCTGCTGTCCTCCAGCTCCTTCCTTTGTGAATGGACAGAGTCAGCTGACTCTGTCCATTCACAAAACTGAAACATTGTAATCTCTTGTGATTACGATGTGTCAGTTTATGAATGGAGAGGAGCCGCTGTCTTCTCTCCATTCATTTTCAGTGCAGCTGAGGCTGCATAGCAAGGGACTGGGAAATCTCTATCTTCTGTCTCTTTCTCTGTCTCAAGGGAGAGATATCAGAGGTCTGTTAAGACCCCTGATATCTCACCAAAGCCCCCCAACAGGGCTGGTAAAAAAAAAAACCACATATTGCAATTAAGAATAAAAAAAATATTATTGTAAAAAATAAAAATTGTAAATTAAAAAAAACACACAGATACCATCCCCCCCCCCCCCCCCCCCGAAAAAAAGAAAGCATTGTTAAAAAAAAAAAAAAACACTGTCACGTGACATTACAAAAAAAAGTATTGGTAATTGGTATCGGCGAGTACTTGAAAAAAAGTATCGGTACTTGTCCTAAAAAAGTGGTATCAGGACAACCCTAGCATATACATAATACAATGTAATTATATAGAATGAATATTAAAAAAAAAACTGTAAAAATGTTACCCAATATTACCCAAACTTTGTTATATGGTAATAAAGGTCAGTCAACCTTTGGCCAAGTGTTAAGGAACTAAATATGTCTAGTTATAGCCTGAACACAGAGCTGTTGTTATGTCTTGCTTATTAGCTATATTAACACAAGTGTAGAGCATATGTAAGAGCATACTTATGTTCTATTTTTTTCAGTTTTCAATTAAAAAAAAAAGTTCAATTCAGACTCTGTAATTTCTTTGTAAACCCAGAAGAATTTGATCTTTATTTAAATTATGCAAATGAACAACAGATTGTATTTAATGCAGCATGTGCCTCTACTGTTACAATGTATCTAGGCAGTGTGTGGTCTTAGAATTTGTATAATATTTTAAACTTTGTAGGCTGTTCTGAATGTCAAAGCAAGACTTCAATATCTCAGTGTCTGTTTTAATTTGATGACACCAGAACAAATGCATTAAATGTTTACATAAGTCATTTATGGATTTCTTTTGAGAACTATAACTTCTTCAGTACATTACTTGCTGCTCATATAGTATGTTAAAAAGCAGGTAAAATTACTTATGGACATTAATGCACATCAAAGTCTAAATTACACTTAACTGTCTTACTATATTGGCTAAACCTTTTCCATCCTATAGTAAAACCTGACATTTTCAAATAACCACTTATAATTGTAAGACTTCTCTGCACAGCATCGTGGGAAAGCAAAGTCAGAGGTTGTGTTATTAGTCTACAAATCTCCTAGATAGCATACATATGCTGTAGAAAAGTTCAAAGCTTTAATACACATGGGCATTACATAAAATGCTACAATTTGTATAGCTGACATACAATACAATAGTTTGGTCATTGAACGTTTCACCCTGTATTAATTAGCCTTTCTATACTGTCTAAAATATATGGGGAAGATGGCAGGGGAAGTAAATAAATTAGTGCCAAATTACGTGGTAATATTCTGCCTGTATAAATAGAATGTAAAAGGGAATCAGTAAAGATGGAGGAATAGGAAAGACACCAATGTATGGATGGGCTTTAGAATTTGTTGATACATATTTTTTGCAAACCCCAAAAGATAATACAATATCCGTATAAACATGAAACATGCTTGACAGAATTAAAACAAGTTAAAAAAAATAGGAGTAACAATATGGTACCGGAACTGAACTGTGGAAGCTTTGGCAAAAAAGGGAAAGCAGAGGGCTAAAACTAGTAATCAGTATTGCATGTAGGCTCCCTGCAGTTGCTCTTTTTCCCAATATTGACTTAAGCCGGCCATAGACGGTTCAAATCTGGGCCAGTTCCAGGGATCAGCTTAGATCAACTTGGGTACAACCAGCCTGTTGGATCTTTCATGTGATTCTTGACAGTTGTTATATACCACTAGCAATAATCACTGTGTGTTCTCCCAGCATGGATAGCTCCCCCACCCCCCACCCCACTGAAAGAATTAAGCAATTTTCTTTACTGCAACCCTATGCCCAGCTTTACCATGTGTTATTTTCTGTGTTACTGTGTGTAGGCAGTCATCTTGGTAGAGACAGGGCTTTGTTCCTCATGTCAGAACTAATGTCTACTGGTGGAGTGGTATTAAAGAAGCAGCTGGAGAAGTAGAGAAAACACAGTTCTACAGATCAGAAATGAAGTATAAGCAGTAGAGGCACTGCAGGTCCTCATGTGCAGCTTTCTCTTCAGAAAACCCAATATGAACAGTAAATAGCACAATAACAACATTACTAAAACGCAAGCCTCGTACACTACTAGTTTTTTTTCCCTTCAACGCGTTCGTGGGTTGAACAAAAAAAAGACCTTACAGCTCAGGTAAGTGCCGCTGTACTAACAATATGATGTTAGTACAACGATCTCCCCTGCTGAGCTATTGTGTTCTGACAGGGGGCGACCCAGGATACCCAGGTCAAGAGCCAGTCAGCAGACCTTTTTTCAGTCATAAGCCTTTGTTGGACCAACTGTCGTACACACAAGATGAAAGTTGGTCAGTTTCTATTAAACAGGATGATGCCAACTGATATTCAGCCTGTGTGTACCAGGCTGTATCCTAAATCTCATAACAACAGCAGACAGAGTGATTTAAATCCCATACTGCAGATATACAGCTATGGGCTTATTGGCACATTGCCTAGCCCTGCTTTGGCACAATAAATGTTTTCAGATGTCCTCCCCTCTAAAATATTAAATATTTATTTTTGAACTCAGGTCCCTTTTAACAGGAATGAGTCAGATACTGACAGACTGCTTCATCTGTACATGATTGACAGGGTCCCTTGACAGTGACAATGGCACTAAGTGGCTTATCTGCACTAACCTTCCCACAATGGGAGTGTGCCTCCAGCACAGACCACCTCTCACTTCAGGGCAGTACACTGGTGATTGATCCTTACCACCGTCTCATGATTCTTGCAGGTCATCGGAACACATCGCTGAAACTTAACTTGAGCTTTACTTACTCTTATGATGTAAACATAATTTCTTACTTTTATGGCCTTTCTTCTACATGGCTACCATTTCACAGCTTCAAATCCATTAGCTTCTCTTCATTCATGTCCCATGTAAAGCTTCCAATCCTTTCCATCAGCACCATATTGCTTACAATGAGTTGTGCCAGTCCAAAACTGTATTTTAAGGGCATGGCAGCCCAATTTTATTTAAAAAGCAAGTCAAAGTTTATACAGACAAATCTTCCCATGCAGGGGGTTCTCACCATCACTGCGTAAACATAACATGCAGCCTCCTGGCTTCTATTTAGAAGTACCTCTGCTCTTTCCACTGGTCACCCAGACCACCGGTTCTTCAGTGTGGACAGCTTCACACAAATGCAACCAGCTTCTCTTGTGTGGACGGCTTCACACTAATGCACACAGCTCCTCTAGTGTGGCCCGGCTTCACACTAATGCACACAGCTGCTTGGTGCTTCTGTCCCACATGGACTTTCTCTCGGACTTGGGCCTTCCTCTGTCTCAACCTGGACACCACTGATGCACACAGCATCTCACTTAGCTCCCTTCAGACACACTGACCTCCCTCAGGAGGGCAGGGCCCTGAGCTCTAACGCTGACTCCATTATGAATCCAGCACACACCTGAGCAATCAGTGTACTTGCTTCTCCCAAAATGTGTGGCATAAACCACCATTTTACACAGTAGCACGGGGTCACCGTGCTAAACAATAACTCCACTGAACACTGCAATAACTACTGTAGTACTCACAGAAGCTTGATTTATGTCTTTTGCCTGTCCCACTTGTCTGGATCCTCAACCGACATTTTGCATTAACCTAGATTGGTAAATGAACATAGGAAACACTGCTCAGCCAAAGGCATCAACCATTCATCATAAAAAGGAACAGTGATTTCCAGTTTATCCATAATGAAGAAGAAAACAAGCAGAGCAATCAGAGGATGTCTTTCTGGGTTGCTCACCAGTATAAAGTTATGTCACAGGAAATGAGTAACTAAAAACATGCTGAAATGTTACCATCAAGGGTGAGTTCTACTCTTATCCTTTTATTACATGCTTTTTTTCCTCTTCAAATATGAAGTTTACTCAGGGTAATATTAACCACAGCAAAAACATTGATCATAATAA
The DNA here is from genome assembly GCA_037952925.1 of Lithobates clamitans. Classification (NCBI taxonomy): domain Eukaryota; kingdom Metazoa; phylum Chordata; class Amphibia; order Anura; family Ranidae; genus Lithobates; species Lithobates clamitans. The sequence goes on from JBBGZY010001138.1 coordinate 273,661, forward strand.
ATACATGAAATTCCCATATTTAAAATACATTGGACACACACAATAGTAGTAGCCTGGCAGTTCAAGCTGATACATGTCTATGCTGGAACTCCTAATGTAATAAATAGTTTACCATGGAAGGTTACATTCAAAGTTAAATGGATTTTGTTTTGATAGACATACATAGCTTGGTACATCCATGACCCAAAGGCCCACTTTGCTTTTGAGCATTCTCATATAGGACAATACTTACATCCTATCTACTGATCTCTGGGTCCCATAAGGCAACCTGCCTTTTGGCCATGCATCATTTGTATTTTCCTGGAGCTGTCATACTACACATGTCTTTACCTGTAAGTCTACACAGTATGGTGGCTCCAGGAGCAGGTGAGTCGTGTCCAAAGTTAGGCTGCAGCATTGAAAACCAGGGACTGGCTCACCAGGTGTAAGCTATCTTATACTTGATTGACTGCAAAAAGCAGCTTTCCAATGAACCATCACAAAAAAAGTAAAGCACCCATGCAAAAGATTGTGAAAAGACATAGCAAGAATTTTAAGAAAGGGCAGAAGAGTAAATCTCCCTTTACTTCCTGGAGCTATAACCTGCTCCTTGCCCATCTAAAACTAGAGAAGAACACATGGATCAACCGCTTGTCTTTACTTCCCCCGTGCCCTCCCCTGTGAAAGGAGCATTATTTTGACTGTATTGGTCTGTTGCCAGCTCTGTCCTCTAGCTCTGACCTTTTCTGTGCTTTAACTTTTTTCCCAGTAATCTGTGCTTTACCCTTAAGCAATGTTTGACACTTGAGCATGGTTCTGTCTGTATAGTCAGCTTCTACTGACTAGCAAACCCGAAGCGGCACATGCTAGTAACAGGCCACAGGGAAAAATCTGCACTTTCTTTGGCTTTGGAAAAGATGAGATATTGCTGGGGTTTGTAGTCCACAGAGATAGCTGAAAACAATGTAACTGAAAAAAGTGTAGCACAGGCAGCGAGCACAGAAACAGTACAAACAAATGGCAACCACTCCAACCTATAACTGGCCTTTACAGCAAGGAGCACATGGAAGGGAGATGCATGTCAAAAAACAACAAACAAAAATTCCCAGCTCACGTACCATGTAGCTTGCAACAAACCGAATTAACCCTGTCTTACAGTTCACATTAAAACAAGGGGTTTAGTCTGCAAACATTTGCAAATATATGCGTAAGCTGCAGAGGCCGTGTCACGGCACTCTAGTGTATTGCAGTCCTAACTATACATTTTGAGAGTCTCCAAAGTTGTTGCACATAAATATAATAATGGATAGATTAAGGGCAAGTATGCCTGGAGGGAGCACACCCCTCCCTAAAGCTATAGGGATGCACTGGCCACCCAGCAACAGCACAATAGCAGTGAAGGTATCCAGGGTGTCCCCTCACTAATTTACCTACAGTACAAACAAATGGCAACCACCCAAGCCTATAACTGGCCTTTGCAGCAAGAAGCACATGAAAGGGAGATGCATGTAAAAAAACAACCAGCCAGCTTGCAGCAAACTGAATCAACCCTGTCTAACAGTTCACGTTAAAACAAGGGGTTTAGTTTGCACACATTTGTAAATATATGTGTAAGCAGCAAAGGCCATGTCATGGCTGCCCACCCATTGTACTGCATTCCTAACTCTATTTTTAAGAGTCTCCAAAGTTGTTGCAAATATACAGTATAATAATGTATAGGTTGAGGGCATGTATGCCTGGAGGGGTTCCCACCCCTCCTTAAAGGTATATGAACTCACTGGACACCCAGCAACAGAGAGCACAGGAATTTATCAACTCACAGGCTTTATGGCATGATCAACAGGTAATTTTTTGTGTCACGCAGATACAACAAAAAGCTTTCAGTTATTTATTTAACAGACCAAAAGAGACTAAGTAAGAGAAGTTCATTGTTAGGGTTTTCATAAGATGACCATACACTAGTAGATTTTCAAGCAAACATTTTTCATACAAAAATATGGAAATTCTTTTTTGCTTTTAACATTTTCATTTGGAAAAAACAGACTTTCCTGAATAAAAACCACTGTTAAAAACTCACTTGAGAAACATCTTCCATTCTGCTCCTTCAAATTTTCTCATCACTAGGGATGAGCTTCGTGTTCGAGTCGAACCCATGTTCGACTCGAACATCGGCTGTTCGACCGTCCGTCGAATTGCGAACGATATGGGCCGTTCGCGCCAAATTCGTGTGGCGCGTCACGGCCCATAATTCACTGCGGCATCGCAGTGCATTGCTGGCTGATGATTGGCCAAGCATGCACTATGACCCGCATGCTTGGCCAATCACAGCGCCGCCTGAACAGAGAGCCGTAATTGGCCAAAGCCAAGGAGGCTTTGGCCAATTATGGCTCAGGGGATTTAGTACACGCCCCACACTATATAAGGCCGCCTGCACGGCGGCCCTGTGTAGTGTGTGTTCCGGCGTTGAAAGAGATAGACAGAGAGACAGTGTTTGATTTGAGTTAGATAGATTAGGCAGAACAGTCAGTCAGTTAGCTGCACTTACAGTGTATTGTGTATATATATGCATCCCAGGTGTTGCATATATATATATACACTGTATTCAGTTTAGCTAGATCCGTTCCTGTTATCTTCTATCTAGACTATTTACATTCAGTGCAGTGTGTCCTGCTCACAGTGTTCAGCTAGATCCGTTCCTGCTATTTACATTCAGTACAGTGCTTCCTGCTCACAGTGTTCAGCTAGATCCGTTCCTGCTATTTACATTCAGTGCAGTGCGTGCTGCTCACAGTGTTCAGCTAGATCCGTTCCTGCTATTTACATTCAGTGCAGTGCGTGCTGCTCACAGTGTTCAGCTAGATCCGTTCCTGCTATTTACATTCAGTGCAGTGCGTCCTGCTCACAGTGTTCAGCTAGATCCGTTCCTGCTATTTACATTCAGTGCAGTGCGTCCTGCTCACAGTGTTCAGCTAGATCCGTTCCTGCTATTTACATTCAGTGCAGTGCGTGCTGCTCACAGTGTTCAGCTAGATCCGTTCCTGCTATTTACATTCAGTGCAGTGCGTCCTGCTCACAGTGTTCAGCTAGATCCGTTCCTGTTATCTTCCTACTGACAGGCAGGCTTGTCTGGTTACAGTATATAAAGCTACCTGAAGAAAATTACAGGTGTTCTTTTTGATCCTATTAGTACCACGGTCAGGCAGCTAGACTATTTACATTTAGTACAGTGTGTCCTGCTCACAGTGTTCAGCTAGATCCGTTCCTGTTATTTACATTCAGTGCAGTGTGTCCTGCTCACAGTGTTCAGCTAGATCCGTTCCTGCTATTTACATTCAGTACAGTGCGTGCTGCTCACAGTGTTCAGCTAGATCCGTTCCTGCTATATACATTTAGTGCAGTACGTCCTGCTCACAGTGTTCAGCTAGATCCGTTCCTGTTATCTTCCTACTGACAGGCAGGCTTGTCTGGTTACAGTATATAAAGCTACCTGAAGAAAATTACAGGTGTTCTTTTTGATCCTATTAGTACCACGGTCAGGCAGCTAGACTATTTACATTTAGTACAGTGTGTCCTGCTCACAGTGTTCAGCTAGATCCGTTCCTGTTATTTACATTCAGTGCAGTGCGTCCTGCTCACAGTGTTCAGCTAGATCCGTTCCTGCTATTTACATTCAGTGCAGTGCGTCCTGCTCACAGTGTTCAGCTAGATCCGTTCCTGCTATTTACATTCAGTGCAGTGCGTGCTGCTCACAGTGTTCAGCTAGATCCGTTCCTGCTATTTACATTCAGTGCAGTGCGTCCTGCTCACAGTGTTCAGCTAGATCCGTTCCTGTTATCTTTCTACTGACAGGCAGGCTTGTCTGGTTACAGTATATAAAGCTACCTAAAGAAAATTACAGGTGTTCTTTTTGATCCTATTAGTACCACGGTCAGGCAGCTAGACTATTTACATTTAGTACAGTGTGTCCTGCTCACAGTGTTCAGCTAGATCCGTTCCTGTTATTTACATTCAGTGCAGTGTGTCCTGCTCACAGTGTTCAGCTAGATCCGTTCCTGCTATTTACATTCAGTACAGTGCGTCCTGCTCACAGTGTTCAGCTAGATCCGTTCCTGCTATTTACATTCAGTGCAGTGCGTGCTGCTCACAGTGTTCAGCTAGATCCGTTCCTGCTATATACATTTAGTGCAGTACGTCCTGCTCACAGTGTTCAGCTAGATCCGTTCCTGTTATCTTCCTACTGACAGGCAGGCTTGTCTGGTTACAGTATATAAAGCTACCTGAAGAAAATTACAGGTGTTCTATCCCAGCTTAGTGCAGCTACAGGCCATTAGTATGTCTGGAAGGCCAAGAAGGAGAGGCAGACAGTCACAAGCCAATAAGAGAGGGCAAGCAGGCTCTGTGTCTAGTGCTGGTCGTGGAGACGGTGCATCCTCATCAGCACGTGGCCATGGGACACGCTTGGCCTTTTTTTCGGCAGCTGGCCGTGTTGAGCCGCAACATGCGGAAGACTTGGTCGAGTGGATGACCAAGCCGTCCTCATCCTCCTCATCCTCTCTCACCCATGCCCAGGGTGCTTTGTCTGGCAAAGCAGCGGCCTCTTCCCTCAGCTCAATGTCATCAGTGACTCCTTCCCTAGCCCCACCATGTCCTCCTGAGGATTCCCTCGAACTGTTTGACCACAGTGTTGGGTACATGCTCCAGGAGGATGCCCAGCGTTTGGAAGGCTCTGATGATGATACTGAGCTCAATGAAGGCAGTAACATGAGCACGGACAGAGGGGGTGCCCAAGAAGGACAGCAATCTGGCAGTCATGCTCCCCCTGCTGCAGCATACTGCCAGGTTTGCTCCAGTGATGAGGAGGGAGGGGATGATGAGGTCACTGACTCAACGTGGGTGCCTGATAGGAGAGAGGAGGAGGAGGAGGAGGAGGAGGAGGAGGAGGAGGAGGTGGCACATCACCAACTAGGCAGGATGCCCTCCAGGGGCCAGCCTAAGGGCAGCACATTGACTGCATCACACCCCAAAGCTCCACATGTGCAGGGCGCTGCAGTCTCTGCGCGTTATTCAAAAAGTTCTTTGGTGTGGGCCTTTTTTGAGACGAGTGCATCAGATCGCACCGCTGCTATTTGCAATATATGTCTCAAGCGTATCTCGCGTGGCCAAAACATCTCCCGCTTGGGTACCACATGCTTGACCAGACATATGTTGACCTGCCATGCAGTTCGTTGGCAAGCGTATCTAAAAGACCCACACCAAAGAACAAAGACGATCTCTCCTTGCTCCTCATCAGCTGAGATTTCCAACCCCACTAGACCTTCAGTCCTCTCTGCGACCTGCAGTGAGAGGAATGAAGGTGTAGAATTAGGTGTGTCACAGCCAAGTACTTATGGGCAATCTGCTTTTGGTACACCGACGTCAGATTGTACCAGGCAAATTTCCCTGCCCCAGCTGCTGCACCGCCGAAAGAAGTTTGCTCCCAGCCATCCACATGCCCAGCGGTTGAATGCTAGCTTGGCAAAATTGCTAGCACTTCAACTGCTGCCTTTTCAGTTGGTAGACTCTGCCCCCTTCCGTGAGTTTGTGGAATGTGCGGTTCCTCAGTGGCAGGTACCCAAACGCCACTTTTTCTCACGGAAGGCGATTCCGGCTCTCTACCGGCATGTGGAAGGCAATGTCCATGCCTCGCTGGACAGGGCGGTCAGCGGTAAGGTGCATATTACCGCTGACTCATGGTCCAGCAGGCATGGACAGGGACGTTACTTAAGTTTCACGGCGCATTGGGTGACTCTGCTGGCAGCTGGGAAGGATGCAGGACAAGGTGCAGTAGTGTTGGAGGTTGTTCCGCCACCACGCCTCCAAAATGCTGATTGTGACACACCTCTCTCCTCCACCCCCTCCTCTTCTTCTTCCTCCATGGCCTCTTCCTCGGAACCAGCGGTGCTCCGTAGGCGTTCAAGGGGCTACGCAAGTACGCAGGCCAAAAGATGCCATGCGGTGCTTGAGCTGGTGTGCTTGGGGGACAGGAGCCACACTGGGGCAGAGGTTCTGTCAGCTCTGCAGGGGCAGGTTCAGAGGTGGTTGACGCCACGCCAACTTAAGGCAGGAATGGTGGTTTGCGACAATGGCACCAACCTCCTCTCTGCCCTCCGACAGGGACAACTGACCCATGTGCCCTGTTTGGCTCACGTCCTTAACTTGGTGGTGCAGCGGTTCTTGGGCAGGTACCCGGGCTTACAGGATGTCCTGAGGCAGGCCAGGAAAGTCTGTGTGCATTTCCGCCGGTCATATAATGCCAGTGCTCGGCTGACGGACCTCCAAAAGGAGTTTAACCTGCCCAAGAACCGCCTAATCTGTGACATGCCCACCAGGTGGAACTCGACGTTGGCCATGCTGCAGCGGCTGCACACGCAGCAGAGGGCCATCAATGAGTACCTGTGCGACTATGGCACCAGGACAGGGTCAGGGGACCTTGGTTTTTTTTCCCCACGCCAGTGGGCCATGATCAGGGATGCATGCACTGTCCTGTCACCATTCGAGGAGGCCACGAGGATGGTGAGCACTGACAGTGCATGCATCAGTGACACTGTCCCCCTTGTCCACCTGTTGGAGCACACGCTGCGTGGGATAATGGACAGGGCACTTGAGGCAGAACAGAGGCAGGAAGAGGAGGACTTCCTTAGCTCTCAAGGCCCCCTTTATCCAGACAGTGTTCCTGCGTGCCCGCCGATCACACAGGAAGAGGACGAGGAGGAGGAGGAGGAGGAGGAGGAAGATTGTGTCAGTATGGAGGTGGAGCCTGGCACTCAGCATCAGCAGTCTTTAAGGGATCAGTCCCAAGGAACACATGGACTTGTACGTGGCTGGGAGGAGGTGGCTGCGGACGTTGTTGTCCTTAGTGACCCAGAGGACTCCGGACCGAATGCCTCAGCAAACCTACGCTGCATGGCCTCCCTGATCCTGCAAAGCCTGCGTAAGGATCCTCGTATTCGTGGTATCAAGGAGAAGGACCAATACTGGCTGGCAACCCTCCTTGATCCACGTTACAAGGGTAAGGTTGCGGACCTTATCTTGCCATCGCAGAGGGAGCAGAGGATGAAACATCTTCGGGAGGCCTTGCAGAAAGGTCTGTGCAACGCGTTCCCAGAGACTGGGAGGTTACAAACTCCTGTTTCTGGACAACGTGTTGCTGAGGCTTCGGTCAGTCAAAGAAGGAGCGGTGGAGAAGGTGGCCGTCTGACCGATGCGTTCAGACAATTTTTTGGTCCGCAGCCCCAAGGTATGATCGGTTCCAGCAACCATCGCCAGCGTCTGTTTTACATGGTGCAGGAATACCTAGGGGCAAGATCAGACTTGGACACCTTTCCCACCGAAAATCCTCTGGGTTACTGGGTCTTGAGGATGGATCACTGGCCAGAGCTTGCACAGTATGCAATTGAGCTACTGGCCTGTCCTGCATCCAGCGTTCTTTCGGAACGCACATTCAGTGCTGCTGGAGGCGTGGTAACCGATCACAGGGTGCGTCTGTCCACCGACTCGGTCGATCGGCTGACCTTCATAAAAATGAATCAGTCTTGGATCACCACCAGCTACCAAGCACCTGATGCAGATGTAACCGAATAATTTTTTTTGAAATCTCAGATCCCTTCAAAGACTGCCTATGCTGATGCTGAGTGACTATCCCTGAGTAATTATCCTCTTCCTCCTCAATCATCACGCTGATAGCTTGTAAGAACATTTTTGGTTCTGGGCGCCACCACCAGTGCCTAAGGCACAATTTTTCAGCCCCTGTTTAACAGGGGCGTGTAATTACAATTTTTGATGTAATACTTTGCAGCAGGGCTCGTTCCTGCATTCCAACTAGAGTGTCTGTGAGGGGTTGCAGTGTTGTGGCACCAGCACCAGTGCCTAAGACCCAATTTTTCTGCCCCTGTCTAACAGGGGCGTGTAATTACAATTTTTGATGCAATACTTTGCAGCAGGGCTTGTTCCTGCATTCCAACTAGAGTGTCTGTGAGGGGTTGCAGTGTTGTGGCACCAGCACCAGTGCCTAAGACCCAATTTTTCAGCCCCTGTCTAACAGGGGCGTGTAATTACAATTTTTGATGCAATACTTTGCAGCAGGGCTTGTTCCTGCGTTTCAACTAGAGTGTCTGTGAGGGGTTGCAGTGTTGTGGCACCAGCACCAGTGCCTAAGACCCAATTTTTCAGCCCCTGTCTAACAGGGGCGTGTAATTACAATTTTTGATGCAATACTTTGCAGCTGGGCTTGTTCCTGCGTTTCAACTAGAGTGTCTGTGAGGGGTTGCAGTGTTGTGGCACCAGCACCAGTGCCTAAGGCCTAATTTTTCAGCTCCTGTTCAACAGGGGCATGTAATTACAATTCTTGATCTAATATTTCACAGCAGGGCCCTGTGAGGGCTTACAGTGTTTTGGCCACAGCAACACCTAAGGCCCAAATTTCTGCTGAGTATATAGGGCAGGACCCTACTTTCAAACATCTAACTTACAAACGACTCCTACTTGCAAACGGAAGGAGACAACAGGAAGTGAGATGAAATCTACCCCTAAGGAAGGGAAATTCTCTCCTGTAAGAGTTAATATGGGAAAACAATTTTTCCTTTCCACTGATGCTTTCCAATCCTTGTTCCACAAAAAAACCCAAATTTTCAAAAAACATTTTTCATTGGGACAAAAAAGTGAGGTGAAATCTTCTGAAGAGGAGGAAAGACGCAAAACAAATGTCACAGGGGTGATAACCCTTCCCTATGTTTTCCAAAAAGCTTAGAAAAGATTTTTTGGCTGGAGCTAAACACATTAAAAATGTTCAAAATTACAAACAGATTCTACTTAACAACAAACCTACAGTCCCTGTCTTGTTTGCACCGCCTGTATACTGCTGTTCAGAGTATATAGGGACCTTTCCTTATTTTAATTTGGGTGCGGGGTTCCCCTTAATATCCATACAAGACCCAAAGGGCCTGGTAATGGACTGGGGGGTACCCATGCCGTTTGTCTCACTGATTTTCATCCATATTGCCATGACCCGACATGACATTAAACCCGCAAGCAGTTTTAAATGAGATTTTTTCCTTTAAAAATGACATTTGGTGCAGGGACTGTTCTAAACATGGGAAACACGCGTCACTTTACAGGCATACTATAGACACCCCCCAGGTACGATATTTAAAGGAATATTTCACTTTTTTTTTTTTACTTTAAGCATCATTAAAATCACTGCTCCCGAAAAAACGGCCGTTTTTAAAAGTTTTTTTTGCATTGATACATGTCCCCTGGGGTAGGACCCGGGTCCCCAAACCCTTTTTAGGACAATACCATGCAAATTAGCCTTTAAAATGAGCACTTTTGATTTCGAACGTTCGAGTCCCATAGACGTCAATGGGGTTCTAACGTTCGTGCGAACTTGCGGTCCGTTCGCGGGTTCTGGTGCGAACCGAACCGGGGGGTGTTCGGCTCATCCCTACTCATCACAGTGGTTGAAAATGAATGTTGATTTAATCTGACTAATGATTAGAGAATTAAATAATAATAATAATAACAATAATATGAAAAGTTCTATGGCCAGCTATACCCTTTAAGCAAAACATAAATATTCATCTCAAGTTTGCTGTCGATGACATGATGAAAGTGAAGCAATTGCCAGCTGCCACAGCTCTTTCTGTTACAGGTGTTTAAACATAAAGGATAGGAAGAAAATTGGTAACTTTTTTATTATTAAAATGTTAGGCAATGTTGAAAAGTGGAAATATCTGCTGTCAGTATTGTTCCATACAGAAACATCAAGTCAAAACAATGTAAAATATTGGCCTTGAAAATATATAATCAGGGCTTTGGAGACTTGAATATTATTTAAAAACTGTATTTTACATTACTAACTGAATCTGGTATCAATCTAGTGTGACGAAAAATGCCTGTTCTAAAATATGAAAATATTAAAAATGAACCAAACATTAAATTCCATCTGGCTACAAAAGACATTTCCTTGAACTCTTGTTTATTACTTTTCTCTTCAACCGACCCTTAATAACTATTATTGACAAGCTTAATATTTCTTTTCCCTGCACTGGAGCGATCCAAGTCCAGTTATTGTAACTTCAATATACAACGGAATGTTTGTTCTAGGGATATTAAAATATAAATATGGTAGAAATCGAATCAAGCAGCAAACCAAATTAATGTGACATCCTGAATCTGGGCATATTGATGGCTAACGCAATGTGATGTTACGTCACTTAGGTTACTTTGCAGCACTAATCCCTTTATGCCATTTGCTGCAAATTATGTTAGATTTTGAAAAATGTTATGAGTTGTCATAAACCTTTTCTTTTTTGCAATTTCTGTTAGAAGGACTAATACGTACGGGAACAAAATGGTACAATCTTTTTCTATGCTTCTTTGGTCATGTGCATTGCATATGATATCTTGTAACATAAATACACACATGCCTGTAACATGTTAGAATAAATCCATTATTATTTAACCCCTTGCCCACTCCTATATACCTATGTGCTTCTTCAATAAAAAATGCAGGGAACCAAGGTTAAGAACAAAATGCAGTAACCCATATGAGCCAATTGAATTTAAAGATACTTGACATATATGTATAGGAGCTGTTTTACCTACCAAAGGGTTTGTATTTTTATCTATTTTTCTATCCATTCCTGATTTACAGAGCACATCAGTGTTGCCAACCCCCCCGAAGTGAAATTTACTGGCGGGACGCCAAAATTTACAAATGGCTCCAATTTTTTACTGGCAAAAATCATTACATTTACTGACAGAGACACATTTTTTACTGACACTGCTAAAAAGTACCTAAAATTGCCGTTTTCAGTGCTAATCAGTGTAAATATCAGTATTTAAACTATAAACATGTAGCTAGTTCTATTCATAACGTGTTTAATTTAAACAAAAGTCAAAAAACATATTTCTCCCTTTACATGAAGGTCTGATTAATATAACCCAGCCAGCACAGAGGTCCCCCCTACAGAATCTGCAGGATTCCCCCTTACAGTGCAAGGGAACTCTGACATAAAGGGGAATGCTGCAGACCATGATTTAAGAGGGAACTCTGATGTAAGGGGGGGCTCTGGTGACCAGAGACCACCATCCGCAGAGTGAATACACTAAGGTAAGGGGGGTTACTAATACAAGGGGGAACCTTTATATCAGTGTCCCCTTAAAATATTGTATTCACTCCCCCCTTACATCAGTGACCTCAGACTGGCCTGGTGGCGCTGTCACTGACCTCCTCTCAGGTACACTGTGCAGGGCTCATTTAGACGGATCCAGGTTGGTGGCTAATCTCCTCTCCACAGTCCACACACTTCTCACTCCTCCTGGAATTCCCATCCCGGGGGTGCTCCCACTCTTGCTTCCTCTCCAGACTCCCCCTCACAGACTGCAGACATGATAAAAGACAAGAGATGGTCAGAGACTGCAGACATGATACAAGAGATGGTCAGAGACTGCAGACATGATACAAGAGATAGTCAGAGACTGCAGGCATGATACAAGAGATGGTCAGAGACTGCAGGCATGATACAAGAGATGGTCAGAGATTGCGGACATGATAAAAGGGATGATCAGAGATTGCGGACATGATACAAGAGATGGTCAGAGATTGCGGACACGATACAAGAGATGGTCAGAGATTGTGGACATGATATAAGATATTGTCAGAGGATGCAGACAGGGTACAGGAGGTAGACAGGATACAGGATATAGCAAGACAGAGATTGTATACAATGATTTTGTACAATCTCATCACTGTCATTTTTGTTTGGTAACTGTTGCCTGTGCCTGTCTGTGGCCATCACATAGATAACAGTCAAAGTGACCAGTGGTTTTCTTAGGATTTTGGACCATCTTATATATTATTACAATAATTTTAATTTCCATGAATTATGTATTTCCTCATATATATTTACTCACCATTTACTCATATATAATTTGGTCACGTTAGTGAGAGTTTATTATTTTATCATTGAACATTTAATATATTTATCCATCATCGTTATTAATTTTTTATTTATACACTGATAGTATTTAGTCAAAATTGGAAATTAAAATTGTTGTAATCATATATAAGATGGTCCAAAATCCTAAGAAAACCACTGGTCACTTTATCTATGTGATGGCCACAGACAGACATCAGGCAACAAAACTCAGTTACCAAACAAAAATGACAGTGATGAGATTGTACAAAATAAATATTTAATAAAGTGTCTTAATTTAGTGAATAAAATATGACTCCTATTTTATTCACTAAATTAAGACACTTTATTAATTATTTGGTTTGAACGGCAAGCACTGTTTGCACATTGGGTAAGAAGGACAGGTCACTCACAGGTTGTGTGCATGTTTTCATATTTTACTCACCGGGGGCTTCAGCCAGGGTGTGCTCAGTGCTGGCTAGTGGCACTGGTCAGGGCCTTATGTGTCTGTCCAGGGGGTGAGTCTGACAGGTGGCCAGGTCTGCGCTGCTGTCCATCTCACTCGCCGACGGTGCTGCACTGCTGGTCCCGTCTATAGTGTTGAGAGTGCAGTAAGCGCGGTGCCGACGGGCGCCGTGTCACAGCCAGCCAGGAGAACGAACGAGTGGACTCAAAAATGGCGCCGGACAGCGCCATTACATTACTGAGCATGCGCCACAGGCCGAGCGGGTACGAGTTATCCCGAGCCCGGCCGGCTTTGAAACTGCGCGTGCGCAGTTACATGGTTGGCTCCCGGCCATCTTTTTTACGGGCACCGCTGCCCGTAACAGACATTTACGGGTGCCCCGAAAATGGGCTTAAATTCACGGGCTGCCCGTAAATCTATGGGCGGTTGGCAACACTGGAGCCCATTCACACGGTGTAACTTTGTCTAGTAGAGGAGATGCAGTCTATAGGTCTTGTCTTTCTTTCAGCTTTTGAATGGACAGTTAAGGGAGAAGCAGCAAAGTGATGAGATCATCTTTCTGGCACTGTTCTCTCTTTTGTTAACCCCTTTCTGCTCAGCCCTGGCATCCCTTTAACTGGTTGCCACCTGCCCACTGTCTTGTTCTGGGACACCGTCATATGACGGCGTCCCAGAACGGCCGCCCTCGCACGCCGCGGGGGCGCACAGCGCGGCAATCGTGACCGCGCCATGTTGCTAGGACACGGCATGACCCTGATCTGTGTAAAGAGCCACGTCTGCAGCTCTTTAACCATGTGATCGGCTGTGTCCAATCACAGCCGGTCACATGTAAACATGGAGATGCCGGTAATCAGCTCTCCTCGCCTCACACTGACAGAGTGTGTGGCGAGGAGAGCCGATTAGCGGCATTACCTCACAGGGGGACATGTAGGAATGTAATCAGGGCACTGATCATCAGTGCCCTGATTACAATAAAGAAATACAGTGTCACCATACAGTGCCCACTATTGCCCACCAATGCCAGCATACAATGCCCACTAGCGGCAGAAATCAGTGTCCACCACTGCCCACAAGTGCCACCAATCAGTGCCCATTAGCCATGCCAGTCAGTGCTGGCAATCAGTGCTGCCCATCAATGCCCATCACTGCTTTCCATCAATGCCCATCAGTGTCACCCATTAGTGCCACCCATCAATGTCCATCAATGCCCCTCTGTACCACCTATCTGTGTCGCCTATCTGTGCCCACCAGTGCCGCCTATCAGTGCCTGCCACTGCTGCCTATCAGTGCCCACCAGTGCCACCTATTAGTGCCCATCAGTGCCACCTAACAGTGCCACCTAACAGTGCCCATCAGTGCCGCCTATCAGTGCTCATCAGTGCCCATAAGTGTGGCATATTAGTGCCTCCTCATTAGTGCTCATAAGTGCCGCCTCATCATTGCCCATAAGTGCCACCTCATTAATGCCCACCAGTTCAGCCTATCAGTGCTCATCAGTGCTGCCTCATCAGCGCACATCAGTGAAGGCAAAAAATTACTTAGTTACAAAATTTACTGACAGAAAAAAAGTAAAAAACTTTTTTTTCAAATTTTTTTTTTGTAAACAATAAAAAAAACAGCAGTGATTAAATACCACCAAAAGAAAGCTCTATTTGTGTGAAGAAAATGACAAAAAATTTGTTTGGGTACAGTGTAACACGACCGCGCAATTGTCATTCAAAGTGCGACAGCGCTGAAAGCTGAAAAATGGCCTGGGCAGGAAGGGGGTGTTAGTGCCTGGTAGGCAAGTGGTTAATTGGGCTATTACAGCAAGGGGGTGAGAAAGTCTGGGTTATCATGTGACCATTGTTATTGACTGTCACACTGGTCACATGATCGAGATCTTGAACAGTAATAGAGACTAGGTGCTGTCTTTGACAGCTCAGTCACTGTGCTGGAAGCACGCAGTGAGTGAGTTCTTAGCACAAAAATCTCGGCCACCCATGAATGCATATGTGAGGTGTGTGGGCATTAAAGCCTGTCCTCTTTGTCACCACACATATGTAATATGTGGGTAGCAAGAGGTTAACACAGCACTGCAGGAAAACTGATTGGCTTCTTGTCCTGCTTCTCCCTTTCCCAGTCTGCATTGTGCTGTACAGGAACTACAAGAGGCAGATATCAGGTTTAATCCAGGTATAAATACTGCCTGTATTACACAAATACATTTAATGATGTATTAATAAATGCAGAGTTACATTAATGGGAGTCTTTTATAGCTGCCTGAAGTTTAGCTTTGAACCAGACCTGAACAAGATGGAGTCTGACTGGTTTCTACTAAACTGTGCTATCTCAGGTAGGTATGAGTAAGGCCTTAATGGCTAAAATGCATTAGCACCCCTGTCTGGCTGAACTTACCTGTCCATCATAATAAATTATATTTGAGGATCCTTACTCAAGTCCTTCTTATTAGAACTTTGGATCTGGAATGCACCGGTGTCCTCTTTTAGGCTCGGTTCACACTGCTGCAACATGAGATCTGACTTGTGAGATCCCAAGTTGCATGACATGTCAAATATAGTGTTTCCCTATGACAGCCATCTTAACTGATACTACACAAGTCACTTCACGTTTAGAAAAGGTCCCTGCACTACTTTGGTCAGACTTGGGTGTGATTTCAGCCCTTGTACAGGTTCATAAATACCATCCAAGTCGCATTAAACTAGAAGGAAGTCGCAGGGCAAAGACTTGTGAACCGAGCCTTATGTAATTCTAGTGAGTTGGTTAAATGCAGCTTCTTCCTTTTGCATCTGTTTTTCCCCCCTTTCACTTTTATTTTGTAACTTGTTTACAGCTTAAACTACATTATAGATGCCTATTCATTTCCGAAATATGCCAACTTCTGTCCTTTCTGTGGGATCATCATCATTCCTTCCTGCAGAAACCTACACACAAATCATATCCCCCTCACGAAATAAACCTTAAAAACATGGTGGTGGTGGACATGCAGAAGCAGGTTTAACCAGCCACTTTTGTGGAATAATAAAATTTGTAAACTGCCAATGCCATGTATAGCAAATAAATGTCTTACTACCACCATACATTAGGCTGCTGCACTGACATCATAAGAAATAAAGCTTGTGGCTCTGTCTTCTGCTGAACATGTCCCAACCCTATATTTTAATGGTCTGTACAATGCAGCAGTAAACATGATTCCTGCTTTTGGATAAAATAGAAACAACAAATAGCATCCGCCTTATTACCAGGGACCACAGTGAGTAACTGAAGCAAGTACCGTACCAGTATTCTCAACAACCGGGGACGGTGAAGAATCGGGAAACTTCAGTGGATATAAAACCAGGGGCCCATCCAGTGGAGGTGACGCTGCCAATGCCATTTATAGCAAATAACTACCACCATACATTAGGCTGTTACACTGGCATCGTAAGAGATAAAGCTTGTGACTCTGTCTCCTGCTGAACATGTCCCAACCCTATATTTTAATGGTCTTTACAATGCAGCAATAAAAATGGTTCCTGCTTTTGGCTAAAATAGAAACAACAAATAGACACCGTTACAGTTTGTCCTGTGCCACAGGAGACACATTTTGTCATTTAAAGCACCACTACCTCTTCAGATTACATGTTCAAGGAATCAGCAAACTGTAGCTAATATTTATTTGGTGGTAGGAACATTTTTTTTTTATGCTTACTCACATTTAGTGGCTTCTGGAAGAGCATTTACTGTATCTATCCAAAAATAATTGCAGGCTTTTTTGTTAATCCTATGATGACTTAATATCTTGGAACCACAAGGCTGTAGGTGTGTACGTATAATGTCAGGATTTAAAAAAAAAAAAAAAAAGCAAAGCTTATATCTTGCTCTATAGTTATATATATCGAAGCCAGGTAGACCCATGACACCCAACGTGAACAAATACGGTAAGTCTTCCACAAATCCCAATTTTATGTTGAGTAAAAAAGGTCCTATATTTTACGTTACACAGTCTAAGTCAGGGGTCTCAAACTGGCAGCTCTCCAGCTGTTGCAGAACTACAAGTCCCATGAGCATTGCAAGGCTGACAGTTACAAGCATGAATCCCACAGGCAGAGGCATGATAGGACTTGTAGTCCTGCAACAGCTGGAGGGCCGCCAGTTTGAGACCCCTGATCAAAGTCCTTTTTACCAGTGCACCAGTAATTTAAAGTCTGAAAAAAAATCACTTGGCCTCTAAGTATTATTGTGGGTGTTAATATCAATAGAGACTACATAAGTCTATAGTTAAAGCAAATATGGCTATTTCCCTGTACATTTACAAAGCTAAAAGCTCTTACTGTGCATACACCCTATTCAAAACATTCATTACTAAGGTTGGTCCATACTCATGGAAGCCTCCAGTCATCCAGAGGAGCACAGCTTTAGTCACAGAAATGGGCTGTGCGGCTCACACACATAATACAAAATTAATTTGTCCTTTAAATATTTTCTTTACAAGTCTATTACTCTAGCCTCTCTGTCCAATAGAAAAAAAAAGTCTTCCCAAAATGAAGCCAGAGTGTATTCTGCTATATGATAAAAAAAATCCCAATAAGTATATATTTATTGGTTTGCTTCAAAGTTATGGCATCTACAAGCTATAGTATATATATATATATATATACATATATATATATATATATATATATATATATATATATGCTTTATTATTTTTTGCACTACTAATGGCGGTGACACTAACTGATGCTGAGGGGGCCGAGAAACTGACTAACTGCCACTGACATCACCAGTGACACTAATACATTGATCAGTGATAATACTATACAGTGTCACTGTACTAATGACACTGGTTGGGAAGAGGTTAACATCTAGGGTGAGAAAGGGGTTAAATGTGTGACTAGCAATGTGTAATGTGTGTATTATGCGCTGCTTTTAGTAACAGATCTCTTTGCTTCTTATCCCTTCTTTGCAGGGGTAAGAAACAGAGAGATCACGCCCTCTGTACAGAGCCCTGTGTTGATTGTCAGCACAGGGCTCTAGGCTGAGATTGGACACAGCCGATGAGCAGGTCCCAGACGTGAATCATTGGACTCTCGCTGTGATTGCATGTACCCTAAACCCAGAAGCAGGCAGAGAAGTACCAGTACATCGCTTTGCCTGCATGGGCTGCCCGTCCGCAGTACATTGCAGGCAGTTAAATTACCTCAATCTTTTTCTCGTGTATATCTAAAAGAAAAAAAAGGGATTTCCCCTTTAAAGGATACGTGTTTAAGTCATCTGTCAGAAATATCTGACTAAATCACCCACATTGGATGTCTATCGATCTATGGGGCTTGATTTTGCTTTGACAAAAAAAGGTTTTAATTCTGACCACTATAAATATATTTCTGTGTGAATGTGTGTCTTTGCGTGTGTGTATACAATTCTGTTTCCAAAAAATATCATTATTTACATTGTTATCAGTGGTCTTGTCACTTTCGTGATTGTAAAAGTGCTGTTACTATTAAACAGAATTCATAAGAGCTTCTGTCTTTCTATAAGATGTATGTTAGTATTCTGACATGACACAAAGCACTTCCCTTGAGTGAAGTGTTTTCTTGTAAATATGTATGTTGGACAATGAGATTCAACCTTGTGTGAAATGTCACATGTTCTTCTAATCATACATATGGAAAAAACAGTCATTTTACACAGTGAAATTATCTGAAACACCATTTCTAGATTGTTATCACACTATAAAGAGTGGCTATTATAGAACTGGGAAGATCAATTCTGCCCAGGTTCAGTTTGCTGGAGGTTCAGCAGACCCAGCAGGAAATCAGGTAAACCTTGATTTTTGAGCCAAACCCCAATAAAATATATGGGATGCAAATCTTGATAATAGTTGTCTGACATTTTAAAGGTTAATAGGCAAGCTAACCTGCTTGGAGGTTGCTTTCAAGTTACATGTAGTATTGTGGAACAGTATGATTTTTATGGACATTTTCAGTGACAGTACACACTGGCAGCGCATATTTGGCCGTGGAATTGCAACCCAAATCTGATTCACTGAATGTAATAATTACATAAAAAAAGCAAAAAATGGTGTACATTCATCCTAAAATTCCACCTAGAACCTTATCCAGGTATGCATTTTGGGTGTACAGGAAAGGAAGGACAGAATGTGTCCCCCCTTCACCCCCCTTTCCTACCTTTCCTATACCAGACCAGCTCACATGCCTTTCAACATTAAAGGGGGGGGGGGGGGGGTATGTTGCAAAGGCAAGTGGAAAAGCATCCCAACTGGGAAGCCAGCCTTGTCCTAATGTAGAGGAATAACTGCTTCCTCCCCACCTATGATGCACCAAGAAGGAGGTTGGAATAATATGGGTTAACCTAAGTGGAATATGAAGGCCCTCTTAACGATAATGGAGCCCCAAGATGTCTGCGAATGAGTACAGAAGTACATTAGCAACTCATTGCCATTCCCACAAGGAGTTAAAAGTAAATAAACATACATACACAAACATACATACATACACAAACACACACATACACACACCTTGAACTAAAATGAAGAGCAAACATCTAAAAACATTGTGTTAAGTCTCCGATGTCCAGCATTGTAATCTTTGTTCCCTGCTGATGTTTTCCTGCAACACTTCCATCACTAAGGCCCTGTTCACATTAGTGGAATTTCAGATGTGACTACAGTCAAACAGAATCGCATGGCAATAGAAATCACATTGTTTTCAATGGTCCACATTTACATCCAAGCAACTTCTGCAATGCAACTTTGGGGAAAGGTGCCTGTACTACTTTGGAAGGAATCGGTGCAATTTTGTGTCCCATAGACTTCAATGGAGAAAAAAACGCATCTACATTCATTGGTGCATTTTTGCCTGTGATATGTGTTGGTTGTTAGGAGCCAACACCCACCACCATCCTAACACACAGTGACTCATCCCTGCTGTCATTGGTTGTTAAGGGGGTGGCACCTGCTGGCATCCTAACAACCACGGCACCCTGCTGTCATCGGAATATAAACAAAAGAGCTGGCATTAAAAAAACTATAATTGTTGGGGTCCCCCCAATCTATACCTTTGGATATGGTATTGATTTTAAGGGGGACCCCACACCAAAAAACCCCCAAAAGAATGGCATGGGATGCCCCAAAATCCATACCAGACCCCAGACCCTTATCAGAGCATGTAGCCTGGGAGGCCAGGAAAGAGAGAGACGAGCATGCGCCTCCCTCCTGAGGGGTGCTTTGCCGGGGGGCAAGCACCTCCCTCCTGAGGGGTGCTTTGCCGGGGGGCAAGCACCTTGTCCCCATGTTGATGAGGACAAGGGCTTCTTCCCCATGACTCTGGCTTAGTGGTTGTGGGGGTGTGAGGGGGTTTGACTTATTGGAATCTGTTTTCTTTTTTGGCATTGGGTTATTCTTAAACTCCATTCCAGACTGAAGGCCCTGGTATGGATTTTGGGGAGACCCCACTCTTTTCTATTTTTTTCTTCTTTTTTATGTGGGGTCCCCCTTACTCCATATTTTTATAATGCCGACTCTTTTGTGTATTTTCTACTGTCAGAGCTTCCTGAGTCATGTCAGAGCTTACTGAGTTTCAAAGAGGGAAGATTGTCGGTGCCTACTTATCTGGTGCCTCTGTAACTAAAGCTGCCAATTTATTTGTGTTACGAGGTACAGTTTTAAAGGTTATGGCAGGATACACGATTTCTGGGAAAACATCATCTGATAAGCAGAAGCGCGGTCGACATGATCAGCTGACAGAAAGACTAAAAGGATATTGCACAGTATTGTGACCTGAAATAAGAAAACAACTGCTGCAAAAGTAGCTTGGTATTCTGCAGGCCCCATCATCACCTTGAAAGATAGAGTCACTGCCAGTGACTATGTACAAATTTTGGCCAACCATGCGCACCCCATGATGCAGATATTGCTTTCCGAAGACAGTGACATTTGCCAAGACGATAATGCTCCGAATAACACAACTACTGTGTGTGTGCCACTATGGTCAATTTTGGAAAACAAGGTTTGGGCTCCTTTTTTCACCTCTGACATCTCTGCAAGAACCGGAATGATTTTTACATTTTGCATGAAGAGTGATATCAGATTCCATTATCCACCATCCAAGACTTACATTTGTCAATTCTCAGGAGAATTCAGGCCTTCTTGGATGCCTAAGGCAGTCCAACACCATATTAAGTAACAATTTGGTTCTTTTACCTGGTGTTTTCATATTTTTGTCCAACCCCTGTACATGGCCTGTCAGCTTTAGTTGAAGCTTACTATTACATGGTGTCATGAATCTGCAGTAATGTTTCATGCACTGTCTGTCTGCTTACCTCTGGTCTGTGTATCAGCTTTAGGGACTGCACTTTCACAGCTGCATCTTTAAGTAATCTTCTCTCAGCGTGGCTCCACCCTAGCCTCTGACAGGAAACACTATTTAACACCGTGCACTGCAAGCCTGCCTTGCCTGAGCAATAGTGTGTTTAGGCTCCCCTGTGTGTTTCTTGCCGTGTGCTTTACGTTTGATTCCGTGTACCGACTTTGGCTTGTTTCCTGACTATCCCTGTCTGCTTGTAGCCATGACCTTTGGCTTGTTCTCCTGACTATCCCTGTCTGCTTGTTACCGCAACCCTTGGCTTGTCCTTCTGACTATTCCTTGTTTCCTTGCACTGCTGCTTCCTCTCCATCCACCAGAGCCTGTCGTAAGCGTGATCTGGGAGACCCTGGGGGCCGCCAACTGGAGTCAGCTGCAGCGAAGGCCATCCTCACCATCAGAGGCCCTGGTGTAAACCTGCTGGCTCTTAGACTTCATGCCCTGGGGAATCTTATGCTCCAGCTCCCTGTTCGATCTGTGTCGGTGCTCAGGTGAAGCTGCTTTCCTGAACCACCCAGAGCATCCACAGCACTCAGGGTCTACAAGCTTAGCGATGAGCATCTTTCACCTGGACTCAGGTGACCTGACACATGGTTTATAGAGAAAGTGCCACACATGTTTGTGAAGAGTTCAGAACAGCCACTTAAAGTGGTGTTCCGGCAGAAATTATACTTTTTAAATAAAAATACCCCTATAATACACAAGCTTAATGTATTCTAATAAAGTTAGTCTGTAAACTAAGGTCTGTTTTGTTAGTTTATAGCAGTAGTTTGTTATATTATAAACCTACAGCAGGCTGTGGCCATCTTAAGTGTGGGCATCTGAAGCCAGACTGTATTTCTTCCTGTATCTCATCCTTGCAGATCTCGCACATGCTCAGTGCAGCACAAGCAGTGTAATAGGTTTCAGGTCAGGTTTCCATAGCAACGGCAGTTTCAGAGGAAGTTGCCGCCCCTTCCCAGAAGGCATTGCAAACAGGAAATGATGCGATGGGCCACGGCCAGGGAGGAGGAAGTGAAAAATGAATACAGCAGATTTGCAATAGCTGCTGAGAAAATTTTTTTAAAAATATCCAATTCGTTTACAGTGCACAGTTTAGTGAGGGATGCTGAAGAGTTGTAAAAGTGGGTGGAACTCTACTTTAAGCTGTAATAGTCTGTGGCTGATTGAGGAGATTGACAGCGGATCTGAGGCCAGTACTGGCAGTTATATATGGAGTGCAGGGGGGGGGGGGGGGCAGTTGGCCCCAAATAAATAGGGTGACAGTTGTATTGGGTATTTAAGTTAGCAGTTAAGTGGGAAAGTCAAAAACATTCTTTGATGTTTAGTTAGTTTAAAATATATAAAATTAACTACCACTGCGTGCAAATAGTGTACAAAGGAGAACTGAATCCGTTGAGCATTAATATCGTGCTGCATTATAATGCTTCAGTTGAATACGTTTTCACTTGCTGAAATTATATAACAAAGGGCACGTGTCAAACCACTTTTTTAAACAACAAATAAAATTTCTGTGGTCAAAAATAGGTTTCTTGAAAAAAGCATTTACATATAAATATCTTTCCTCAGAAGTCTATTCACTTGAATAGAAGTGCTTTCACGTCTTCTAAAATCCTCTACTCTTTTCTCCTGAAAAGTTCATCCAAATTTGTATGGCTATGTAAAGGTTTCAGAAATGTCTGTTTGCAATGCACCATGAAGATAAAAAAAAAGATTATTTCCTGCGTAAGTTTTATTATTCCTTTTAAAATAGTAATGTTCATTTGAAAAGGCTCGGTAAAATATTAGTTACAAATGCAGCTTCCGTATTTTAGTCCTGCAAATAAGTGTCAGGCAGATGTCTTGTGCAATGTAAAACCTCTAAGATACATAAATATAATACATTTGCACATCACATCTGAGTCACTGAAACATTCAATAAAAATTTCAAATGATGGAATACGATCACAAAAAGCTCTAAACTAAATGAATGATGATTGAAAGCCTTTTGATTTTAAAGTGTATACTCTTACTCTAAGTGCTCTAGCAGACTATCTAGGAAATTCAATTGTTTCATGTAAAATGTTTGCTGCCCAAAATTATATGAAATCTTAATGTCTCAATAGAAACAGGGTATTAAATTGCTTACAGGGCGCCAAATGTCAAAAAAATCTAATTTTGCAAAGACTTTTCCTCATATTGTCTAGCAGAGTATGGAGAATTGAAAAAAAAAGGAAACATTTCATGAATGCTCTCAATTATGCTATTTATTCCTCCTGCATTTATTTTTATATAGCATGCATACAGAAAATGAGAATGCATAGACCAGATATAGAAGAGTTAGAAGGTAAAAAAAATAAAGCTGCTATCAAAAACCATTAGCAATAACATAATTTTTAAGAAAGAATGTTTTTATAATTTTTTGCACACACTTTCACCCAAGATTTGCATATTTTTTATCTAATCAAATTCATCCACTGGACACAGCAGATCACTGATCATTGTACCGGCCGCTGTGAGCGGCTCTGGTACCATCTGATCCCTGCGAAAAATCAAAGCGATCACAGTTACAGTAGTAAAAAGGTTGTCTTTCATGAAGCATAGTTCACTACTGTGTGATCTCTGTGATCGGTCACAGCAATTGCATGGTACCAGGGGCAGTCACAGCGGCCCTGTACAATGTATAGTTGTGACCAATCACAGCATCACAGTAGTAAAAAAAGATGGTGAATTAAACCTTTGAACGGTGTTACTGATTGCTTATACAGTGATCATAACTGTAATAAACAATAAA
Source organism: Lithobates clamitans (assembly GCA_037952925.1). Classification (NCBI taxonomy): domain Eukaryota; kingdom Metazoa; phylum Chordata; class Amphibia; order Anura; family Ranidae; genus Lithobates; species Lithobates clamitans. The sequence continues at coordinate 297,193 of JBBGZY010001138.1, forward strand.
AAAAAAAAGAAAATCCCTTATCACCCCCCCAGAATAGTACAGTGTACCTATGGTGACACTGCACTGCTATGGTGACAATATGAAAACATTTCTTTTACAAAAAATATTACAATTATATATATATATATATATATATATATATATATATATATATATATATATCTATATATATATATTACATATACTGTTACCAGAGCAGTGCAGTGTCACTATAGTGGCAATGTACCGTTGTGGTAGTAATCATGTACAATTGCTGGTTGCTCTGATATCACTGTATGTCAGTGCTATCAGCCATTATCTCTGATCATAGCCACAGCAGAACAATGTTACAAGACCAGTGCTGCCAGTCAGTATCCCTAATCACCAGTCATATTGTCCCTAATCACTGCCACACCAGTTACTGTGTTCCTGATCACTGCCACACCAGTTACTGTGTCTCTGATCACTGCCACTCCAGTCATATTGTCCTTAATCACCGACACACCAGTCATATTGTTCTTAACCACTTCAATACCAGGCACTTAGACACCTTCCCGCCCAGCCCAATTTTCACCTTTCAGCGCTGTTGCAATTTGAATGACAATTGCGCGGTGATGCTACACTGTACCCAAACAAATTTTTTATCATTTTGTTCCCACAAATAGAGCTTTCTTTTGGTGGTATTTGATCACCTCTGCGGTTTTTATTTTTTGCGCAACAAATAAAAAAAGACCGAAAATTTTGAAAAAAAAACAAGTTTTTCTTTGTTTCTGTTAAATTTTTTTGTAAATAAGTACGCTTTCTCCTTCAATAATGGGCACTGATATGGCTGCACTGATGGGCACTGATACGGCGGCACTGATGGGCACCGATGAGGTGGCACCAATGAGGTGGCACTGATGAGGTGGCACTAACAGGCACTGATAGGCGGCACTGATGGGCACTGATAGGCGGCACTGATGGGCACTGATAGGTGGCACTGATGGGCACTGATAGGTGGCACTGGTATGAGGCACTGATGGGCACTCATAGGTGGCAACGATGGGCACACATATGCGGCACTGATGGGCACTCGTAGGTGACATTGATTGGTATATATGGGTGGCACTGATGGGTACTTATGTGTGGCACTGATGTGTGGCACTTATGGGCACTGATAGGTGGGCACTGATGGGCACAGATGGGCACTGACAGGTGGCACCGATGGGCAAAGACAGGTGGCACAGATGGACAATGACAGGTGGCACTGCTAAAGCATTGCTGGGCAGATCTGGGCATTGCTGGGCAGACCATTGACATAATAATGCCAATCAGTGTCCATTTGTGGGCACTGATTGGCACAGATTGGGCACATGTGGATGGCCATGGGGTACATACCTGGCCATCCACGTTGCCCCTTCCCTGGTGGTCCTAGTGGCATCCCTGGTGGTCCAGTGTGGTGATCTGAGGGGGGCTGCGCTGATAAACAATCAGCGCAGACCCCCCCTGCCAGGAGAGCCGCCGATCGCCTCTCCTCTACTCGCGTCTGTCAGACGCGAGTGAGGAAGAGCCGATCAACGGCTCTTCCCATTGACAGCGTGATCAGCCGTGATTGGACACGGCTGATCACGTGGTAAAGAGCCTCCGCCGGAGGCTCTTTACCAAGATCGGTGGAGCGGTGTGTCAGGCTGACACACCGCTCCACCGATCGGCGCGATGCGCGCCCCCGGGGGCGCGCTGCGGCATGTTATCCTGCTGGACGTCATATGACGCCCAGTCAGGATAACAGAACCACTTCCCGGGCGTCAATCTGCTATAGGGCGGGCGGGAAGTGGTTAATCACCGACACACCACTTATACTGTCCCTGATCACCACCATACCAGTTACTGTGTCCCTGATCATATTGGTATTAAGTCATTGAGTCATATTGTCCCTGATCACCACCACACCAGTCACATTGTCTCTGAACACCGCCACACTAGTCATATTGTTTCTAATCACCGCCACACCGGTTACGGTGTCCCTGATCACCGCCACACCAGTTACAGTGTCTTTGATCACAGCCACACCAGTCCCAGTGTCCATGATCCTTGCCACACCAGTCATATTAATTCTAAAAAAGAGCTGCACTAGAAACAATACTGGACTCAAACATACTAAAATGGTGGTGTCACACTTTGGAGATCTACTGGTGATTGGATGTTCAAGCACTTTCCAATAATTACGTACATAGCACGTCGGCACTTTAAAATGATTTTTATCACAACTGTTGATGTTTTGGTTAAATGCAATTTTATTAATGTTTGAGTTCAATATTGTTTCTAGCACGGCTCTTTTTTAGAATTACTTGATCTGGTCTGTACACTTCAAGTGCATCTGCTCTAGATCTAAGGGGAAGCTTTGAAATGATGGAGAGCTCTGCTGATTTCTATCATCCAATCATATACAAGCAAACATGCTGTTTTTTTATTTTCCTTGCATGTGGTTGAGTTTTCTTTGCAAAGCGAAGCTTTACCTCTTTTGTTAAGCTCTGGAGCAAGTGCACTTGCAGTGCATAGTATATTTGCCTTTAGTAAATCAACCCCCATGTGTCTGCCTGTGGGCCTGAACTGACCCATCTGCACAAAATGCTGACTACATTCCTGTGAGACACCAGGCCAGGGGAGATGGCATTCCTTGGGGTAGTCACGTACCAGTAGGCTAGGTGTGCCTAACTTATAGGAACTGGGACTGCTATGGGTGATGCTACACTAAGTTATATTCCCTGACCATTACAGTATAGTGGTTTTGATACAATTGGTTGATTTGTGTGATACACAGGATAAAACGTCCAGTATATAATCAGTCCAAAAAGGAAAAAGCCTCATACATGTGGTATCACCATGCTCGGGAGGAATAGCAGAATGTGTTTTAAGGTGTAAATATAAATATGTGTATTTTGCTTGAGAGAAATACAGTATCTCACAAAAGTGAGTATACCCCTCACATTTTTGTAAATAGTTTATTATATCTTTTCATGTGACAACACTGAAGAAATTACACTTTGCTACAATGTAAAGTAGTGAGTTTAAAGCTTGTATAACAGTGTAAATTTGCTGCCCCCTTAAAATAACCCAGCACACAGTCATTAATGTCTAAACCGGTGGCAACAAAAGTGAGTACACCCCTAAGTAAAAATGTCCAAATTGGTCCCAATTAGCCATTTTCCCTCCCCAGTGTCATGTGACTCATTAGTGTTACAAGGTCTCAGGTGTGAATGGGGAGCAGGTGTGTTAAATTTGGTGTTATCACTCTCACTCTCTCATACTGGTCACTGGAAGTTCAACATGGTAAAAAACTCTGTGAGGATATGAAAAAAGAATTGTTGCTCTACATAAAGATGGTGTAGGCTATAAGAAGATTGCCAAGACCCTGAAACTGAGCTGCAGCATGGTGGCCAAGACCATGCAGCGGTTTAACAGGACAGGTTCCACTCAGAACAGGCCTCGTCAAGGTCGACCCAAGACGTTGAGTGCACATGCTCAGCATCATATCCAGAGATTGTCCTTGGAAAATAGACGTATGAGTGTTGCCAGCATTGCTGCAGAGGTTGGAGGGGTGGAGGGTCAGCCTGTCAGTGCTCAGACCATATGCTGCACACTGCATCAAATTGGTCCGCATGGCTGTTGTCCCAGAAGGAAGCCTATTCTAAAGATGATGCACAAGAAAGCCCACAAACAGTTTGCTGAAGACAAGCAGACTTAGGACAGGGATTACTGGTACCATGTCCTGTGGTCTGATGAGACCAAGATAAACGTATTTGGTTCAGATGGTGTCAAGCATGTGTGGCGGCAACCAGGTGAGGAGTACAAAGACAAGTGTGTCTTGCCTACAGTCAAGCATGGTGGTGGGAGTGTCATGGTCTGGGGCTGAATGAGTGCTGCTGGCACTGGGGAACTACAGTTCATTGAGGGAACCGTGAATGCCAACATGTACTGTGACATACTGAAGCAGAGCATGATCCCCTCCCTTCGGAGACTGGGCCGCAGGGCAGTATTCCAACATAACGACCCTAAACACACCTCCAAGATGACCACTGTCTTGCTAAAGAAGAAGAGGGTAAAGGTAATGGACTAGCTAAACATGTCTGCAGACTGAAACCCTAATGAGCATCTGTGGGGCGTTCTCAAACAGAAGGTGGAGGAGCGCAAGGTCTCTAATATCCACCAGCGCTGTGATGTCATCATGGAGGAGTGGAAGAAGACTCCAGTGGCAACCTGTGAAGCTCTGGTGAACTCCATGCCCAAGAGGGTTAAGGCAGTACTGAAAAATAATTGTGGCCACACAAAATATTAACACTTTGGGTCCAATTTGGACATTTTCACTTAGGGGTGTACTCACTTTTGTTGCCAGCGGTTTAGACATTAATGACTTTTTGTTATCACAGCCATTAGTGGCAGTTATTTTGAGGGGACAATAAATTAACACTGTTATACAAGCTGTATACTCACTACTTTACATTGTAGCAAAGTGTCATTTCTTCTCTGTTGTCACATTAAAAGATATAATACAATATTTACAAAAATAAGAGTGGTGTACTCACTTTTGTGAGATACTGTATCTTTTTCAATTGAATTAAATTACATTTTCATTTTCCTTACGCATTTTCCAAAAACTTGTGACAAAAAAAAAAGTCTTCAAAAGACTTACCATGCCTCTTAACCACTTGAGCTCCATGTCAAGTTTTTTGACGTTGTCATTTTTTGTCACAATTTCTTTGAAAATGAAGAGATTGAATAGAATTTGTTTTTTCTTCACAATTTAGTATTTTTTACACACTGACACCAGTGCAGTACAGCATCATCATATGATGTGACAAAGATCAGGGACACTGACTGGTAAAAGTGTGTTAAAAAAAATTATATATATAGATAGATAGATAGATAGATAGATAGATAGATAGATAGATAGATAGATAGATAGATAGATAGATAGATAGATAGATAGATAGATAGATAGATAGATAGATAGATAGATAGATAGATAGATAGATAGATAGATAGATAGATAGATAGATGTTTAACTTTTTTTAAAATTGTATTTTACTTTTTTTTTTTACACTTTCATCAGAGTAGTTTAGTGTCATAATAATAACACTGTAATATCTTGGGGATCGGGGATTTTATTTAACACTTTGTTTGCTGTCACAATTAGGATTATTGTAACAGCAAAGTTTTCAGCTGTCATAAATGGGTTAACCATTCCTGACAGCTGTGATCACTAGTGATCGATTATTGGCTATAGCTATACACATGGTACAGGGTGCTGTGATTGGCCCAGGTACCATGTGATAGCTGTGGGCCATTCACTGGCATATATTATGATATATGTGATCACATGCTCACCAGGCCCGCAGTCCACTGTGTCCATGGGGAGAAGGTGCGCTGCATGCCCCAGTGGGAGCACCAGGTCTCCCTTAGCCCAAGCTGTATATGTACTGTTATGCCCCATACACACGGTCGGATTTTCCAACGGAAAACGGACCTTGTTGTCGGAAATTCCGACTGTGTGTAGGCTCCATCACACATTTTCCATCGGATTTTCTGACACACAAAGTTTGAGAGCAGGCTATAAAATTTTCCCACAACAAAATCCGTTGTCGGAATTTCCGATCGTGTGTACACAAATCCGATGCACAAAGTGCCACGCATGCTCAGAATAAATAAAGAGATGAAAGCTATTGGCTACTGCCCCGTTTATAGTCCCAACGTTCGTGTTTTACGTCACCGCGTTCAGAATGATCGGATTTTCCGACAACTTTGTGTGACCGTGTGTATGCAAGACAAGTTTGTTGTCGGAATGTCCGATCAATGTCCGACCATGTGTACAGGGCATTACTGTTACTGGTCGACAAGTAGTTTAAAAATACCTTGGTGCGTTTATTCTCCAAAATGTGTTAATTTTGTGAGTGTTTCTACTGTCCTGGTGATCCAGGCCTCCAGAATTGTAATAGATAGTCAGATAGTAAATTAGATGTTAAATATACCTCCATAAAAAAACAGTGTATGTGGGTCTTCTCACCTCTAAAATGACCTCCAAATGGAGATATCCACTTTCACTGCAGTACTTTACTGCACCTATGATTCATTATCCATGGAGGCTATTGGAGGAGAGATAGTGGAGTAATATGTGAACTATGTATTATGGGTGGAGGGTCAGAGGATTATCGTGGATGGATTGCATGTTCATGCCTGTGTAGACCTCTTGTAGCTTGGAGGTCATTTTAGAGGCGAGCAGACCATCACACACTGTTTTTGACTGTGGTGTTTTTTCCTGGAGGTGGTATTCAACTATTTGAAGTAGAAATGTCTTCACCATTTGCACAGCACTTTGGACATTATAATATAACTAATATTATGTTTATATCATTTTTTAATTAAACAAATTTGTTTGTTTATAGGTGTGCATCTATATACTTATCTCGGGGCCATCTTTAAAGGGGGGCAAATAGAGCAGCTGCCCAGGGCACTGTCACTGTTTTGGGGCCCAAAGCCGCTGCCCTATAAGCCCACACTGCCCGCAAATAGGGAGCCCCATCGACGCTGCAAATCCTCCGGTTCAGTGACAGTTCATCCACTGTTCACACAGGGACAGCCGGCATCAGAACGATATGATGCAGAATTCTCGAGCAAGGAAGTAGGAGCAGGCGGGGCCGTGAGCTCCACTGAAGCTCTGACCCCACCCCTTACCATGCATGCTGCCTGACTGTAATTCAGAAGCCTCGGGGTAGGACTGCTTAGTGGAGCCGATGTCAGAGTGCTAGTGGCAGCCAACAGCACAGGTGTGAGCCCGTCAGCCTGCCGGATGGCGATCGGAGCTCAGCTTGCCAGGACCTTACTCATCCCCTGGCTCCCCATATTATGCAGTGAGTTTAAAAACCCTGACCTGGCTATAGCTGTATTTATTAGAGAGCAGGGCACGCAGCATGGGCCACCAGACCATTGGCACTGTGCTGATATCGTCCACACATAGAAAGTTCTGTGTTTCACTGCTGTTTGATAGGCTTATTTTAGGCTTTGTTCACATATATGTGGGTTGGTGGCCCACATTTGCATAGGCACAGAGGCCCATTCATTGGAATGGGCTGCCATGCCAGTGTTTCCGGCAGAAAATATGTGCATGCAGCATTTTAAAAATGCTGTGGCATTGAAATTGCATCCTGTTTTTGCACCATGAGATTTCCCCCAGAGTTCCTGCACCGGCAAACATGATCCATTTTTAGATGTGTGGGCCACAGATTTAAAAACACAGTGCACTTGCAGGAATCGCAGATAAGTCGCATAGTGCAAAAGCAGGATGCGATTTCAAGATTACTACATTTTTAAAATGCTGCATGCACGTTTTTTCTACGGGAAACGCTGGCATGGCATTCAAAAGAATGGACTGCTGTACCTGTGCAAATGTGGGCTGCCAATCCACATACATGTGGACCAGGCCTAAAGCAGTAGTAAAATCATTTTTAACCTCCCTGGTGGTATGATTATGTCAGATTTTTGATGCTCAAAGCGGTACAATGTTTTGCATGGAAATTTGGCGTTCTATATTGTAGGCCTGTAATTCTTAGGATAAACTCACTTAAATCTGTCCAAACAAAAGTCTAGTAGACATCCCGGGTATGATAAAGTTTGAAACACGAAATCATACATTACAATATAATAAATAACTATAAATAATTATAACAAATAACAATATAATAATAATAAAATGTATTCAATAATGTAATCAAATCAAAAACACAGAAATTTGCTCAGTTGCAGAATTGTCTCTGTCATTACTTTCAGTGTTTGATGACGAATTTCTCCACAAATCACTTTCATTCAATTCTGCAAGTGATTCCAATTTATTATCGCTGTTCTCTATGTGGTCTAAAACCGCTTTTGACATAAAGGAACACTTTTTGGTTACTACGGACATTCTCAAGTGTCCAGGCTGAAAGAACAGAATATATTCAATAAAAACTACATGCAGGGCACTGGACAAACCACTAGGGACAAAAGGGATGTGAAATATTTTGATACAGTAATGTAATCTGTAAGATTACAGTGTACTGTATGTGTAATGTGTTTTTCAATTTGGCGCCAGGCTCCGTCCCCATGCTTCGTGATGCTCGCAGGGAACGGAGCTGAGCACTGTGATAGATCCGGTGGAGGACACAGCTCGCACACATAGCGGGAAGACATCGCAGGATCCTGGGGACAAGGTAGGTAACTTTGCCTGGATCCTGCAATGCAATCCCGAGTGTGGCTCAGGATTACTGCTTTTGGTAATGAAAATTCACCCCGAGCTATACTCAGGAATACCGCCAGGGAGGTTAAAAATAAAAACACTGGTCCCCTGCAGGTTTAAGTCATAATGCACTAGTATGCACTGCATACTAGTGCATTATGACAGACTTACCTGCAAACTGAGCCCTTCACAGCTCCCCTTGGTCCTCGGCGCATCCCTCTTCTCCCAGCCTTATTTCTGGGTTCTCAACCTTTGACCGCTTGAATGGACAGGCTGCAGTGACGTCACTCCCACGCATGCGCACTGGGGTGAAATGGCTGCAGCACAGAGAGCATTCTCTAAATGCGATGGGCGGCTCATATCACATTATGCGATGGGCGGTCTAAATCACATTATCACTGGCAGGCAGGGGGACAATATAACAGAAGAGACCATTAGCCTCTTCTGTTATAACCATTTCAGTACCAGGCACTTTTACCCCCTTCCTGCCCAGGCCAATTTTCAGCTCTGTCACACTTTGAATGACAAGTTTATAATGTTGGCCATACAAATAGAGCTTTCTTTCAGTGGTATTAAATCACGACCTGGTTTTTTATTTCAAGCTAAATTAACAAAAAAAAGACTGAAAACTATAAAAAAAAAATATGTGTTTTTATTCGTTTCTGTTATAAAATTTTGCAAATAAATAATCTTTCTTCAAAAATTTATGCCAAAATGTATTCTGCTACATTTCTTTTGCAAAAATAACCCACGTGTATATTATATTAATTAGTCTGTAGGAAAGTTAGAGTCCACAAACTATGGTATATACCAGGGGTCACTATATGATGGCCGAGTGACAATCCTGTCTGGATGGCGGTCGTGCCACTTAGCAATTATGTGTCCACTCCCCTGCACAGCCGGGCTGATAAGGGCTCTGGTAGGACAGAAAATGAAAGGGGACAGTGAGGGAGTCCAACAATTTGCGGAGATTTGGGATCACGGGCAGAATCTCAGCGATTCCACCCTCGATCTGGGAGCCCTAGATGTCAATAGAGCCTAAAGGAGCAGTGTGATGCGTAATTGGGCACTGTGATAAGGGGCACCATGATGTGAAAAGAGGCACTATGACATTAAGGGGACTCTAATGTAATGGGGCGCTGTGATGTGTAATTGGGCACTGTGTATTGTAAAGGGGTACTATGATGTGAAAATGGCTGCACTGTAATGGGGCACTGTGATGTGATAAGGGGCACTGTAATTTGTAAAGGGGCACTATGGTGTGAAAATGGCTGCAATGTAATGGGGCACTGTGAAGTGATAAGGGGTACTGTGATTTCTAAAGACAATGACAATGACATGACAATGGCTGTAATGTGTCAGGGCTGGGCTCAGCCCTTCCTTATCAAAGCTGGCCGCTCAGCTGTCGGCTAAGTGCCAGCTCCTCACCTGTTGATGATATCCTGCTCATCTGTCCTGCCTACTTAAGCCGTCCAATCCAGATGATCTCTGCCTTTGCCTAGGTCACATCTCTAGAGACGCTCTCCTGTGTTCCTGTAAAAGACTTGCCTGGCTGACATTCCTTCTGGCTCCAGATCCTGCTTGCTGTTCTACTACGCTCATTTCTGGCTCCCTGACGTTTTGGCTTGTCTGACTATCCGTTCCGGTTCCTGAACTCTGTCTATGTTTTGACTACGTTTACTCTGTTTACCTTTTTTTATTGTTATTAAACAAGTGTGATTTAACTGTACTTCTGTCTCAGTCTGATTCATGGTTTCTGACAGTAGGCGAAGGCCATGAATTCAGAAGATGCAGTGAATCCACTTGTTGGTAATATTTTTTCCAGATTGGATGAGCAGGATCACCGCATGGATCAGTTTGGCATTACAAATGTTCCTGAGTCGCACGGCTCATCTGGAATCTCCCACTGTGGCTGCTCTGGTACAACCTGTGTTGCAGGCTGTCCCTGCTGCTGCTCTAGTCTCTGTGCAGGCACCCGCCTCAAATATTACCTCTATTGGAAGTATGTCTGGTTCCGCTCCGCTTGCCCAGTGATTTGGGGGCGATCCAGTCCAATGCAGAGGGTTTCTCAACCAGGTAGGTTGCTTGGAACAATGAGGCCCTCGTGGCTGCTTTTTCTCATGGTCTCTTGGATACCATCAAGGATGAGATAGCAGCCCAAGGTATACCCACTGAGCTGGAGAGATTGATATTGTTTGCCATCCTCATTGACTCCAGACTCAGAGAGACTCCCTTTTTAGGAGCACTTGCGGAAGCCTGTACATTTGTCTCCAAACTTTGCAGTCTCACCCTTGCCTCCCTCACCTTCCATGCCTCCTGGTACTGAGTCGGTCTGTGAAGATGAATCCATCACTTGGGCTTCACACACCTCTCTGCGGATGAGAGAACCCTTAGGAGGAGGGAGAGATTGTGCCTTTATTGTGGCCAGGCAGGTCACTTTTTGAAGTCTTGTCCTACCCATCCAGGGAACACCCGAACCTTGAGGTCCTGTCACAGACAGACCTTAGGTGGCGTTGTTTTGTCCCCACTCCCCAGTTATCCAGAAGGATAAGCCCCTGGTTTTGGTTACCCTTTCTTGGGCTGAGTCATCCATCGAGATACAGGCTCTAATCGACTCTGGGGCTGCAGGCCTGTTCATTGATGCTGCCTTTGTATCAAAGCACTCGATTCCGCTGCAGCTAAGTGAAACTCCACTTGCCATTTAGGCTCTTGAAGGAAGACCTCTACAGCCTGCCCATGTGACTCATGAGACTGTTCTGTTGTCCATGGCCGTAGGGGCTCTTCACCATGAGATAATCCAATTCCAAGTTATTTCCTCACCTAAGTTTCCGCTGGTTATTGGTTATCCTTGGTTACAAAGGCACGACCCCTCTTTTTAATGGCTGCATATGAGGTTCTCTCCTGGTCACCACAATGCAGTAAGACATGCTTCCAGAAGGTAGTCAAGGTCCTGTGCACCTCTTTACTCTCCTCCTTGCCGGAGGAGTACTGCGATTTTAGAGATGTCTTTGACAAAGGTCAAGCCGGTAGTTTGCCTCCACACCAGTCGTATGATTGCACAATTGACCTTTAACCTGGTGCCATACCCCCTCATGACCGGGTTTACCCTTTGTCGGTCTTGGAGGATAAGGCCATGGAGGAGTATGTTGCAGACGCACTTTCTCGAGGTTTCATCCACAAATCCTTGTCTCCTGCTGGTGCTGGTTTCTTCTCTGTGAAGAAGAAGAGCAGTGAACTGAGACCTTGTACTGATTATAGGGGTCTCAATTGTTTCACGATTAAGAACGCCTATCCGCTTCCATTGATTACGGAGTCATTTGACCTTGGCCTCAAGGGAGCAACGGTTTTCACAAAGCTTGATTTGAGAAGGGCATACAATCTCCTGAGGATTAAGGAGGGCGATGAGTGGAAAACTGCGTTTAATACCAGAACATGCCATTTTGAGTAAAGTGACTAGTGTTACAGATGCTATGATTCAACAGTTTTGAGGTGAGAGTTTTGGGAGACCATATTTACAGGAAGGTTTGAAGGACAACACTATTACACTCCATTATTAAGAAACCATCTATCGGATCTATATTATATCCCTATCTAGGACTTCCTACCACAGTTTGATTATTTTTGAGGACCTAATCTTTCCATTTACTATTATTTTGGACTATCCACTATATACTACACTTATTTATCATCATTTGCACTCTATTCACTGGTATTTTTTGTAGCACCTACTAGCTATGTAACAGTATTTTTATTAGCCATGTATTTATGATTTTATTACTTTATTATAGAATGTATATACACTTATGCACCTATGTAATATACTAGCCTTACGTTATTATTATTTTTAACCACACTGTTTGAGTTACTGGATTTCAAACACACTTTACCTAGAGGAAATCTGCCCCAGGTTATCAGGTAACTGTGCGAAATCACACTTTGAGTTGTTATGCCATTTTGAGTAACTCGTAATGCCTTTTGGCCTTTGTAACACCCCAGCAGTTTTCCAGGAATTTATTAACAATGTTCTCTGAAATTTGTTGCAGTTATGTGTGGTGGTTTATCGCTACGAAATCCTCATATTTTCCAAGTCCCTGGAGAGCCACCACACAGATGTCTGTCGTGTGCTTCAGAAACAAAGAGAGAACACTCTCCATTGTAAATTGGAGAAGTGCGAAATCCATCGTGAATAGGATAAATTCCTGGGTTATGTCATTTCCACTGCTGGTTTTTCTATGGACCCAGAGAAATTTTCAGAAGTCCTACAGTGGCCCCGACCCGTGGGTTTACGTCCTCTGCAGCGTTTTCTTGGCTTTGCCAACTATTATCGGAAGTTTATACGTAAACTTCTCGTTTCTGGTCAAGCCCCTGACTGATATGACCAGAAAGGATGGTAACTCACAGAGTTGGTCTCCAGAGTCCATTAAGGCCTTTGAGAGTCTCAAGGCTCCCTTTGTTTCTGCTCCTGTGTTGGCACATCCTGATCCTACATTACCTTTTATCCTTGAGGTTGATGATTCTGAGACTGGAGTTGGCACCCTTCTGTCTCAACATCCTACCTCTGAGAGTTATATGCATCCTTGTGGCTACTTTTCCAAGAAATTGTCACCTGCGGGGTGCAGTGACGAGATTGGTGACAGAGAGCTGTTAGGGATCATTTTAGCCCTGAAAGAACGCAGACATCTCCTCTAAGGTACCACTGTGCCAGTTCTCATTCTTACTGACCATAAGAATCTCACATTCTTGTCTGAGGCTAAATGCCTCTCTCCCAGAAGGGCGCGATGGGCTCTTTTCTTGTCTAGTTTCTATTACATTGTCTCATTCTTACCCAGTACTAAGAATGTAAGGGCTGACGCTTTGTCACGACAATTTTCCTCCACTTCCAAGATGGAGTCGGTTCCGGTTCCTGTGATTTCTCCTGATCATATTCTGGCTACGGTTCGCACCAGTCTCACTTCTTCTTTGGGTGACAAAAATCCTGCTGCTCAGGTCCATGCTCCTCCTGAGAAACCTTGTGACCGCTGCTTTGTCCCAGAGATACTCCAGACTGCTGTGCTCCAGACTTACCATTCTCCCAAGGCTGCTGGGAGAAATCAACTCTTTTGGGCCATTTCCCAAACAATTCTGGTGGCCTAGTCTATGTGCTGATGTAAACGCCTTCGTAGCTGCCTGTTCTATGTGTGCTCAGAGTAAGACTCCATGACACAGTGGGCCTCCAGTGGGCCTCCTACAACCCATACCCAACGGAGAGAGGCCCTGGAGCCACCTGTCTATGGATTTCATTGTGGAGTTACCCAACTCCCAGGTCAACACAGTTATCCTTATGGTGGTTGACCGGTTCTCAAAAATGTCCCGTTGTATTCCACTTAAGAAGTTGCACACTTCTAAGGAACTGGCTTCCATTTTTGCACGGGAGATCTTTCGCTTACATGGGCTACCCAAGGTGATTGTCTCGGACAGGGGTAGTCAGTTTGTGTTCCAGTTCTGGTGAGCCTTTTGTGCACAGTTGGGAATTCAGCTTGCTTTCTCCTCTGCGTATCACCCGCAGTCTAATGAGGCCACAGAACGAGCCAATCAGACCTTGGAGCAATTTCTACATTGCTATATTTCTGACCATCATAACAACTGGCCAGACCTCTTACCGTGGGCTGAATTTGCTCACAATAGTGCCTTGAATTCTGCTTCCCGATTGTCCCTGTTTATGGCGAACTATGGTTTTCAACCTTCCATGTTGCCTGACTCATTTGTTCCGCAGAGTATTCCTGCATTAGAGGAGCATCTCCGTGGTCTTTGTTCCACTTGGGCACAAGTCCAGGAGGCTTTGTGACATGCTAATGATAGGTACAGACTCCATGCTGACCGTAGATGCCTGCCTGTGGCTTCCTACTGGGTTGGGGACAGGGTCTGGCTGTCATCTGACAACCTCCGACTTCGTGTTCCCTCTCTGAAGTTCGCACCTCGGGTTATTGGGCTTTTTCGTATTCTTCGCAGGGTTAACCCAGTGGCTTACACATTAGACCTTCCATGCAATATGCGTATTTCAAATGTATTTCATGTCTCCTTATTAAAGAGACCGCTTTACCACCTCGGTGCCTTGTCCTCACCCTGTGCAGGTTGAGAACCATGAGGTTCTGGAGAACAATGGACCAACAGTCCATTGTTGACTCCCGCAGGTTCCGTGGGTGCATACAGTACCTGGTGCATTGGAAAGGGTACGGTCTGGAGGAACGCTCTTGGGTCTCATCCTCGGACGTACATGCCCCTGTCCTCCTCCGTGATTTCCATAGATGTTTTCCCTTCAAGCCTGGTGGTCCTCCGAGGGGGAGGGGTCATTGAGGAGGGGGTACTGTCAGGGCCTTCTTAAAGCTGGCCGCTCAGCTGTTGGCTAATTGCCAGCCCCTATCTCTCCACAATGACTCACCTGTTGATGATATCCTGCTCATCAGTCCTGCCTACTTAAGCTGTCCAGCCCAGATGATCTCTGCCTTCACCTTGGTCACATCTCTAGAGATGCTTTCCTGTGTTCCTGTTAAAAACTTGCTTGGCTGACATTCCTTCTGGCTCCAGATCCTGCTTGCTGTTCTCCTACGCTCATCTCTGGCTCCCTGACGTTTCGGCTTGTCTGACTATCCGTTCCTGAACTCTGGCTATGTTTTGACTACGTTTACTCTGTTTACCTTTTTTTATTATTCTTAACCACTTGCCATCCACACCAATTCTGACATTTCTCTCCTACATGTAAAATTCATATTTTTTTTGCTATAAAATTACATAGAACCCCCAAACATTATATATTTTTTTTTAGCAAAGACCCTAGAAAATACAATGGTGGTTGTTGCAACTTTTTACTTTGTGCGGTATTTGCGCAGCAATTTTTTGAACACTTTTTTTTTATATGCTTCAAAAAAGAAAAATTTAAGTTAGCCCACTTTTTTTGCATAATGTGAAAGATGAACTTACGCCTAGTAAATAGATACCTAACATGTCACGCTTCAAAATTGTACACGCTCGTGGAATGGCACCAAACCTCGGTACTTAAAAATCCCCATAGGCAATGCTTTAAACATTTTTACTGGTTACATGTTTTGAGTTACAGAGGAGGTCTAGGGCTAGTTATTAATAATTATTGCTCTCAATCTAACATTCGCAGTGATACCTCACATGTGTGGTTTGAACACTGTTTTCAAATGTGGGCGGGACTTACGTATGCGTTCACTTCTGCGTGTGAGCACACAGGGACAGGGGCGCTTTACATTTTTTATTTTATTTTTATTGTTAATGTTACTTTCTTTTTTTGGTTTGGCACTTTAAAAAAAAAAATGATCACTTTTATTCCTATTACAAGGAATGTAAACATCCCTTGTAATAGGAATATGGCATGATTGGTCCTCTTTACAGTGAGATATGGGTCAATAAGACCCCACATCTCACCTCTAGGCTGGGAAGCCTGAAATAAAAAAATAAAAATAAATGATCTCGGCTTCCCAACCGAGGCGGTGCCATTTGTTTGAATGCAGAGGCTGGGTGTGAAGTCATAACGTTGCGCCCGGCTTCCGAACGATAATAGAGACTCCGGCAACCATCTGATCCACAGGAAATCTCTATGGTGTAGGGAATAGCTGGCTGAAGGCATCATTCAATTATCCCAGCTCAAAGTCAAGGATGTCCTATTATGTACCTTGGGCGGGAAGTAGTTAAACAAGTGTGATTTAACTGTACTTCTGTCTCAGTCTGATTCATGGTTTCTGACATAATATAATGGAGCACTGTGATTTGTAAAGGGGTACTATGACGTGATAATGGCTGCATTTTGTTTACATTATGAAAGTTTTTTTTTCAGATAATTCTATGTGTGTGTTTATTTTTTGGGATGTTGGGGTGGAGAGCAAAATTGCATGGGGGGGGGGGGTTCCCAAGAAAATGTTTGCCCAGGGTCCAATCCATATTAAAGACGGCCCTGGGTTAATGTTCTATGTTGTTTGCATTAGTTCCTCTGCTTCCAATTACTTTGATCAGAATACTGGTTAATTTTCCAGGAACGGAATCCCCTCTGTTCACAGAGGCCCTTTCCTGGGTGAACACACTGCCAATATTATTTTCAAACCCACTCTTCCACTTGGCGAAAGTTCTGGTTCCCTTATTTACCTACAGGTTTAGTGCAATATGCTTTTTCGGGAGAGCCATTTGTCATAACCCCCCCCCCCCAAAAGAGGGCTACATGTGATACTCTCACACCACAAAAAACATTAGTGCCTAGGCTCTGTCAAGTGTTAGATAGCATACTGCTGCTTCTCAAGATAAATTCAAGACAAAAGGTACATTTTTCAGGCAATTAATTAGCTACAAATACACTAATTTTCTCTTTTGGTGTATAGGCCCACTTTAAAAATTAGTAGCAGCATGATATATAGTGTGTATTTAATTATTTTTTATATAATTAATATCATATTATACAGTTGTTAAAGGAAACTTGCACTGAGACAATTATGGAGCCAGTGTGATGACATCCCATTACAGCATCCCATTAAACAAAACCCAAGATTTATTAATTTTTGTCCAAGATGGAGTCAGGCTTTACGTTCAGTGCCTTAGAAAGTATTAAAGCTGTTGACCAGCATAACAGCTAAACAATTCTCAAGGTAAGCAACAGAAGACATTATGTTCTCATAACATGTTTCTTTTAAGATTAATATTTGTTTCATCCTGCAGTCAACAACACATTTATTCATAAAACTCTTATGTTCTTAACATTTTGTACTATGATACATTTTCCTGTTGTATGGGTGTTCTGTCTTGTTTGCATGCTCTTATTTACTTTAATACAACTGAAAAGTTGTACAGCAATCTGCAGGTCACAGTACTCTTGAAGAGAAGAGAAATACACAATGATATACATATACTTAAAGTGGGTTTAATCTCACCTTCAGTCCAGCCATGCTGCGTCTTGGAGGTCCCTGTCAGCTGCTGACATCTTCAGAGGGCCAGCTTCTGGGTCTCAATTGTTGGCCAATTTCATTGGCTTGGCCAAGATGACCTCACTCTCGCATATGTACAGGAATTCAGTCAGCCTCAGCATGGCTGAATTTGTACTATGAGCTGCACATGCACAGCTCACTATACAGGGGCAGATGGGCAGGTAAATAACTTTAGTACAGAAGAGACAAGGCATTTTAAAAAATACTGCTCATTTTCCCATTTTTTTTATTTTTTCCAGAGTTAAAGTTCCACTTTAACTTACAAATAAAAACATCATAAACACACCCATGTCTTCCTAAAGGCTAAGAAACTCAATTAATTGCTACATGCATACAAGGGAATCATAGAAGTATAGCTAATTGCGTCCCCTCGCCAATGCTTTTGTGGCATTTTAATTAAATAAAATCTCCTCAACCCATTTAGGTAGGTCATTGCACACCCCATGGGGGATATTATCACATTAGCCTGGGCTCTCAGTACAAGTTTACAGAGGGTAGTGCTGCAGTCATAACATCAGTTCTGCTTTCCTCCATCCACCATTGTTGTAGAGAGTAGAGGAAGAGGAACCAAGAACATCGCTTCACTGGATAGAAGACTTTTGGATTTAAAGTGGAGTTCTGCCTGGGTGAAATAAAATAAAAGTCAGCAGCTACAAATACTGTAGCTGCTGACTTTTAATATAAGGACACTTACCTATCGAGGAAGCCTACGATGTCGGCACCTGAAGCTGACCCGTCCATCGACTTCGGGAGCAGGCACCGGCATCCTTACTAAGGTAAACAGGAAGTGAAGCCTTGTGGCTTCACAGCCTGTTTCCTTCTGCGCATGCACGAGTCACGCTGCGCTTTCTGAATGGTCCCTGCTGTCTTTTGGGACCTGTGTGTGTCTCCCAGAAGGCAGCGGGGGGAAGGAGGAGGGCCGGACATTGCGGAGATCACTGCACAGGATTGCGGCGATCTTTCCCCAGAAGTAGGAGAGGATACCTGGTTTTGACAGGTATCCACTCCCCCCTGAAAGGTGCCAAATGTGGCACCGGAGGGGGGGAGGAATCAGATCCGCGGAAGTTCCATTTCTGGGTGCAACTCCGTCTTAAGGCACACATAAGGGGTATTTATATAAAAGAAAAAAATAAAACAAGTTATATATTTTTTTTTTTATTAATGGAGTTTTCCTTTAAATCTAAATCCGCTAATCAGCTAATTTAAATGTTGACTTTTTATCAAAATAACAATAATTTAGGTTTACTTTATACTTTTTTACATTTTAGATATTTTAGATGTATTTTTAAGGTTTATATTTGTTTCAGCAGAAAAAAAATTGAGTTCTCAAATTTGAGTTTTTGTCCCTAACAGCCTTTAAAATACTTTTACCCATACATCAAATTATGTATTCATGATTGTATCAAAATGCTGGCAACTCTGCTATGGTATTTAAAAATATATGGATACATTCAGGAACAATGCATTTAATGTATGATTTATATGATTTTGATTTTTCTTTCTCTTATTATAGTATAAACTCTAACAATGGAATTGGAAGGTACTTTGATTACTATACAAGATGCCAACTTTCTGTGCTTTTCCATGATTTTAAAAGATTTGCAAGGAAAGAGAACAAGCTCAGTGAAAAACCTGGCATTCTCTGTTAAAATCCACCATGAACCTTACCAGCAATTAAAAAATACACTTTTTATACTCATTGTGTTGTTGTAAAAACTTACTAATATTTATTAATAAAAAAAAATTAAAAAAATGATAAAATGATAAAAGGAAAACTGTATTGAGAGAAATATCGGAGATGTCTTTCCTGACTCTCCAAATTGCTAGTTGTCAGTCTCTGACCTGATCTTAGCGTAAAGTCAGACATTTTAATCTTTGCTAAAGATTTTAAAGATTCACTTAGCCCTGTGAAACTGCGTTCATTTCAATCATCCAATCACACGCAAAGAAAATTCTTATTTTTGAAATGTCCTCTGCACATGAGTGGAAATTTGACAAAGTGATGGCTGCATTAATGTCCTTTTCAGGCTTTTTTCTTTATTTTCATCTTTTTACCCTTCCAGTAATGCACTTACTGTCCCAGGTGACAACGCTCACTCGCTGTGTTGTATATATGGAGAAGCATTATTGTCTCCCTAGGACAGGAAGTGTTTGTTTGGGAATACAGAGTAACTCTCTGTTTGCATCTCTTTACTATAATGAGAAGGTGTTCTGTAGTCCACAACAAGCGATAATTCTCCCAATCTACAAGACTCTGGTCCAGCTGCACCTAGAGTATGCTGTCCAGTTCCGGGCACCAGTCCTCAGGAAGGATGTACTGGAAATGGAGCGAGTACAAAGAAGGGCAAAAAAGCTAATAAAGGGTCTGGAGGATATTAGTTATGAAGAAAGGTTGCGAGCACTGAACGTATTCTCTCTGGAGAAGAGATGCTTGAAAGGGGAAATGATTTAAATTTACAAATACCGTACTGGTGACCCCACAATAGGGATAAAACTTTTTTGCGGAAGGGAGTTTAACAAGACACGTGGCCACTCATTAAAATTAGAAGGTTTAACCATAATCTACATAGAGGGTTCTTTACTGTAATGCCGCATACTCACGGTCGGATTTTCCGACGGGAAATGTTCGATGGGAGCTCATTGTCGGAAATTTCGACCGTGTGCAGGCTCCATCGGACATTTTCCATCGGAATTTCCAACAAACAAAATTTGAGATCTGGATCTCAAATTTTACGACAACAAAATCCATTGTCGTAAATTGTACGCAATTCTGACGCACAAAGTTCCATGCATGCTTGGAATCAAGCAGAAGAGCCTCACTGGCTATTGAACTTCATTTTTCTCGGCTCATTGTACATGTTGTACGTCACCACGTTCTTGACCTTCGGAATTTCCAACAAGATTTGCGTGACCGTATGTATGCAAGACAAGTTTGAGCCAACATCCGTTGGAAAAAAGCCATGGATTTTGTTGTCGGAATGTGCGATCGTGTGTACGCGGCATAAGAGCGGCAAGGATGTGGAATTCCCTTCCACAGGTGGTGGTCTCAGCGAGGGGCATCGATAGTTAAAAAAAACTATTAGATAAGCACCTGAACAAACACAACATTCAAGGATATGCAATGTAATACTGACATATAATCACACACATAGGTTGGACTTGATGGACTTGTGTCTTTTTTCAACCTCACCTACTATGTAACAGGGATCACTGATAGTGTCAGAAGCACAGATCACAGAAAGTCAAAAGATTGTTATAAGGATCAGCAGTTTTTGTTTTTGTTTTTATTTTGCACCTGCCCAACACATATAACAAAGTAATACAAATAGCACATTTAACAGACCAAAACAGGGTAAATAAGATATTTTTGTTAGGGTTTACATTTACATACTTGAAGATTTCTTAAGCTCTTCTAGAGAAGACTGCTGTATAGGACATGTAATAAATGTTACTAAATGCATACAATAATATATCGAGCAATGCTATTTTAAAGTTCTCAAATGTGTTCTCCATCCAATGTGCAGTATTTCACAAAATGACTAAGTGTTCATATTTGTTTATTTTATCAACCTGGTGATTGAGCTAATTAAAGCAGTCATAATTTATAATTAAAAACAAAAACAGTTACATTTTCAAAGACTTGCAGTATCTTTTCTTAATCTTTTACCCAGGCTCGGAATATGCATTTTTAGATTAAAGCTTTAAAGTTGCTAATTATGTTCTTAGAATTAACAATTATTTCTCTACCCTTTACTACCTTCTTCTGGCTACGAAAAATGTCAGCAGTGATTTCATTTTTTGTTATTATAGGATTAAAAGAGGTTTCAAAAATGCAATTAAATGTGCCCTATAGCTATAGTAACCTTCCTTGCTTGATCCAAATTTCTCAGCTAAAACAACAGCATAAAATAAAATTATACACACTTCCAGAAACTGTTTTATAATCAGACATTACATCTGTAAAAGTATTGCAAACAAAGTATTGCTAGGCTGAGCAAAGCAATTTTATTATTGATGCAGGATCTATCTAGTTTTATATCGATGGATTTAAAATTTTAAATTGATTCATTTGGACTCGTTTTTGTTTATTATATACTATACTTTTTGGAGATTGCTGTAGCACATATGGAAAATGTGATTGCAAAGATTACTTTAATTTTGTATTTTATGCATAACGCAAACAAATAGTTATTACACATGTAGTGTAGTTTTACCTTCACTTGCAATAACTTATATAACACAACACTATGACTGCCAACTGGCACAGATATCCTAGGACTAAAAAAAGGAATGAAAACATTCTGTTTTAATTGTCTGAACTCTATGCATAAATAATCTTCCTGACAGATTTCACATGGAGCTTTCCTAAGACATTGTGTACACATTTAGATTTAACGCCCATGCTTTCTGTATATCAAGGTATTGAAATCTTAAACTTTGTAAATAGCATTCATTATCCTATTTGCCTAATTAAGTCTATATAGGCTTATGAAGTATCTATGCTGCTGGATATGTTTTACTTGATGCCACGGGGAAAGTTTACAACCATCCGCAAGTAACTTTGGAATGTTCAAATTCATGTCACTATATTGTTTCTGCATTTCCCACATGACAACATGCCGAATTTGTCTTATGTACACTGTATTGTACTCATTCTCTTGTCCACAGCTGATGTGCAAGTCTAAAAGGCTTGTTCAGACAGTTTAGTTGTAATACGAAGTATTGTAATTAGGCTGTCCCCATGTACTTTCTCCTAAAAATCAGTCAAACAAAGTGATTTACACAACGTTATTAAACTCATAGCTAACTATGAAGGTGAACATGCCCTTTTGGTTCCCGACATCATGGTTTTCCAGTTTCCTTGTCGAGCTTGCGGAAGCTTTGAGTCGTCCCAGCTTGTTCCTTCCATGTGCCTCTCTGTTGCCGGTCGGTGTCTCAGAATAGAGTCAAATGAAGGTACCAGCAAGACCCTGATGAAATCGATGCCAGATTATGGTGACTTTGTAAAACTTTTTGCCCAGAAGTGCTGTTCAATCAAGTGAAGTGGTATTGTAATTTTAATAAAAGTTGCTAAACTAGAAAAGTTTTCTCAGAGTATCTCTCTCAATCCTTATTTTGAAACATACATTGGTAAAAGAACAATCTGGGACAATTCTTGGCTGAGAGATTAGTATGTGGAAAATCAAAAGTACATACCGACCTTCATAATAATCTGCAATGTCAACATCATTGGTTAAGGAACTTGACTGATTTACAGGAGAGAGTAAATAAGTAGAGCCACAGTACTGCTAATTACTACTAATAACTTAACAAGCAGGATTTAAACATTATCCCAAGAACATACTGGAAACTTCAAAATCCTTTACCATCATTGCAGGACATAATGCATAATTAATACTGTATACTTTTTTACAGTGTTGATTATGTTGCTGCTCAGGTGTAGCATATCATCTTGCCAATAAAGGACCTTTTTACCCTTTTAAATGTAATTTTATCTCTCTCAAACAAGATGACAAAATTGATACAGTAAATGTATTGCATTGCAGCAAAAACCTTTTTATATAGCATTTACATAACCTATCTTGTTATGGTTGCACATGTTGCAAAATAATAATGAGACAATTGTATATAGACTTAAAGCTCTACTTCAGCCAAACATAAATATATATTTCCTGAAATATGCACAGCTCTTCAAAAAAGTAGTGTCAGGTTGGTGACCCAACTTTTCTCTATGGAAGTTAAGCAAGACAGCCTGGTCAATTCCCTGCCCCAGGCTGTGATTAGACAATGAAGACACAGCAGCAGCATAGTGAGGAGCCAATCCTTGTGACTCTTCAGTCAAAATGTTTCTTACCATCTCCTGTGTACTGCAGCACAACTGATCAGCCTTTAGTTTTGAACCTTCCTCTCCCAGTTTAGCTGTTTCTTTACAGGGGATTGCATTGTTTTCTGTGTCCCCATTGGACCTCATTTTCAATCCCAGTGACATGGGATTCTGACCCTCAAAAACTAAATATGTTTTTGCTAGACTTCTAATTTAAAGCGGTTGTAAACTTAACTTAAAAAATCTTCTCCCTGCAAGGTAGTGTCATAATGGGGGTTATTTACTAAAGGCAAATCCACTTTGCACTGCAAGTGCACTTGGGAGTGAAGTCGCTGCAGATCCGAGGGGGACGCGCAAGCAAAATAAAAAACAGCATTTTAGCTTGCACATGATTGGATGATAAAATTAGCAGAGCTTCCCCTCATTTCAGATTTACCCCTTAGATTTAGAGCGACTGCACTTCCAAGTACACTTTCAGTGCACTTTAAAGTGCACTTGCAGTGCAAAGTGGATTTGCCTTTCGTAAATAACCCCTCATGTGTTAGTATGCATCACATACTCATACATTAGGATAGACTTACCTTAAAATGAAGCCCTCCAGTGGCACTCTACATCCCTGACAGGGCTTCCATCTTAAGCCAGTCTCCTTTCAGGGGTTTGTGGGCCCTGGCTGCTTGAAAGGCCACTTCGTGATGATGTCACTTTGGCACATGCACACATGAGCCTTGGCTATGGCAGTATGTCGTTCCTTAAGAACATATGTGCCGGTGACATCACTGGCTGAAGAGACACTGAATATCTCCTAAACTGTGAATGTTTAGGATATATTCCTTATACCTACAGGTAAGCTTTGTTATAAGATTAGCCGAGGGTACAAGTGTACAATGGGAGTTCTTTTAGTAAAAAAAAAAGTGACAAAATAGGGAAAGGAATATGGGGTTAATTTACAAAGGGAAAAAAAACAGGTTGCTCATTTTGCAAAGGCAATTTACTGTAACTTAGTGAACATGGAGAAGCTCTACTGACTTTTATCATCTAATTGTGTCCAAAAACATAGATTTTTTAAAATGAACTTTGCATGTGATTAGGTATTCTTTGCAAAGTAAATGTTCACCACATTCACTGAGCTAGGGGTAAATTCTACTGCAAAGTGTCAATCCCCTTGCAAAGTGAACAGCCTATTTGCCTTTAGTAAACCAACTTCATTTTGCCTGTGAATACAACTTGGAAATGAAACTAATAATAGTGTACAGTATATGCCAAAAAGATTGTGCATGTGCATAGAAGTTATACAGCACAGGTGGCAGAAAGTCTAAACCTCCTGTTCTGTGAAATCTAGATGCAGTGGATTACAGAGAACTCTCTAAGGTGTTTTATTGATAACATACGTTGTTTACTGATTGCTTTCATCTGTTGAATGGACTTGCTCTTTAGGGTCTAAATCCTTCCCAACATATTCTCATTATACAGTAGGGATGAGCTTCGTGTTCGAGTCGAACCCATGTTCGACTCGAACATCGGCTGTTCGGTCGTTCGCCGAATTGCGAACGATATGGGCCGTTCGCGCCAAATTGGCGCGTCACGGCCCATAATTCACTGCGGCATCGCAGTGCATTGCTGGCTGATGATTGGCCAAGCATGCACTATGACCCGCATGCTTGGCCAATCACAGCGCCGTCAGTAGAGAGAGCTGTAATTGGCCAAAGCCAGGGTGGCTTTGGCCAATTATGGCTCAGGGGATTTAGTACACACCCCACACTATATAAGGCCGCCTGCACGGCGGCCCTGTGTAGTGTGTGTTCCGGTGTGCTGAGAGATAGAGAGAGAGAGAGACAGTGTCATTTGATTTGAGTTAGATAGATTAGGCAGAACAGTCAGTCAGTTAGCTGCACTTACAGTGTATTGTGTATATATATGCATCCCAGGTGTTGCATATATATATATACACTGTATTCAGTTTAGCTAGATCCGTTCCTGTTATCTTCTATCTAGACTATTTACATTTAGTGCAGTGTGTCCTGCTCACAGTGTTCAGCTAGATCCGTTCCTGCTATTTACATTCAGTGCAGTGCGTCCTGCTCACAGTGTTCAGCTAGATCCGTTCCTGGTATTTACATTTAGTGCAGTGCGTCCTGCTCACAGTGTTCAGCTAGATCCGTTCCTGCTATTTACATTCAGTGCAGTGCGTCCTGCTCACAGTGTTCAGCTAGATCCGTTCCTGGTATTTACATTTAGTGCAGTGCGTCCTGCTCACAGTGTTCAGCTAGATCCGTTCCTGCTATTTACATTCAGTGCAGTGCGTCCTGCTCACAGTGTTCAGCTAGATCCGTTCCTGCTATTTACATTCAGTGCAGTGCGTCCTGCTCACAGTGTTCAGCTAGATCCGTTCCTGGTATTTACATTTAGTGCAGTGCGTCCTGCTCACAGTGTTCAGCTAGATCCGTTCCTGCTATTTACATTCAGTGCAGTGCGTCCTGCTCACAGTGTTCAGCTAGATCCGTTCCTGGTATTTACATTTAGTGCAGTGCGTCCTGCTCACAGTGTTCAGCTACATCCGTTCCTGCTATTTACATTCAGTGCAGTGCGTCCTGCTCACAGTGTTCAGCTAGATCCGTTCCTGCTATTTACATTCAGTGCAGTGCGTCCTGCTCACAGTGTTCAGCTAGATCCGTTCCTGCTATTTACATTCAGTGCAGTGCGTCCTGCTCACAGTGTTCAGCTAGATCCGTTCCTGGTATTTACATTTAGTGCAGTGCGTCCTGCTCACAGTGTTCAGCTACATCCGTTCCTGCTATTTACATTCAGTGCAGTGCGTCCTGCTCACAGTGTTCAGCTAGATCCGTTCCTGCTATTTACATTCAGTGCAGTGCGTCCTGCTCACAGTGTTCAGCTAGATCCGTTCCTGGTATTTACATTTAGTGCAGTGCGTCCTGCTCACAGTGTTCAGCTAGATCCGTTCCTGCTATTTACATTCAGTGCAGTGCGTCCTGCTCACAGTGTTCAGCTAGATCCGTTCCTGCTATATACATTTAGTGCAGTACGTCCTGCTCACAGTGTTCAGCTAGATCCGTTCCTGTTATCTTCCTACTGACAGGCAGGCTTGTCTGGTTACAGTATATAAAGCTACCTGAAGAAAATTACAGGTGTTCTTTTTGATCCTATTAGTACCACGGTCAGGCAGCTAGACTATTTACATTTAGTACAGTGTGTCCTGCTCACAGTGTTCAGCTAGATCCGTTCCTGTTATCTTCCTACTGACAGGCAGGCTTGTCTGGTTACAGTATATAAAGCTACCTTAAGAAAATTACAGGTGTTCTTTTTGATCCTATTAGTACCACGGTCAGGCAGCTAGACTATTTACATTTAGTACAGTGCGTCCTGCTCACAGTGTTCAGCTAGATCCGTTCCTGTTATCTTCCTACTGACAGGCAGGCTTGTCTGGTTACAGTATATAAAGCTACCTGAAGAAAATTACAGGTGTTCTTTTTGATCCTATTAGTACCACGGTCAGGCAGCTAGACTATTTACATTTAGTACAGTGTGTCCTGCTCACAGTGTTCAGCTAGATCCGTTCCTGTTATCTTCCTACTGACAGGCAGGCTTGTCTGGTTACAGTATATAAAGCTACCTTAAGAAAATTACAGGTGTTCTTTTTGATCCTATTAGTACCACGGTCAGGCAGCTAGACTATTTACATTTAGTACAGTGCGTCCTGCTCACAGTGTTCAGCTAGATCCGTTCTTGCTATTTACATTCAGTGCAATGCGTCCTGCTCACAGTGTTCAGCTAGATCCGTTCCTGGTATTTACATTTAGTGCAGTGCGTCCTGCTCACAGTGTTCAGCTAGATCCGTTCCTGCTATTTACATTCAGTGCAGTGCGTCCTGCTCACAGTGTTCAGCTAGATCCGTTCCTGCTATATACATTTAGTGCAGTACGTCCTGCTCACAGTGTTCAGCTAGATCCGTTCCTGTTATCTTCCTACTGACAGGCAGGCTTGTCTGGTTACAGTATATAAAGCTACCTTAAGAAAATTACAGGTGTTCTTTTTGATCCTATTAGTACCACGGTCAGGCAGCTAGACTATTTACATTTAGTACAGTGTGTCCTGCTCACAGTGTTCAGCTAGATCCGTTCCTGTTATCTTCCTACTGACAGGCAGGCTTGTCTGGTTACAGTATATAAAGCTACCTTAAGAAAATTACAGGTGTTCTTTTTGATCCTATTAGTACCACGGTCAGGCAGCTAGACTATTTACATTTAGTACAGTGCGTCCTGCTCACAGTGTTCAGCTAGATCCGTTCTTGCTATTTACATTCAGTGCAGTGCGTCCTGCTCACAGTGTTCAGCTAGATCCGTTCCTGGTATTTACATTTAGTGCAGTGCGTCCTGCTCACAGTGTTCAGCTAGATCCGTTCCTGCTATTTACATTCAGTGCAGTGCGTCCTGCTCACAGTGTTCAGCTAGATCCATTCCTGCTATATACATTTAGTGCAGTACGTCCTGCTCACAGTGTTCAGCTAAATCCGTTCCTGTTATCTTCCTACTGACAGGCAGGCTTGTCTGGTTACAGTATATAAAGCTACCTTAAGAAAATTACAGGTGTTCTTTTTGATCCTATTAGTACCACGGTCAGGCAGCTAGACTATTTACATTTAGTACAGTGCGTCCTGCTCACAGTGTTCAGCTAGATCCGTTCCTGTTATCTTCCTACTGACAGGCAGGCTTGTCTGGTTACAGTATATAAAGCTACCTGAAGAAAATTACAGGTGTTCTATCCCAGCTTAGTGCAGCTACAGGCCATTAGTATGTCTGGAAGGCCAAGAAGGAGAGGCAGACAGTCACAAGCCAATAAGAGAGGGCAAGCAGGCTCTGTGTCTAGTGCTGGTCGTGGAGACGGTGCATCCTCATCAGCACGTGGCCATGGGACACGCTTGGCCTTTTTTTCGGCAGCTGGCCGTGTTGAGCCGCAACATGCGGAAGACTTGGTCGAGTGGATGACCAAGCCGTCCTCATCCTCCTCATCCTCTCTCACCCATGCCCAGGGTGCTTTGTCTGGCAAAGCAGCGGCCTCTTCCCTCAGCTCAATGTCATCAGTGACTCCTTCCCTAGCTCCACCATGTCCTCATGAGGATTCCCTCGAACTGTTTGACCACAGTGTTGGGTACATGCTCCAGGAGGATGCCCAGCGTTTGGAAGGCTCTGATGATGATACTGAGCTCAATGAAGGCAGTAACATGAGCACGGACAGAGGGGGTGCCCAAGAAGGACAGCAATCTGGCAGTCATGCTCCCCCTGCTGCAGCATACTGCCAGGTTTGCTCCAGTGATGAGGAGGGAGGGGATGATGAGGTCACTGACTCAACGTGGGTGCCTGATAGGAGAGAGGAGGAGGAGGAGGAGGAGGAGGAGGTGGCACATCACCAACTAGGCAGGATGCCCTCCAGGGGCCAGCCTAAGGGCAGCACATTGACTGCATCACACCCCAAAGCTCCACATGTGCAGGGCGCTGCAGTCTCTGCGCGTTATTCAAAAAGTTCTTTGGTGTGGGCCTTTTTTGAGACGAGTGCATCAGATCGCACCGCTGCTATTTGCAACATATGTCTCAAGCGTATCTCGCGTGGCCAAAACATCTCCCGCTTGGGTACCACATGCTTGACCAGACATATGTTGACCTGCCATGCAGTTCGTTGGCAAGCGTATCTAAAAGACCCACACCAAAGAACAAAGACGATCTCTCCTTGCTCCTCATCAGCTGAGATTTCCAACCCCACTAGACCTTCAGTCCTCTCTGAGACCTGCAGTGAGAGGAATGAAGGTGTAGAATTAGGTGTGTCACAGCCAAGTACTTGTGGGCAATCTGCTTTTGGTACACCGACGTCAGATTGTACCAGGCAAATTTCCCTGCCCCAGCTGCTGCACCGCCGAAAGAAGTTTGCTCCCAGCCATCCACATGCCCAGCGGTTGAATGCTAGCTTGGCAAAATTGCTAGCACTTCAACTGCTGCCTTTTCAGTTGGTAGACTCTGCCCCCTTCCGTGAGTTTGTGGAATGTGCGGTTCCTCAGTGGCAGGTACCCAAACGCCACTTTTTCTCACGGAAGGCGATTCCGGCTCTCTACCGGCATGTGGAAGGCAATGTCCATGCCTCGCTGGACAGGGCGGTCAGCGGTAAGGTGCATATTACCGCTGACTCATGGTCCAGCAGGCATGGACAGGGACGTTACTTAAGTTTCACGGCGCATTGGGTGACTCTGCTGGCAGCTGGGAAGGATGCAGGACAAGGTGCAGTAGTGTTGGAGGTTGTTCCGCCACCACGCCTCCAAAATGCTGATTGTGACACACCTCTCTCCTCCACCCCCTCCTCTTCTTCTTCCTCCATGGCCTCTTCCTCGGAACCAGCGGTGCTCCGTAGGCGTTCAAGGGGCTACGCAAGTACGCAGGCCAAAAGATGCCATGCGGTGCTTGAGCTGGTGTGCTTGGGGGACAGGAGCCACACTGGGGCAGAGGTTCTGTCAGCTCTGCAGGGGCAGGTTCAGAGGTGGTTGACGCCACGCCAACTTAAGGCAGGAATGGTGGTTTGCGACAATGGCACCAACCTCCTCTCTGCCCTCCGACAGGGACAACTGACCCATGTGCCCTGTTTGGCTCACGTCCTTAACTTGGTGGTGCAGCGGTTCTTGGGCAGGTACCCGGGCTTACAGGATGTCCTGAGGCAGGCCAGGAAAGTCTCTGTGCATTTCCGCCGGTCATATAATGCCAGTGCTCGGCTGACGGACCTCCAAAAGGAGTTTAACCTGCCCAAGAACCGCCTAATCTGTGACATGCCCACCAGGTGGAACTCGACGTTGGCCATGCTGCAGCGGCTGCACACGCAGCAGAGGGCCATCAATGAGTACCTGTGCGACTATGGCACCAGGACAGGGTCAGGGGACCTTGGTTTTTTTTCCCCACGCCAGTGGGCCATGATCAGGGATGCATGCACTGTCCTGTCACCATTCGAGGAGGCCACGTGGATGGTGAGCACTGACAGTGCATGCATCAGTGACACTGTCCCCCTTGTCCACCTGTTGGAGCACACGCTGCGTGGAATAATGGACAGGGCACTTGAGGCAGAACAGAGGCAGGAAGAGGAGGACTTCCTTAGCTCTCAAGGCCCCCTTTATCCAGACAGTGTTCCTGCGTGCCCGCCGATCACACAGGAAGAGGACGAGGAGGAGGAGGAGGAGGAGGAGGCAGATTGTGTCAGTATGGAGGTGGAGCCTGGCACTCAGCATCAGCAGTCTTTAAGGGATCAGTCCCAAGGAACACATGGACTTGTACGTGGCTGGGAGGAGGTGGCTGCGGACGTTGTTGTCCTTAGTGACCCAGAGGACTCCGGACCGAATGCCTCAGCAAACCTACGCTGCATGGCCTCCCTGATCCTGCAAAGCCTGCGTAAGGATCCTCGTATTCGTGGTATCAAGGAGAAGGACCAATACTGGCTGGCAACCCTCCTTGATCCACGTTACAAGGGTAAGGTTGCGGACCTTATCTTGCCATCGCAGAGGGAGCAGAGGATGAAACATCTTCGGGAGGCCTTGCAGAAAGGTCTGTGCAACGCGTTCCCAGAGACTGGGAGGTTACAAACTCCTGTTTCTGGACAACGTGTTGCTGAGGCTTCGGTCAGTCAAAGAAGGAGCGGTGGAGAAGGTGGCCGTCTAACCGATGCGTTCAGACAATTTTTTGGTCCGCAGCCCCAAGGTATGATCGGTTCCAGCAACCATCGCCAGCGTCTGTTTTACATGGTGCAGGAATACCTAGGGGCAAGATCAGACTTGGACACCTTTCCCACCGAAAATCCTCTGGGTTACTGGGTCTTGAGGATGGATCACTGGCCAGAGCTTGCACAGTATGCAATTGAGCTACTGGCCTGTCCTGCATCCAGCGTTCTTTCGGAACGCACATTCAGTGCTGCTGGAGGCGTGGTAACCGATCACAGGGTGCGTCTGTCCACCGACTCGGTCGATCGGCTGACCTTCATAAAAATGAATCAGTCTTGGATCACCACCAGCTACCAAGCACCTGATGCAGATGTAACCGAATAATTTTTTTTGAAATCTCAGATCCCTTCAAAGACTGCCTATGCTGATGCTGAGTGACTATCCCTGAGTAATTATCCTCTTCCTCCTCAATCATCACGCTGATAGCTTGTAAGAACATTTTTGGTTCTGGGCGCCACCACCAGTGCCTAAGGCACAATTTTTCAGCCCCTGTTTAACAGGGGCGTGTAATTACAATTTTTGATGCAATACTTTGCAGCAGGGCTTGTTCCTGCGTTTCAACTAGAGTGTCTGTGAGGGGTTGCAGTGTTGTGGCACCAGCACCAGTGCCTAAGACCCAATTTTTCTGCCCCTGTCTAACAGGGGCGTGTAATTACAATTTTTGATGCAATACTTTGCAGCAGGGCTCGTTCCTGCGTTCCAACTAGAGTGTCTGTGAGGGGTTGCAGTGTTGTGGCACCAGCACCAGTGCCTAAGGCCCAATTTTTCTGCCCCTGTCTAACAGGGGCGTGTAATTACAATTTTTGATGCAATACTTTGCAGCAGGGCTCGTTCCTGCGTTCCAACTAGAGTGTCTGTGAGGGGTTGCAGTGTTGTGGCACCAGTGCCTAAGGCCTAATTTTTCAGCTCCTGTTCAACAGGGGCATGTAATTACAATTCTTGATCTAATATTTCACAGCAGGGCCCTGTGAGGGCTTACAGTGTTTTGGCCACAGCAACACCTAAGGCCCAAATTTCTGCTGAGTATATAGGGCAGGACCCTACTTTCAAACATCTAACTTACAAACGACTCCTACTTGCAAACGGAAGGAGACAACAGGAAGTGAGATGAAATCTACCCCTAAGGAAGGGAAATTCTCTCCTGTAAGAGTTAATATGGGAAAACAATGTCTCCTTTCCACTGATGCTTTCCAATCCTTGTTCCACAAAAAAACCCAAATTTTCAAAAAACATTTTTCATTGGGACAAAAAAGTGAGGTGAAATCTTCTGAAGAGGAGGAAAACAAATGTCACAGGGGTGATAACCCTTCCCTATGTTTTCCAAAAAGCTTAGAAAAGATTTTTTGGCTGGAGCTAAACACATTAAAAATGTTCAAAATTACAAACAGATTCTACTTAACAACAAACCTACAGTCCCTGTCTTGTTTGCACCGCCTGAATACTGCTGTTCAGAGTATATAGGGACCTTTCCTTATTTTAATTTGGGTGCGGGGTTCCCCTTAATATCCATACAAGACCCAAAGGGCCTGGTAATGGACTGGGGGGTACCCATGCCGTTTGTCTCACTGATTTTCATCCATATTGCCATGACCCGACATGACATTAAACCCGCAAGCAGTTTTAAATGAGATTTTTTCCTTTAAAAATGACATTTGGTGCAGGGACTGTTCTAAACATGGGAAACACGCGTCACTTTACAGGCATACTATAGACACCCCCCAGGTACGATATTTAAAGGAATATTTCACTTTTTTTTTTTTACTTTAAGCATCATTAAAATCACTGCTCCCGAAAAAACGGCCGTTTTTAAAAGTTTTTTTTGCATTGATACATGTCCCCTGGGGTAGGACCCGGGTCCCCAAACCCTTTTTAGGACAATACCATGCAAATTAGCCTTTAAAATGAGCACTTTTGATTTTCGAACGTTCGAGTCCCATAGACGTCAATGGGGTTCTAACGTTCGTGCGAACTTGCGGTCCGTTCGCGGGTTCTGGTGCGAACCGAACCGGGGGGTGTTCGGCTCATCCCTATTATACAGCTATATTATATTATCAACCTTGTCTTACCTAGGTGCATGCCTTTGTCAGCACTGGCGTAGTTACTTTATGCCAATTTTCAGTGCACAAAGACACTTAAATACCACAACCCCACATTTTACAAACCCCTTTGCATCCCTAATTATTCCAAAATGTTTAAAATATTGTTGTGTTTGGTAGAAATTGATTATATTCAGGGCAGTTTGGGAACACTTAAATAGGCAAAAAATATAAAGAACTGCACGGTGTGGGCCATTTTTACTATATCTGCTGCCCACATCACCATTGTGGTCTGCAGTCTCTGCCTGCAGTTTATCAACCATTGTAAAGTTACCAGCAACTTGGGTACCATTAGAAAACAATTTGGGTAGCATTAGAAAACACATGAATATGTACCCCTGCTCAAGATTCTCCATCTGCATCCACTACAACAACATCCACCTCAAGAGATATGGAGGGAAGTATCACAAGGAGTTTCAGAGATTCATATTAAGTGGGGAAAAGGGTTAGCATGGAGTCACACTGTGTAGGTCAAAGCAGCAGCCATCTCCAGCAGCATCATTGACCAGGCAGTTGACAATTGATGGAGCAAAAAAAAATGTTTCCTAATCATTCCCATACCTAGTTGATAGAGATGGACCTCTTCTGAATATACTGTATATGACTTTTGCTGCACCATAGTGGCAGGTACCCAGTATCTCAATTTTTTTCACCAAAGGCAATCCCTGCCCACCAGCATGTGGAAAGTAATGTTTATGTGTTTCTGGACTACATGGCCAGTGGAAGGGTCCACATATTGACAGACACATTGTCCAGCAAGTATCTCCATCATGGCCCATTGGGTATATTTGCTGGTGGCTGGGAAGCATGCAGTATGAAGCACACCACTGAAGCTGGTGGTGCCACCTCATATCTATCACATACTGATGGTGACATAGCAGTCACCTTTCACACTCTCTCATCAATGGTCTCACGCATTTACCCTTCAGAACCACCAGTCTCCTGTCTTTGGGGACATGAGCTTCACTGGACCAGAGATTCTGCCAGAACTTCAGGGACAGGCCAACACAAACTGTCTGCCAACTGCCTGATATAATAATGTGAATTCACTGCTTTGTAGGCACAGGTGAAGAGAGAACACACAATGGGAAAGGCTAGCCAACCTCCCACAAGGGGGTTTTAAACTTGTTGCTTGTTGTTGTGTACAACATATAACCATACACTTGTGCACAACGGAGATGTGCTCCAAAGAACCCATTAGCACCCTTATTTTGTCCCCCAACTTTTAATCAAGAAATCAACAATAGAGTGTAATTATTTGACATAAAAAAAGACAGAAATAGGGTGGAGCTTGCCGCGGAGGAAGATAGGCGCTCACTAGAGGAGCTCCACAGCGCTCAGGAACAAATCGGCACCCATTGACTGGCTAACCCACCTAAACCTGCACAAAACCACCCAGCGGACCTGCAGCATAGCTCGGGGACCTAATCGATCATGCCACGGAGAAACAAAGAGTCCCGGAGGCCGCAAAAACTTAGCGAATACTATCCACTCGGGCCTAAGCAAGATGGCAGCGGAGGGACAGCGGCGCGAGGTATGTCTAGCACTCCCCTATACGACCCAGGCAAAGGTAATCCTCACAAAAGGAATTCCCCATAAAGAAGCACACAGTCTCCTATACATACCCCTACCTTGGGGAGCCCAGAAAAAGCAAGATTAAGGCTGGATGCTTTGGATTCTAGCCGAGACCTAACACAAGACCTAGACTCAGGGGAAGATACCAGAGATCTCCCTGACTCAATAGATCTCTTACCCACTAACAACCAACCAGTCCTGGATACCACATTGAAGGACATGTTAGTCTCTCTTAGGAGCTCACTGCATGCTGATATGCTGTCATGTGTTCACAAGTTTGGGGTAGAACTGAAGGAAACTGTGTCCAGAGTAGATCACATAGAACACAAAATGGGGGCGTTCGCGACCACCATCAATGATCTTGTGGACGCACACGATAGTAATGCTGATGAACTGGATGCCCTTAAAGCTAAATTGGCAGATATTGAAGACCACTCCAGGAGAAATAATTTAAAAATAAGGGGGGTCCCCGAGTCGGTCCAACAATCCGACCTACGCACCTACACAGCCCAACTTTTTCAGGCCATACTACCTGATCTAACAGACCTAGACATTACAGTGGACAGGATCCATCGCCTACCCAAGCCTACCGGACAACATACCAAGGGATGTTATACTCCGGCTACACTTTTTCCAAACGAAAGAGCGCCTGATGGTGGCTTCCCGCAGCAAAGATCTTTTCCCTCCACAGTATAAAGATCTGCAATTTTTCGCTGATCTATCACAATTTACTTTGCAGAAGCGTAGGAACCTAAATACAATCTCCAAGGCACTAAGAAATCACAAGATCACCTACAAATGGGGGTTTCCTACTAAATTGATCATTACCAAGGAGGGGAAGGAACATGTTGTTGACACTCTTGCCAAAGGAATGCAGCTACTCCAAAGATGGCACATCATAATAGAGGATTCCCCGAGGGCTCATGACTCCCGCAGCCCTGACCGCATTACAGGAGATTGGAGTTTGATCACCTCCAAAAACGCTCGCAAACATACCTGAACCGACTGCAGCCAGTGCAGGATATACTCTACAATTTCCTGAGAAGAGGAAAATGCTAAGCTGAACTGTTTCTTAGTTTATCCCCCAAATGCAATCTAAGTGACTGCAAGTCACACTCGGGTCGCACTGACCTATACGTGGTTTTGTTTAAAGCCCAAATATGTTTTTCTTTTGTGTTGTTCCTTTTCTCTGTTAACCACTGTGTATGTCCGTAGCCGCAAAAATTACCAAACATCCATATGCCTGAACAAGCCAAAACTCAGAAATACTACAATTGCAAAGCTTCAACCCTTTGTCGTCTCTGGATCAACCGTACCGAAGATATCACCACATGTAAGTGTTACCAACACATGCTATATAAAGCACTCCAACCCAATCTTGCACAATGACTATTACTTTTTTAACAATCAATGCCAGAGGACTTAACCACCCTGCGAAACGCAGATCCATGTAGAGGGAAGCTATTCAACATAATGGTGACATCATTTACATACAGGAAACGCACTTCAAAAAAACAGGCCCAACCTACATGCTCCCATCCCAAATTTCCATATGTTTTCTTTGCGAGCTCAGACGCTAAAAAGAAAGGGGTACTTACGGCAATAAAAGGCACAGTAGCCTTTTGCCTTCACGCGGAAGTACAAGATGTGCAGGGTAGATACCACATCTTGATCTGTGACCTCAATAATACTATCTATACGTTGGTGAACGTCTACGCCCCAAACACCCATCAGACTCGCTTTCTTCATAAACGTATGAAAAAAGTCTCACGACTACAGAAAGGTCACTTGATCCTATGTGAGGACTTTAACCTGCCACCTGACCCCAAACCAAAATTAACCAAAATTAAAGCATCTACAATGAATAGTATCACTTGGTCGAATCATGCTTCGGTGTCGCTGTCTGGTGGACGACACTTCCAAAAACAACCCCACTTATATTTGGAGATCCAACCCGTGCCTATTCCGGGATGATCCTTCCAAAACGATATTACAGAAAGATCTAACTGAATTTTTTTAACATAATGTAGACTCAGTTACTGACCCCTTTGTGACATGGAATGCACACAAGGCGTTGAGGGGTCTCCTAATTAAACTGGGAGCGAGGACTAAGAGGATGAGGGGACAGCGCATACTGGATGTTTCTAGGCAAATTCAAACATTAGAAATTCAAAACAAAGCAAATTTTTCCCCTGACTTATCAGAGCAACTGACCAAATTGAGACTTGATATACGAATGATACTGCTGGAGGACTTTGAAAAGTCTTCCAGGAGGTTAAAAATGACATATTATGCAAATGGTAATAAAGCAGGGAAATTACTAGCAGACCAACTACGAGGACATAGACACAAAACTAAACTTCCCTACATCATACACCCAGAAACTCAAACTAAATTATACCATCCTCAGGCCATAGCAGATGCTTTCAGTACCTACTATGGTTCTCTATATAACCTGAAAAAAGACCCAAACACGATTCAACCATTATCCCACACAATCTCTTAATTTCTCAGCAAAATTGAACTTCCTCAACTCACAGAAACTCAAAACACTGCACTAAATTCTCCATTCATGACACAAGAGATATCCCAAGCGATTGACTCACTGCCCAGTAATAAATCTCCTGGACCAGATGGTTTCACAGGTGAATATTTCCAGACGTTTAAGGACATACTAATTTCTAGACTTACAGAGATATTTAATCAAGCTGCCTCCTCCTCCTCTTTTCCACCTGAAATCCTAAAAAGCAATGATTGTGGCACTACCGAAGCTGGGGAAGGACCCTAATACCCCTCAAAATTTTCGCCCGATATCGTTACTCAATAATGATCTGAAAATCTATGCCAAATTAATAGCTAGCAGATTGGTGGATCTCCTTCCATCATTGATTCATCCAGATCAATCTGGGTTTACTAGAGGTCGTCAAACAGCAGATGCAACTAATCTCATACACCTAGCTAACAAGACCCGAGCGCCTTCTCTGCTCCTTGCTTTGGACGCAGAGAAGGATTCATTGGACGTATCTAGAACAAGTTTTAAGCAAATTTGGTTTTCAAGGCCAGATGTACAAAGCTATTATGGCATTATACACAACCCCGTCAGCACAAGTTTACGTATCAGGTGTGCTATCTGCCCCATTTAACATAACAAATGGTACCCGTCAAGGTTGCCCACTATCCCCTTTAATTTTTAATCTGCTGATGGAACCCCTGGCAACATACATTTGCCAACACCTTAAAATTAAAGTGATCACAGTTGGGGGCTGGATGCATACCATCAGTTTGTTTGCGGATGACGTCATCCTGATCCCTACTGATGTGCTGTCCTCAGTGGCTTCGGTTCACCAAACCCTACAATTATTTAAAGGGGTTGTAAAGGTACATTTTTTTTTCTTTAAAAATAACAAACATGTTATACTTACCTTCACTGTGCAGCTCGTTCTGCACAGAGTGGCCCTGAACCTGCTCTTCTGGGGTCCCTCGGCAGCTGTCTCAGCTCCTCCCCGCAATAACTAACCACCTTAATGCGAGCTCCCTCGCATGGTGGTTAGTTATTGTGGGCGCGCTCCCGTGATACAGCCGGCGGCTATAGCCGATCGCTGTATCACTCGGCCCCGCCCCCGGCGCGCCGCGTCATTGGATGTGATTGACAGCAGCGCGAACCAATGGCTGCGCTGCTTTCAATCCATCCACTATAGCCAATCAGCGACCAGGCTGATCGGCTGAATGGAGGTCGGGAACGAGCGGCCGAGTTTCGAGGTGTCAAGTAAGTAAAACGGGGGGGCTGGGGGCGGCGGTATTATCAAAAGTTTTTTCACCTTAATGCATAGAATGCATTAAGGTGAAAAAATGTATACCTTTACAACCCCTTTAATGCAATATCTTACTACAAAGTTAACAAAACCAAGTTGTATCTCTTAGGATTGGGTCTATCTGACACTATGAAACAACACATCAGCAATAACTTTCCTTACATGTGGAAAAGAAATGGTATAGCATATCTAGGCATTACACTTACTTTTACAGTCTCCGATCTAGTTAAAGAAAACTATATCCCATTTCTGAACTCTCTGAGATCCAAACTAGACAAACTGCGCCGGTTTGAACTTTCCTGGACAGGAAGGCTTGCTGCATTGAAAATGCAGATCCTACCGCAATTCTTATATCTGTTCAGGACTCTACCCATACCAGTACCTAAATCCTTCTTCCAGCAGGCACAATCCAAAATAGATAAGTATCTGTGGTTAGGGAAAAAAGCACGATGTACCTTCAATAAGCTTATTAAACTCAAACAAATGGTGGGGAGAGGGCATACTTTAACTAAAGATTACCATGTGGCTACCATTTTAGCACAGGTGAAAGATTGGTTCCCTCTTCAGAATAATACCCTATGGACAGATCCAGAGCGTTCCCAATTTAAAGGAGGAAATCTGTATAATTACCTAATAACTAGTTCACACCACTTACCTAAATTATCTACAATTGTTCCTACCATACAGGCTTCTATCGAAGCCTGGCAATACCTCCTTAAATATATAACACCTGAAGGTCCCCAAACTCCTCTAAAATTCCCGATCACTGCTTTGGAATTTATAATACCAGACATCTCAATAGTTAACTGGTGTTTCAGTGGAGAACTCTAATGCCCCGTACACATGGTCGGATTTTCTGATGGAAAATGTCCGATCGGAGCGTGTTGTCGGAAATTCCGACCATGTGTGGGCTCCATCGGACATTTTCCATCGGATTTTCCGACACACAAAGTTGGAGAGCAGGAGATAAAATTTTCCGACAACAAAATCCGATCGCGTCAATTCCGACCATGTGTGGCCTGTTCCGACGCACAAAGTGCCACGCATGCTCAGAAGAAATTCCAAGACGGAACAGCTCGTTCTGGTAAACTTAGCGTTCGCAATGGATACAGCACTTTCGTCACGCTGCAATGTTAAAAATGGTTTAATACAGCGCACTCTCTTCTTCTTTATAATGTGACAAGAATTAAGTAGTTTTGCTGCTCATATTCACACACACTTCTCACAAAGTTTTATTTTTGTTTTCTTATTTGGATTCCCTGAATATATTGTTATTAGTTGTCACATCTGACAGAATTTTTTTTTTTATTTAATTTTTTTTGGGATTTTAAGCCTTTTTTTTTTTTATGTTTGAATTTTTTCAAAGGCTGATCTTTGTTCAATGTTATTTTTATTTTTACTCCAGAATATTTTTGTGTGTGTTTTGTGTGTGAAGTTACCCCAACACCATTGATAAGTTTTATTATTTAATCTCAAGGAGATTGTTTGGTGTTGGTGTCCCTTGTTCATTTCACATTGTATATTTGAAATGTACCTGAATCCTCACAAACAAACTGTCATTTTTGAAGTAAAACACATAGGAGAGTATAATTCAAAACAAAAATCCTTTATTAAGGGATCAGAACCAAACAAAGAGGAAGGCAACACTGGATCAACATGAGAAATTAGCTAAGCCTGGGACCCCCACGGCAGACATCAATTCTTGAACATCAAAATTGGTGGCCTGAGTAGTCCATATGTAAGGGAGGGCAGTCTGGTCCAGAATTCACAGAGATCCGGATAGCAGCAGATGACATGTGTGTCCCCAGGCTGTGGTACCACAAGAGGCTGCATTTTTTGGCCGACCAGACTGGACCCAGGGTCCTCACTTTCTGGTCTTCCTTTCACGCTTCCTTCCCGGCTGTGGTTGTGCAGTTGGAGATGTGGCAGGAGGAGGAGTAGGACCTGGAGGAGGACTGGGAGGACCTGGAGGAGAGGGAGGATGAGGAGGAGGACCTGCAGGAGGAGGAGGAGGACCATCGCAAAGGTGTGTCTGAGCTGTCATTTGGCCCCTCATACCTTTGTTAAGAGCCTCCAATATGAGCGCCTCACACATGACTTGTTGGCCTTCCTCCATCCTCTGCATTTTATATGCAATGATGGCAGCAATGTCCTCCTCCACGGTCTGTGGTGCTCCCAGGACCTCTGTAGCCCTCCAAAAGAGTCCTCTGGTAGCCTCCTCTAGGGCACTCCTCCTACTGCCACTTTCTCTTTTCAGGGGGGGTGGAGGGACCTGCAGATCAGCCAGCCAGCTCGGCCCGGCCACCTCCTGGCTGAGACTTCCCTGTGTATGAAAAAGGGACATGGTTGTAATGTTTTGCATCATCAATCACAATCATAAATTAGTACTCCAAACTAACATCTAGTTAACATCATTGATTGGACAAGCAGAAATATTTAGAGGAATGCTATAACTGGCTCAATCTGGGCTCCTCCACATGTGGCCTGGAAGGCCCAGGTTGGGCGTCAGAAGCCTCAGCCAGGAGGGAAGGAAGCGTGGAAGGAAGACTGGAGAGGGATGGCCTGGGTTCAGTCTGGCCTGCCAGAAAATGCAGCCTGTCGTAGTACAACATCCTGGGGACATAGATGTCATCTGCTGCTCCGGATCTCTGTGAATCCAGGACTTTCTTGCTCTCCCTTAGATATGTACTCCTCAGGCCAACAATTAATATCTTTAAATAGGTGATGTCTGCCGTGGGGATCACCTGCTTCACAATTTCCAACAATTGCACCAGTGCTGCCTTCCTCTTTGCTTGGTTCTTGAAATGGGGGTGTTTAATCTCCCACAGACATGGCAGCTCCCTTAACATATCTAGGAATACTGACATGAAGTCATTATCTTTCATTAGCATATCCATGTTCACTGCAAGACACAACACAAGACAAAGCCTAATGTCAGACAAAACTCTCCTAATCTTGTTACAATATAGGCTTCAATGTAGAAGCAGTATAGGCACAAGTTTGTCTCTTACCTTCGTTCTTACGATCGGCGCGTCCAATGCTCCTTCCTCCGCTCACAGATCGTACGTAATACGCACGCGTGTTACGCTTTATACACACTGCGCATGCGTGTAACTCCGCCCGCCCCTGACGTTCTTTCTAGTCTATTCCCCACCCCTTTTCGTTCGGCGCAGTGGGGGAAGAGCACATGGCGGAGTCACAGCAGGTGCGTGCTAATTGCAGGAACGAGGAGGAGGAGGAAGAAAAGCCCGGATCCGGACACGTCCCGATCCAGAAGGAGACGTTTTAAGGCCACAAATATGTCCTTTGGGGAGATGTTGGAGATGGTTGACATCATGAAGAAGTCCGACTATGACGGAAAGTATGGGCCTTACCCCAACCCCAATATCAGAAAGGCCAAGATCATGACGAAAGTGATCAAAAGTCTGCAGAAGAATTTTGGGGTACGACGATCGAAAGATCAGCTCAGGAAGCGGTGGTCGGACCTGAAATTGAGAGAGCCAGAGCAGTACCGAAAGATCCGGAGAGTGCTGCAAAAAAGTAAGTAGTTGTGCTGTGTTCCTATTCTTTCTGTCTTTATTGCGTTCGTGCTGCTCCATATGCTTTTATTAATTGTAACGTTTAAAAGGGCAACTTTAATGTTCATGGGCCCATTATTCGTTCGTATCAAACATTTTTCTTTCGGCCTCTAAAACACCATTGTTTAGGCCATATGCATTTTCCCACATTTTTTTTGGGCCTACTTGGATGCTAAATAGTTGTTTGTGTAGATGGGTTTGTTACTAGAATGAAATGCCAACTAGATTGTGTGTAAGGAGAGGACACTGAGCAGCTGTTTTCACATCTGGACACTGGAGCACTAGTGTGGGACACAAGAACACCATTTTATTAGGGTCCACACAGGTGCTCCAGTGTATACTATAGGGGGTCTCCATCTGTGAATCTTGTACTAAACAGGTAAAGTATTGCAGCTTGACAAAGGCCAATAAAAAAAATACATCTTTGAACTCGGCTAAAATAGACAATTGTACCCCACTTCCAAGCAATGTTTCCTATTTCTAGTTCTGCCATCAAATATCTGTGTGCTAATTATACCATTTTTGTTTTACATAGGGGAGAAAAGACTCGGAGGACACCCCTCATCCGAGGAGACCACAGACCCCCCACCTCTGGAAGAAGGGGAACTAACACCAACACAAGAAGAGCAGGAGGAAGAAGAAGATGTGGTGGAGATTGGCACCACAACAGGTGAGTGTCTGCGACCACAGGCTCAGGTAAAAGAGATGGATGGTGGCAGATTTTTGATACCTGTTTTTGTTTTCTTTCTCTCTTTTTAAGTGATCGTGAGGTTGTGGATCCAGAACGTTTCACATCAGAAAGTGCCCAGATCCTGATCGGGGAGATCATGGGGTGTAATGTAGAACTGCAAAACATACAGCAAAAAATCAATGATGTTTTTAAAAAAAATAATAACATCATTGATGTTTTGGGGCGAATTTAACCACTTGACAACTGGGCACTTAAACCCCCCTTGTGACCAGACCAATTTTCAGCTTTCAGCGCTCTCACACTTTGAATGACAATTACTCAGTCATGTAATACTATACTGAAATGAATTTTTTGTCCTTTTTTTCATACAAATAGAGCTTTATTTTGGTGGTATTTGATCACCTCTGGGTTTTTTTATTTTTTGCGCTATAAATGAAAAAAGACCGAAAATTTTGAAAAAAAACGAATTTTTCTTTGTTTCTGTGATAAAATTTTGCAAATTAGTAATTTTTCTTCATAAATTTTGCCCACAGTTTATACTGCTACATATCTTTGGTAAAAATAACCCAAATTAGTGGATATTATTTGGTCTTTGTGAAAGTTAGAGAGTCTACAAGTTATGGTGCAAATCATAAAAAATTGATCACATCTGAGGTACTGGTGGCCTATCTCATTTCTTGTGACTCGAACAAGTCAGGAAAGTACAGATACCCCCCAAATGACCCCTTTTTTGAAAGTAGACATTCTAAGGTATTTAGTAAGATGCATGGTGAGGTTTTTGATGTTGTCATTTTTTCCCACAATTCTTTGCAAAATGAAGATTTTTTTTTTTTCCCCCCACAAAATTGTCATTGTAATAGGTTATTTCTCTCACATGGCATGTATATACCACAAATGACACCCCAAAATACATTCTGCTACTCCTCCTGAGTATTACGATACCACATGTGTGGGACTTTTTCACAGCCTGGCCACATAGAGAGGCCCAACATGCAGGGAGCGCCATCACGTGTTCTAGGAGCATAAATTACACATCTGACTTGTTGACTA
Source organism: Lithobates clamitans (assembly GCA_037952925.1). Lineage (NCBI taxonomy): Eukaryota > Metazoa > Chordata > Amphibia > Anura > Ranidae > Lithobates > Lithobates clamitans. The sequence goes on from JBBGZY010001138.1 coordinate 340,774, forward strand.
CCTATTACACTTTTGAAGGCCCTGGAGAACCAGGACAATGACATGTGACACTGACGTGGCACTGATGACAAATGGCACTGATACGTGGCACTGATACGTGGCACTGATGACAGATGGCACTGATACGTGGCACTGACACTGATGTGGCACTGATGACAGATGGCACTAATACATGGCACTGATGACAGATGTCACTAATACATGGCACTGATGACAGATGGCACTAATACGTGACACTGATGACAGATGGCACTAATATGTGGCACTGACAGATGGCACTAATAGGTGGCACTGATGACACGTGACACTGATGACAGATGGCATTAATATGTGGCACTGATGACATGTGGCGCTGATGACAAATGGCACTGATGACAGATGGCGCTAATATGTGGCACTGATGACACATGGCACTGATGAAAGATGGCACTAATACATGGCACTGATGACAGATGGCACTAATACGTGGCACTGATGACAGATGGCACTAATACGTGGCACTGATGACACTGATGACAGATGGCACTGATACTTGGCACTGATGACACTGATGACAGATGGCACTGATACGTGGCACTGATGACACGTGACACTGATGACAGATGGCACGTGACACTGACAGGTGGCACTGATGACAAATGGCACTATGTGGCACTGATGACAGATGGCACTTATACATGGCACTGGGGACAGATGGCACTGGGGACAGATGGCAGGGTCAGATGGCAGGGACAGATGACAGGGGCAGATGGCAGGGGCAGATGGCAGGACAGATGGCAGGGGCAGATGGCAGGACAGATGGCAGGGGCGGATGGCAGGACAGATGGCAGGGGCAGATGGCAGGACAGAGGGCAGGACAGTTGGCAGGGGTAGATGGCAGGACAGTTGGCAGGGGCAGATAGCAGGACAGATAACAGTGGGGACACTTTTATTTTTCTTTTTTTTTTTTTTCACACTTACCGGCGCAACGGTTCGCTCTCCCTCCTCACATGCTGTCACTGTGTGAGGAGGGAGAGCCGGCGATGAGAGATGATCTCATATGTTTATATATGAGATCCTCTCGCATTCGTAGAGCGATCGCACTGTAAACGGCCGCTGTCATTGGGCGTTTACGGCGATCTGTGACTGGCTGTGTCCGAGGGACACGGCCAGCACAAAACTTCCGTGATGCGCACCCGCGGGAGCGCGCAATGCGGAAGTAAACAGGAGGACGTCCAGGGACGCCCTCCCGGCAATTGGAGTCCGCGCTGTAGCTGTCTTTCGGCTATAGCGCGGGCGCCTATTGTTTAAAAACCTACAAAATCACTTTTTGGATTGTGGTCCAATCTTTTAAATATTTTTGCAATGTTTTGAAAAGCCAAATTTGGAGGATGCACAGTGTGCCAACATGTGCTATCTGCCATCACGGGAGATCAATGGACGCGTTTTGGGGGTGCAACCCCTTCCTCAATTATAAAGTAGCGTTGAGGAAGGGCTTGCTCCCCCAAAACACGTCCCTTGATCCCCCCTGATGGCAGATAGCACATGTTGACATTCGTAAATTGGTGTGCATCTTCCAAATTTGGCTTTTCCAGGGGTGATTTCCCCCAATCTGAACGCTATATCAAACCCAGTTCCTAAATACTGATGTCTGATATAGCCTTCAGGTTTTACCTAATGTGAACTTTGTAAGTTCAAGTTTTTTGGCTTTCTTGTTGGTTTTACACAGGCCTGTTTTATCTGAAATGGACATTTCGATTTTTGATAATGCTACTGCAAAAATTGTTATACAACAAACATGTTGGTTTGTTTTAAAAACCTTTGGTAAATGCACATGTGATTGTGCAGGTATAAAAAAGTTGCTTACTCAAGAATGTGTGGATTATTGTCTCAACACTATAATACAACACTTTTGGGGTGATGTAATTGCTGTTTTCTGCAAAAATGGGTGTTATTTCCTAAGGGCAAATCCTCTTTGCACTACAAGTGCAGTTTCAGTGCATTTGCAAGTGCACTTGTAGTGAAATGTGTTTTTGCATTTAGGAAATAACAGCCAACAGTGCTTTGTATAAGGTTACACAATCACGACATTTTCTGGACTCAACACATTTCTGTCAGGGTCAGCTAAAACAAACACAAGCAGTAAATGTCGACCAAGAATTTCTTTTTTTTTTATTATAAAAAGGCTTCACAGATTGTCTGGCATATTGATAGCCCCCCTACCCGCAAAGAACTCCAGGTAGCGTAACCGGACATCACGGGCACTCAGGGAGGGCAAGCCAGGACGGCCACTTTCAAGCGCTGTCAGTGTGGTTTGATGTAGGATTCTGGCCTCAGGCCCAACTGAGCCAGCATAGTTGGCCGAATGTTTCTTTAAAAAGTTATGGAGAACACAGCACGCCAGTATAATATGGTTCAGTTTATACTCCGCCATATGGATGGGTGTCAGAAATAGTCAGAACTGGCTGGCCAGGATTCCAAATGTGTTCTCCACCACTCTTCGGGCTCTGGCCAGCCGGTAATTAAAAACCCTCTGTTCCGGGGTGAGGGTCCTCATTGGGAATGACCCCATCAGGTGGTCCCCCAGCGCAAACGCTTCATCAGCAACGAACACAAATGGGAGTCCTTCCACATTGTCCTCTGGAGCTGGCAAGTCCAAGCTGCCATTCTGGAGACGCTTGTAGAACTCCGTCTGGGCGATCACTCCACAATCGGACATCCGGCCATTCTTCCCCACGTCCACATACAAGACGTACAACCCCGAGTTGGGTGGTGGGACGATGTGGACGTGTTTCCCATCAATTGCCCCTCCGCAGTTAGGAAAGTCCCACCGCTCGGCAAAGTGGGAGGCCACAGTCTGCCACTCCTGTGGCGTGGAAGGAAACTGTTGAGGAAAAAACAATAAACATTACTATTTTTACTCAGAAACATGGCAAGCAGATCATACACAAACATTATGGGGCAACCTCCAGATAGCATTTATTAAGGGGAATTTAACAATGCCAAAGTATAAGGTACACCTATCATATTCCCCCCCCCCCTCTCATGGGCCATTTCTAATATTATAGGGGGTGTGTGGAAATCTTGGACAGGTAACCCTCTTCACTTCATTGAGAGATGAATGTCTAAATAATGGGTATTACTTTGAACAGCCCCTCCTTAGTTACACTATTGGCAGACCACTGGACAGGTAAGAAGTGTCATAATACAAAGATATAAATACACATTGTACACATTTGAGGACATTTGGACATTCTGCTATTACCTATCAAGATAATAATAGGATACAAAAACTTTAAACAGTACCATTGGAAAGTATACAGGCAGGCCCTTGCACTACATGCTTTGGGGAATTCATCCATAAATCTGACCAGTAAAGAGGTGGGTATAGTGTGTATGGGTTTGGCAAAGTTAGCAGATAGATGATTGAGGATAGAGAATTGGGATCAGCTGACTTAGCAGTTGGGGGAGGGAGGGTTACTAAAACTTTTTGGGGGACACCAAAAAAAAAAAAACTCTGGCACTCTGCCTGAATTTAAATCAAAAATAACATTTCCAAACATTTTGGGGGGTGTTTGGGGTAAAGCACTACTATGGAGCAGATAAAATACATTGTTAAGTGACTACATGAGGTGAATATAGGGCAGGAGACACCATGCTGGGGAGGTTAGTGAAGGGCAAATATGTATGAAGGACCTAAAATAATAATTACATAAAAATCCAGCATGCATGAGGACAAAGGGGACATTCACAGCATATTACAATCATGGTAATTAGGGAATGAGGAAAGAAATACAATATATTAGCAAACATTCAATAGAATAAAATGTGATATTAAAGGATAAAAATCTTACCTTCGTATACTCCTTCTGCAAGACCTGGATGATGGCAGAACAGGTCTCTGGGATAATGATCCCCAGAGCCTGGGGGGAGATGCCTGTCGAGAACTTCAAGTCCTGCAGGCTTCTCCCTGTGGCCAAATACCGCAGGGTAGTGACCAGACTCTGCTCCGGAGTGATGGCTTGCCTCATGCAGGTACCCTGCCTGCTGATATAGGGGGTCAGCGAAGCCAACAAACGGTGAAACACGGGGTCCGTCATCCTGAGAAAGTTCCTGAAATCATCAGGATTATTCTCACGGATCTCACGGAGCAAAGGCATATGAGAGAACTGGTCATGCTGAAGCAACCAATTCTTGGTCCATGAACTCCTCCCCACCCTGTTCATGGACTGGACTTGTGTCAAGGTCAGGACCCCAACACCAAGCCCCCGCACAGCACGAACTCTACGAGGAGTATGCATACGAAACATGGCTAGAAAACGGTCGGATGCTCAGAACGAAGTAACAGAACGCACTGAAGAACAGCAAGGCCTGTGAAGAACGACCTGAAAAACAGTAACGAACGAACAAGAATACAATGACTACTTAAAGTCACGCGGAACTTGCTTGCACGCACTGAAGAGCAGATACAAACCCACAAGCACAAACTGAACGGCAGAAAACGATCTGAAAGCCACGAGTCTGAAAAAGCGCGAATCGTCTCTCACCAAACTTTTACTAACACAAGATTAGCAAAAGGAGCCCAAAGGGTGCTGCGCTTGGTTCTGAACTGGCCTTTTCTAGTCTCATCGTACGTGGTGTACGTGACCGCGTGGTTGGCGATCAGAAATTCCGACAACTTTGTGCGACCGTGTGTAGACAAAATAAGTTTGAGCCAACATCCGTCAGAAAAAATCCTAGGATTTTGTTGTCGGAATGTCCGAACAAAGTCCGACCGTGTTTTTCCCCAATTATTGGAAGATCTTTTACCCTGTTTCCCCGAAAATAAGACCTAGCGTGATTTTCAGAGATGGCTGCAATATAAGCCCTAACCCCCAAATAAGCCATACCCTGTTTCCCCAAAAATAAGCCCTACCCTGAAAATAAGACCTACAAGGACTTTAACTAGGGCTTATTTTAGGGGTAGGGCTTATATTGCAGCCATCACCGACAATCACGCTAGGTCTTATTTTCGGGGAAACAGGGTAGTTGGCCCTACGATAAAAACATTAAGAACATTACAGATTGAGTACGATATCCCAGCCTCCGACTATTAGAAATATATTCAACTATCACATTTAGTAGACAAAAAAGGGCAGTGACCTTCTCACCCACCTACCCTGGCAAATCGTCACATTTTTTACAAACAAACGCTCAAAACTCAAAGGAACTTCATTATTTTATAAATTCCTACAGAATAAACAATCCTTCAGTAAAACCACTAACATAAAAGCATGGGAGAGGGACTTTGAGAAGAAGAACTATACAGATGATCAGGGGAAGAAAGCCATTAGTGTCACATATGCATCCACAAGAAGTGCCAACTTATGGGAACTTCATCACAAAATCCTGCTGCGGTGGTATCTTCCCCCTTATCATATCTCAAAATTTGCACCAGGAGCTTCACCAGAATGTTGGAGGAAGTGTGGGAAAACAGGTACACTTCTACAAGTGTTGTGGTTGTGTCCACGCATTCATAGGTTTTGGGTGCTTATATTCCAAATAATAGAACAAGTTACAGGTATAAAAGCTACATCTTCCCCGGGGATGGCACTTCTTTCATTAGAAATAGATTCTATCCCAACATCTTTGAGAACACTAGTGTCCCACTTACTTATTGCAGCTAGACTCACTATAGTACACCACTGGAAAGACATTGATCTACCTCCTATAGCAGAAACCCTACAATTAATAAATACACATAGGATTTATGAAACACAATTCGCTTGGAGTCTAGGTAATCAAGAAAAAGTTTCTAAACTATGGAGTTCCTGGCTAACATGGTATCCACAAAATATTGGTCTGAGATTTTTTGGGAAAAATTAAATAAAATATACTACAGTCTATTGTAATATGATTAGTTTGATATCCATAACAATCTTCACATATTGGCTGATTAACGGACATACTCCTGTTTTGTTGGTTTATTTTAGTTAATATTCCTTTTATATTCTTTTTTTGACATGTCTCAATCTGTTATCAATATGTTGTCTAGATAAGACCAATTATAAACCTAATAGGGACTATCGTAAATACGATGTGACCTGCTGGAAAATGATGGTTTATTATCAATATTTGTGGCCAAAGAGAGGAAAATAGATCCTGAAAAGTGCATGTGGGTATGATGTCCCTCCCTTTTTGGACACAGTTAGCTCCCATAAGGGGTGTCAAGGGAGGGGAGGAGTGCCTGCCGCATAGATACGTCAACATGTGGCTACTGGTATGGTACGAACTATAAGTATATAAATATAACTACTGTTACTCCAAATGTATTGTTACAAGACAACATTTACTGATTGTATTTTATTTGAATGTTCTTGTTATTCTTTTTGTAAAACTCTAATAAAAACATATTGAAACACAAAAGGACAGAAATATTATATAGGCTTGATGCATAGTACGTGAATGTTTTTTTAGGAGGAAGAGAAAAAAAATAAAGTGTTCTGTACCAGCTCTGGCCAGTGGTCCAGCCCAAACACCCAGTAGTCAATGGGTCCTCACAGAAGAATTAATAATATGGTTTTGGTGATTTCTTTTTATTTGCAGATGCAGGACCTGTTAGCCCCTACTAGCTGAGTGTGGCAAATCTCTGAAGCTCTCATTAGGCCTGCCTGACTTTATGAATATAGGTGATTGCCTAACTTTGTTAGCAGTTATGGAAATAGTGAGACTAAAGGTGTAAGGCTTTAGTGCACATGTGGTGATTTGATGCGCTAAACTGTACCTCACAACTATGTGGTAATGCGCAGCAAACAAAGAACAATTTGACCTGTGTCAGAAACAATTTCATGCAGCTGACCTGTACAAAAACAGACCCCAGCTAAAGTATAAGTATAAGGAAATTACTTTATAACTCACTAAAAAATACAATCATGCTTGAGATGTTTGTAGCCATATCAGTGCACTTGTTATGGGGCATACACACGGTCAGACTTTTCGTCTACAAAAGTCCAACGGACGCCGACGGACTAAAGCTGGCTGGTAATCCGATCGTGTGTGGGCTTCCCCGGACTTTCAGCTGACTTTTTCAGCCTCAAATCCGACGGACTTTAGATTTGAAACATGCTTCAAATCTTTACGTCGTAACTACAACGGACCCCGAAATCCGCTCGTCTGTGTGCTAGTCCGACGGACAAAAACCCACGCTAGGGCAGCTATTGGCTACTGGCTATGAACTTCCTTATTTTATTCTGGTGTACGTCATCACGTACGAATCCGTAGGACTTTTGTGTGGTCGTGTGTAGGCAAGTCCGTTCGTTAGAAAGTCTGCCACAAGTCCGCCGCAAGTCTGCCGAAAGTCCTCCGGAAGTCTGTTGGACAGGCTGTCGGACTTTTGTAGACGAAAAGTCCGACCGTGTGTATGCCCCATTACAAGAACAATTGAGGTTTTTGTTTTTTATAATTTGCACTAACATCCAAATTTTCAAGACAAGCTTCCAGGGTGCCCCCCTTATTCAAGATCCAAGCAGTACTAATACGCAAAGTTTCAGCAGAATATTAATAAGACAATCTCTGAGAAGAAAAAAAAAACACATACACATACACAGCAATGGTAATTAAATGTGGATAGTTAGTGAGATAAGACAGAGAGAGACCTATGGAATGGGAGGGGAGAAAAGTTAGTAAACAAAGAAGGGGTTCCGAAATATTATGTAGCTCGCCACACTCCAATTCAATGTAATGAAGCACAATACAGGACTAGGTATATAACTATTCAGTGTACAGGACAGCAGCAACTATGTATCTCTGTCTGCAAACACTGCATTATCTCTTCTAACCTACTTCAAGTCTACCCAGCACACACAGAATAGAAACATAATGCTATTCAGAAGCACTGTATAGGGTGACAGCAACTTCTTCTCCCTACATGTGTGGTATATCCCTATCTACTCCCATGACCCCAACACAGATTTATTGTAAATATAGCCCATTCCAGCTGCACAATATAGGATGTCAGAAACAAACTCTCTCTGCACACTCTGTGTGATCTATCCCCGTCTTCTCCAAGACTCCTCAACACAGCTAAGGGGAATTTATTAAAAGTGATGCAGACATAATCTAAAGCAATTGCCCATAGTAACCAATCAACTTCTAACCTTAGCTTGTTAAACTTTGAAAATGAAAGCTAGAAACTAATTGAGGTCTATGCACAGCAGCTCTAGATTCTGGCTGCTCCAGTCTTAGCCCCTAATTGTCTGTAAGGCCCCTTTCACACGGGGCGGATCCGCCCAGCGGAGTCCGCCAGCTCAGTGGGGGATCGCTCCATTGATCTCTGCTGAGCCGGCAGATGACAGGTCCGTCTCTGCTCACTGAGCAGGGATGGACTTGTCAGGGCACCGCTGATTTATATGGGGAGATCGGAATAAATCGGACAGCATTTCTGTTTTCATCAGATCTCATCTGATCTGCCAGATGGATGACTGAACGTATCACCATACGTCTGTTTTTAGCAGAAAGGATGGCAGGCGGGTGTCAGCGGACATATGTCCGCTGACATCCGCCTGCCCATAGAAGTCAATGGGTGGCCAGCTTGGATCCGCCTGAAAAACGGACAGGCGGATCCGAGTGGACTTATAATAATAATAATAATAATAATTGTGTGAAAGAGGCCTTAGTCTAGCACTTTTCAGCTGCACTATATAGGATGACAGAAACTATCTCTCCCTGCAAGCATGCTGCGATCTGTCCATATGTACACTATAGGGATAATTTATTAAAGGCAAATAGACTGTTCACTTTGAAAGTGCAGTTGCACTCTGCAAGGGAAATATCCCCAGGGCTTGGTAAAAGAGGGGAAGCTCTGCTGACTTCAATCATCCATTCATGTGCAAGCAAAAATTCTGTGTTTTTTTTCCTCTAAAAACTCTGTATTCTCTGCAAACTTTACTACATTCCTCAAGCTCGAGGAGAAATTCACTAGCAAAGCGAACAGTGTCTTTCCCCTTAGTAAATCAACCCCTATGTGTCAGGAGTCTGCAGCTGGGCTGACTAGATATATGTAGCTACACAAAGAAACTGGGACCAGACCATATGTGTATACATTATCTTTAAAGTGAGATTTATTTACAGTGGAGGTAAAATAACTACACACCAGCAAAGCATTAAACATGGGAATGCATAAAATTTTATCTAAAAGACAAAATGCAGTGACCTACACAACTAACTAAATATACAAATATATACACAAGTGGGAAACATACACGGCAGAGGAAAACTGGAGGAGCGGATGGGAAGAAGGGAAACAAGACTGAGAAAGGAACAACAGGGAACAAGGCAACAGGGTACTGCATACAGGACAAAAGCAAGATCAAGAGTTACTGGCAACAGAGTCTGGCAGCAACACAGCAAACAGGGTACAAGGCAGGGGCAGCCAAAACACTGATGCAAGGAGCAATAGCAAAGGTGAAACTTAAGTACCCTCCCAGATTTCCACCCAGGGCAGCACAGTGCCACCAGCAGGTGAACCAGGCCCTGACACCATGTCTCTTTTAACACACATTGACAAAAGTCTACTGGGAACCCTGGGTTTTATAAGGAAGTGTGTGGAACATAAGAAAAGCCTGATGATTGGCCCTTTTAATCTACCTGACCACAGTTCAGAGGCCAGAAAATGTAACATAATTGTTAATTGATAATTGGTTGCTGTAGACAACAAAACCGCATTAGTTAGCCATTTTCTCCAACCAGAGTTAGGCATGATCTAATCTTCAGCATAAACCATAGAAGGCCATATAAACATAAATGTATTTTATAATAACTTTCATGTTAGCAAATAAAATTCTTACTTCTGGAAATCTATTGAAGAAATACATGTCAACAAATTCAAAACACTAAAGATTATAAATATAATTTGAGGCAGTGCTAGTTTTTTCTTGACTGAGATATAAACTACCATTACATGTATACACTGCAATAAGAGCATGTAAGTAAATTATCAAAGATTTTTAACCAAACAAGACTAGGACTAATATCATAAAGCATTATCATAAATACTTATTATTACAAAGATGATTGATGCATTTCTGGACAGTTGTCTGTTGTTTTACTTTTAAAAACTCATAATAAAATATTAAATTGAAGATAAAGGAACCTATTATTGTTCCTGTAAAGGGAGATTTAAATAAATTATTATTATCATACTATTCTACGCAAAATAATTGCATTAGACTTTATAGTTAGGTTTTCACTCAAAGAAGGTCTGCTCTGACCTCACCCTATTTTTTATGATTGTCAATTGTTGTTTTTGTTTGTTTCTTTATTTTTCTCTTTTTTTTGTCCTATGAGTGATTCTGTTAAAATATATTTCATGAATTACATTGCCAACTTTGCTTTGTTTGTGTTTTTTTTTTTTACAATTTCATTAAAACTGCAGTATTTTCTAATTACTTTATATACAGAAGAAAGGTTTAATGTTTCTAAAGATCTTGAAATAGTTAATTAGGATGTTTTAAGGTGTTGTTTTTTTCTTCCATGACTTTTTGTGTGCTCTGTTCTTTCTGTAATTGGTGGATTTATCCCATATAAGAGAGAGCATGCCAATGCACTTGGATCAATGTCGGTGTGGAGAGTGCAGGATTGGCAAGTGAGGATTTTCACTTGACCGCTCAGAAAAGATTTTGGCTGTGAGTCAATATGTTGACACTGTGCAGTGTCCCTCATACCTAGAGTGTATGGTATCATCAGCCCCCCAGAGCTTTTGTGTGTTCCTCCTTAATGGCAAAAAACAAGGTAGGAAGATCTCTGGTTTAACAAAAACACAATGATTTTGACTCCTGTTACTTTAATTGTACTATAAAGGAACCTGTGTAGGTTGCTGGCAAATTCATAGGGAATTGAGGCCAAGGACAGCCAGGGAACACAAAGTTTAAGGAAGAAGTTTTGAAATAGGGAGAACTTGGGGTTGAACAGATCTAGAGACATTTGCACAAGAACCACTGTTCCCCTCCCAGTGAAGTCCTTTAAGAATATTTGTTTGAGAAATGGAGTTTTGCAAGCAGAAAATCTACTAGTTAAAAATAGCAACAAGTCTATACCTTGGTGAGATTCTCACTATAACAAAGAAAGCAGACTGCTACTTAGGTTACAGCTCAAGAATGTACCCATCTTTAGAGAGGGGCAAGTGATGTGCACCTTAAGTTGTTATTTAAGGCTCTTGCTCTGCAATAATATTGCCACTAAAGTGCAAGAAATACCTTTTACATTCTTGGTGGTTAGTGAAAAGTATGCATTTTTGCTAGCACTGATTGACTTTTAATCACTCATAATGGACTACTATAAGTTGGCCATGACAAACACTTACTGTATCATGGTAATAGTTACTAGTAAAGTATTCTACATATATTTGATGAATATCATATAACTGAGTCAGTATTAGGTAGAAATTCATTTAAAGAATGGCAAAAAAAAAATGTATATACTGTATGTTAACATATCTCTTTCCAGACAATAGAGGCTCGAGCTTTGTTTTAAGTGCAAGCATGATGTTTCTTGACAAGTACTGATCACTTATAAGCATAACGAAATTTAAAAATTCAACTGATCAACAATTGTCCGTGCCCTCCAATCATGTCTACCTATAATTCCTTGTTCTGTTGAAGTGGCATTGTTATTGCTGAAAGTTAATTTTAGAAATTAGTTTTGTTTTAAAGATTTAAGGCAGAACCGATTAATGTGAATGACTTTCAGTCCCATAGCATTAAAGATCATGATGATGATTAACTGTAATCGTTCTGATATGCCATACACTTGATTTGAGTGGTACGTAAAATCATAATAAATAAACCATTATCATTAAAAATACTAAGCACATGTATGTAATCTGTGCACAACTTTGTTCAAAAACAATAAGAACTCTCATTTTATGCAATCATGGGATGACATGGTCCATTACATTTTTTTTGTAAGTGAATAATTTTAGTGAAAACAAAAAAAGACCTTGTAACCAACTGCTTTGCCACTCACATGTAGTACATTAGATGATTCAATGCTGGCTTTGTGCCCAGAGCATTAGAAAATTGTAACAAATGGATTTTAAAAAATTGCCTTTATTCTGACAAATGCACTTTTCATTGCACAAACTGAGTTAAAATTCTCATCTTTTACAAATGTGATCCATTTTGCAAGCATTTTCCCTCAAATCATTTTGCCATGCCTAGATTTCAGCTTATATAATTACATATTTATGTTTTCAGACATTAGGGAGAAAAGTATCAAGTTCTTCCCAAGTATGTCCAGGAAAACATGAATCATTCCCTTTATCCTTCTGCTTGTAGTTTTAGAGAAAGATTTGTGAATGTAAATAAATTCTGATATATGGTATTTTTATCTCAGAGTACTGGATTTTTTGTGCAAACTAGCAAAAATACTCCTGTTATGGATATGAGCAGAAATTCTGCAGACTCTGGTATAAGGGGGTCTGCCAACTCTGATGTAATGGGGCTCTGCAGACTCTGATGTAAGGGGGCTCTGCAGACTCTGATATAAGGGGGGCTCTGCAGACTCTGATGTAAGGGGGGGCACTTCGGACTCTGATGTAAGGGGGGGCACTGCGGACTCTAATGTAATGGGGCTCTGCAGAATCTTATGTTATAGGGCTCTGTGGACTCTGATGTAAGGGGGCCTCTGCAGACTCTGATGTAATGGGGCTCTTCGAACTTTGATTTAAGAGGGGGCTCTGCAGACTCCTATGTAATGGGGCTCTGTGGACTCTGATGTAAGGGGAGGGCTCTGCAAACTCTGATGTAAGTGGGGCTCTGTGGACTCTGATGTAATGGGGCTCTGCAGACTCTGATGTAATGGGGCTTTGCAGACTCTGATGTAATGGGGCTCTGCAGACTCTGATGTAAGGGGGCTCTGCAAACTCTGATGTAAGGGGATGCTCTGGGTACCAGAGACACCCTTATATCACAGTTCTCCTTTACACCAGAGTCTGCAGCATTCCTACTTACATTAGAGTTCTCACCTTATATCAAAGTTCCCATTGTTCCCTCTTAAATTAGAGTTCCCAGAGTTCTTCCTTACATCAGAGTCTGCAGAGTTGCCTCTTACATGAGTCTGCAGAGCCTTCTTACATCAGAGTTTGCATGAGTGTCCATGCAGCGAATGCAATCCCACAGACATGAATGGGTTGCCAGCACACACCTGGCAGCTTCAGCCACTTATAAACATGGCCCATTCACAGACTATGGGTGTAAGGTCATGTGAATGAGGCCCAAGACATATCTCATCCAATCTTACCCCTCTGAGGACTGCTATTCTCCTGAGATTTGAGTTTGTCATTGAGTATGAGTTTCTTATTAAGTACTGCAGTGAAAGTTGGTGATAAGGATACTGATAGCGAGGCCATGACACTCCACTTCTTTGGGCACAACCACAATTTAGCTGCACTTTAAATACTAATCACTTCTTTTCCGTAGTTAGTTGGGTTGTGCTTATAGTGATTGTGATTGTATACTTTCACTGAAGAGGGATGTTACACTTCAACCATCCTTTCCTGTGGCCCCATTTGTTTGTACAGTACTGCAAATAAATCATTAGTATTATTAATGCTGTTAATAATAATAATAATAATAATAATAATAATAATAAAAATCATTGATAATAATTGTTATTATTAGTAGTAGTAGTTGTATTTAACACTGTAAGACTTTTGGATAGGTATGTCTTACCTCATTCTAGGATGTTCTCCATGAGTATACATTATCTGATACAGCAGAAGCTATGGATTGGTTTGAAATGTACATTTAATCCTTACATTGTGATTCACTGTACTGGTCTTAAGCATAAAGTTCATGTTCATAAAATACAAGTGTTTGCACTAGTGTATCTCTAAATCATATATACGCTCTACTAGACTTAATGATACACATTCTAAATGCAAACACCATATAAAAAGTATACATTTCTATGATGAACCATTTGACCATGTACTACAGACCCTCATAGGTTTGTATCTGTCTCTGAGACTAAAAGATAAAAAAGAATGTATGTTGAATTTTGTAAAGAAATACTTCAATCCAGAACTTATTTATCAACTAGAAGAATATGTGTTGTTCCTTTCCCATGTTTTTATATTGAGTAAGGATACATAGTACATTCTAAAATCCTATCCAAAATGTGAAAATAAGTAGACATGTGTGAAATCACTAGCGTTTACATTTGTTTAAATTATTCCCTATAATGCTTACCGGGTTGCTTTACTAAATAAATCATAATAAATATGTGTTATGAGTGAGACAGTGAACCAAGAGGGTAGAATTCCCTACAGGAGAAACTTGGGTCATTCTTAGTATCACCAACTGTCCTAATGAACTCGCAGAAGTAGGAAAAGGAAGCATAGGATACTTTATTTTCTTCCTTGTACCTTGATCCACATGATGCCCATTTTTCCTGTATACCATAATGTGACTTGGAGATTATTGGGTTGACCCCACAAGTGGTAACTGAGGTCAGATAGGTGGATATCAGCTTTGGTGACTTGAAACTCCCAGAGGAGGTATCTGAGCTCCTCAAAATTTAGAATGTCCCTGCCAGATATTTTTGGAAAGCTTTTCAATCTTCTAAATAAAGCATCCTCAATAGCTTTTGGGTTGCTAAAGCTACACTTAAGTCTATCCCGAGCAGCTTTAGTACCTGTGACATGGTTGTCAATGTGAATAGCTCTAAATATTTTAATACGTTCAGCAGATTAAGGATCTAGCCACCTGATAAGCAAGTTCTTTTGTAGTTGTGATATCTAGTTCATTGATTGGCTTTGAAGCTGGGTTTTTTATCCTATGTAGTTTTCTGATTTGTCCTCAAACTTAGTGAGACCTCTCTTGGTGAACACTTTGTGGAGCATGTATTTACTAAACTTTGACATGTCTGAGTTTTCAGACTTTGGATGCACAGCTGCACATGGAACAACGTTAGTTACATTGACTGGTGTGCTGAGATTGATAGACTTTGGGAGGTATGGTGGTGCAAAGGTGTTCATTGATGACACTGGCTCAGAGTCGATTGACATGTTGAGTTGCCGCTGTGGAGCAGTGTACTTGGTAGGAGGCAATTGACTAGCTGTCAGGTCAGAAGTATAGCTGACAGTAAAACAGTTCAGAAGTGCTACATATGCAGAAAGTTCAATAATAGATAGCACATTGACAAACAAATGAGAAATGATCCAACAATGGTAGATATCTCTCCCTCAGCGCTCACGGTAAAGATACAATATCTTCAAAGCTGCTACTATAATAGGAAAACAATATATCAAAAAATGTGTCCAAATATATATATTTAAAACACTAATAGCGCTTATAAAATCCAAGAGTCTTTAGACTTGATGCACAGTCCACTTTTGATAAAATAGGAAGCAAAAATGCAAAAAAGAGATTAAAGGTGATCCACTCCAGAAGAAAAGAATTAGAGGCAAGTTATAATTCATTGATCCAGACGATTAACCATCTCTGCGACACTTGTATGACAATCCCCCAAAGGAAGTTCACTTACCAGATATTACTGGATATACTGCATATCTTTGGGTGTGTTGTTGTCAGCAAGGCCCTGTGAATCTTCATCCAATATTGGTGGGTAGGTGTATGGATGTCAGGTGGCTATAATCAGCAATCACTGCATCTTTCCATCTATATATTGCTCGTTACAAGCAGAAAAAAAAGGGGTGCACATAGCGTAATCCAATTTTTCAAAAAGATGTGTTTATTCAGTAACTGATCATGCAGCAACCCACACTACTGAATCACACTGTCGGCTCACCAGTTTTCCTCACCCGGGAACACCGCTGTAGCGGTGTAGAGGTATATCAGGAGGGAGCAACTTCATCATTATAATTCTATTTATTCTTTTAACATATGCTTTTATTGTAAGTGTACATCTATGAGGAGTTACTGAATAAACACATCTTCTTAAAAAATTGGATTACGTTATGTGCACCCCTTTTTTTCTGCTTGTAGCAAGCAATATATAGATGGAAAGATGTAGTGATTGCTGATTATAGCCACCTGACATCCATACACCTACCCACCAATATTGGATGAAGATTCACAGAGCCTTGCTGACAACACACCCAAAGATATGCAGTATATCCAGTAATATCTGGTAAGTGAACTTCCTTTGGGGGATTGTCATGCAAGTGTCGTGGAGATGGTTAATCGTCTGGATCAATGAATTATAACTTGCCTCTAATTCTTTTCTTCTGGAGTGGATCACTTTTAATCTCTTTTTTGCATTTTTGCTTCCTATTTTATCAAAAGTGTGCATCAAATTGAAAGACTCTTGGATTTTTTAAGCGCTATTATGTTTTAAATAATTATATTTGGACACATTTTTTGATATAATAGATAACACATACCAAAAGCAGGACCATAGGCAAAGCATGCTGACTGAAACTTTTGGTGCACCACCGCAGATGTCAACAAGTGCATAAATGGAGCAGGTCTGAGCAGGTCAAGAAGTAGCTGAGATTCTGATGACACAGGAGGATAAGGCAGAAGCATAGTCCAGATAAACCAAGTCACAAACGAGTAGATCAGAGTCCAGAACAGTACAGAATCACAGTGAAGAGAGTAGAATCAGAGCAAGCTGGGTCAAACATGATAATCCATGAAACAAATGCGAGCTGGGTCAAGTAAGAGCACACCAGGTAGCATCCGCTATCATGAGCACTGCTATCATGTGAAACAGGTGCTTTAAACATGGGCAGCAAGGAGCTGACCAATCACTGTTGTTTACTAGCAAAGACTGTCTGACTTTTGCTCAGCCTTAAAGGTCCAGCCTGATTCCTGGTACTGACACTAGCCTCATGTTAAGATGTATTGTCTAATATCTGCATACTGGTGTCTACAGTTTTCTGTTGTACAAAATCCTTATGGATGAATAGGAATATTGTCTTAAGAGGTGGTAGGCATAGTGTACTGACCTTGGTTGTGGGATACAGCTGCTGGGGCTGGGAGCTGATGTTTTGGGAGAGAGGGTGAGGAATACTGTATGATGCAAACAATGCAACTGAGTGTCTGCTGCTGTTACATCCTTCACTTTCACTAGCTATAACCTTTAACGTTGCCATAGCTGTAGTGTGTTCACATTGTTTCTCCAAACCTTCCATCTTTGCTCTCTTGCGTGCAGCTTCTGCTTTCACCTCTGTACTTTCCATCTGTACTTTCTTGAGTGCAGTTTCTGCAGCTTCTGCTTCCATCACTGCTTTCTAACGTGCAATTTCTGCTTCCATCTCTGCTTTCATCTGTGATTCCTTGTGTGCAGTTTTTGTGGCTTCTGCTTCCATCACTGCTTTCTTTTGGGCAAAAGCTGCCTGAATTTTAGAACCTTCAGTAATTGGCACATGCTTTAATAAGTTTTTGGCTTAGAGTGGAAGATCTTGATTGTATAGACTTTCCAGATCTGGAGGAGTGTCTCATAGATGTAGAGTGATTCTCACTTCTCACCTTTGTCTTTTAGTACTAAACTGTCTCTCTCTAGATTATGCTCATCAAAACCCTTCTTCCTGTGACTCTTCTGTGTTGTACCATGTTAGGAGATTAGTAAATTTATGGCATAGTCTTTGATAACTCTGATCCCACGTACACATGACCGGTTTTGCTGTCGGAATAAACTCCGAAGGTTTCTCCAACAGAACTCCGACGGAATTCCGCTCAAGCGGTCTTGCCTACACACGGTCACACCAAAGTTCGACCGTCTAGAATGAGGTGAGGTGCACCACGTACGACGGGACTAGAAAAAGGAAGCGCAATACCAAGCGCGCCACCCTTTGGGCTCCTTCTGCTAATCTCGTGTTTATCTCGTGTTAGTAGAAGTTTGGTGAGAGAAGATTCACGCTTTTCAGCTTTCGTGCTTTTCAGTCCGTTACTACTCTTCAGTTTGTGTTTGTGGGTTTGTATCTGCTTTTCAGAGCATTTAGACAGTTTGCATCTGTTTTTTCAGTGTGTTCTTGTCCGCTCGTTTCTGATTTTCAGTTTGCTCTTCACAGGCCTTGCTGTTCTTCAGTGCATTCTGTAAGTTCGTTCTGACCAGCCGACTGTTTTGAAACCATGCTGTGGGTATGTACTCGCCATAGAGTTCATGCTATGTGGGGGCTTGGTGTTGGAGTTCGTTCTTTGACCCTAGCCCAGTCCATGAACAGGGTGGGGAGGAGTTCATGGACCAAGAATTGGTTACTCCAGCATGACCAATTCTCTCATATGTCTTTGCTTCGTGAGCTCCAGGAGAATAATCCTGATGATTTCAGGAACTTTCTCAGGATGATGAACCTCATTTTTCACCGTCTGTTGGCTTTTCTGACCCCATATATTAGCTGGCAGGATACCTGCATGAGGCAAGCCATCACTCGGAAGCAGAGGCTAGTCGTAACGTTGCGGTACTTGGTGACTGGGAGAAGCCTGCAGGACCTCAAGTTCTCGACAGGCATCTCCCCCCAGGCTCTGGGGATCATTATCCCAGAGACCTGTTCTGCTATAATTCAGGTCCTGCAGAAGGACTATATTAGGGTAAGTTTTCTCCTTTAACATCACATTCTATGTATTTAATGTTTTCTAATGTTTTGTATTTCTTTCCTCATTCCATAATTACCATGATTGTAATATGCTATGAATGTCCCCTTTGTTCTCATGCATGCTGTAATCTTTAAATGCTCCTTTTTTGTCCTTCATATTTGCCTTTACTAACCTCCCCAGCATGCTATCCTGGGCCCATATACACCTATAGCCTAGTCACTTAACAATGTATTTTGTTAGCTCCATTGTAGTGCTTACCCTAAACACCCCCTAAAATGTGTACAAATGTTATTGTTGTCCTTAAATTCAGGCAGAGTGCCATAGGTTTTTTTTTTGGGGTCCCAAACTCAGCTCGAACCCCCCCTAAAATTTTTACAATGGGCCATCAGAGGGGGGGAGGAATCTGATAAGTGGACCTCATATTTTTGTCTTAAAATACCCCTTAAAATAAAGGTTATACTGATATTGGCCAAGAATGTTTTGTGTCTAATCTGCTTGCAATGTTATGTGCAAAAGTACTAATATATATTTTTCTGCTTTGACTCCACAGTTTCCTTCAACGCCACAGGAATGGCAGACTGTGGCCTCCCACAGTCGTTGAGAATGCCTTTGGGATAATAGCCAGCCAGTTGCACCTGTTTCTGACAGCCATACACATGGCGGAATACATTTTATCCTGCTGCATATTGCACAATTTTTTAAGAAAAAATGCCCACAATTATGTTGCCTCAGTTGGGCCTGAGGCCAGACTTCCCTCAAATCCTCTGATGGGCCTGGATACTGGCCGTCCTGGCTTGGCACCCCAAAGCACCCGTGAAGCTCGGGATAAATATGTCAATTATTTTATGGGTAGGGGGGGCATTTCAATGCCAGACAATGTCTAAATATTTTTTGAAAAATATAAAAATAAGACCTGATAAAATCTTGCATTTTCTTTATTGCTTGTGTTTCTTTTTGGCTGTCTCCTAGGTTCTCCTAGTGCACTTGTAGCGCAAAGTGGATTTTCCTTTAGTAAATAAGCCCCATTGTCACTGTAAACACAAAATTACTTCCAAAACTGGTACTGAGCATTGAAAAAAGAAGCCACACATTGTTGTTTAGCAAACTTTTTACTCTGTGCACATTCACATGTGCGTTATAAAAATTTTTTGAAAAATATTTTTTTTTTCTCAATTATTTTTTTTTGTTTGTTTTTTTAGAAACAGGCATGTTTCAAAACATAACATACACAACTCTGGAACTTACAAAGTTCAACGTATAAAAACTGAAAGCAATATCAGACATTATAGTGTCAAAAAGTCTTGATATTGCCTTCATCAGATGGGGTGATGTCACCCCTGTAAAAGCCAAATTTTGAAGATGCACACAAATTGGGAGTCAAAATGATTATTTCCTTCTTGATCCCATGCCTAATGTCAACATGTGCTATCTGCCATCATAGGGGATCATGAACGTGTTTTGGGGCTGCAACCCCTTCCTCTCACCTGCTAGAGTTACAAGGAAGTACGAGGACCCACAAAATGCATACATTGAGATCCCTTGATGGCAGATAGCACATGTTGACACACCATGTGCATCTTCAAAATTTGGCTTTTAAAATGTACAAAAAAAACAATTGGTTTAGTCCAACAAATGTGAAAATGGATGGGATTTGAAAGAAATTTATATTCTCCCCAACATATCAATCATGTTCTTCATTTGTTGTTCCATAACATTCAGTTTCTTCCTTATAATGTCGATTTCACCATTCCACACCATGATATCGCGGATGAGCCTTTGGGCACTGTCACCTGTGAAATGTTCAGCTTGCTCTGCAACAACCAGCACTTCACCTAAAAATTGGATTAAAAACATGTATTATAAATATGCAGGCATACATATATTACCTGAAGCTGGGGTGTCAGACACTCACCTGTTTTGGTGACAACCTCGCCCACTTCCTCCACCTCTCCTTCCTCCAGATCCTCTTGGGCTGAGTTCCCCTTCTTGGTGATGTGTGGGGTCCCTGTTGTCCTCTGAGTGGTGTCTTCCAAGTCTTTTCTCCCCTATGAGAATGAAACAAAAGGTATACTTAGCACACGGATATTTGAGTCCAGAAATAGGAATATGAAACTTTGCTGGGAAGTGGGGTACAATTGTCTGTTTTGGGCAGAGTTCCAAGCTGAAGACATGATTTTTTACCTTACCAAAGCTGGAATAATTACCTTTTTGTGACAATTGTCACACGTGTAGATACCCCAAGTATCCGCTGGAGTACCTGTGTGGGACACTCTAAAAAATTTGTTCTTGTGTCCCACACTAGTGCTCCTGAATCCAGATGTGTAAACAGCTGTTGAGTGTCCTCCCCTTACATTACACTAAATCACGCTTGCATTTCATTCTAGTTACAAACACCTCTAGACCGCGATGTACAAAACTTAATTTTATACAAATAGGCATGACCAAATGTATTTAACCTGTATCTGCCCAAAACATTGTATGTAATGAGCGAACAATGTTTCCTATGACCGATTACTGTGCCCATGAACATAAAAGTTGCCATTTTAAACTGTACAACAGTAAAGGAAAGCACATGGCACAGCATGCAAGTAATAATAATGATAGGAACACACGACAAATACTTACTTTTTAGAAGCACTCTCTTTATTCTTCTATACTGATCCTGCTCCCTCAGTTTCAGGTCTGACCAGTGTTTCCTTAATTGCTCCTTGGAGCGTCGTACCCCAAAATTCTGCCGCAGACTCTTCACAACTTTAGTCATGATCTTGGCCTTTCTCAAATTAGGGTTGGTGTACGGTCCATGCTTCCCATCATAGTCATTCCTCCTCAAGATGTCCAACATCTCCACCATCTCTATAAAGGCCATATTAGAGGCCTTAAATCTCCTCCTCCGGGATCGGGTAATTTCGGGCTCTGGGCTTTCCTCCTCCTCGTTAGTGGAATTACCACACACCTGCTCTTTATCCGCCATGTTACTCCTACTCCTTCCCAAAGAGAGAAGGGGTGGGGAATATTCTAGAAAGAACGTCAGGGGCGGGCGACGCTGGTGGAGTTTCACGCATGCGCAGTGTATATCAAGCTAACACGCATGTGTCGTACGTACGATCTGTGTGCTGAAGAAGAACGAACGGAAGTGGCGAGCGTCCTAAATGAAGGTAAAATTTGAACTTGGCCCATCACAGTGACCTATACTGCTTCAAGATTGAGGCCTATATTGGGATATGATAATGAGAGTTTAGGCTGACATTAGTGTTTTTGTCTTGTGTATTGTCTTACAGCAAAGATGAATCACTTTAAGGACCCAGAATTCATGACCACTTTCATAGACAGATACAGGGAGATGAGGAATTTGTGGGAGGCGAAAAACACCTTATATGATAATAAACAAAGCTAGGAGGTCAACACTGGAAAAACTTCTGGGATTTGTCAAGACTCGGGTCCCTGATGCAACCATCCAGTTTTTGGAAAGGAAAATTGGGATCTTGAGGAACATGTATAAGTAGGAGCATAATAAGATCCAGAAATCACTCAGATCAGGAGCATCAGCAGCGCAAGTGTATGTACCCAGGCTGTAGAACTTCAACAAACTGCGGTTTCTGGATGACCAGACTGAAGCCAGGGAATCACTTTCTACCCTTCCCTGAAGCCTTCCCTCCACCCTTCCCTCAACCCCAGCAGAGGCTGACAAGGAACAACCTGGGGCTTCCATGCTGGAAGCAGTGGATGCGCCCAGCTGGAGCCAGGTATATTATTTTACTACATATTTATTGTCCTAATATTAATGATGTTAACTAGATGTTATAATTGATAACTAATTAATGATTTAAAAGTGATTTACATATGAATAGACAGTAGTGCCCAAAAATGATTGGGACAAGAAAGAAAAATGCTGGGTCAGGATGATAGTTTTCTATTTATTAACATTCAATTTGCAAATCATGAGCTAAAAATTGTGTGTGATTGATGAAGCAAAACCTAAAACTGCGTCCCTTTTTTATACACAGGATGAGCTCAGCCAGGAGGAGGGTCTGGAAAGTGGTAGCCAGGAGGAGGCCATGCCCAGTGTCAGCCAGGAGGTGGCCGTGCCCAGTGTCAGCCAGGAGGTGGCCGTGCCCAGTGACAGCCAGGAGGTGGGCGGGCCCAGTGTCAGCCAGTAGGAGCCTCACCCAATCCCAGGTGCCTTCCCTCTGCTTTTAAACAAAAAGGCCCAGGAAGGGGACGATCACGGAGGAGGCAGCACTGGGCCTCATTAGGGAAGCAACTGATGTCCTCAGAAGCCAACCGGACACTGAAGAGGCCTATGGCTGCTATCTAGCCACAAGATTGTTAAAATTGGAGGAGGGCCAATGCTTCCTCTGTGAGGGAATTATTGTTGAGGCCCTTCAGAAGGGGTTGAGGGGCCAGCTGACAGAGAACAGCCACGTATATGAGCTTGCCCATCCTCCTCCTCCTGCCACAAGTCCACCACCAGAGCCACAGCCTCCAAGGAAGGCTGCAGGGAAGGCTGCAGGGAAGCATGGAGGGAAGGCTGCAGGGAAGAGAAGAAAGTGATGGCCTGGGTTCAGTCTGGTCTGACAGAAGATGCAGGCTGGTGTAGTACCACAGCCTGGGGACATAGATATCATCTGCTGCTGGTCCTGATCTCTGGGAGTCCTGGACCAGATTGGGCTCAAAATTATATGGACTCCTTAAGATAACAATTTTTTTTCCCACAGACTTGATGTGTGCCCTGGGGCCAAAAGGTTTCGCAAATTAAAAAAGTTTCTCCGGCGTTGCCTTTCTCTTTATTTTGTTACCCAGAATAAATGGACAGTTTATTTTCTGAAAATACTTGCCTATGTGTTTTTATAAAAATAGGACAGATTGTTTGTGAGTATGCAGGTACATTTCAAAAATACAATGTCAAATTAACAAGGGACACCAACCAACCTCCTTGAGGTTACAAAATACAAGATAATAATGTTATTGTGGTAACTTAACACACCAAAAAAAAGAGAAATAATAAAGAAATATGTTTGTCAAAACTCTGTATGAATATCAGCAGCAAAACAACTTCATTCTTATAGCAATATAAAGCACAAAAGAATGTGCTGCATTAAAAGATCACAGAATTTGCAGCGTGAGGAATGTGCTATCTCCATTGCGAACGCTAGTTTTACCAGACCGAGCACTTCCGTCGATGGGGCATACACACGATCGGAAAATATGATGAAAAGCTCCCATCGGACTCTTTCTGTTGGAAATCCCGCTCGTGTGTATGCGGCATCATAGGTTACAATGAATTGTTTGAGAGTTCCCTCTAGTTGCAGTACCTCATGAAAAAGCTGAGAAAGGAATAACATGTAATCAACTATCTTAGACCATAAGTGATTACGATTAATCAGCAATTCTTCTTTGTTAGACTCATAATTCTTTTGAACCTTCCAAACTGGTTTAACCAAGCATTTACTTTGTCTGCTTAGTTCCTGATCTGGAAAGAGTTCTGACTCCTGCTGTGTTTCGGGCTCCACAAAAAAATGTAATGTTTTGCTGTGACATTGTGCTGATAATGAAAGAATTAACTGACAGTATCTGAAAATGTATTAGTTGCTTGGCTCAGTGTGTGGTGGTTGTTTGTGAAACACAGGCAGCTTTCTGTCTCACTTGTTTGAGAAGGTATTATAAGAAGAAATTAGACTAGCATGTGGTAATGCAGACAGCTTCTACTGTATACATGTATAATGCACACACTGGATTTTATAGCATAGTCCCATTACATAACTCAGCAGTATTGTTGTCTTATAAGCTGTAAGATGTTGTACTGCTATTAGCGTGCAGGCATGCACAGGCATGTATGACAAAGGCTGCACTGTCCTAAGCTGCTGTAAATCCAGTGTCCATATCACATTTCAGAGTACATTCCAGCGCTATAGGTGATGTTTTGCCTGGAGCTAAGTGATTTGTGACTACTCTGGTACCTGGATCTAGTTAAGGTGAGATATCTGTTTTCTTGCAGTCTCAGCAGTGTAGGCAGACAGTGACTTGATCCAAATGACATCTTGCAGATCATAGAAAGCTTTAATGCAGATCATAACAGGTGAAAATCACATAGGTCACAAAAATCGTAAGATGTCTAGCTCCAACAATTACATATGCTCAGAATAAAAACTAAGTGCATACTGAAGGAGGGTAGGACTAACTGTGCAGAATATCTCCTAGCTATGTAGTGAGAAAGGACAAAAATTTATAAAGACAAAAAAACAACAATTCACGTGTAAATTGATACTTCCTTTTTCAGATGTCTTTAGGCTGGTCTTGTGAGCCACAGGGTCCCATTCCTCTTCAGATTTTCACCAGTGGGGAGTGATTTTCTACCATGCAGGGAGCAGCACAAAAGTGATGATGTTAGAACCGCTCTCTGGATTGCACTGTGGATCCTGGGTGCCATAGTTGTGCCCCTCAGGGCTGGGGCAGGTCCATAACACCATACGCCCACAGTATGTTCACACTTTTCCACGCTGGATGATGATTGGCATCATTAAACCTGGAAGATTGAGGACATCTAGAGGTAGAAAGAAATAATTGCAAGTAAAAGCGATGGTGATTTTGTCCACAAAGTCCATTCACACAAGTGATTATGACACCCTGTGAATTCCAACAGCAAGAGTCTGAGAATTCCTTGGTTTGGAATGAAAGAGGTATGTGAAGAGCTGCCAGTTATTATATGCGGTAGTTGCGGCTGGACACAGACAGGGTTCAACCAGCCACAATCAACTGTCCCTAACCACAGGTAACCGCTGACTGTCATTGCATTGAATAGATAATTACAATAAACAGGTGCGCTAATCTATAAGATTATTCACAGTGCAAACATACACATGACAAAAATTTAAGGGCATGAAGTCCATTCCTGCAAAAACAAGTGTATAAAAAAAAAAATTGGATAAAATGACTCATGAAGTGAAAAACATACAATTCAGTTCATAAAAGGTGCATAAAAAAATGTGCATAAAAAAATGTCCAACTGGCAAACCCTTATACGAAAGGGAACTAAGTATGTGAAAAACTTCCGTGCTCTTCAAGGGAATTGGGTGAACCAAATATAAGGCAACTTCAGTACTCTTCAAAACACAAAGACTTTAATATCCCATCACCACATAGATTCACTTCTTACCAAATAACAGTAGTAGTGGATAATAATCCCAACATGCTCCAACAGACTGGGCTGTAAAAATGAACCAAATTCCAGATAACAGCAGTATCAGACACTGGATAATGATCCCATCAGGCTCCAACACCTTAGACTGTAAAAGTGGACCCGGTTTTTCAGTGGACGCAGGAATCCCGGTATCTTTGAAAAAGCTGAAATCCAATCTGGCAGCTCAAGGATAAATCCCAGAGCATAAGGGAAGAAGAGGAAAGCCTCATAGTGCAATATGTTTCAACAAAGGGGTTTAATAAAACAGCACACTAAAAACTTACATCAAGGCAACCAAACGACAAATTTAAAAACACATAAAAAACAGAGCGGTGGTTTGTACCAACCAGCTCAAATGGTTAGACATCTCACAATGGGCTCCACCCGACTAATTTCTCCGTAATAGGCTTCAGCTGGGAAAGGAAACTCGGGTGAGTCTCCTTTCCCAGCTGAAGCCTATTACGGAGAAACTTCACACCTGTTTCTTTTTATTATATATGCTTATGGTAGAGGTTCGGACCTTTTGGGTTGCAGCTTTCCTTCATCCATATATTTTCATTTATTTATTTATGTGTTTGATTTCTCCATTTCAATAGTCACACTTAGTGTTCACACTACAGCAACTTGGGATCCGACTTGTCAGACCTCAAGTTGCCCCAAGTCGCTGGACATAAGAAATTCCATTGAAGTGAATGAAAGCCATCTTAATGTACACTAATGAAGTTGCTCCGACTTCAGAAAAGGTTCCTGTACTACTTCAAGGCGACTTCTAGGCAACTTGTACCCATAGATTTCAATGGAAGTTGCCTCCAAGTCGGATCTCCATCTATACTGAAGCGACTTTACAGGAAGAAGAAAATAATTTACCCAGGTATTTCCCACGTTTACCCAGACAACCCCCTCCCTCCCACAAAGCTGATTATTTTGTGATTGGCCACAGCCAAAGTCGCCTGTCCTGGAGGCAACTTTAAGTTGCATTAAAAGTTGCACAAAGTCACGATGAAGTCACCTCCAAATCGCCTTGCAAAGTCGCGCTGTAAGTCGGGTTGCCCCTATGTGAACCCAGCCTTCCCTTCACCAGGAGAGTAGGATAAGCGCAGGATTTAAACCCTTTTTAATTGCATTGTATGGGATGTGTGACTGCAGCTTTTCATACACACCTGTCATTCTAGACATAGAAGCCACAGATTCTTGCCACTTAAAGTGATTGTAAAGGCAGAAGGTATTTTATCTTAATGCATTCCATGCATTAAGATAAAAAACCCTCTGTGTGCAGCAGCTTCCCTCAGGTCCCCTAATACTTACCTGAGGTCCATCTAGATCCATCGATGTTGCAGGAGTGTCACAGCTGCCCGGGACTTCCCTCTCCATTGGCTGAGACAGTAGCATGGCACCGTGGCTCCTGCTGCAGTCAGCCAATGAGGAGAGAAAGGGGTGGGGCTGGGCCATAGCTCTGTGTCTGAATGGACACAGGGAGCTGTGGCTCAGCTCGGGTACCCCCATAGCAATTTGCTTGCTGTGGGGGAACTCAACAGAAGGGAGGGGCCAGGAGCACCAAAGAGGGACCTGAGAAGAGTAGGATCAGGGCTGCTAAACCATTGCACAGAGCAGGTAAGTATAACATGTTTGTTATTTTTTACTACAAAAAAAGCGACTTTACAATCACTTTACATTTTCAGGGTGTGTTAATCACCTGTGTGAATTGACCTTTAGACTTTGGGAATATCATTAAGAAGAGTATCTGGCTGAGATTTATTAGGATGACTGTTAGATTTTTTAGGATCATTTTTTGCAGTATGTGTGGCCTTTTTCAAACATAAGAATTGCTTTTCAGTGACATATTAAGATGTGTTAATTAAGATTAAGATGTGTTGTAACTTCAGAGAGTACCTTTGCAGTGTAATGCCCCGTACACACGGTCGGATTTTCCGACGGAGAATGTATGATAGGACCTTGTTGTCGGAGATTCCGACCATGTGTAGGCTCCATCACACATTTTCCATCGGATTTTCCGACACACAAAGTTTGAGAGCAGGATATAAAATTTTCCGACAACAAAATCCGTTGTCGGAAATTCCGATCGTGTATACACAAATCCGACGGACAAAGTGCCATGCATGCTCAGAATAAATAAAGAGATGAAAGCTATTGGCCACTGCCTCGTTTATAGTCCCGACATACATGTTTTACGTCACCGCGTTTAGAATGATCGGATTTTCCGACAACTTTGTGTGACCGTGTGTATGCAAGACAAGTTTGAGCCAACATCCGTCGGAAAAAATCCTAGGATTTTGTTGTCGGAATGTCCGAACAAAGTCCGACCGTGTGTACGGGGCATTATGCAAACAACAGGGCACATCCCTCAATGAATAAGGGACAATATTTTACAGTGGACTGGTGCCTAATGAAGCATTGGGAATACGAGAATGACTATATTATTGTTCATGGCAGTTGAAAGTTGAAAGTTAAATTATTATTGGCAGCCCAATTGCATTATGGAGATAATCTACATTTATGAACACAATTGGATTGTGTTCCATATCATAATTAGAGTCCATATCAGAGTACTTTGTGTACGATTGTACTGATTACGAAGATATCACCTGGGATTGGCCTGAATAATTAACATATTTTTTAATAAGCCATATTTTATTGTGAATACATTTCTATATGGATTCACCTAGCTTCACATGAATAATTAACATATTTTTTAATAAGCCATATTTTATTGTGAATACATTTCTATATGGATTCACATGGCTTCACATGTTCTACTTTTATTACTTTTTTTTTAATACTTTTTGAGCATTGATAATATTTTCACATTGTGGTTATTAGGTCTTTAATAGTCCCCATATAGAGGCAGAGGTTTTTTGATTATCAGGGAATTCATCCATATAAAACTCCAGTGCATAACATTTATAAAAGTCATGTTTTTAAAATATATATATATTTGAATGTAATCAATATAAAGGAAGACTTTCTAACCATCAATACCTTCAACTCCAAATAAAATGCAGTGCTATGTAACAGTATAGGAGATGTGTAGAAATTTTAATTGTGTCAAAGCAGTACTTTCAAATGTATACTCTTTCTTTTTTTAAATCAGAAAAGAGTTTTTATTTTAACTTTCACAGTACATGGTATATGACATTCAGTATACAGTAGCAAAACAGAAATAAAAAACGTTCGACTTTGTATAGTACTGTATACTGTCAATTGGTACAGTGTATACAGAACCTTATAAGTGCCTTTTTTTTTTTTTTTTTTTTAGTACTGTGTCATATAATAAAATATTATAAGAAAAAAGGAAAAAGGAAAAGAGAAGAAAAAGAAACAAACAGTTAATTAAACTGCCTCAGAACCCTGAGGGTGTGATGATATACCAGAACAAATAAGCTACCCCGACCCACCAGGGTTTTTTGTACCCCTTGGGATTGTACACGTTGCCAAGCATTGATAGACACTTATTCGTATTTCACGAGCCCTCTACCCTTGTAAGAGCCTGTCCTTATTCAGCTGATGTGGTGCCAATCCTGGGACATCTAACCGGGCCTGCCATAATGGATAAAATTTACGTGGGACATTTCTGTGTTGGTATGTTAGTTTCTCTCTTATTAGTAGTTTGTTAACTTGTTCCACCCTTTGTTTCCTAGTGGGCACCCTGGGGGTGATCCACAGTTGTGCAGTTAATTTGCACGCAACATACAGCAATCGTAAGAACGCCGTTTGCGCTGAGGGGGTTAAAGCCTCCTCATCCAGTGTGCTCAATAGACATACAACTGGTTCTCGTGGAATAGTTATGATATAAACCTGTGATATCACATCTAGGACTTCCTTCCAATAATGGAAAAGTTTGGGGCACTTTCACATCATGTGGATTAGGTCCCCATGATCACCTTCATATTTTGGACAAAGTGGAGTATATCTAATCCCCCATTTGTGAAGCCATATGGGAGTCCTATATACTCTGTGTAGCATGTATAGATGTGACAAATTTTGAGAGGCGGATACCGATACCAGAAGCAGATGAGAGACACAGATACCATGTTTCCCCATCTATGGTAGCTATATCCCCCTCCCAACCTCGCCTACAGGGCAGGCTGGAAGGGTCCTGTATGATGTTAAGAACAATATTATAGCATCTAGAGATCATTCCCTTTTTATTGTCTTCCATAAAGATCCCTTGTATCAATGTATGGTCAGTTAGCTGGAGGGGAGCGTGGTTTGATTGTGTTTGAGGTGTGTGGCGTAAGTAAGTATTTGAAAAAGTTTGTGCGTGGAATGTCAAATTCCACTTGGATTTCCATAAAGGACTTGAGATTTGGTCCATTGCATAGTTGGGACATATAGTGAATTCCTTTTAGCTTCAGTATTTCTTTGTAGTTCACACTGCGCCATATTTGTGTGTGGCTTAGAAAGCCCCATATCCCCAACATTTTTTTTGTATATGCCCATAAGGATTTAGCATCCTCACCATAGGGGCCTCTGGGTCCAAGTGCATGTATCCTGCTTCCAGGCACGCAGAAGCTGTCATATTCTCATCCTGCGTGGTTAGGAGTCTGTGGATGGGTTCCACTAGATCCATCACTCCCCAGCCCCCCAATTGCTGGAGCTGGGACGCTAGGTAGTAGACTCTGGAATGAGGGACTGCCAAACCTCCCTCATCTTTCCTATATTGTAGTGTCGATAAACTAATCCTCACTATTTTCTTGCGCCAGATCAGTTCTATCCTGTTAAATCATTTTCGAGGGACCCATACCGGGGAATTGTTGAACACATATAATAATTGTGGTGCCCATACCATTTTTATAAGATTAATTCTCCCTACTACTGACAGCGGCAGTTTGCACCATAAGGTACATTTTTCACAGAATTTGCTGAGTAGGGGAGCTAGATTAAGAGTAATGTATTGAGACGGGTCTGGGGATACCTGTATACCTAAATAGCGAAAAGAGGATACTATTTGCACCATCTCCGATCCTTTAGGCAGTGAGTCTGTTATGGGATCAACTGGCAGTAGCACAGACTTATTCCAATTAATGGAAAAACCGGATAGTTCTCCAAAGTCTTTGATAAGGGACATGACATTTTGTAGTGTGTCCTGCGTGTCCCCCAAGCAGAGTAGGGTATCATATGCATACATTGATACCACATCTGTGCCCGTGTTTCACTTGAACACTATTATGTTTGTGTCCCCCGTATCCACGCCGCCAGGGGTTCCAAGGCCAGGGCAAACAGCAGGGGTGACAAAGTGCACCCCAGTCTGGTGCCTCGAAACAGTGAGAAAGGTTCCGACATCTCCCCATTAATTCTGATCCTAGCCAATGGTGTGGCATACAGTAATTGAACCCATCTGATAAAGTTAGCTCCTAGTCCCATATGTTCTAGCACTTTCCACAGGTAAGGCCACTTGACACTGTCGAAGGCCTTAGCTACGTCCAGTGAAAATATAGCTCTGTTGCCCGGATTGTCAACAGGAAGCTGTGGGTTCAAGAAAAGCCTCCTAATATTTTGGGCCATAGATCGAGTGGGGATGAACCCTTACTGGTCCCTGTGCACTAATTTGTGTATAACCTGAGCTAATCTGGTTGCCAGCCCGAGCCAGTAGTTAAATGTCTGCCTTGAGTAGGCAGATGGGCCTATATGAATCTGGTGGGGCTGCATCTTTACCTGGTTTCAATAAGACGATGATAATCCCCTCGTTCATAGAGCTGGGGAGCGTATTCTCTTTGAATGCCTTGTTGTATACCTTTAATAACTCGAGTAACAATGTATCTGCATATCCCTTGTAGACCTGGGACGGAAGGCCATCCATTCCGGGAGATTTGTTATCATGCGATTGTGCCAATGCGGCTGACAATTCCTCCTCAGACAGTTGAGCATCGAGCAGGGCAGCATCCGAGGCTGACAAGTGAGGCAGCTCACACTTCTCTAAGAACTCATCTATCTGGTATACTCTTTCTTAAATTCCTCCTGAAAAATATCAGGGCCGTTCCTGTCACGTAACCAGCAGTGCAAGGATATCTCTGCTTTTAAATTCTATGAATCTGTGTTCTTCCACCACTACTGCTGCTTCTTGATTATGCCCAGCAGTCATCAAATTATCAATCATCATTAAAGGATAAGTCCACCTTTTGGGGGAAAAATAATAAATGCACTTTTTGCAGGAAAAAAAGCGCATTTAATATTTTTTCCCTAAGGAGCCTGGAAACCATTGCACACATGATCAGTGGATCAGGTGTGCAATGGCAGACTCCTGCAGACTACACTTGTGAATGAACTTGGAGGTTAGTCATCAACAATGTCAAAAGTGTATCGCATAGGCTGACGGTAGTTGTAGTTCATGCATTCACAGGCAACTGTGAACGAATGATGCGGCTGCATGCAGTGTTGTTACTAGGGTTGGTGTCACCCCCCGGTCACTGAGCAATCCGGGGCACTGTGCAGGCTGGCGCATCAACACAGCTCTCCCCTCTAGCCTGCTGCAGTGCTCTGTCCTGCTGCTGTGAAGTGACAGCAGGAGCAGGACAGAGCAGTAGACACTGGGCAGGCTAGTGCATCGGACTCTCTCCTGTCTAGCCTGCCACAGTGCTCTTCAGGGCGCTGGGCAGGCTAGTTGCAGGATGGCAGCACATGATCATGGTGTGCACCCCAAACTGGCCCCTGAAAATGTTGTGGTTTATGCCAGTGCACCAATCTATGCACTGTCAAGGATGGGGGTGACAACATCACAGTCGGATATCACTTCTTTCTTAATGGTGTTACCCAGACCTGGACTGGAACAAAAAATAGACCCAAGCATTTTAGACTGAGCAGCCCATTGTAAGCCCCCAAGTGTAAATCCCCCCAGTCTAATCCTCCCAGTGTAACAGTGTAATTCCCCCTCCCCCATGTAAATCCTTCCAGTTTAATCTCCCATAGTGTAAATTTCCCCAGTGTAAATCCCTGCACCATTGTACTCCCCTGTGTAAATCCCCACAGTGTAAAACCCCTGCAGTGTACCCCCCGTATAAATATCCTCCAGAGTAATCCCCCCAATGTAACCCCCCCTATGTAATCCCCCAATGTACCCCCCATGTAAACCCCCAATATATAATGATCCCAATGTAACACCCCCATGTGTAATCCCCCTAATGTAACCTCCCCTCTGTGTAATCCCCTTAATGTAACCCCCATGTGTAATCCCCTTAATGTAACCCCCCATGTAATCCCCCTAATGTACCCCTCCCTGTGTAATCCTCTAATGTACCCCCCATGTAATCCCCCTAATGTACGTACCCTGTGTATATCTGCCCATTCTGACTATCTAGTGTAAATCTCCTCTCCCTACATTTAGAGACCTCAGATCAGCGTGGCTCTGTCCTCGCAGATGTCCTATCTCCTAGGCTCCTCCTCCTGTTGTGGATGTACTGTCAGTGTGGAGGAGGAGCCTAGGTTCTGTCAGCTATGAGGTGTGTAATTGTGATAGGCAGCCAGAACCTCTCCCCGCCTGCCTGTCACAATAATAGACGATTGCAGTGCCAGTTCCCGGGGGACATGTGAACGCTGAGCAATGGGCTATGGGACTCCAGAGCTGTCTGCCTCTGCCTCACAATTCTTTCTTCTTCTCCCCGGGAGCTAATAAGACACAGTAACAACAGCAGAGATACCGGAGTGCCCAGGGGAAAGAGGAGGAGAAGAGAGCTTTGGCACCTCTCTCAATCCAGCACTGTGTGTCACCTGGGTGCAGCCCTCACCCCCGCACCCCCCTAGCAACGCCACTGGCTATACGTCTGCATAATTTTCAAATAGTGACAGTGGGCTCGGGGAGAAGATCCCCCACTCACTGTCATGGGAGGGGGAAAGGGGATAGAGGCTGGAGCTGCACAAACATGTTACATGTTCCAACCTAAATATGTTCCACCATAAACATTTAACATGTTCCAAAAGGTGACCTTATCCTTTAAGCTGACAATAAACTGATCAAAATTCGGCCAGTTCAGCAGGGACAGGAACTGAATTTTGGCCATCCCTGCTCAAAATAAATTGATCGTTTGATGGACTTCTATTGAAGGGACATGCTGGATAACTTGATCAGCCACTGGGCCCTGATGTCAGAATATAATGTCCCATGGGAAGATTTTTTCATCCACCTAGTTTTTGTGGATGGAGGAATCTGCCTGCTTGCTTAACAAAAAAAACTAACCACCTATGGCCAGCTTTACCCTTCTACCAAGATAGCTGCCTTCACGCAGTGTGCAAAAAGGCATGGTAGGTCAGTAATGGGGAAAAGAACAGCTATGGGAAGCCTACAGGAAATGCTTCTTAGCTCTTTGCCAACTGTTTGCCTTTTTATGGGGCAATGCATCCACCGTACAGGTCCTCTTTAATCTGAATTTGTGAATTTTGCTAGAATGTCCTGAATTTCAATTTCACTCATCCCCTATTTATGAGCTACTTCAAAACTCTGCATTTCTGTAGAATGCTGCATATATAGAAATCCTACAGTAGTACATAGTATATAGTAGTGTGCAAACTGCAGGCTACAGACCTTATGGGAACCCTCAAACAGCTGTTGGTGTTCCCAGGTTGTTAGAAATACAATTAAATAAATATATTTTTGTAGATTCTTCAAAATTACAAATTGACACCTGAGAGGCTTGAGCTATAGGGCTCTGATTATCAAAACCTAAAACAGTTTAAACCACTTCCAGTATAGATTAATTGACTATGTACAAAAAATAATTTGAAACAAGAAACTAATTTACAGCATTCTGTCTCAATGTATCATAAGAAAAAACCTAAGCTGATTTTAAATTTAAGAAATTATGAAAATATATTTTCTATAGAAAAAGTTTTAAACATTTTTTTTCTTTTAATCCTCCTTTAAATTTGCCTTGAAAATAAATATCTAGTTATTGTAGGATTTGTATCTTAAACAAAGCACTTCTGTGATTTTTAAATACCTGTTATGGATGTAAAGATAATGGCATGTGTGATATTATTATATCATTAGTGTTTATTGCCTATTTTATGGCTGAGTTGTATTTATTCATTTAATAATACCGTGAATGATTTTATACTGTGGAATGGCATGGTTTTACACTGCAGCCCGACTGTGATCAGTAAATTGAACCTGTGTTGCTATGGGCTTAATTCAGAATCACTGAAAGCGAAAGATTGTAGAAAGAATTTAACTTTTTTCTTACTGTTGATTCGTTTGCCATCCAATCAAGAAAAGCAATGTCCATGGCAGTAAAATGGCCTCCAGCCCTCGGATGTTCTCTACTTACATCAGGGTTAAACATCTATGTGTAGATGTGACAGCACACCTTATAAAAGATATTATTGAGTAATATAGACTTTCTGTAATAACCAAACAGTAAAGAATATAGCTTTTTTAAAGGTCTTCCCATGGCGGATCTCATGACTCAAAGATGAGACTTGTGCTGCAAGCTAAGTAATAAAATGTAGTGGATACTCTAGGCTAGCTTGTGACAAATCATATCAAAGTATTATTAAAGAAGGAACTGGAGACCCAGGACTATTATTGATTCTTGACAGAATTTCTTATAAATAAAGAATTGCAATCAGTTGCAGGACTTTTGAAGGTCCAGGTAGAATTGTACTTACTATTGGGAAAGTTAAAAAATAGTAACATTGTATTATATGAAAGGTGAACACCAAGGGGAAGCTACATATTCAGTGTCACGCAGGTCAATGTGAACAATCAACAAGTAAGATATAAAAATATAAAGGCTCTAGAAGGGGGCCAGTAACAGATTACTACTTAAAATGGGCAAAGCTGTTTTCTGGCTTAAAGCTATTTGTGCTGTGAACATGTTAGAAGAATGAATGTGTGACCCTTCTGAGTACTAAGGACACACCTCCATTAGTGTCCTTATTTCTGCTCTGAAGAGGCTGGTACAGTCAACTCAAATGACAGCGTGATAAATATAAAACCACTATCATCGCCAAGGCTTCAATGTAAAAGCACTTAGTTTTACCCTAAGTAACTCACAGAAAGTTAGGTTTCAAGAACTGATGCATCATCCATCAGTACTTTACCTTATGTTGACAAAGTAATTATACGATATCTAAAATGGAGGTTCAATGTGAACTGACATTTTTGAAAGGAGGAATTGTATGCTGTACTTACTCATTAAATATATTTTTCATCGTGGATGCTTCCCATTTTTTCTTTTTCTTTCTCTTTCTCTGTACGTGTGAATAACTTTATCTAGCATTGCCTTGACATATTGACTCTGCACAGAAAAGCACCTGTATTCATTAATATGGAAAATCTATCATTTTACACTTGAATCTCTTTGCGCTACAGTTATGTGTTCCTTTTTGTACAGATCAAATGGGTAAAAGGTTTAGTCAAATAGAAGACAGTTAGCCAGGTGTAGCTTTTACCGATGACTATGGTTATGTTGTGAACTGGATTACAATTTGGGATGGAATGTGGAGAAGGAAACTTTTGGAAAAAAATACTTTAAATTCTCAAGAGGCTTCAAATATACCAGGATTCAGGAATTATTTACATTGTATGAAGCCTAGACAGTCAAGTTCTACATACACAAACAACTTGTATCGAAATGATATATAGAAAAAATAATCTGATGGAAAAGAAAATCAGCAGATTGTATTACTCTTTGAACATTAATTCTGTGATTGGCAGTGTTATTATCATGCTTATTATGTTTATTTATTCCACTTTATTTTTATTTTCAACAACTCCCAAAACCACCCATGGCACACACAATTTCTATTTTCTTTTCTCTACCCAGCATACGCAAGCCTCCGGGGTGAGATAAATTAATTAAAACCAAAATCCTCTGTGAGATTGGTGGGATGTTATGATTTTATTTGAGTTACCCTGGCAAGTTTCCAAGTTCAGTCACTGTTGGGGATTTTAGTACAGCAGAGAAAGAACACAGTATATATATATATATATATATATATATATATATATATATATATATATATATATATATATATATATATATATATATATATATATATATACACAGTATCTCACAAAAGTGAGTACACCCCTCACATTTTTGTAAATATTTTATTATATCTTTTCATGTGACAACACTGAAGAAATGACACTTTGCTATAACGTAAAGTAGTGAGTGTACAGCTTGTATAACAGTGTTAATTTTTTGTCCCCTTAAAATAACTCAACACACAGCCATTAATGTCTAAACCGCTGGCAACAAAAGTGAGTACACCCCTAAGTGAAGATGTCCAAATTGGGCCCAAAGTTTCAATATTTTGTGTGGCTACCATTATTTTACAGCCCTGCCTTAATCCCCTTGGCCATGGAGTTCACCAGAGCGTCATAGGTTGCCACCGGAATCCTCTTTCACTATCCACGGAGCTGGTGGATATGGGAGACTTTGTGCTCCTCCACCTGCCATTTGAGTATGACCCACAGATGCGCAATAGGGTTTAGGTCTGGAGACATGCTTGGACCATCTATCATCTTTACCCTCAGCTTCTTTAGCAAGGCAGTGGTTGTCTTGGAGATGTGTTTGGGGTCGTTATTATGTTGGAATACTGCCCTGCTGCCCAGTCTC
Organism: Lithobates clamitans; assembly: GCA_037952925.1. Lineage (NCBI taxonomy): Eukaryota > Metazoa > Chordata > Amphibia > Anura > Ranidae > Lithobates > Lithobates clamitans. Next base: position 378,039 of record JBBGZY010001138.1, read on the forward strand.
CGAAGGGAGGGCATCATGCTCCGCTTTAGTATGTCACAGTACATGTTGGCATTCATGGTTCCCTCAATGAACTATAGCTCTCCAGTGCCGGCAGCACTCATGCAGCCCCAGAGCACAAAAATGGCAACCCTGTGCATAGAAATTTTACTTAGAAAATTGTTAATATGTGCTGTATTGTAAACTTAATTGAAAGTTGATGATTATTTTACTGTTCCATAAAAAAGTTTTGCAAAAATAACCATTCTATGCTTGTAATATTTAAAGTCACTGAAATGCTGTCAACTGTTATTTTGTTTACTTGACTGAGGGGAGTACCAGAACAATGCATCTAACGATCAGAACTTTTTAGAAACATAGCATCAAATAGACACAGGAAGATTTGAAAATTGACATTCAAAAAAACAAATCATTTTTGAATTGATCTTTCCAAAAAAATAGTGCTAGTTTTCTTGTGTTTGAGCAAAAAGTTTGCCTAAGTGTAAGGTGCCAGACAAATAGCACAATTCTAATTTTTGGAAAAAACTCAGCTGGATAATTGTTAGGATTTATTCCACCTACAGAGGGGCTGTGATGATTAACAGCAGACAGAAGGACCTTGATCCCATTAACCAGAAAGGATGAGGTTTGGGTTTGGGTCAAACATGAATTTGGGGTAAACCTAATCCATTCCCAGGTTGTGTTATTGGCAAACAAATGCGGCCACTTACCACCATAGTAACCAACTACCAATAAATGCACTTTCTGGCCTTTGAATATATGTCAAATGGCCTATAATAGACAGTAAGGCTGGATTCACACCTATGTATTTTTAGTGCTTTTTGCATTTTGCAGATTTGCACTACATTCCATCCAGCATGGTTTCCTATGGAACATGTTCTGTAGTGCAAATCTGCAAAATGCAAAAAGCACTAAAAATGCCTAGGTGTGAATCCAGCCTAAGGAGACATTGGGGTTGATATACTAAAGTCAAATCTACTTTGCACTACAAGTGTACTGCAAGTGCACTTGGAAGTGCAGTCACTTTAGATCTGAGGGGAAGATCTGAAATGAGGGGAAGATCTGAAATGAGGGGAAGCTCTGCTGATTTCCATCATCCAATCACGTGCAAGCAAAAATGCTGTTTTTATTTTCTTTGCATGTCCCCCTCAGATCTACAGGCACTGCACTTCCAGATGCACTTCCGAGTGCACTTGCAGTGCACTTGTAGTGCAAAGTGAATTTGCCTTTAGTAAATAAACGCCATTGCCTTTCATTCTCCTCTCCCTCTACTAAAATACAAATGTTTTGCCACACCATTCTCCTCCAGTCAGCAAGGGGAGAGGTAAAGCCAAGCAAGCCCATGTCTATGCCGAGAGCTGATATAGTGCTCTACCCAAAATTGAACGTGAACATGAGTTCAATTTTGGGTGGAGCACTATATGTGTGCATTTACAAGTGTGTATTACGTAGAGAATATTGGTTTCTTTAATAATTTTAGGTATTATACAGCAACACAAAACATTTTATGTTGTTTTTATCTATATGATGTGTGAACACATTCAGTGGTTGCTGCTGCTTTATTGAGTTAGGGTAGTGGTATTCTCTTATTTGATTAGGTGGCAGCGCGCAAAAATTTTTCTCTCTTTATTTAAATGCACTGAGATACCTGGGAGTTGTAGTTGAGATAGCATCCATAATATAGGACGACTAGACTTCTTACACTACAAATTCCAATAGGCACTCTGCAGTAGGAGGAGTGGAGAGATGATTTTTATTAAACTGCCTGGGAAATTTCTCCCTCTTGAAACCAAGGGATTTAGAGAGAGAGCACCTCTGTCCGGATATTTGTCCACCAGCAGGAGACCATACCAGTGGAGGTCTGAGCCTGGGACTGAGGACACATGGGGACATTGCAGCACCACCCACATCACAGCACCTGCACCACTGCTGCAGGGAGACTGGGGCATCTACTCACCCTCATCTTCCCACCGCTGATCATTGGAGGCTTTTGGGGATAGACCGAGGGGGTCCCAATTCTACAGCGAGAGGTCATGAAGGCATCCTGAGGACTGGTGATAAGGATATTTGCCATTGCTGATTATTTGCCATTGCTATTATACTGTTAAAATGGGGCTGAGACACTGAGAGCAGGACACCAATTGTACCCAATCCATACCACAATTATACTGCACTTTATACCGCACTTATTCCAAACCTAGACTGGACCTATTCCAACCTTTACTGCATGTGAACCACATCTACCTTGCACCAGTGCTGAAACTATACCATATCTATACTGCATGCAGGTTAACTGGGACTGTCTTTTAAATGCACCAATGCTCTTAAAAGGCCCCAACAATAGCCGATAGAAGAACATCTCAAAGGACTACCTCTCTCAAATTGATTATTCTGCAAGCCCGCTTTGTTCCCTTACCCCTCCACTACCATCCTCCTTTACTACTGCTTACTACAGTGCTTGAGGTGGCCTTGTTACCATTTTAGATTTAGACACCAAATGTCATCTGATGCCTAGACACTACTGTCAATCACTTTGCAAACTAAATTGTGTTGTTACCATTGTTAATGCATTTTTGCTAGGTACCAACCACATTGGGTGACAGTATATTAAGTATTTAATATAACACTATTATTAGGTACTAAGTATTACTTTCATTGAATTGATATTGTATGTTTGTACACTCAACCTGGTGTGTCAGAGGGGCTTAGGTCCTTGAGAAGGTTGAGGCAAAGATCAAAGGACCCATTCTATGCAGTGGCTCCTATGGGAATAGCACTACATGATAGTAAAACATCTGCCTGTTCTCTTTGTAACTAGTACATTTAGGACAATAACCCCCTCATCCACCCCCCTTGCTGTTGGCCAATATTTTTTTAGATTATAGCTTTTAGCTTGGGATGATTAGACAATCTGTTAAAGAGCTGTCTTTTTGTCACAGCACCTCACTTCTTCCTTTGAAAAAAAACCACAGCACACACTAACCAAAGGAGAATAGAAATTACAGTTCTCAGTCAAAAAGTCCCCCATTACAGTGAAGGTTGTCTAAGAAATGACACATGCAGCAGGGCAGACCAGTACCAGTGGCGCATTTAGGTATGGTCTGCTCCAGGCACTAACTCTCTGGGGGTGCTATGCCCACCATTTTTTTTTATGTTACACTGCTATGCACCTGTAAAAAGGTTGGGCGGACACAGCCCCCCTCCCATCCCACAAGAGTCTGCACATGCTGCATCAGTTCAAAGTGAAGGAAAGCCTTTTCCCCTTCTCTGGTCACATGACACAGCCATGGAGAGGACTTCCTTTCACATTGAACTGCAGCTGGTTTGGGATGGTGAGTTTAGGGAGAGGGGAGTTTTTTTCTGTACTTGGGGGAGATGTCTGTAATGGGGGGATGTTTGTACTGTACTGGGGAGAGGGGTGTCTGTACTGAGGGGTCTCTATTTGGAAGGGTGTAGGAATCTGTACTGGGGAGGGTCTGTACTGAGGAGTCTGTGCTAGTGTGCTGCGTGTGGGGGGAGGAATGTTAGTCTGTACTGAGGGGTCTGTTTAAAGGTGGTTGTTTTGAGGAGTTTGTGCTGGGGGTTAGGTCTGCACTGATGGGGTCTGTCCTGTGGGCAGTCAATACTGAGGGGTTTGTGCTGGGGGTAGGCGGTGTGCAGAAAAGCATATGTTAACCACTTCCCTACCCACCCATTGTCATATGACATCCGCAGGAACACTCTGTCCCTCCGGGTGGGCATCTTATGACATCCTTGGCTTCCCGGTGGTAGAGGGGGTGCACGCATGACCGTCACGTCACTCCTGAGCCAATGCGCGTGGCGGGCACCCGGGCACCCATAATTTCTGGTGACATAACAGGAACGTTGATCTATGTGTGTCAACACACAGATCCACGTCTTGTCAGGGGAAAGGAGACAGATCTTGTGTTCCTAGTATATAGGAACACCGATCGGTCTCCTCCCCTAGTCAGTCCCCTCCCCCCCACAGTTAGAATCACTCACTAGGTAACACAGTTAACCCCTTGATTGCCCCTTGGATTTAACTCCTTCCTTGCCAGTGACATTTCTACAGTAATCAGTGCATATTTATAGCACTGATCGCTGTATAAGTGTCACCGGTCCCAAAATAGCGTCAAAAGTGTCCGATCTGTATGCTGTAATGTCGCAGTCATGATAAAATTTGCAGATCGCCACCATTACTAGTAAAAAAAATTAAAAATAAAAATGCCATAAATCTATCCCCTATTTTGTAGGCACTAAAACTTTTGTGCAAACCAATCAATATACGCTTATTGCAATTTTTTTTACCAAAAATATGTAGAAGAATACATATCGGCCTAAGCTGTGGAAAAGAATTTTTTTTTTTAAATTGGGATATTTATTATAACAAAATGTAAAAAATGTTGTGTTTTTTTCAAAATTTTCGCTCTTTTTTTGTTTATAGCACAAAAAATAAAAACCTCAGAGGTGATCAAATACCACCAAAGCGCTCAGTGTTTTACTCCCAGTTTAGAAGCGCCTTAGTGTGAAAGGGGCCTTAAAGTAGATGGTTTTCAGAAAAGCATATGTCATGGAATGATTTTGTTTTAAAAAAAATAGTGTGCTGAGGTTTTTACATGTCTGTTAGTGATTAAAGCATACTTTGTGGGTAAAAGGACCGTGGCATATGTGTGCTGTGTATAGGGGGCAGGCTCAGTTTTTATTTTACCATGCCTTTAAGCCCCTCCCACTTTTTCTTTTTTTAATATATATATATATTGAGTTTTATAGAAAAACACAACAATACAGAGTTATTTTTTTTTTGTTAGTTTTAGGGGGAGGGTGAAAAGGGGAAAGAAGTAATTGGTTGAGTGGACCAGGACGTAGGGATTTAATATACAATACTATGTAGTTCTGAAATCGAGGATATAGATACCTATGTTATGGAACAATTAAGTTGAAAATGTATCTAACGGATTGTTGATATGGTTGTATAAATAAAGAATAAGAAAAAAAAGGAAGGCTCCATAGAAAAAAAAAAAAACAATCTAGAAAAAAAAAGCTACTACAGAGAAAAAACCTGAGCTGTTTCCCAATGTTTCACAAGACATACTAGTAATGGGGTCATATCGTAGTGGGTCATATAAGCCCCTCCCACTTTTAGTGCAATTTGGCAACACCCACATTTAAGTGAAGCATGGTGTACACTCCACCTTATTGCTTCAGTTTCTTGAGGGTGTGTGAAAAAAAAATGATCACATTTAGAAATCCTAAGTATGCACTGGCTAGTACCTCAAGAAAACCTTCAAATGTACTGCACTTTACAGGTATTAAGGCAGCTCTGAATATTCTTGCAAGCTCTGTGTATATCCATAGATGATATATACATACATAAATGGAAGCAGAAAGAGAGCTCATTGTATGGTACAAAAAAATAAATAAATTAATAATAATAAGTATTATTATACAAGATTTATAGAGCGCCAACAATTTACACCATAAGGGCAAACAGTACAGTTACAATACAATTCAATACAGGAGGAATCATGAATACTATTTTATTATAAAATTGCATTTACAATTATGTTACCTGATCGGAACATAAAAAAAAAACAAATTATCCAGAGATTCACCAGGTCACAACAACAGATGCTAGGACATCTTTACTAGATTGCCAGCTGTAGGAGGGGATACAAACCAAGATGGATACAATAGACATGGTAAAGGCTCGTACACACTAAAAGAAAATCAGGCGAACAACTTTGTCCACAGCATTTTCGTATGATTTTCGCATATTGTGTACACAACTTTCGACAGCCGATTCCGACTTTTCGTGCGAAAATTCCCAAAGGGACAAACTCCAAAAATTTTCTCATATGGGAACAGAACAAGATGATTTTCGTTCATTGTCTACCGTATTCGTACGATTTTCGTACAAGAAAAATCAGAAAAGAAAGACTGCGCATGATCAGAAACAAAAAAACAACAAAAAAAAAAACCTTTGTCGTACGAGAATTTTTGTATGAATTTTCGTTCATCTGTTCCAAATTGCTGTAAAATGATTGTTCGCCCGATTTTCTTATAGTGAGTTCCCCACTTAAGTCTGAGGCTTACCCTGCCCCAGTCCCCTGACAGTATAGAAAAGGTTTGCATACCATTTCACAGTCCTCAGTTTATTTAAGGATCCTAACGCCACTCTCTTCCAACATGAAGAAGGAACAAAACATGTCAGTGTAGTGGAGGTACTTTAACACCAAGTGTACAATTTCGGTCACCTTTCTATATCAGCTTGGGATGTTTCTGTATTTTTCTTACTGTTGGTTCTCCCAGTGTCTAAATCAGAGTATCCATTTTGGCTTGTATCCTCGCCTACTGCTGGCAACCTAGTGAAAGTGTTCCAGCATCTGTTTGTCATAACATTACAGAATATATAACAGAAAATGGTTAACACCAACAAAAAAAAAAAAAACATTGTAACAAGCATGTTTCCTATTGGGCAAATATCATATTGTATAAAGTGCAGTTTTTCTTCTGCTGTGAAACAAAAAGGTAACAGATCTTTAGGGATAACCACTTTATAGTTGCCCTATTTGTGCAAAAGTTAAGTGATCTATTATATGGATGTAGGACAATAGACGTATCAGTGTGAACACATAGGTACCTATGTCACCCCTCCTCCGAGTCTTGCAAAGATATTATCGGAAGTATAATTTACAGGGAGGGAGGAGATGGAAAAGAGAGAAAAAAATTAAGCTAGGGGTATTGAAGGAGGGGGAAGAGACGGGGGGGTTGCTGTACAAAAGAAAACTATAACATTAAGCAGTATGCTCATCCTAAATGAGTAATTAACTGTGGTTGAAAAAGGAGGGTAAAAATATCTAGTTTAGATTCATTGAAACTTTTCAAGTTTGTCTTCAGTGTAGTAAGCATCTAGTTTGATAGACTCTATTCCAAAATTCTGCAAATGTTTTCCACAAATGAATCATTGTCCATTTAGCTGCTTGTAAAGATATGGGTTACTAGCTGGAATATTCTAATTTATTACAGAGGAGAGCCTCTGATGGATTCATTTGAAGTCAGTAGCCCAGCATTGTATGATGGGCCATTTCTATCATATACATCGATCATCCATAACTTTAAGATCACTTATTATCTTGTTACACTGGTATCTGAAAGTTGGTGGGATGTATTAGGCAGCAAGTAAAAATGTTGTCTATGTTGTCTATGAAGCTGATGTGTTGAAACTAGAAAAAATGAGAATTGCAGTTTGTTGCATATGGAGCAGTGTAACCTCAGACCAATCAGTGTGCCCATGCTGACCCATGTCCACAGTCAAAATCACCTACAATGGGCATTTGAACATCATAAGTGGACCACAGAGCAATGGAAGTAGGTGGCTTGGTCTCACACTTCATGTTTTCTTTTACTTCATTTGGTTGACGGGTGCATGTGCGTTACTTACCTGAGGAAGACATTGTACTAGAATGTAGTATGGGAAGAAGGTAAGCCAGTGGAGGCAGTGTGTTGCTTTGGTCAATGTTCTGCTAGGGAATCTTGGTCGTGCCATTCATGTGAATGTTACTTAAACACTTATGACCTACCTAAACATTGTTTCTGACCAAGTACACCCCTTCATGGAAGGGCTACACTGCAAAAATGGCTCAAGAATGGCATGAGGAACTCAACCACAAGTTTGAGGTGTTGACTTGGTGTTCAAATTCTCCAGATCTCAATCCATAAAGCATCAGTGGGATGTGTTGAAAAAACGAGGCCCCATGCAATTTACAGGACTTAAAGAATCTACTACTGATGGCTTGTTTCCAGATACCACAGAATACCTTTAGAGGTCCAGTGGCTTCATGTGGCAATTGGTCAGGGCTGTTTTGGTGGCAAAAAGGGGATCTCCTCAATATTAGGTGGGTCATCATAATTGTATAGCAAATCTGTGTATGTCCAAAAAAACCCTGCAAGGGGCATCCTCTGAAACAAATTACAGGCTGGGGGGATTTCCTTAGATATGCAAGAAGGGTCTATGTATCATAGTAACAGACGTTTATAATTAGCATCAACTGACAGCACTTTAGCTGAACTTTTGCTATCACATTGAGCCATGTAGCTTGCCATTAGTTGCGATTTGTTGATTGTTATAATTCTTGTTCCAATTTCATAGTGTAGGTTGGTAGAAAGGGCCACAGAGTTGACGATAGCTGAGAGAGCACTTAGTATATAATTCCTAAAAGGGTGTTCAGATTGTTTTAGCATTTATATCAAAAAATTACCTTAGTAGTCAGTGGTGAACTGTTATGTGGTTGAGGAGATATTGGGGTTGATTTATTAAAGGCAAACCCGCTCTGCACTAAAAGTGCATGGCAAGTGCACTTGGAAGTGTAGTCGCTGTAGAACTGAGGGGAAGATCTGAAATGAGGGGAAGCTCTGCTGATTTTACCATCCAATCATGTGCAAGCTAAAATGCTGTTTTTTATTTTCCTTGCATGTCCCCCTCAGATCTACAGCGACTGTACTTCCAAGTGCACGTGAAGTGCACTTGTAGTGCAAAGTGGATTTGTCTTTAGTAAATAAGGCCCAAAGTGTCTGAATTGCAAGTATCCGTATAATGCAATATTTGTCTCTCAGGTCAGTCAAAAGAGACAGCATGACCTTATTTACATGTAGCGCACCCCCTAAGGATCAATATGGGGAGTGTTATTCCTGCGCTACCAATCAGTGCTACTAAGATGGTTTTAAATAAGGAGAAGCAGCTTGCACCGAATGGGGTTCAGCCTTAAACCCTGATAAGTGGCAATTATGAAATGGGGGTTGGTGCTGCGCTAGTCCTATTTCGAGAAAATTTGGGCAGCATGGGTGAAGGCAAAACACTTAACTATTGAATGAAATGTTGGGTTCGAGCCCTTTGGGAATGGAGTTGACTTACCCCCAGGATTCTCCAAACTATATATGTATAGGCTAGAATATTCTGAGATGGAAGGTGGGATCCCTTGCACTTACGCCATGTATTGATATCCTTAATATGTGTATTAATATCTTCTTCTGAAATAGATAATTACTGTGATAATTGAATCTCACTCATACCAAATCATGTAACGGTTCTATGCATGTCATCTGTACTTAAATCTAATACGAAGTGAATTGTTTCTGTTGTGAAAATTTAAATAAACTTCTATGTTAAAAAAAAAAAAAAAATGTATCTATATAATATACATTGGGACCCACCCCAAAGGATTATGTGTTGCAGTGTGTAGCATAAAAATATTAAACCAATAAAGTAATATAAAAATATAAAAACCGGTAGCTGAGCAACATCAAAAAAATATTAAATATTCTCCAAAAAACACAGTATTTGCCTCTAACACATAAAAAGCTGTGCATATATATCCAGAAATTGATGCAGTGTATAAAACCGTGATGAGTAATTAAAACATGTGACTAAAACAATCAATGCCAAAAAAAGCAGAAAAAACAGAAAAAAATTCCTAATACAATATTACAATGGATAGCCTTAGTGATCTTAAGCAATAGTGCATCATGCGATAAAGTGTCCAGCAACCAGCAGGGGGTGCTCAAAATTCAAGTAATAAGTTCAAATGAAAGTGCCTTAGTGCAGCATAAATCAGCTTCAATGTTTCCTTGGTGGTGTCACATTATCATAACATGCAGATGAACTTAGGTAACATAACTTCAGAGGAATGGTGACTGTGCAGTTCAAAGCAAGATTATATCCATGCAGGAATCCTCAAACGGTGGGTAGTGGCCTCTTACCTCACTATACTGAGGTTACAGCATAGAGCAGCAAACGCTATTGGTGTCTCCTATTGGTGTCTCCCCATTTCATAAGCACCCCCTAAGGAGCTATATATATATATGTATATATATGTATGCATCTACACATGTATACATATATATATGTTTTCTATTTTTTTTTTTTGCTTGTTGGTTGAGCCCTTAAAGCAGAACTATGGGTAAAATAAAAAATGTATGTTGCAGTCTGCCAATAGTATTTACACAACTGTTCCAGCTGTGCAGAAAATGTTAAAATTCATCCACAAAATTCACAGCAGAAGCACCATAGTTTTTATCTCTCAGCACTCTCGGCAGCCCATCTCACCTTGCCCCCCCCCCCCCAGAGTTTCTGTTCTGTGCTTACATTAGAGATTAGGAAGCTGGCGGACTCGTAGCCTCCCTGGCGGTTTTCCCGAGTATGGCTCGGGGTTAAAATTCAGGACCATTAGCGGTAACCCCGAGCCACACTCAGGATTACATCGCAGGATCCTGGTGTGGCTTTACTTACCTTGTCCCCGGGATCCTGCGATGTCCCCCGCAGTGTCCGTGGGCTCTGTCCTCCCCCAAAGCCTCTCCTTGCCAGGCTCCGTTCCCTGCGAGCGTCGCGACGCACGGGGGCGGAGCCTGGCGGCAAATTCAAAAAAATTGTAAAAATCATAACACATACAGTACTGTAATCTTACAGATTACAGTACTGTATAAAATGATTTCACATCCCTTTTGTCCCCAGTGCTTTGGCCCATGCCCTGCATGCAGTTTTATATTATATATACTGTTCTTTTTGCCTGGAAACTGGAGATTGTCCATAGCAACCAAAAAGTGTCCCTTTACGTCAAAAGTGGCTTTAGACCAGCTATAAAACAGCGATAGTAAATTAGAACACTTGCAGAATTGAGCGATAGTGAATTGTGGGGAAATTTATTTTATTATTATTTTTTTTTATTATTTATTTTTATTTATTATATTATAATTTATGTTTTTGTGTTTCAAACTTTATCATACCCGGGATATCTACTAGACTCTTGTTTGGACAGATTTAAGTGTGTTATTGTTAAGAATTATAGACCTACAATATAAAACGCCAAATTTCTATGCAAAATAATTGTACCGCTTTCAGCACCTAAAATCAGAAAGAATCATACCGCCAGGGAGGTTAAAAGAGAAGTATTTTTTTTATTTTAGACTCATACTAACCTATGTGGATGGAGCATCAGACTGATGCTGCAGCTGTCCCCCCATCTCTGCGCTGAGAACTGAGCTACTGATCATCACCGATGGCTCGGTTTTCAGAGATCCCCGAGCTGTGGAGAGGTGGGGAACGGCCGTCTCAGCGTCTCAGAGGCTCGCTGAGTCGCTGAGACTGCCATTAATCAAGGCAGCTGGCGGATCCAGACTTGGAAGTCGGGATGACGTGTTGCCTCGACTGATGGCAGTGACGTCAGCGGAGAGCGGACCTCAGACCGATCTCTGCTGAAAACGGGTCACAGGAGTGCAAAACGAATTGCACTCCTGTGACCCTTAGAGCCGGTTCACATTAGAAGCGGCACGACTTGCAGGTCGCTCCACCGAGGCGACCTGCACACGACTGCCGCGGCGACTTGCAAGACGACTTCTGTATAGAAGTCTATGCAAGTCGCCCCCAAAGTAGTACAGGAACCTTTTTTCTAAGTCGGAGCGACTTGCGTCGCTCCGATTAGAACGGTTCCATTGTACAGAACGGGAGGCGACTTGTCAGGAGGTTAGGTCGCCTGACAAGTCGCCCCTGTGTGAACCGGCTCTTAGGAGAAGCTCAGCCTAAAAAGCTCAGGCTGGACTTCTTCTTTAAGTCACTGCCAGGAAGGGTAAACAGGGTGAGTTGAGTTTGAGTTTCTGAAAGAAAGACTTGGATGACTTCAGTGTTTTTCCTGTGTAATAATAGAAATAATGAATTTCTTCGCAGTAAAAACAGTTTGCTGCGCTTAGGGTTGATAAAATTCATGTAAAACATGCAGAACATGCAAAGAAAATGCAGAACACGCAAAAAAATTGCAGAACACACAAAGGGTTAATAAAGTCCCATTAGGTGATTAAATAAAGTGCTCGTGCTTAAATTGACATCTCCTGTGCCATGGTGTAGGGAGCCTGAAATGACGTCTCTTGCAAGAGTGCACCTCATAAACATAGATGGAAATGACAAAGGAAAACCTTCAAAGAGTAATGCCGTAAAACCAGGTTTATTGAATACACAAATTAAAATAGTTCCACTCAAATTTAAAAGTGCCTTATAATCCTGGCACCTAGCGTGTGTAGCAGGTGATTGTTAAGGGTAATCGACCCTAATAAGGAAAGACACCTTTTGCGGCATTCTGCACGCTTCCCGGGTAGTTTTGAAAGGGTGGAAGAGACGCGATAACGCGGTGTAACCTTCCACAATTCGGCTTATCATAAAGCCATCATCGGGAAGTGATCATCACACAACAAATGTTGCTGCAACTCAGAACGCAATGATCAATTTCCTCTTCTGACTGATTCGCTGGAGTGCAACAATCCAAACCAGGACCCTAAAATGTCATAGTGGAGCCTGTAATGAGCCACTTTGAGCGGTATACATATCTTCTTGTTGATATTGAAAAACAAGAGTCAGTGTTACAGCCAGGTCACAAACATTTACAGACGTCAGCAATGGAAACCTACACATTTCTCTCGGAAACTCTTTTCAATTATACAGTTGAATCAATTGATTCCTTTGTCAGGTTAACCCTGCTTTTTCAGTAAAGATGTTTCTTCCACAACCATCATACTCACCTGTTCTTTACCAGTTTACTAAAGGATACTGTAAGTTTACCTTTAAAAAAAAGGTAAAAAAATGTGCATTTACTATTTTTTGTTTTAGGAGCCTGGAAAGCATTGCATCAGTGAGCAGCAGATCACTGATGCCATGTAGGTCTCTCGCAGATTGTCAGTGTAAGCTGTCTGCCTATACATCATACAGGCAGGCAGTGTCACACTGACAGGAAGTATCCATGAACTACCAGAGTTCTCAACAGCACCGTGGTAGTTCATTCAGAACTACAAGCTGACAGCTGAAAAGCATGTCGGCACTTGTAGAACATTGGTTCACAGGGATCTGTGAATCGATGATGTGGCTATGTGGGTGGAGCCCGGCACAACTGCACTCTCTTTGAATTGTGGCAGTGTAAGAGTTGGGCCCAGCCCTTCCTTCTCTGAGCTGGCCGCTCAGCTGTCGGCTAATTGCCAGCTCCTATCTCTCCACAGTGACTCACCTGTTCATGATATCCTGCTCGTCAGTCCTGCCTACTTAAGCCGTCCAGCCCAGATGATCTCTGCCTTCGCCTTGGTCACATCTCTAGAGACACTCTCCTGTGTTTTTGTTAAAGACTTGCTTGGTTGACATTTCTTCTGGATCCAGATCCTGCTTGCTGTTCTACTACAATCATCTCTGGCTTCCTGATGTATTGGCTTGTCTGACTATCCATTCTGGTTCCTGAATTCTGGCTATGTTTTGTCTACATTTATTCTGTTTACCTTTTTTTATTATTTTTAAACAAGTGAGATTTAACTGTACTTCTGTCTCAGTCTGATTCATGGTTTCTGACAGTAGACGAAGGCCATGAATTCAGAAGATGCAGTCAATCCACTTGTTGGTAATATTTTTTCCAGATTGGATGAGCAGGATCACCGCATGGATCAGTTTGCCATGGCGTTACAAATGCTCCTGAGTCGCACGGCTCACTTGAAATCACCCAAGTGGCTGGTCCGGTACAACCTGATTTGCAGGCCGTCCCTGCTGCTGCTCCAGTCTCTGTGCAGGCACCCGCCTTGAGTATTACCTCTATAAGAAGCCTGTCTGGTTCAGTTCCACTTCCCCAGCGATTTGGGGGTGATCCAGTCCAATGCAGAGGGTTTCTCAACCAGGTTGCGATATACTTTGAGATGCTGCCCCAGGTGTTTCCCACGGACAGAAGCAAAGTAGGTTTTGTGATATCTTTGCTTTCTGAGACAGTCTTGGCCTGGGAAACCCTCTATAGGAGACACAATAACCTGTTGTCTGGAGTTACCCTGAGTTTGTAGCTTCCTTTAAAAGGGTATTTGATGTTCCCGTATGTTCCACTTCTGCTGCCAAGTGCCTCATGTCCATCAAACAGAGTACGAGAACTGTTGCCGATTACGCCATTGAATTCCGTAATCTGGCAGCAGAGGTTGCTTGGAACAATGAGGCCCTGGTGACTGCTTTTTCTCGTGGTCTCTCGGATACCATTAAGGATGAGATAGCAGCCCGAGATATACCCACTGAGCTGGAGAAGTTGATCACTTTTGCCATCCTCATTGACTCCAGACTCAGAGAGAGACTCTCTTTTAAGGAGCGCCTGTGGAAGCCTCCTGTATATTTGTCTCCGAGCTTTGCAGTCCCACCCTCACCTCCCATGCCTCCTGGTACCGAGTCAGTCAGTGAAAATGAACCCATGCACTTGGGCTCCACGCTTCTCTCTGCGGATGAGGAGGAGGGAGAGATTGTGCCTTTATTGTGGCCAGGCAGGTCACTTTTTGAAGTCTTGTCCTACACATCCAGGGAACACCTGAACCTTGAGGTCCTGTCATGGACAGACCTTAGGTGGCATTGTTTCGTCCCCAGTTATCCAGAAGGATATGCCCCTGGTTTTGGTTACCCTTTCTTGGGCTGAGTCATCTATTGAGATACAGGCACTAATCGACTCTGGGGCTGCAGGCCTGTTCATTGATGCTGCCTTTGTATTGAAGCACTCGATTCCACTGAAGCTGCGTGACACTCCACTTGTCATTGAGGCTCTTGATGGGAGACCTCTACTGCCTGCCCATGTGACTCATGAGACTGTTACATTGTCCATTGCCGTAGGGGCTCTTCATCATGAGATAATCCAATTTCAAGTTATTTCCTCACCTAAGTTTCCGCTGGTTATTGGTTATCCTTAGTTACAGAGGCACAACCCCTCTTTTGATTGGCTCCGTGCTGAGTTTCTCTCCTGGTCGTCACAATGCAGTAAGACATGCTTCCAGAAGATAGCCAAGATCCTGTGCACTTCTTTTCTCTCCTCCCTGCCGCAGGAGTACTACGATTTTAGCAATGTCATTGACAAAGGTCAAGCAGGTAGTTTGCTTCCACACCGGTCGTATGATTGCGCAATTGACCTTCAACCTGGTGCCATACCCCCTCATGGCCGGGTTTACCCTTTGTTGGTCTTGGAGGATAAGGCCATGGAGGAGTATGTTGCAGACTCACTTTCTCGAGGTTTCATCCACAAATCCTTGTCTCCTGCTGGTGCTGGTTTCTTCTCTGTGAAGAAGAAGAGCGGTGAACTGAGACCTTGTATTGATTATAGGGGTCTCAATCATTTCACGATTAAGAATGCCTGTCCGATTCTGTTGATTATGGAGTTATTTGACTGCCTCAAAGGAGCAACGGTTTTCACAAAGCTTGATTTGAGAGGGGCATACAATCTTGTGAGAATTAAGGGGAGCAACATGTGGGAAATTGTGTTTAATACCAGAACAGGCCATTATGAGTACCTCGTAATGCCTTTTGGCCTTTGTAACGCCCCGGCAGTTTTTCAGGAATTTATTAACAATGTCCCCCCAGATTTGTTGCAGTTATGTGTGGTGGTTTATCTCGACAATATCCTCATATTTCCCAAGTCCCTTGAGAGCCACCACACAGATGTTTGTCATGTGCTTCAGAAACTATGAGAGAACAATCTCTATTGTAAATTGGAGAAGTGCGAATTCCATCATGAACAGGTTAAATTCCTGGGTTACGTCATTTCCACTGCTGGTTTTTCGATGGACCCAGAGAAACTTTCAGTAGTTCTACAGTGGCTCCGACCCATGGGTTTACATCCTCTGCAGCGTTTTCTTGGCTTTGCCAAATATTATCAGAAGTTTATTCGTAACTTCTCGTCCCCTGACTGATATGACCAGAAAGGACGGTAAAAAACAGATTGGTCTCCGGAGTCCATTAAAGCCTTTGAGAATCTCAAGGCTGCCTTTGTTTCTGCTCCTGCGTTGGCACATCCTGATCCATGTTACCTTTTATCCTTGAGGTTGATGATTCTGAGACTGGAGTTGACGCCCTTCTGTCTCAACGTCCTACCTCTGAGTGCGCTATGCATCCTTGTGGCTATTTTTCCAAGAAATTGTCACCTGCAGAGTGCAATTACGAGATTGGTGACAGAGAGCTGTTAGCGATAATTTTAGCCTTGAAAGAATGGAGACATCTCCTCAAAGGTACCACTGCTGTGTTCCTGGTTCCAGTCCAGCATCCAGTCTCCAGCATACTTGCCTGCTGTGTTCCTGGTTCCAGTCCAGCATCCAGTCTCCAGTCTACTTGCCTGCAGTTGTTCCTGGTTCCAGTCCAGCACTCCAGTTCTGCCTACTCACCTGCTGTTGATCCTGCCAGGCACCCATACTGCTCCTCACTCCTGTGCTCTCTGTCCCCATTCCAGAGGGCCATGAGTGGGAGCCGTAGGGGAGGTCTCTCTCTGTAGTTCGGGCTCAAAACCCACCAGGTATGTGACAGCCGGTTCTCATTCTTACTGACCATAAGAATCTCACATTCTTGTCTGAGGCTAAACGCCTTTCTCCCAGAAGGGCGCGATGGGCTCTTTTCTTGTCTAGTTTCAATTACATTGTCTTATTCTTACCCAGTACCAAGAATGGAAGGGCTGACGCTTTGTCACAACAATTTTCCTCCACTTCCAAGATGGAGTCAGTTCTGGTTCCTGTGATTCCTCCTGATTGTATTCTGGCTACGGTTTGCACCAGTCTCACTTCTCCTTAGGGTGACAAAATTCTTGCTGCTCAGGTTCATGCTCCTCCTGAGAAACCTTGTGACCGCTGCTTTGTTCCAGAGGCTCTACATACTGCCGTGCTCCAGACTTACCATTCTCCCAAGGCTGCTGGCCACCCTGGAAAGAATAAACTCTTTTGGGCCATTTCCCAACAATCGTTGTGGCCTAGTCTACGGGCTCATGTAACTGCCTTCGTAGCTCTCTGTTCTGTGTGCTCAGAGTAATGCCCCGTACACACGGTCGGATTTTCCGATGGAAATCGGAGCGTGTTGTCGGAAATTCCGACCGTGTGTGGGCTCCATCTGACATTTTCCATCGGATTTTCCGACACACAAAGTTGTAGAGCAGGAGATAAAATTTTCCGACAACAAAATCCGATCGCGTCAATTCCGACCGTGTGTGGCCTGTTCCGACGCACAAAGTGCCACGCATGCTCAGAAGAAATTCCGGCACGGAACAGCTCGTTCTGGTAAACTTAGCGTTCGCAATGGATACAGCACTTTCGTCACACTGCAATGTTAAAAATGGTTTAATACAGCGCAATCTCTTCTTCTTTATAATGTGACTATAGAATATAGTAGTTTTGCTGCTCATATTCACACACACTTCTCACAAACTTATTTCGTTACTATTTATCCGGATTCCCTCAATATATTTTGATTTCTCACATCTGACAACATTTTTTTTTTTTTTATTGGTTTTAATGTAGATTCTTTTTTTGTGTTTGTATTTTTTTGAAGGGTGTTTTTTTTTTTTGGGGGGGATTTTGATTTGTACTCCCGAAAATGTTTGTGTGTGTTTTTTGTGTCAAGTTACCACAACACAATTGATATGTTGTTCTATTTAATCTGTAGGAGATTGTTTGGTGTTGTTGTCCCTTGTTAATTTCACATTTTATGTTAGAAATGTACCTGAATCATCACCAACAAACTGTGCTTTTTGGATGAAAACACACACAGGAGAGTATACTTTCCCTAAAAAAATGTTATTAAGGGCTCACAACTAAACAAAGAGGGAGGCAACGCTGGAGAAACTGCAGTAGTGGGTGAAGCCTTGGACCCCCAGGGCAGACATCAACTATTTCAAAGCAAAATTGGTGGCCTGAGGAGTCCTTATCTAAGGGAGGGCAGTCTGGTCTAGAAGTCCCAGAGATCCGGAAAGCAGCAGATGACATCTGTGTCCCCAGGCTGTGGTCATACAAGGGACTGCATCTTCTGTCAGACCAGACTGAACCCAGGGCAATCACTCTCAGGTCTTCTTTCCACGCTTCCTTCCACGCGGTGGCTGTGGTGGTGGAGTTGTGGGAGCAGGAGGAGGAGGAGGAGGATGGTACAACTCAACCATGTCGGTCTTGGGTGTTAGTTCCCCACTCACCCCCTTACGTAGGACTTTATACAGAAGGTCCTCACAGAGCCTGCGTTGACCCTCCTGCATACCCTGCAGTTTGGTGGCAGCCATGCAGGCAAAGGCCTCTTCAGGAGTGGGTAAGGCTCGTAGGGACGCCAAAGCCTCCTGAATCAGCCTGAACGCAGAATCCTGCACGGGACACAGAGTCATCTTCCTGGCTCTTTTATATGGAAGGCGGAGGGGAGGAACCTGAGATTCAGTCAGGCTGCGACTGGTCCCAGGCTTCTCCTGGCTGACACTTAGCCCCGCCTTCTCCTGGCTGCCACTAATCACCGCCTCCTCCTGACTGCCACATTCCACAGCCTCCTCCTGGCTGAGGTCTTCCTGTGTATGAAAAACGGACATAGTTTTAGTATTTTATTCATCAATCACACACAATTTTCACCTCCTGACTGCTGCAAATTGAATGTTAACAAATATAACAGACTAGCATTCTGAGCCCAGCATTTTTCATTCTTGTCCCAATTATTTTTGACCACTACTGTCTATTGATATGTAAAACACTTTTTTCAATCAGCAATTAGTGATCAATAATAACATCTAGTAAACATAATTTATTTATTGACCAGAAATCTGTAGAAGAATGCCTCCATTTCTTTCTGGCTGGAAGGCCCAGGTTGGACATCGGAAGCCTCAGCTGGGGTGGAAGGAAGCGTGGAAGGAAGAGTAGAGAGGGATTCCCTGACTTCAGTGTGGTCTGGCAGAAATCGCAGTCTCTCATAGTACCACAGCCTGGGGACATAAACATCATCTGCTGCAGCTCCGGATCTCTGGGAATCTGTGACCTTCTTGCGCTCCCTAAGATACGTGCTCCTCAGGCCACCAATTTTGGCTTTCAAATAAGGGATGGTTGCTGTGGGGACCACCGGCGTCACCAACTCCAGCAGTTTCTCCAGCACTGCCTGCCTCTTTTGTTTATGGTTATAGTGGGGGTGTCTCACTTGCCACAGACAGGGCAGCTCCCTGTATTTGTCAATGAACAGGGGGAGGAAATTGTGGTCATTGAACCCATCCATTTTCTCTGCAAGACACAACACAAGACAAACCCTAATGTCAGGCCAAACTCCCCTAATCTTGTTACAATATAGGATTCCATTTTGAAGCAGTATAGGCCCAAGTTTAGATCCTACCTTCGTTATCACGATCGGCTCCTCCGATGCTCCTTCCTCCGCTCACAGATCGTACGTAAGACGCACGCGTGTTACGCTTTATACACACTGCGCATGCATGTAACTCCGCCTGCCCCTGACGTTCTTTCTATTCTATTCCCCGCCCCTTTTCGTTCGGTGCAGTGGGGGAAGAGCACATGGTGGAGACACAGCAGGATCGTGCTAATTGTAGCAACGACGAGGAGGAGGAGGAAAGGCCGGATCCGGACACGTCCCGATCCAGAAGGAGATTTAAGGACTCAAATATGTCCTTTGGGGAGATGTTGGAGATGGTGGACATCCTGAAGAGGGCTGACTATGACGGAAAGTATGGGCCTTACCCCAACCCCAATGTCAGAAAGGCCAAGATCATGGCGAAAGTGGTCAGGAGTCTGCACCGAAATTTCGGGGTACGACGATCGAAAGATCAGCTCAGGAAACGGTGGTCGAACCTCAAATTACGAGAACATGAGCAGTACAGAAAGATCCGGAGAGTGCTGCAAAAAAGTAAGTAGTTGTGCTGTGTTCCTATTCTTTATGTTTATTACGTTCGTGCTGCTCCATGTGCTTTTAGGAACTGTTGTACAGTTTAAAATGGCAACTTTCATGTTCATGGCACATTATTCGTTCGTATCAAACATTTTTCTTTCGGACTCTAAAATACCATTGTTTAGGCCATATGCATTTGGCCACCATTTTTATGCCCTATACTTGTTTTAAAAGAATTGGGTTGTGTAGATGGCTTTGTTACTAGAATGAAATGCAAACTAGATTCTGTGTAAGGAGAGGACTCTCAGCAGCTGTTTTCACATCTGGACACTGGAGCACTAGTGTGGGATCCCAGAACACCATTTTTATTAGGGGACCCACACAGGTGCTCCAGTGTATACTATAGGGGGGGGGGGGCTACATCTGTGAATCTTGTACCAAACAGGAAAAGTATTGCAGCTTGACAAAGGACACTGAAAATGCTACATTTTGGAACTCTGCTAAAATTGACAATTGTACCTCACTTCCAAGCAATGTTTCCTATTTCTAGTTCTGCCATCAAATATCTGTGTGCTAATTATACCATTTTTGTTTGACATAGGGGAGAAAAGACTCGGAGGACACCCCTCATCCGAGGAGACCAGAGCCCCCCCTTCTGGAAGAAGGTGAAATCCCCCCAACACAATCTGAGCAGGAGGAAGAAGACGTGGTGGAACTAGTCACCACAACAGGTGAGTGTCTGCGACCACAGGCTCTGGTAAGAGATGGATGGCGGCATAATTTTGTTGTGGATCCAGATCCTTTCACATCCGAAAGTGCCCAGATCCTGATCGGGGAGATCATGGGGTGTAATTTACAATTGGAAATCATCAAGAAAAACATCAATGATGTTATTCCAAAAAATAAACACATCATTGATGTTTTGGGGTGAGTTTAAAACCCCTCCAAATCACTTTCTTCTTTTGTGTGCTACAATGTGCTAAATGTTTTTGTGATTTTTCAGAAAGCCAAATTTGGAGGATGCACACAGTGTGCCAACATGTGCTATCTGCCATCATGGGAGATCAATGGATGCGTTTTGGGGGTGCAACCCCTTCCTCAATAATAAAGTAGAGGTGAGGAAGGGCTTGCTCCCCCAAAACACGTCCCTTGATCCCCTGTGATGGCAGGTCACACATGTTGACATTGTTAAATTGGTGTGCATCTTTCAAATTTGGCTTTTCCTGGGGTGACTTCACCCCATCTGAACGCAATATCAAACACAGTTCCTAAATACTCATGTCTGATATTGCCTTCAAGTTCTACCAAATGTGAACTTTGTAAGTTCAAGATTTGTGTCTTTCTTGTTGGTTTTATTCAGGCCTGTTTTATCTAATTTTTGATAATGCAACCCCAAAAATTGTTATACAACAAACATGTTGGTTTGTTTGAAAAATCTTTGGTAAATGCACATGTGATTGTGCAAGTATAAAAAAGTTTTTTTCGCAAGAATGTGTGGATTATTGTGTCAACGCTACAACACTTTTGGGGTGATGTCATTGGTGTTTTCAGAGAAAATGGGGGTTATTTACTAAGGGTAAATCCTCTTGGCACTACAAGTGCAGTTTCAGTGCAGTTGCAACTGCACTTGTAGTGAAATGTGTTTTTGTATTTTAGTAAATAACAGCCAACAGTGCTTTGTATAATAAGGTTACACAATCACGACATTTTCTGGACTCAACACATTTCTGTCAGGGTCAGCTAAAACAAACACAAACAGTAAATGTCCACAAAGATTTTCTTTTTTTGTTTTATTATAAAAAGGCTTCACAGATTTGCTGGCATATTGATAGCCCCCCTACCCGCAAAGAACTCCAGGTAGCGTAACCGTACATCACGGGCACTCAGGGAGGGCAAGCCAGGACGGCCGCTTTCAAGCGTCGTCAGTGTGGTTTCATGTATCATTCCAGCCTCAGGCCCAACTGAGCCAGCATAGTTGGCCGAATGTTTCCTTAAAAAGTTATGGAGAATACAGCACGCCAGTATAATATGGTTCAGTTTATACTCCGCCATATGGATGGGTGTCATAAATAGGCAGAACCGGCTGGCCAGGATTCCAAATGTGTTCTCCACCACTCTTCGGGCTCTGGCCAGCCGGTAATTAAAAACCCTCTGTTCCGGGGTGAGGGTCCTCATCGGGAATGGCTACATCAGGTGGTCCCCCAGTGCAAGCGCTTCATCAGCAATGAACACAAATGGGAGTCCTTCCACATTGTCCTCTGGAGCTGGCAAGTCCAAGCTGCCATTCTGGAGATGCCTGTAGAACTCCGTCTGGGCGATGACCCCACCATTGGACATCCGGCCATTCTTCCCCACGTCCACATACAGGAAGTCGTAATTAGCCGACACCACCGCCAACATCACTATACTATTGAACCCCTTATAGTTGAGATAGTACGACCCCGAGTTGGGTGGTGGGACGATGTGGACGTGTTTCCCATCAATTGCCCCTCCGCAGTTAGGAAAGTCCTACCGCTGGGCAAAGTGGGAGGCCACAGTCTGCCATTCCTGTGGTGTGGAAGGAAACTGTTGAGGGAAAAAATAAAACATTTACTATTTTGGTTCAGAAACATGGCAAGCAGATTAGGCACAAACATTATGGGTCAACCTCCAGATAGCATTTATTAAGGGGAATTCAACAACGCCAAAGTATAAGGTACACCTATCATATTCACCCCCCCCTCTCATGGGCCATTTCTAACATTATAGGGGGGGGGATCTTGGACAGGTAACCCGCTTCACTTCATTGAGAGATGAATGGCTAAATAATGGGTATTACTTGGAACAGCCCCTCCTTAGTTACACTATTGGCAGCCCACTGGACAGGTAAGAAGTGTAATAATACAAATATATAAATACACATTGTACACATTTGAGGACATTTGGACATTCTGCTATTACCTATCAAGATAATAATAGGATACAAAATATTTAAACAGTACCATTTGAAAGTATACAGGCAGGCCCTTGCACTACATGCTTTGGGGAATTCATCCATAAATATGACCACAAAAGAGATGGGTATAGTGTGTATGGGTTTGGCAAAGTCAGCAAATAGATGATTGAGGATAGAGAATTGGGATCAGCTGACTTAGCAGTTGGGGGAGGGAGAGTTACTAAAAATTATTTGGGGACACCACCAAAAAAAAGCCTCTGCCACTCTGCCTGAAGTTAAAGCAAAAATAACATTTCTAAACATTTTAGGGGGTGTTTGGGGTAAAGCACTACTATGGAGCAGAAAAAATACATTGTTAAGTGACTACATGAGGTGAATATAGGGCCAGGAGACACCATGCTGTGGAGGTTATTGAAGGGCAAATATGTATAAAGGACCTAAAATAATAATTACATAAAAATCCAGCATGCATGAGAACAAAGGGGACATTCACATCATATTACAATCATGGTAATTAGGGAATGAGGAAAGAAATACAATATATTAGCAAACATTCAATACAATAAAATGTGATATTAAAGGATAAAAATCTTACCTTCATATACTCCTTCTGCAGGACATGAATGATGGCAGAACAGGTCTCTGGGATAATGATCCCCAGA
The DNA here is from genome assembly GCA_037952925.1 of Lithobates clamitans. Taxonomy (NCBI): domain Eukaryota; kingdom Metazoa; phylum Chordata; class Amphibia; order Anura; family Ranidae; genus Lithobates; species Lithobates clamitans. The sequence continues at coordinate 401,275 of JBBGZY010001138.1, forward strand.
GCCTGGGGGGAGATGCCTGTCGAGAACTTTAAGTCCTGCAGACTTCTCCCTGTCGCCAAATACCGCAGGGTAGCGACCAACCTCTGCTCCGGAGTGATGGCTTGCCTCATGCAGGTATCCTGCCTGCTAATATAAGGGGTCAGCGAAGCCAACAGACGGTGAAACACGGGGTCCGTCATCCTGAGAAAGTACCTGAAATCATCAGGATTATTCTCACGGATCTCACGGAGCAAAGGCATATGAGAGAGCTGGTCACACTGAAGCAACCAATCCTTGGTCCATGAACTCCTCCCCACCCTGTTCATGGACTGGACTTGTGTCAAGGTCAGGACCCCAACACCAAGCCCCCACACAGCACGAACTCTACAAGGAGTACGCATATGCAACATGGCTAGAAAACGGTCGGCTGCTCAGAACGAAGTAACAGAACGCACTGAAGAACAGCAAGGCCTGTGAAGAGCGACCTGAAAAACAGTAACGAACGAACAAGAATACAATGACTAATTAAAGTGACGCGGAACTTGCTTGCACGCACTGAAGAGCAGATACAAACCCACAAGCACAAACTGAACGGCAGAAAACGATCTGAAAGCCACGAGTCTGAAAAAACGCGAATCGTCTCTCACCAAACTTTTACTAACACGAGATTAGCAAAAGGAGCCCAAAGGGTGCCGCGCTTGGTTCTGAACCGGCCTTTTCTAGTCTCGTCGTACGTGGTATACGTGACCGCGTGGTTGGCGATCGGAAATTCCGACAATTTTGTGCGACCGTGTATAGACAAAACAAGTTTGAGCCAACATCCATTGGAAAAAATCCTAGGATTTTGTTGTTGGAATGCCCGAACAAAGTCCGACCGTGTGTACGGGGCATAAGACTTCACAACACCTTCCAGTGGGCCTCCTACAACCCATACCCAATGGAGAGAGGCCCTGGACCCACCCGTCTATGGATTTCATTGTGGAGTTACCCAACTCCCAGGGCAACACAGTTATCCTTATGGTGGTTGATCAGTTCTCAAAATTGTCTCATTGTATTCCACTTAAGAAGTTGCCCACTTCTGAGGAACTGGCTTCCATTTTTGCTCGGGAGATTTTTCGCTTACATGGGCTACCCAAGATAATTGTCTCGGACGGGGGTAGTCAGTTTGTGTCCCGGTTCTGATGAGCCTTTTGTGCACAGTTGGGAATTCAGTTTGCTTTCTCCTCTGCGTATCACCCACAGTCTAATGGGGCCGCAGAATGAGCCAATTAGTCCTTGGAGCAATTCCTACATTGCTATATTTCTGACCATCATAACAACTATTCAGACCCCTTACCGTGGGCGGAGTTTGCTCACAATAGTGCCTTAAATTCTGCTTCCTGATTGTCCCCGTTTATGACAAACTATGGTTTCCAACCTTCCATGTTGCCTGATTCATTTGTTACACAGAGTATTCCTGCATTAGAGGAGCATCTCCTTGGTCTTTGTTTCACTTGGGCACAAGTCCAGGAGGCTTTGTGACATGCTAATGATAGGTACAGACTCCATGCTGACCGCAGGCGCCTGCCTGCGCCTTCCTACCAGGTTGGGGACAGGGTCTGGCTGTCATCTTGCAACATCCGACTTCGTGTTCCCTCTCTGAAGTTCGCACCTTGGTTTATTGGGCCTTTCTGTATTTTTCTGTATTCTTTCTGTATTCTTCGCAGGATTAACCCAGTGGTTTATGCATTAGACCTTCCTTCTAATATGCATATCTCAAAGGTATTTCATGTCTCCTTATTAAAACGCTTGGGGTCATTGAGGAGGGGGTACTGTCAGGGCTGGGCTCAGCCCTTCCTTCTCTAAGCTGGCCGCTCAGCTGTCGGCTAATTGCCATCTCCCATCTCTCCACAGTGACTCACCTGTTGATGATATCCTGCTCATCAGGCCCGCCTACTTAAGCCTTCCAGCCCAGATGATCTCTGCCTTCACCTTGGTCACATCTCTAGAGACGCTCTCCTGTGTTCCTGTTAAAGGCTTGGCTGACATTCCTTCTGGCTACAGATCCTGCTTGCTGTTCTACTATGCTCCTCTCTGGCTTCCTGAGGTTTTGGCTTGTCTGATTATCCATTCCTGGTTCTTGAACTCTGGCTATGTTTTGACTACTTTTACTCTGTTTACTTTTTTATTGTTATTAAACAAGTGAGATTTAACTGTACTTCTGTCTCAGTCTGATTCATGGTTTCTGGTAGGCAGTGAGTTTGGGGTGGAGACTCCTGCCTCGCTTCCACAAGGGGAGTGGGGGATAGGGAGCAGAGGGGTCTAGTGCTGAACGTTTAACATGTTACACTCTAAATTTGGGTGTAACATGTTCAGAAAGGTGAACTTATCCTTTAAGCAGTGACCGCAGCAAAAATAATGCCTGCTTTAAAGATGCCCCTGTGAAATTAAGGATATATTGACACCATAAACTAGTGTACTACTAGTGTGAGTGTAGCCAAATCTAAGTTTTGATTCATGGTTAACTTGTCTTAATTGGGTCAAGGGTTTACTGCAGATCAGGCTACATGACTCATACAGGCAGGTTTCTGGTACCTCCCCCTGGTTCTGGAAGTTTGGAGAAATTTCTAGACATGTGCATTCGTTTCGTCCGAAGGCATTTTTGTCCGAATTTCAGGTATTTTTGTTATCGTTTTAACAAACGATAACGAAAGTGCAGAATCCGAAAAAGGAAAGATCCAACATAAACAAATGCTTTATTTTCATTTTCGTTGCTACAACAGTTCGATATAGATAGGAGATTCGACATGATGATGAAAATAACAATCTGTGTCCATCAAACCTGTGGTCGAATGTGCCTAACCTTAACTCTATTAGTCAAGATTATTCTAAATAGAGAGAAAAGATTTGGCGTAGAGAGAAAAGATTTGACGTAGGGAGAAAAGATTCGATGTAGGGGAGAAAAGATTTGATGTAGGGGAGAAAAGATAAATAAAAATAATGATGATGATGAATGTTATTGGCTGATTGTAACCAAAGAGGAGGAGCAGTAAAATAGCTAGAACTAAGTACACACGTACTTTGGCTTATGGTGTCTGTTGAAAGTTCTAAGAAGATTCGACAGAGCAGGTAAACTACAGTTTAGCTGCTCCGTCGAATCTTCTTTGAACATTCGACAGACACCATAAGCCTTCAATGACAGATTCAACCCTAATTTGGATTTTCGGATGAATGCAATTTTTAAAGAAAAATGAAATAAATAAAAACGAATTTCAGGAGTAACTAAATAAATTTATTTTTCGGACGAAACCGAAATTCCGAAACAAAATATTTCAGTGTGCACATGTCTAGAAATTTCTAGAAGCTGGAGGGCAGAGGCCAGGAGGATTGTTCTGCATACTTAGGGGAACCCGGCCAATCCCCAGGCAGTGGGCCTGGTATGGTGGCTGAGCCAGCCCTTAAATATGGATAAGTCATGCCAGCAGGGGAGTCGGGAAGATGGAGTGCTGAGAACACTATCAGTGTCCCTAGAGGGCAACCCCCTGGTCTGTCTGGAGCTCGGGCTGGCTTGGGAGGATCCTGACAGCAGTGTGGTTTGAAAGGAATCTTACTTCAGAAGTATTGGGAGCAAGGAGGACACTTTGAGTACATTAGCACACTCCGGGACTTACAAGTGTAGAGACTGCCACGTGTAGAAAGCCTTTCAGGAAGACAGTGTTGTCCTTAATTTTTCCTTTCCCTTGCCTTGGGAGATCTTTGGAGCAGTCGAGTGGGCTGGTGAAGAAGCAGCCAGGTGGGCTGGCATTTTCTGCAGTCAGTAGAGCTGGGGTCAGTGTCTACAGGGGAGTTGGACATACTCTTGTATGCAGCCTACAACATTTTGTGATACTTTCTAAGTAACTGAGAGTTACTAGTCCATAAAGATGAGTCTTCAATAATCAGAGATTGTCAGGGATCAGGAGGAAGGCAGTTCTAAAGCGTGTACATAGGGAGGAAGTTGTCCCTGTTTCTGTTGCAATCAAGTTGGGCATCCCATATTTCCTATTCCCCATTCAAGTTATTACCCCTAAAAAAACAACAAAAAAACAAACTCAAAAACTGTTCCTTGTGTGTGGAGAAAGTATGGAACATGCCTGCTGCCTGGCTGTGCAGGAGTTGGGAACCCAATCATCTTTAACCCCTGCAGGGGTAGTGCTACATACTAATAAAGTGTTGCATTAATCCCTTACACACTCTCGGTACCAAGATATTGAGCCAGAGATTGGTGTTATTACCTGGAAAGGCAATGGAGCACAACCTTTGAAATAGTGTGACAACGTCTCAAAGAAAATCTCAGCTAAATATGCCCCTCCTGCCCCTCATACTCCCTCTAAGTCTGTTTGGTATATTTATTTGTGATGTTCGCAACAGTTAACCTTTTGCAGATCCTGACAGTAATATTTTGCAGTATTGTTCTAAAGGCAAAACAGGAAGTGACAGGAAATCACTCTAAAATGATAGGAAATCACCTCCTAGATTGTTGTCAGCAGAACAGGGGCACCTAGTGGAATACTTTTCCTCACCTCCTGTTCTGGTAACAGCTGTAAAAGTTTGGGGTTTCCATCACTCTGTTAAAGTGACAAGGACAAATGAGGCAAATAATGGGAATTTTAGCTATTCATATACTGTATTAAAAATGTAGCGATATATGTATATTAAAGTTTAACTGGAAGCACAAAAACTTCCATTTAAATATAGTTCTGAATAGTGACAAAGAATATAAATCTAGTTTGTGTACACCAAATGCCTTTGTAAACCCAGATAATTCCTGGTAAAAGTAGTAGCAACATCATCATTGTGCCATACAGAGCTTGTGCAGAGAGCAGAGCTGTGGGAAGGACCCAGTAGGCTCCACTGACCACAGACTGCCTATAGAAAACTACAGGAGGGGGCAAAGAGAGGACCAGTCACCCTGTGCAAGGAGGGAGAGCAGCAGTGACTGGCCTTTATTATAGGATGCTTCTGCACAGAGCCAATGATTTACATTGGATAACTGCACAGATTTGGAAGAAATACACAAAGTACATTTAGGAGTCTATTAATTAAGAAAACGTTGTGCAAATGCTGAGAATGTGAGAATAATCCATGTAATGTGTCTAGAATGTGTGTTTCCTATGATTGTCAATGCCATCTAGTGGTCATAATGTAAAAATAGAAAACACTCGTGGTTGGAATCTTCTGCTCATGTGCACGTGGGGGAACCTTTTTTCATCGATGACCAGGCAGAGACTTCATTACACACTGTAACTTGTAGGTTTGCATTAGGAGCGACTTGCTGAGCCTTTGCCCACTAAACCAGTCCAGCGTACCTCTGTTACGTCACTCCCAGTAACAGATTTGGGCCCTGTCAAGCACCTAGTGCAGACCGCATGCATGATCTCACTTAACTCTTCCATTCCCGTACCTTGTGACCAGGTCAGAGATCTCCATAATGTGAGTTCGGATCCAACTGCTATTGGATAACGATCGCTAGGGAGGGAGCCAGAACATCGACCCCTCTCCACCGGAGGACCTGTCACCTTACCAGGTACCAGGCTTAACAACTGGTTGCTTGTAGCTTGCTCCTTCACTTGGTTAGCCATAGCAATTACACTCTTCTTCTCTGTATCTTACCCACTTAACCATTTTGTAGCTGTGTTACTTCATACCCCATGGTACATTTACAGACCCAAGTTCTTTTGATACGCCAGGACCATCATGCACCACTTTGAATAACTTTCCTGGAGAGAAACAATATAACAGTTCAATATAAGCAATGCCCTTTCCCTAATCATAACTAGAATAATGTAGTGGCTCAGGCAAAGCTCCAAGATGTGAGTGTCCATAATAGCATTGTCTGTGGCTTTGATGTCCTCTGCAATTCCTGGCTTCTTCAGTTGCACCACGATTGCGCTCACAGATGAAGCTCTAACTCCTGCACCCACTGTACCCATTTTCCCGCTCTCTGGACCCTAGCTATCCCCCTTTATATAGCACAGTTGGGCTGGCTAGGACCAAAAGCCTGGGAACTAAGCTAAAAACAATTAACCTTTTTCCCAGCCTGGGCTGGCTGCTGGCTAAATAAATTATACGCATTTTCAACCCACATACATACATATTAGACACATTACAGGGATTATTTGTGACGGCATGACTTGGCCGCATGACGGTATGGTGGCATGACCAAGCACACCAAGATTCAAGTATGAATACACATGCTTCTTGTACTGTATACACAACATCTGCTTATCCCAGAGTTCAGCTTTAAGTTCAGCATTATTTGAAATATTGTATTTTTTTCCAGGAAGGATATATCTTCTTGAGTTAGGACAGTCAATCAACTTAGCTCATCATTAAACAGTTAAACTTTATGATTAACAAAAACAATATTTATACACATTCTAAAAAGAACTCTGAGGATTTAGGCCATCAGGGGATTAGGAGGTACACCTGGTGAGCTCTTTGTTGTCACTCTTTGATAATAAAATAGAGCGCTATCCCGGAGACAACTGGCACAAATTACAAAAAAGAGGGCACACATGGAATCAAATCCACTTATTCTGCTGCCAAAATTATTGTCTGTGTTTGTATTAAAGACAAAAAAGCCATTGAAGATGTGTAATTATATACAGCAGTATCACAATGAAGATAACACGCAATGACTGAAATATCCTGCATAATGTTTTCACTGCTGGCTAGGGCTGTTCAGGCTCTGCAGGCGTTTGGTTTGTAATGTGAATGCACACCTGCAAATGAAATTCTATAGAAAAAAAAAACTAATTTATTGTTGTTATTGGCTTAAAATTAATGAAAAAGTCAAATGTAAGAAATTGTCATCCATAAGTATAGTGGATATAATTTCTTGGTAGTCACTTGACACATTAAAATGCAATTACATATACAGTCTTCGTCAGTAAGATAGTACAGGGAGCTTTAGAAATTAGCAAAGTGCATTAACTTACAGCAACAGTTTTAGCTTTTCTAGAAAAGTTTAGAATTGTTCTTGGGTTTAGGTGTAGTTAAAATATATCTAAACCCAAGAACAAAAAATGTATATATTGCTGCTTGCCATTACTGAATGTAGTAGTTGTACAAGGTGATCCTGCCAATAACATACTTCCTGTCCTAAAGCGACAGTGCTCACTTACTGAGGTAAACATGAGGTAAAGTGTTCTGTGCTCCTAACACACTTTTTGATAACTTTTGGGATATAATTTTAATGAAGCGCAAACCAGTACTGGATTTCCTGTAGGATCAACAAGTATTTTTTTGCACTTGCTGAAAAGAAAATGTATAACAAAACAAAAGGACCAAATAGGAGAAGTACATGAAAATAAAACATATATTTTGCAAGGCACAATGTTTTTTATTTGTCTTTCATCTGCTTGAGTTGTAGTAGTTACTTCATCTAATTCTTGATGATTGTGTTCTTGTTTGATTTTTCATAATATTTCCTACCTTTTGGCCTTTAGCATTATTTAGGAGATCGTTTTGCAGCTATATGGTCCTGGTAACAATTCTCTTTGTGATGGAAACATCCTTTAAACTAGAGTTTCCAAAAATGCTAGCTGCTTGCATAGTCCAATTTTTCCATGGGCTTTGCAGAGTAAAAACATCTTGTGTGATAAAGACACCTAGTCCACCTTAAAAACTTTTCTCTTCAATGCTTTTCCAAAGTACTAGCCAGAATCTTTCTATTCTTCCCTTTTTATTTTCCAGTGCATGTTTGAATATGATTGGTTGCTATGGGAAAACCTAGACAGCTTCTATTTCAGGCAGTTTAATAAATATACTGTAAGAAGTTTGGGTCTAACCATATTTAGTCTTTACTGTAATGCCCCGTACACACGGTCGGATTTGTCGATGGAAAATGTCCGATCGGAGCGTGTTGTCGGAAATTCCGACCGTGTGTGGGCTCCATCGGACATTTTCCATCGGATTTTCCGACAAACAAAGTTGGAGAGAAGGAGATAAAATTTTCCGACAACAAAATCCGTTGTAGGAAATTCCGATCGTGTGTACACAAATCCGACGGACAAAGTGCCACGCATGCTCAGAATAAATAAAGAGATGAAAGCTATTGGCCACTGCCCCGTTTATAGTCCCGATGTACATGTTTTACGTCACCGCGTTTAGAACGATCGGATTTTCCGACAACTTTGTGCGACCGTGTGTAGACAAAACAAGTTTGAGCTAACATCCGTCGGAAAAAATCCTAGGATTTTGTTGTTGGAATGTCCGAACAAAGTCCGACCGTGTGTACGCCCTATAAGTTTTAATTTTAGTTATAGAACATGATTTATTTATATAATGTGCATCTCTATTCACAAATTTATTGACTATGTTTATTATATTTTTACACATACAGTATCCGTTAAGCTGTGCAAATATAGTAAGAGGTAAAAATGAAAATAATAGAAATATGAATGATGATATATTCAACTATATTTTTAAATTGTTAGCCCTTATAAAGATTTTATTCTGTATAGAATGATATCACACCATGGATTTTAAAATATAATAACATTGGTATTATAAGTCTTTAATTAGTGCTATTGTTGGCACCTGGGGCCTGAACATAATATCCCAGTCACAGGCATTGGTGTAACACATGAGATGACTTCAAACTTATTAATTAGGTCTCTTGTTCGTCCTTCAATTTAGAAAGCTAACCATTCAGAGTCAGGTCTTAGTTACTGAGACATGACCTATTAGAACAGGAAGTACATTGAGCTATTATCAGCTTATTGTGAACAATTAACACATACTTAGGGTGGATACATACTATATATATTGGTTTCTACAATTACAATATTTTGTTACGTACTGTATGTAGGTTCATTTTTTTAGGAACTCATCTGCAGCCCCATGGATAAGGACATGTGATCAGTGTAGCGTGCTGTGGTACTTGCAGCTTAAACTGCCGTAAGAAGTTATCCTCTGGACTTTTGCTTTACTGCAAACCCCCACAAACTGTCAGTAATAAGATTTGTAAAGACTCCATATTGACTCTGTAAATAATGGCTGGCAATGGTGGAAAGACTGAGGGAAGAAAGATGTCCATGCTGCTGAAGGGGGAGAGTCCAACATGCAGAGGACATTAGTTTCCAGAAGACTATGGCTTTTTTGTACTTTGTTCACTCCATCGTCATTATGGCTGCAGGATGGATTTAGTCTCACACTTTGATATATTTAAATAATTCTTATAGGCTTTACATAATACTTATCCAGTATATGAATATAAATAACCTTACTTAATGTATAAACAAAACTTTTTTTTTGTTACGCATAGAAGTAAAACCCATTTCATACTTATTTTCTTAGGCCTGTTAGGGAGGTTTTTTGCCTTTCCCAGAAACACATCAGAAAGTCAAAGGAGATCTCTGAAAAGCAAGGTGTCAGAGTCCAGATCTGAACCAGATCTGAACCTGCCACTCCTGTGGCGTATCACTGTAGCGCTTCTTGCTGTGCCACCAGAGATGCTGGACAGCTCCCTCTCTGATTCCTTAAATAATCTTACCCTGTACCTTGTTTCTGATGAACCTTGAACTTTTTGCTCCTTCCATGAACTTCCTGATTTAGGCTGGGTTTACACTTATGCATCAGGGTTTATGCATCACTTATGCATCAGGGTTTCCCTGCATCAAATTCGCATGACAGGAGACTGTGGCCGTATCAGGAACCATGAATCAGACCGAGACAGAAGTACAGTTAAATCACACTTGTTTAATAATAATAATAATAATAATAATAAAGTAAACAGAGTAAGCGTAGTCAAAACAAGCCAGAGTTCAGTAACCGGAACGGGTAGTCAGCCAAGTAAATGTCAGAGAGCCAGAGATAAATGTAATAGTACAGCAAGCAGGAACAGGAGCCAGAAGGAACGTCAGCCAAGCAAGTCTTCAACAGAAATGCAGGAGCAAGTCTCTGTGATGTTGACAAAGGCAAAGGCAGAGATCAAGTGAGCAGGACGACTTTAAGTAGGCAGGACTGATGAGCAGAATCAACAACAGCTGGGTAACTGTGGAGAGAGATGGGAGCTGGCAATTAGCCGACAGCTGAGTGGCCAGCTCAGAGAAGGAAGGGCTGAGCCCAGCCCTGACAGTACCCCCTCCTCAATGACCCCTTCCCCTTGGAGGACCACCAGGCTTGAGGGAAAACCATTTATGGAAATCACGGAGGAGGACAGGGGCATGTACGTCTGAGGATGAGACCCAAGAGTGTTCCTCCGGACCGTACCCATTCCAATGCTCTAGGTACTGTATGCACCCATGGGACCTACAGGAGTCAACAATGGATTGTACTTCATACTCCTCATGGTTCTAAGCCTGTACAGGGTGAGGACGTTGCACCGAGGTGGTAAAGCAATTGCAGACCAAATGTTTCAATAAGGAGACATGAAACACATTTGAGATGCGCCTACTAGGAGGAAGGTCCTAGGCATAAGCCACTGGGTTAATCCTGCGAAGGATATGGAAAGGCCCAATAAAACGAGGTGCGAACTTCAAAGAAGGAACACAAAGTCGGAGGTTGCTAGACGACAGCCAGACCCTGTCCTCAAACTGGTAGGAAGGTGCAGGCAGGTGTCTGTGGTCAGCATGGAGTCTGTACCTATTGTTAGCATGTTGCAAAGCCTCCTGAACTTGTGCCCAAGTGGAAGGAAGACCACGGAGATGCTCCTCTAACGCAGGAATACAAACGAGTCAGGCAACATGGAAGGTTGGAAACCATAAACGGGGACAATCGGGAAGCAGAATTCAAGGCACTGTTGTGAGCAAACTCTGCCCACGGTAATAGGTCCGAACCAGTTGATATGATGGTCTGAAATATAGCAACATAAGAATTGCTTCAAGGACTAGTTGGCTTGTTCTGCGGCCCCATTAGACTGCGGGTGATACGCAGAGGAGAAAGCAAACTGAATTCCCAACTGTGCACAAAAGGCTCACCAGAACCGGGAGACAAACTGACTACCCCTGTCTGAGACAACCACCTTGGGTAGCCCATGTAAGCGAAAGATCTCCCGAGCAAAAATAGAAGCCAGTTCCTTAGAAGTGGGCAGCTTCTTAAGTGGAATACATTGACATATCTTTGAGAACCAGTAAATCACCATAAGGATAACAGTGTTGCCCTGGGAGTTGGGTAACTACACAATGAAATCCATAAACAGGTGGGTCCAGGGCCTCTCTCCATTGGGTATGGGTTGTAGGAGGCCCACTGGAAGGTGTCGTGGAGTCTTACTCTGAGCACACACGGAACAGGCAGCTACGAAGGCAGTTACATCAGCCCATAGACTAGGCCACCAGAATTGTTGGGAAATGGCCCAAATGAGTTGATTCTTCCCAGGGTGGCCAGCTGCCTTAGGAAAATGGTAAGTCTGGAGCACAGCAGTACGGAGACTCTCTGGGACAAAGCAACGGTCACAAGCTTTCTCAGGAGGAGCATGGACCTGAGCAGCAAGAATTTTGTCACCCAAAGGAGAAGTAAGACTGGTGCGAACCAATGCCAGAATACGACAGGGAGGAATCACAGGAACCGACTCCAACTTGGAACTGGAGGAAAATTGTCATGACAAGGCGTCAGCCCTTACATTCTTAGTAGCAGGTAAGAATGTAATTAAAACTCATCAAGAAAAGAGCCCATCGCGCCCTTGTGGGAGAGAGGCGCTTAGCCTCAGACAAGAATGTGAGATTTTTATGGTCAGTAAGAATGAGAACCGGCTTTGTCACATACCTGGTGGGTTTTGAGCCCGAATTACAGAGAAAGACCGCCCCTACGGCTCCCATCATGGCCCTCTGGAATGGGGACAGAAAGCACAGGAGTGAGGAGCAGTATGGGTGCCTGGCAGGATCAACAGCAGGTGAATAGGCAGAACACTGGGGTGCTGGACTGGAACCAGGAACAACTGCAGGCAGGTAAACTGGAGACTGGATGCTGGACTGGAACCAGGAACACAGCAGGCAAGTAGGCTGGAGACTGGATGCTGGACTGGAACCAGGAACACAGCAGGCAAGTAGAATGGAGACTGGATGCTGGACTGGAACCAGGAACAACAGCAGATGAGCAGACTGGAGACTGGATGCTGGACTGGAACCAGGAACAACAGCAGGTAAGCAGACTGAAGGCTGGATGGTGGACTGGAACCAGGAACACAGCAGGTAAGTAGGCAGATATCAGGAATCAGGCAGAAGGATCGTCAAACAGGCCAGTGATCGGTAACAGACGGACAGCAAAGGTACCAAGGATAAAACAGGAGAATAGTCAGGGCAAGCCGGAGGTCAGATGCAGGCAGATAGCTGGGTTGGTCACAGATAACCGGGTCAATTAACAGGCAGTCTCAGATCAGATCAGGTAACACGCACAGAACACTGTAGAGCAGACAGCGGAGACTGAATGTGACAGGCAGGTTTAAATAGCCCACCTGGCGCCAACAGGGATGTGCGTGCGTGCACACTTGTGCACACGCGAGCGTGCGCAATGGTGCTCGCAGACGCGCACCAGTGAGCCTGGGACGCAGGTTAATGGCAGGATCTTTCTGACATTGCCCACTCCAAGGGGCAGCCTCCAAATGCCTCTTCGGTCAAATCTTTCGGGATGGGATCTCTTGAAGGATTGCAACAGATTCTCAGCATGGATATTAACCTCGGGCTCCCAAGAATTTTCTTCGGGTCCAAACCCCTTCCATTTAATCAGGAATTGATCTTGATTTCTCCTTCTGTAGTCCAAGATGGACCCGAATTCCTCCTCGCCATCTACCAAAACAGGATCAGGGGGATCCGTACTTCGACCTGGAAATGGATTGAAACACCCCCTGGTTCGGTTCGCACCAGAACCTGCGAACGGACCGAAAATTCGCACGAACGTTAGAACCCCATTGACGCCTATAGGACTCGAACGTTCAAAATCAAAAGTGCTTATTTTAAAGGCTAATTTGCATGGTATTGTCCTAAAAAGGGTTTGGGGACCCGGGTCCTGCCCCAGGGGACATGTATCAATGCAAAAAAAACTTTTAAAAACTGTCGTTCTTTCAGGAGCAGTGGTTTTAATGATGTTTAAAGTAAAAAAAAAGTGAAATATTCCTTTAAATATCGTACCTGGGGGGTGTCTATAGTATGCCTGTAAAGTGGCACTTGTTTTGCGTGCTTAGAACAGTCCCTGCACAAAATGACATTTAAAGGAAAAAAAGTCATTTAAAAACTGCTTGCGGCTTTAATGTAATGTCGGGTCCCGGCTATATGGATGAAAATCAGTGAGACAAACGGCATGGGTACCCTCCAGTCCATTACCAGGCCCTTTGGGTCCTGTATGGATATTAAGGGGAACCCCGCACCCAAATTAAAAAAAGGAAAGGCGTGGCCCCCCCAGGCCCTATATACTCTGAACAGCAGTATACAGGTGGTGCAAACAAGACAGGGACTGTAGGTTTGTTGTTGTGACAGAAGTAGCCGGGAGAGAGACTTTTGGAGGGGACTGAATGCTAGCCTCTTGCCAATCGATCATGGGCCCTGGCATTTGGGGGAACGGTGCTCTTTGTGAGCTCTATGCCTGGTGACCCTTGAGGTGGTATTACTGTGGATTCGGGTTCTGGTCCCCCAGGACACACAGACTCTGGGGACTCTGGATTTGCCATATTGGAATAGTGACTGATTCATACCGTTGGGACTCCTACTGTTAAATGCTAATGTCATCAATTCCAGCTACCTGTCTGTTGTCTGCTAAAATGTGTATTGTCAATAAGTCTTTAGTATGGGATCTAAGAGTCATTAGATCCCCATTGTTGTTTGTGTTAATTAACTCTGCTATTGTGATAATGTTGATTGGGGGTTATAAGCTACAAGACAGCCAGTCTGGCCTAAAGGTCATGTCTGAGTCATCTGGGCTGTCTAAAGGGATTAGTTAATTAGCTCATGTTAATTAGGTTAATTAGGTTACAGGTATATTGTTAGAGTAATATGAGCCGGAGGTATGCACCTCCACTGTTAGTGTATAAAAGAGCCTGTATTTTTGAATAAAAGAGATTTCCTGGTTGAACTTACATACAGCCTGCCTGATGTTTGTTCTGAGCTATCACAACTGGGTTAGAACGACACATAGCAGAAATGTGGTTGGACGAGAGCTACAGAGCCCTCCAGTGGTATGTAGCCCAAGTGTGCCCGTGGACAGCGGATGACAGCCCCACGGAAGGCTTTGACTACGATGGCCTGGGATTGTTATACTGGAGGCTGTCCAGGGACCCTGACTTTGGGAGTGATCGGGAGTGGCGTTTGGAGAAAATAATGGAGCACAGAGAGCGAAGACTGAATGTCTCAGAAGTACACTGGGCACAGGAAGATTTGGAGTTTCTGGCCGTTCAGGAATGGGAGCTGGAGATCGCCTACAGACAGCTGTTAGACTCTGCTCAGCAGCAGGGTGGTGCTCTCTTTGCCTGGGACTATCAGGAAATACCAGTTGACAACTCTGAAATCCTGGCTGAAGAGTTAACAATGTGGCAGAGTAACAGTGTGCTTTGCCAACCTGCCCCCGCAGCTAGGGAGGCGGAGGTCTTATGGCAGATGCAGCAAGTGCTGGCTGACCTTGATGAACCTGTTTCTGCATTGGATGATCTTGGATGGAGGAATGTGCCTGTCCAGCAGCATGCCAGAGAATCGGCAGTGGAAAATCTGAAGATTGCCATCCCCAAACCTGAAGTGCTGACAACAGGGCAGAGCTCTGCTAACCTCTGCCCAGCACTGATAGTATCTTCTGGGTTCCAGGGACAGGAGACGGTGAACCTTTATCTTCAGACACCAGTTGCAGAGACAGGGGATTTGATAGACTTTTCTGCTGAGGAAGAACAACCTGGTGAGCCTCCAGCAGAAGAAGATCTGTTATTAGGGCCAAACTTCACTGTGCTCTGCCCAGCACTGATAGCATCTTCTGGGTTCCACGGAGAGAAGATGGTGAACCTTTATCCCCAGACACCAGTTGCAGAGACAGGGGATTTGATAGACTTTTCTGCTGAGGAAGAACAACCTGGTGAGCCTCCAGCAGAAGAAGAGCTGTTATTAAGGCCAAACTTTACTGTGCTCTGCCCAGCACCAACAGAAGTATCTGTGAAGTTACAAGGAACTTCCCCAGCTGAAGCGCTGGCAATCGGACAGAGGGTCCAAGATGTCTGCCCTACACCTGTGGCGGTTCCGGAGGCTCAGGGTGAGAAGGAGGTGGTCACTTCCCAGCAGCATATCAGGATACAGGGGGAGAAGGGAGAGGAGGTGTTCGTTGTCCCTCCCCAATAGTTAGCCGGAGCAGATGGTCTGGGGTTTCCAGCAGAAGGGCTGGCAACAGGGCCGAGTACTGCTGGACTCTGCCCTCAACTAACAGCCCGGGTACCTGCCCAAGAACCGCTGCACCACCAAGTTAAGGACGTGAGCCAAACAGGGCACATGGGTCAGTTGTCCCTGTCGGAGGGCGGAGAGGAGGTTGATGCCATTGTCGCAAACCACCATTCCTGCCTTAAGTTGACGTGGCATCAACCACCTCTGAACCTGCCCCTGCAGAGCTGACAGAACCTCTGCCTCAGTGTGGCTCCTGTCCCCCAAGCACACCAGCTCAAGCACCGCATGGCATCTTTTGGTCTGCGTACTTGCGTAGCCCCTTGAACACCTACGGAGCAGAGCTGGTTCCGAGGACAAAGCATAGGAAGAGGCCATGGAGGAAGAAGAAGAGGAGGGGGTGGAGGAGAGAGGTGTGTCACAATCATTAGTAGTGACATTTTGGAGGCGTGGTGGCGGAACAACCTTCAACACTACTGCACCTTGTCCTGCATCCTTCCCAGCTGCCAGCAGAGTCACCCAATGCGCGGTGAAACTTAGGTAACGTCCATGTCTGCTAGACCATGAGTCAGCGGTAATATGCACCTTACCGCTGACCGCCCTGTCCAGCGAGGCATGGACATTGCCTTCCACATGCCGGTAGAGAGCTGGAATCGCCTTCCGTGTGAAAAAGTGGTGTTTGGGTACCTGCCACTGAAGAACCGCACATTCCACAAACTCACGGAAGGGGGCAGAGTCTACCAACTGAAAAGGCAGCAGTTGAAGTGCTAGCAATTTTGCCAAGCTAGCATTCAACCGCTGGGCATGTGGATGGCTGGAAGCGAACTTCTTTCGGCGGTGCAGCAACTGGGGCAGGGAAATTTGCCTGGTACAATCTGACGTCAGTGTACCGAAAGCAGATTGCCCACAAGTACTAGGCTGTGGCACACCTAATTCTACACCTTCATTCCTCTCAGTGCAGGTCTCAGAGAGGACTGAAGGTATAGTGGGGTTGGAGATCTCAGCTGATGAGGAGCAAGGAGAGGTCCTCTTTGTTTGGTGTGAATCTTTTAGATACGCTTGCCAGTGAACTGCATGGCAGGTCAACATATGTCTGGTCAAGCATGTGGTGCCCAAGCGGGAGATGTTTTGGCCACACGAAATACGCTTGAGACATATGTTGCAAATAGCAGCGGTGCGATCTGATGTACTCATCTCAAAAAAGGCCCACACCAAAGAACTTTTGGAATAATGTGCAGAGACTGCAGCGCCCTGCACATGCGGAGCTTTGGGGTGTGATGCAGTCAGTGTGCTGCCCTTAGGCTGGCCCCTGGAGGGCATCCTGTCTCGTTGGTGATGTGCCTCCTCCTCCTCTCTCCTATCAGGCACCCATGTTAAATCAGTGACCTCATCATCCCCTCCCTCCTCATCACTGGGGCAAGCCTGGCAGTATGCTGCAGCAGGGGGAGCATGACTGCCAGATTGCTGTCCTTCTTGGGCACCCCCTCTATCTGTGCTCACGTTACTGCCTTCATCTAGCTCAGTATCATCATCAGAGCCTTCTAAACGCTGGGCATCCTCCTGGAGCATGTACTCAACACTGTGGTCAAACAGTTCGAGGGACTCCTCAGGAGGACATGGTGGGGCTAGGGAAGGAGTCACTGATGCCATTGAGCCGAGGGAAGAGGCTGCGTTGGCAGCTGCTTTGCCAGACAAACTACACTGAGCATGGGTGAGAGAGGATGAGGAGGATGAGGACAGCTTCCACTCGACCAAGTCTTCCACATGTTATGGCTCAACATGGCCAGCTGCCGAAAAGAAGGCCAAGCGTGTCCCACGGCCACGTGCTGATGAGGATGCACCGTCTCCACGACCAGCACTGTTGCCTCTAGACACAGAGCCTGCTTGCCCTCTTTTATTGGCTTGTGAATGTCTGCCTCTCCTTGTTGGCCTTCCAGACATACTAATGGCTTGTAGCTGCACTAAGCTGGGAGATATATATATATATATATATATATATATATATATATATATATATGTATATATATATGTAGTTTTAGCTGAACACTGTGAGGAGAATGCACTACACTAACTTGCAGCTTTTTTAGCTGCCTGCGGTAGTGATAGGATCAAGAAAATACCACCAACCTTCTACAGGTAGCTTTAGCTGAACACTGTGCAGAGGTCGCACTACACTAACTTGTAGTTTTAGCTGAACACTGTGAGGAGGACGCACTACACTAACTTGTAGCTTATTTAGCTGCCTGCGATAATGATAGGATCAGGAAAACACCACCAACCTTCTACAGGTAGCTTTAGGTGAACACTGTGCAGAGCTTGCAAAAAACTAACTTGTAGCTTATTTAGCTGCCTGTGTTAGTGATAGGATCAGGAAAACACCACCAACCTTCTACAGGTAGCTTTAGCTGAACACTGTGCAGAGCTCACACTACACTAACTTGTTGTTTTAGCTGAACACTGTGAGGAGGACACACTACACTACCTTGTAGCTTTAGCTGAACACTGTGCAGAGGTCGCACTACACTAACTTGTAGTTTTAGCTGAACACTGTGAGGAGGACGCACTACACTAACTTGTAGCTTTAGCGGAACACTGTGAGGAGGACGCACTACCCTAACTTGTAGCTTTAGCTGAACACTGTGCACTACACTAACTTGTAGTTTTAGCTGAACACTGTGCAGAGGTCACACTAAACTAACTTGTAGCTTTAACTGAACACTGTGAGGAGGATACACTACACTAACTGTAAATAGTCTAGCTGCCTGACTGTGGTACTAATAGGATCAAAAGAACACCAGCAATTTTCTTCAGGTAGCTGTAAATACTGTAACAAGACAAGCCTGCCTGTCAGTAGCAAGATAACAGGAACGGATCTAGCTAAACTGAATACAGTGTATATATATATATATATATATATATATATATATATATATATATATACACACACAACACCTGGGATGCATATATATACACAATACACTGTAAATTCAGCTAACTCACTGACTGTCCTGCCTAATCTATCTAACTTAAATCAAATGACATTGTCTCTCTGTCTATCTCTCTTAACACCGGAACACACACTACACAGGGCCGCCGTGCAGGTGGCCTTATATAGTGTGGGTTGTGTACTAAATCCCCTGAGCCATAATTGGCCAAAGCCTCCTTGACTTTGGCCAATTACGTCTCTCTGTTCAGACGGCGCTGTGATTGGCCAAGCATGCGGGTCATAGTGCATGCTTGGCCAATCATCAGCCAGCAATGTACTGCGATGTCGCAGTGAATTATGGGCCGTGATGCGCCACACAAATTTGGTGCGAATGGCCCATATCGTTCGCAATTCGGCGAACGGGCGAACAGACGATGTTCGAGTCGAACATGGGTTCGACACGAACACGATGCTCATCCCTACTTCTGACAGGAAATGGCCCCAAAAACTTGGGACCCAATTTCTTTGAAGGGCACGCCAACCTAAGGTTCACTGTCGATAACCATACCTGGTCACCGGGTGCACCGGGTTAACAGTTGGCCTCGTCTTTTCTTGTCAAAAGTTATTTTGTTGTGTTCCTGGGTCCTGGTCATGGTTTCCTGTAAAATGTGGTTGTTGGTGGCAAAGAAATTAAATTTTTCCTGAACTGCAGGTACTGTACATTCAGGAAGAGAATTAGGTAAAAATGAGGGATGGAAGCCATAATTGGTGAAAAATGGAGTTTGTTTGATAGCGGAATGGATGGAGTTGTTGTAGGCAAATTCAGCCAATGGAAGCAAAGAAATCCAGTCATCTTGGGCAAAAGAGGAGAAACAACATAGGTATTGTTTGAGGGTTTGATTTGTTCTCTCTGTTTGCCCATTGGTCTGGGGATGATAGGCAGAAGAGAACGACAGTTCAATATTCAGGGCTTTGCACAAAGACCTCCAGAATCAGGAGATAAACTGTACCCCCGATCTGAGACGATATTGGCTGGCACCTCGTAGAAGCAGATGATTTCTTTAATGAATACTTGTGCTGTTTCTGAAGCTGAGGGAGTATCCATCATTGGAACAAAATGGGCCATCTTTGACAGTCGATCCACGATCACAAAGATGGTAGTGTGGCCCCCCGCCGGAGGCAGCTCGACAATAAAATCTATGGATAACATCTTCCATGGCCTGTCTGGGACAGGTAGAGGTCTTAGTAGCCCCCAAGCCTTGGTTTTGTAACCCTAGCTCCTAATGCAGGGTGTACAGGATTCCACAAATTTCTTGCAGTCCTCACATACCTGAGGCCACCAAAAAGTACGCTGTACCAGGTCAGTGGTCTTGGTTATACCGAAATGCCCAAAATGCCCAGCCAGTGCGTGATCGTGATAGAGCTCCAATATGGGCACTCGTAGGCTTTCGGGTATGTAAATTTTGTCTTTGTGCCAAAGCAACCCATCTCTAATCTGTAGTTCTGACCCAATGGAAGATCCTAGACCTGCAGAGGCTTGCTTAACCACTTCAGTCCCGGAAGAATTTACCCTCTTCCTGACCAGAGCACTTTTTGCGATTCGACACTGCGTCGCTTTAACTGACAATTGCGCGGTCGTGCCAAAACAAACCAAAAGAAAATTGACGTCCTTTTTTTCCCAGAAATAGAGCTTTCTTTTGGTGGTATTTGATCACCCCTGCGCTTTTTATTTTTTGTGCTATAAACAAAAAAAGAGCAACAATTTTGAAAAAAACGCATTATATTTTACTTTTTGCTATAATAAATATCCCCCAAAAATATATAAAAAAACAATTGTTTTCCTCAGTTTAGGCCGAGACATATTCTTCTACATATTTTTGGTAAAAAAAATCGCAATAAGCGATTATTGATCAGTTTGCGCAAAAGTTATAGCATTTACAAAATAGGGGATAGTTTTATGGCATTTTTATTAATATTTTTTTTTTTTTAAATGGCGGCGATCAGCAATTTTTATTGTGACTATGACATTATGGCGGACACATCGGACATTTTTGACACATTTTTGGGACCATTGTCATTTATACAGCAGTCAGTGCTATACAAATGCACTGATTCCTGTGGAAATGACAATAGCAGTGAAGGGGTTAACCACTAGGTGTGGGGTTAAGTGTGTCCTAGGGGCGTGTTTCTAACTGTGGGGGCATGGCTGTGTGTGACATGTGACTGATCTCTGCTCCGATGACAGGGAGCAGAGTTCCAGTGACACTGTCACTAGGCAGAATGGGGAGATGCTGTTTACATTAGCATCTCCCCGTTCTTCCTCCCCGTGAGGCGATAGCGGGTATCCCCATGGCGATCGAGACCCGCGACCTGACTCACAGAGCTTGCCGCGCGCGCCCGCTGGCTGCCTCTTAAAGGGGAACGTACAGGTACGTGGTTTTGTCTGTACGAGCCCTTCTTCCGCAGTATATCTTCATAAGGTGGTCGGCAAGTGGTTAATTTGTGGGAGCAGATTTCCGTGAAGGAGAAGAAAATTCCCCGGAGACAGGATAGTGTCCGGAGGCGAATTTTCGTTGGGTTTGTGGAACATCCGGGATAGGGCATCAGGTTTAGTGTTTTTGAAACCAGGGCGATAAGTGACGTGGAAGGAGAACCTGGACAAGAAGAGGGCCCACCTGGCTTGTTGTGGCTTTAGTCTTTTTGCAGATCTCAGGTACTCTAGGTTCTTATGAGCCGTAAAAATTAAGCCTGGATGTGCGGCTCCTTCCAGAAGGAGGCGCCATTCTTCTAATGCAGTTTTTATTGCTAACAACTCTCTGTCTCCTATATCATAATTTCTCTCTGCCACTGATAGCTTGCGGGAGAAGAAGGCCACCGGGTGCAATAAGGCCCTGGTTCCTTGTCTTTGGGATAGCACTGCTCCCACAGCAATTTCGGATGCATCTACTTCAAGTACAAATGGCAGAGAGGAATCTGGATGTTTTAATATGGAGGCAGAAGTGAAGAGACCCTTGAAGGTCACAAAGGCCTCTTGGGCTTCAGAAGACCAGTGAAAATGTGTTCCCTGTTTGGTTAACTGGGTAATTGGAGTGATAATGGCTGAGAACCCTTTAATAAATTTCCGATAGAAATTGGCGAATCCAACAAATCGTTGGATTCCCTTCTTGTCTGTTGGGAACGGCCAATCCAATATTGCAGCAATTTTTTGAGGGTCCATTTTAATGCCCGTACTAGAGATGATTAACCCCAAAAATGGTATACATTCCTGCTCAAACTAACACTTTTCTGCCTTTGCATATAAGCCATGCTGTCGAAGCCAAGCCAACACACTCTTGACGTGCCTGCGGTGAGATTCAAGGGAAAAAGAAAATATTAGTATATCGTCCAGGTAGAAGTTGACAAACAGATAAGTCCCATAAAACGTCATTGATGAAATACTGGAACGTGGCGGGAGCATTACACAACCCGAAGGGCATCACCAGGTATTCAAAATGCCCATAGCGGGTATGAAAAGCAGTTTTCCATTAGTCTCCGTCGATACGGACCAAATTGTAGGCTCCGCGGAGGTCAAGTTTAGTGAACACAGTGGCAGTTCCAAGTCTCTGAAACAGTTCTGGTACCAGGGGGAGAGCATAGCGGTTTTTTGCTGTAATTTTATTCAATTCGCGGTAGTCCACACGTGGTCGAAGGGTATGGTCCTTCTTCTGTACAAAAAAGATGTGCGCGCCTGCTGGGGACGTGGACGGGCGAATGAAACCTTTCTTTAAGTTCTTGTCAATATATTCCTTTAATGCCCCTTGTTCTACCTCTGTCAGGGGAAAAATCCTTCCGAACGGGATCTCCGCTCCGGGGAGTAGCTCGATAGGGCAGTCATAGGCCCGGTGGGGTGGCAAAGTCTCTGCCCCCTGTTTACTAAATATGTCTAGAAAGTCGTGGTAAGCTTCTGGAATAGACTGACGTATACTGGTTTCTGTGTCCAGACATAGTAAGGTAGTGGCCATATGAGAGTCTTGGGACCCGCAAAACTGTTGACAATAGGGAGAAGAAAAGGTAACCTCTCCTGTGGCCCAGTTAATGTTAGGGTTGTGCGATTGTAACCAAGGTATGCCAAGGATTATAGAGAACAAGGGTGAAGCAATAATGTCCATGCGCAGCAACTCTTGGTGAGAGTTGGAGATGGTAATGGGTATTGGAATGGTCTCTTGAGTGACAGGTCTGGATTTGATGGCGGACCCATCAGCCAGGTGGATGGAAAGTCCATGGGCCTTTGGAAGAAGGGGATCTGATGTTTTGCAGCAAAAGAGGAATCAATGAAACAGCTGCAAGCTCCGGAACCAATAATGGTGGGTATTTGCAGAGTCTTTCCTGGGAGCTGTAATGAGACAGAGAGGGCAAGGTGAGAAGTGATCTTGGCCAAAGGAGCAACATAGTCAGTGGACAAGGAGAGACACTTACAGAGCTTAAGAGGGCAGTTCCTAACATAGTGTCTGGGTTCCCCACAGTACAGGCACAAATTATTCATCCGACGGTGTTGCCGTTCTTCCTGGGTGAGGGAAGGCCGAAGGACCCGCAACTGCATGGGTTCAGGTGTGTTGAACGTGGAGGTAGGTGGTGCCGGTGGGGTATCCTTGGAAGCATCCAGGTTGGGCGAGAAAGTCCTGTAGCCCTCTCCCCCTACGTTCCCTTAGGCGTCGATCAATCTGGATGGCCAAATCGATCAATGCATTCAGAGACTGT
Organism: Lithobates clamitans; assembly: GCA_037952925.1. NCBI lineage: Eukaryota > Metazoa > Chordata > Amphibia > Anura > Ranidae > Lithobates > Lithobates clamitans. The sequence goes on from JBBGZY010001138.1 coordinate 424,222, forward strand.
GGTACGCCAACTCTAGCTAACTCATCTTTCAGGGGATCAGAAAGTCCAATGCAGAACTGATAGCGAAGAGCTGTATCATTCCAATTTGTGTTTGCGCGTCACCGTCTGAACTCAGCCACATAGTCCTCTGCTGCCCTGCGTCCCTGCTGAAGGGTTCGTAGTGCAGTTTCTGCAGTTACTGAGAGCTGTGGGTCTTCTTATAACTTGGCCAAAGCATCAAAGAAGGTGGTGAGGTTGGTCAAGGACACATCCTTTTGTTCCAGAAGACGATGGGCCCAGGTTTGGGGATCACCTGCAAGAAAGGAAACCACAAAGCCCACCTTGGTAATCTCCAGGGAAAAGGTGCGTGGTTGGAGGGTGAAGAACAGTTCACAGGAATTGCGAAAAGCCCTGAATTTACTTCGATCTCCGGAAAATCTTTCAGGCGTCGGAACTCTAGGCTCTGGGGGAAGCATCACCACAGTTGGAGAAGGACCAGCTGAAGAAGCGGAAGCGGAAAGGGCTCCCTGGACCCCGGTAGGGTTAGACAAGGCTAGTACCCATTCTTCCAGACGGATGTACCCTTGCTGAAGATTCTTGACTGCTTCAGTCAATCCTGCCAGGTGTACACACAGCTTCTCCATGGGAGAGGTTCTCTGCTTGGGCTCAGACATGGCTGTCTGCTACTGTCACATACCTGGTGGGTTTTGAGCCCAAACTGCAGAGAGAGACCTCCCCTATGGCTCCCACTCATGGCCCTATGGAATGGGGACAGAGAGCACAGGAGTGAGGAGTGGTACCGGTGCCTAGCAGGATCAACAGCAGGTGAGTAGGCAGAAGACTGGAGTGCTGGACTGGAACCAGGAACACAGCAGGCAAGTAGGCTGGAGACTGGATGCTGGACTGGAACCAGGAACACAGCAGGCAAGTATGCTGGAGACTGGAACACTGACTGGAGCCAGGAACAACAGCAGGCAAGCAGACTGGAGACTGGATGCTGGACTGGAACCAGGAACACAGCAGGCAAGTAGACTGGAGACTGGAACGCTGACTGGAGCCAGGAACAACAGCAGGCAAGCAGACTGGAGACTGGATGCTGGACTGGAACCAGGAACACAGCAGGCAAGTAGACTGGAGACTGGATGCTGGACTGGAGCCAGGAACAACAGCAGGTGAGCAGACCGGAGACTGGATGCTGGACTGGAACCAGGAACAACAGCAGGTGAGCAGACCGGAGACTGGATGCTGGACTAGAACCAGGAACAACAGCAGGTAAGCAGACTGAAGGCTGGATGGTGGACTGGAACCAGGAACACAGCAGGTAAGTAGGCAAATATCAGGTTATCAGGCAGAAGGATCGTCAAACAAGAATAGTCAGGGCAAGCCGGAGGTCAGATGCAGGCAGATAGCTGGGTTGGTCACAAATAGACAGCCGGATCAATTAACAGGTAGTCTCAGATCAGATCAGGTAACACACACAGAACGCTGTAGAGCAGACAGTGGAGACTGAGTGTGACAGGCAGGTTTAAATAGCCCGCCTGGCACCAACAGGGATGTGCGTGCACGCGTCCGTGCACACACGCGCACGTGTGCGTGCGCACACGCGCACGTGTGCGTGCGCACACGCGCACGTGTGTGTGCGCAATGGTGCTCGCAAACGTGCACCAGTGAGCCCGGGATGCCAATTAATGGCAGGATCTTCCTGATACCGGCACAATGGTACCTTCAAGGAGATGTCGCCATTCTTTCAGGGCTAAAATGATCGCCAACAGCTCTCTGTCACCAATCTCGTAATTGCACTCTGCAGGTGACAATTTCTTGGAAAAGTAGCCACATGGATGCATAGTGCTCTCAGAGTTAGGATATTGAGACAGAAGGGCGCCAACTCCAGTCTCAGAAGCATCAACTTCTAGGATAAAAGGCAACATAGGATCAGGATGTGCCAACACAGGAGCAGAAACAAAGGCAGCCTTAAGACTCTCAAAGCCCTTAATGGACTCCGGAGACCAACTTTGTGTGTTACTGTCCTTTCTGGTCATATCAGTCAGGGGCTTGACCAGAGACTAGAAATTACGCATAAAATTCTGATAATAATTGGCAAAGCCCAGGAAACGCTGCAGAGGACATAAACCCACAGGTCGGGGCCACTGTAGGACTGACGAAAGTTTCTCTGGGTGCATCAGAAACCAGCAGTGGAAATGACCAGGAATTTAACCTGTTCACGATGGAACTCGCACTTCTCCAGTTTACAAAAGAGATTGTTTTCTCTTAGTTTCTGAAGCACACGACAGACATCTGTGTGGTGGCTCTCCAGGGACTTGGAAAATATGAGGATATCATCGAGATAAACCACCACACATAACTGCAACAAATCTCAGAGGACATCGTTAATATATTCCTGGAAAACTGCCGGGGCGTTACAAAGGCCAAAAGGCATTACGAGGTACTCATAATGGCCTGTTCTGGTATTAAACACAGTTTTCCACTCATCGCCCTCCTTAATCCGCACGAGATTGTATGCCCCTCTCAAATCAAGCTTCATGAAAACCGTTGCTCCCTTGAGGTGGTCAAATAACTCTGTAATCAACAGAATCGGGTAGGCATTCTTAATTGTGAAACAAATGAGACCCCTATAATCAATACAAGGTCTCTGTTCACTGCTCTTCTTCTTCAGAAAGAAGAAACCAGCACCAGCAGGAGACGAGGATTTGCAGATGAAACCTCAAGAAAGAGCGTCTGCAACTTACTCCTCCATGGCCTTATCCTCCAAGACCGACAAAGGGTAAACCCGGCCTCGAGGGGGTATGGCACCAGGTTGAAGGTCAATGTGGAGGCAAACTACCGACTTGACCTTTGCCAAAGACATCGCTAAAATCACAGTACTCCTTCGGCAGGGAGGAGAGTGAAGAGGTGCACAGGACATTGGCTACCTTCTGGAAGCATGTCTCACTGCATTGTGGTGACCAGAAGAGAACATTAGCATGGAGCCAATCAAAAGAGGGGTTTTGCCTCTGTAACCAAGGATAACCAATAACCAGCGAAAACCTAGGTGAGGAAATAACTTGGAATTGTATTATCTCATGGTGAAGAGCCCCTACAGCCATGGACAATGGAACCGTCTCATGAGTCACATGGGCAGGCTGTAGAGGTCTCCCGTCAAGAGCCTCAATGGCAAGTGGAGTGTCACGCAGCTGCAGCGGAATCGAGTGCTGCGATAAAAAGGCAGCATCAATGAACAGGCCTGTAGCCCCAGAGTTGATTAGAGCCTGTATCTCGATGGACGACTCAGCCCAAGAAAGGGTGATCGAAACCAGGGGCTTATCCTTCTGGATAACTGGGGATGAAATAACACCACCTAAGGTCTGTCCATGACAGGACCTCAAGGTTCGGGCGTTCCCTGGATGGGTAGGACAAGACTTCAAAAAGTGACCTGCCTGGCCACAATAAAGGCACAATCTCTCCCTCCTCCTAAAGGCTCTCTAATCTACAGAGAGACGCGTGAAGCCCAAATGCATGGGTTCATCTTCACTGACCGACTCCAGGTACAAAACGTACAGGAGGCTTCTGCAAGTGCTCCTTAAAAGAGAGTCTTTCTCTGAGTCTGGAGTCAATGAGGATGGCAAACGTTATCAACCTCTCCAGCTCAATGGGTATATCTCGGGCTGCTATCTCATCCTTGATGGAATCCGAGAGACCATGAGAAAAAGCAGCCATGAGGGCCTCATTGTTCCAAGCAACCTCTGCTGCCAGAGTATGGAATTTAATGGTGTAGTTGGCAACAGTTCTCGTACTCTGTTTGATGGACATGAGGCACTTGGCAGCAGAAGTGGAGCATGCGGGAATGTCAAATACCCTCAAAGTCAGGGTAACTCAAGACAACAGGTTTTTGCATCTCCCATAGAGGGTTAGCCCAGGACAAGGCTCTCTCAGAAAGCAAAGATATCACAAAACCTACTTTGCTTCTGTCCGTGGGAAGCGCCTGGGGCAGCATCTCAAGGTAAGTCTCAACCTGGTTGAGAAACCCTCTGCATTGAACTGGATCACCCCAAAATCGCTGGGGAAGAGGAGCGGAACCAGACATACCTCTTATAGAGGAAATACTTGAAGCAGGTGCCTGCACAGAGACTGATGCAGCAGCAGAGACGGCCTGCAACTCAGGTTGTACTGGAGCAGCTACAGTGGGAGTTTCCAGGTGAGCCGTGCAACTCAGGAGCATTTGTAACACTATGGCAAACTGATCCATGCGGTTATCTTGCTCATCTAATCTGGAAAAAATATTACCAACAAGTGCATTGACTGTATCTTCTGAATTTGTGGCCTTCTCCTACTATCAGGAACCATGAATCAGACTGAGACAGAAGTATAGTTAAATCACACTTGTTTAATAATAATAATAAAGTAAACAGAGTAAGTGTAGTCAAAACAAGCCAGAGTTCAGTAACCGAATTGGGTAGTCAGCCAAGCAAATGTCAGAGAGCCAGAGATAAACGTAATAGTACAGCAAGCAGGATCAGGAGCCAGAAGGAACGTCAGCTGAGCAAGTCTTCAACAGGAACGCAGGAGAAAGTCTCTGTGATGTTGACAAAGGCGAAGGCAGAGATCAAGTGAGCTGGACGACTTTTAGTAGGCAGGACTGACGAGCATAATAAACAACAGCTGGGTAACTGTGGAGAGAGATAGGAGCTGGCAATTAGCCGACAGCTGAGCAGCCAGCTCAGAGAAGGAACCGGCCTGACAGGCCGGGTCTCAATAGATTGCACAGGGGTCCTGTGCGACTTTGGCTCAGTTTTAGGTCCGAATTCAGGCGAAAAATTCGGGCCTGCTTCTACCCTGAAATGAAGAACAGGGACGCACTGGACCCCTGCTGTGAACTGCATCCGATTTAGGTGTGAACCCTGCCTAAAGCCATGTTTCAGCACTTCCTGTTTGCCAGATTATTGTGCTCTTCTCCAGCCAGTATTTTGCTCCTTTCCCTCCTGCTGCCATCTGTATCTTCACTGCCACTCATTACTGACCTTTGGTTTGTTTCTTAAAGTGGAGGCCACCCGGAAAAAAAAAAATCACCAAAAATCCTAAAAAATTTTTTTTTTTAATTTGAAAAAAAAAAATTAAACTTACCTAAACCCTTGTTGCTAGGCAGTCTTCCTAATCTGCCTCTTCCTATTCCGCGGTGAGTTCTTCTCCTCGGTGAGCGGCCCCGTTGTCTTCTGGGAACTGTGTGTGTTCCCGGAACACCACGGGGCCATTCACAGAACAGAGCGCCGCTTGCGCATGCGCAGTAGGAAACTGGCAGTGAAGCCGCAAGGCTCCACTGCCTGTTTCCCTTTCCTAGGATGGCGGTGCCAACATCGCGGGCACCCAGGACAGGTAAGTACTTATTTAAAGTCAGCAGCTACAGTGTTAGTAAAATTTTTTTTTTTAGGACGGAATCCCGCTTTAAGTATGCTCCCCTTTTATCCCACCCAGCAATCCTTTGCTGTCAACCTTTGGCTTGTTGACTGACTACATTTATGCTTGATCCCTATCAGCTACATCTGCTCACCTCCTGGTGGGTTGATCCTGAGGACCATGACCTGGCACTATCATGCAGCAAAACCCATCTCCACTATGAGCGCTGGTGAAAAATTTTTAGTGCTTAGACCTAGTGGCTCAGATGAGCCTGTGTCACCCACCGGGTGTCCTGCTTGTGTTTTTATCCTTCTGGTCTGTGGGTGTCTCTCTACTGCTATAGCTACAGGTCAAAGAGCCTGACCCCTGACCATGACAAAGGAAAATTTCTTATCACATACCGGCATTCAGTAGATGATAAACTCTAAGTATGACTTTTCTTGAATATTTAGGTGTCTATATGCAATGTACAGGATGTCAGGCATGTGTCCAGGACAGCAGGTATGTGTCCCCATGATTTGGGTTGCGGTCCCTTTAAGGGGAATGATAAAAGACATATTTGAGAACTCAGGGGTTCTCACCCATGCTGGGTGAGGGGTTCTGGGGTAATCTGTGTGGAGAGGGGAGGTCTAATAAATAAAGGAAAAAAACACAGGTTCAAGGAACACTAAATTAAATAAACTTAACTATAACCTAACCTATACATCCAAATAAGCTCTTATCTTATCTTTAACACTTTAGTCTGTTTGCCAAGAGTTTGTGTATGTATGCATTTAAATCAGTGCTTGAATACTTGTTATCTTCTACAGGATGTGACTCTGGCTAGGTGCATCATGTTGTGTTTGGCAGCTTCTGAAGTATTTTCTGAAGTATATGGCAACATTTTCCAGCTGCACAGCATGGATGATTAAATATATCCTTTAACTTCTGACTTTTTGGCAAACAGAAATATTTTACTGCTTTCACCTAATCATATGCTTAGATTTTGTGATATTTGATATTTTTATTATATTGTTAACAATTATTTGCAAAGGGTGAGACTGATATGAGGTTACAATTTGTATTTAGTTGTTTATATTCCATCATGTATGGTTATAATTTATTGATTCATTTAAAAAAAAAGAAAATCTTTGCATCCTCAAATCCTTAGCTTTTTTGGCCCAACTTCTCCTGTCCGTCACAGGAGTACACTTTATTCTGGACTCCTGTGACCTATATTCAGCCAACAGTGGGCTAAAGCCCATTGTCGGCTGACATCACTTAGCCAGTCCAGACGCTGGAGGGATCCTGACTTTAATGTCAGGATCCACTCAGATGCCTGACTGGCAGTTGGCTCAACCTCTCATAGCACTGAGAGCCTGATCCACCTGCTCCCAACCCCTCCACAGCCTAGCGCTCCAGTGGGCACTGGAGGGGCAGAGAATGTACTGTATGTGTGCTTGTTTTTTTCCCAAAACCCTCATTCTCTTTTAAAGCCCAATTAAACTTTGAGTTTAACCCCCTGGATACCAAGGCACTTTATAAATGTTCTGGAGTTCAAGAAGTTAAAATAAGCTCATTGCCGCTGTTGCAGCTGAGAACTTGGTATGGTTATTTTGAGCCTCACAATGAGCATTGAGGTAAAAGTGATCCAGATGGCTCTAAAACTGCATGGTCACTTTTTACGAGACTCTGGAGGTGAAACCAACCCTTCCCTAGCTTCTGACACCCACTATGTATGGTGGTAAATGGTTGTACTAGTGAGAGCAGGAGGCGATCCCCTGCAACTAATGAGCCCGAAAGCAACATGTATTATGTAATTTCCAGCTTCATAGCTGTCATTCCCTGGCTACTGTAGCTGGAGTAACAGGTAATCAAACATGATCTGATAGCTGCAGTTGACAAGAGGGGAAGTATTAGAGTTCTGATGGTCTCCTAGTGTCTCCATAAAGACATGAAGAGGACTTGTCACCTGATCTGATAAATACAAATAATAACACAAAAATGTAAACACCCTGTCAGCCTGGAAACAACCCAATGCAAATTGACAGCATATGCCACTAATATGAATGTAATGTGAGAGAAAAAATTCTAGAGCCATATTTCATGTGGGTGCTGCTGTTACAATGCAATACCCTATAGGGGTGTATTCCTCCATCCACCTCATTTTGCTGATAGGGAAATCTGTTTTTTTTTTTTTTTCATTCAGCCAGCCAGTTCAATGAAAACAACTGGCCGGTTTAAGTTTAACAGAGTAGAAAAGCCTGTCAGTATCTCCAATCAGCAGGAAGCATGCAATTGCAAAACTGGGGGATATGTGAGACCTTTGCAGAGAGACCACTGGTTCTATGCAAAAAGCAATGGTCCTTCTCTACATTATGTAAGCAGGGAATAAGCTTTGCTGCTGAGGTTGTGGCTGCTTTCTAAAGAAAACAAACTATTAAGGTGACTGTATAGCTGCTGGATTGTTTCTACAATATAGTCCTTAGCCTACTCCCAAAAAGAAAGAAATTCATCATTGCTATTGTAGTAGATACATAATGTAGGGGGCAGTAAAAATGGAAAGTTAAAGGGGTTGTAAACCCTCAAGGTTTTTCACCTTAATCCATTCTATGCATTAGGATGAAAAATCTTCTATAGTGCAGCAGCCCCCCAGAGCTTTTACTTACCTGAACCCGAACTTTACTTACCTCAACCCGACCGAGAACGAGCCCAGCAACTCCAGCCTCTGTCTCGGGTCCTCATTGGACAGATTGATAGCAGCAGAAGCCATTGACATGGGAGCCAGGGGGCGGGGCCGAGTGCTGCTGTGTGTCAATGGACACAGCAGCAGGACTTCAGAGCGCGCCTGCACGAGTGCCCCCTTAGAAAGCGGGTCCCCGAGGGGGCACTCGATGCAGGGAGGAGCCAGGAGCGCCACAGGAGGACCCCAGAAGAGGAGAATCGGAACCACTCTGTGCAAAACCCTTGCACAGAGGAGTTAAGTATATCATGTTTGTTATTTTAAAAAAAACATGAAGCTTTATAACCCCTTTAAATTGGGCTTTAACCCATATCTACAGTATTCAAGAAAAGAGCAACAATCCATTTGCTTGGTTCAATTTGCTTTGACAGACAACAAAGATAGTTCTGCTACTAGGGATGGGCAAACAGTTCGCCCGAGCATGTTCGTTGTTCGCCGAGCATTCGGCGAACAACGAACATTATGCGGTGTTCGCGGCAAATTCAAAAGCCATGGAACCCCGTTAAAGTCTATGGGACACGAACATAAAAAACCAACAGTGCTAATTTTAAAGGCTTATATGCAAGTTATTGTCATAAAAAGAGTTTTGGGATCCGGGTCCTGCCCCAGGGGACATGTATCAATGCAAAAAAAGTTTTAAAAATTACCGTTTTTTCAGGTGCAGTGATTTTAATAATGCTAAGTGAAACAATAAAAATTAAATATTCCTTTAAACATCGTGTCTGGGGGGTGTCCTTAGTATGCCTGTAAAGTGACACAGTTTTCCCGTGTTTAGAATAGTGCCACAGCAAAATGACACTTCTAAAGGAAAAAATGTTATTTAAAAAGATCACAGCTGTAATGAATTGTCGGATAAAACTATATAGATAAAACTCATTGAAAAAAATGGCATGGGCCCCCCCCCCCCAGTCCATTACCAGGCCCTTTGGGTCTGGTATGACTATTAAGGGAAACCTTGAACCAAAATTTTTTAAAAATTGCGTGGGGGTCCCCCCAAAATCCATACCAGGCCATTATCCTAGCACGCAACTTAGCAGGCCGCAGGAAAAGAGGGGGGACAGGAGAGTGCTCCCCCTCCTGAACCGTACCAGGCCACATGCCCTCAACATGGGGAGGGTGCTTTGGAGTAGCCCCCCAAAGCACCTTGTCCCCATGGTAATGGGGACAAGGGCCTCATCCCCACAACCCTTGACTGGTGGTTGTAGGGGTCTGCTGGCAGGGGGCTTATCGGAATCTGGAAGCCTTTAACAAGAGGGCCCCCAGATCCCGACCCCCCTATGTGAATTGACTCCCCAGTTCACAAAAAAAGTGTCCAAAACAGTAAAAATGACAGGAGACACGTTGGGACAAGTCCTTTATTTTAAATAAAATGTCCCTCGATGTAAATCCATCTCACGCCGCCCGACGAACTGAAAAAAAAAAAAACGCAACAGCTCCGCCTGGGAGGTGGAACAGATCACCCCTGACTTACAATATGTAGGTTTGTGACCTGGACAGGAGAGGGCCCTTCGGGGCTGGGCTGACTGGAGGCTCTGGATCAGGACCCACGGTCCTGATCCAGAGCCTGATGCCCGAAGAACTGAAAAAAAGAAAAAAAAAAACCACAACATTCCGCCTCCATGGGAGGCTCCGGCACACTGCACGTTTCTTCTCAATTACAGCTATTATACAGCTAAGGGCGGGGCCACCTGGTGACGTAAATGTGTGACCCTGTCCCCTCTGACACCACATGACATCAGAGGAAGGCGGGGACACCTGTTTACGTCACTGAGTGGCCCCGCCCTCAGCTATATAACAGCTATTAAAGCGAGAAGCGTGCAATGTGCGGGAGCCTCCCATGGAGGTGGAGCTGTTGTGGTTTTTTTTTTCATTTTTCGTTTTTTCGGGCGTCGGGCTCTGGATCAGGACCCACGGTCCTGATCCAGAGCCTCCAGTCAGCCCAGCCCCGAAGGGCCCTCTCCTGTCCAGGTCACAAGCCTACATATTGTAAGTCAGGGGTGATCTGTTCCCATGCTCCCATCTGGCTCACTACAGCATATAAAGTGGTTACTGACTTCACCCACAAACCACTCTAGAAAAGGACCTTACTAAAAGGGGAACTAACCTCTCCTTAACCACTTTACCTCTGGAAGGTTTTACCCCCTTCATGACCAGGGCATTTTTTGCTATGCAGCACTGTGTTACGTTAACTGGCAAATTGCTTGGTCATGCAACACTGTACCCAAATGTAGATCATTTTTCTCTTTTTCATGCCAATGGAGCTTTGTTTTGGTGGTTTTTAATCACTGTTTAATCACTGGTACACAAAAGTGAGAGGATAGAAGCGGGACTTTGCGTGAGGCATGTCAGTGGGTATATAGGCTAATTGGTCAGGGTCAAATAAAATTGACCAGAGGCCAGTACTGTATCTATAGTCCATGGTGTAATGTAATGTCTAGGGTAATTCCTCTACATTATAATATTCACTAAGGATTTTCAAGGTACTGATGGTAGAAAAAAGTTTTATAGAGTTCATCCTAGGACATAGTACAAGAATAAATAGGAACATCATAGGACACAATTAGACATATATGGACAGTCTGGTAAAAAACATAATTCCAACAGAGGTTGTACAGTTACAGAAAGGAATACACTGTACAATACATTGATATGTGCATCCATAGTTGGTAACTCAACGCATTTCTTGGCTTTCAACCAATCATCAGGAGTCAGATGCAATTTGGCTACAGTTAAGATGATAAAACATCTATTAGTATAGGGACAAATAACGAGAGGATACAGAAAGAGTTTAGGTTTCCATGGTACTCACACTCAATTCATTGGTCAATAAAAACCAATGTACTGGGATTCAACAGTGGTCTGGGTCAGCAAAGTCTCCCCCGGGAGTGAGGCAGAGAGCATGCCCCCGAGCCCAACCGCCACAAACCGACCAGAGTACCCCAAGGGACCGCCAGGTAGGGGCGAGCAGCGAGGCCACATAGCACTGGAAAGCTGTGGGGAAAAGGAAAAGTTAAAGTGAAGTGAAACAAAGTAGGGGTGAGTGTGTGTAATGTGAAAGGGTTAATGTGTTGGCCACGGTTGCGCATCAAAGGGTGAGTGAGTATGTGTGTGTGAGAAAATCATAAAAAGTGATAATGTGTGTCAAAAGATGAGGATATGTTTACGTCATAGAGACCAAACAAAGCAACCATGGACCAAGGTGGAAATATGAGATAGGTTACCTGTGTAGTGTAAGTGCCGGGCAAAGCCAGTCGTCCCATCATCGCGGCGATACAACGGAGCGACTCGGTCAGAGGCTGCCGCTAAATACCATGGGCCGGGGGCGTGCTCACGCCAACGTCATGTAAGGGCGCAATGACGCCGCAGGAAAGGGAGGGGAGGCCGGCTCCGTGATAACCAATCGCGGCAGCCTCCGATCCCCGCACCGCCAATGCCCTGGATTGGTATACCCCTTTTGACTCCCGCAATGCGGCGACCAAAGGCGCCGCATGTGGGGCATGGTAAACATAACGCTGATGCGCCAAGATCAAGGCCCGCCCCCATCATAGCAGGGGATGGGTGACAGGTCGCAATCTGGGTGCATCGCAACCCCGGAAGTCAGACCCGATGGAGTTAATTGTATTGAGATATATAAGCTATAATAAAAAATCATGTATATCATTGGGGAAGGAGATAGAAAAACAAAAACAAAAATACTTTGCACTGAATTGAATCAATATGCAACAAAAAATAAAAAATAAAAAAATAATTCTTTGCACTGAATTAAATCAATATGCAAAAAAAATATAAAAAATAAAATAACTAGCTCTAGTACTGAATTAAATCAATATGCATAAGAAGGACGATAAGTCTCTGACTAATATAAAAAAAAATGCATTGAGAACTTCAACTTTAGCACAAGAATTTCATGTTTTAAGGGCTTCAGCACCAGGATGCAATCACTTTTAAAAAACACTCCCCAATTTAGGAATACTTACTGTAGAGTTATATAGAAAATGGATGCAGCTTACAAAGGAATAAAATACAACATGACCTGCCAGCCAAGGAGATTGCAACTAGGAAGGTGCAACAGAATGGCAAAAACTGACAGTAAGTATAAGACACATGCTGTTTGACCTCCAATCGAGAGGAGATATAACAAAAAAATTCAGTTTAAGATAACTGAATGCTTGCATAAATAAAAGCATGGCAAAGAGAAGTAAACATTGGAGAGTAAAGTCAAAAAAGAAAGAGTAAAAATGGCAAAAGAAAACAGAGAGAGTAGAAGCAATTAGAGTAAAAGAAATTTGTCTTGGGAGAAAAAAAGGAAAAACCCTCTATTTCAGTGTTTCTAAAAACTGTGTGCCGTGGCATACTAGTGTGCCGCGGGAGAATTGCAGGTGTGTCGTGGAATCATTCTTGTTGTTCAACCGGGCCCGGCGGTGGCTGCCTTGATGCCACATTGCGAGACTTTGTGGCTCCACCAGCATAGTGCTGACTGTCTGTCACTCACTGAGCAAGTGTGCAGGCCTCACATGGACATGGTCATTTGTGCTGCCTGGCCCATGCGTGAATTGGATTGGTTGATGTTCGCCGCCACCAGACTCGCCAATCCGGATCCCGAATAAGATTAGGCTCTGGACTGGCTGCCAGGAGTGTGCCAGGACAGGTGCCATGCCAGGTGCTTCCAGCCAATGCGGTGCTGAGCACGGTGTGCCTCAACATGACGTCATTCGCTCCTCCAGTCCCACCCACAACAGAGCAGGGGAGCCCGCAGTCCCTGGCTGTCCCACATGGTGTGGAGCTGAGAAAGTAAGACCAGAGAAGAGATGGGGACAGACGGACTAGTGTGTGATTATATCAGCAGTAAATATAAGCAGAAGTCTTGTGTGATCCCCATTCTCCAATATTATATCAGCAGGAAAATATAATATATACAAAAGCACCAGTCTTGTGTGATCCCCAGTATTATATATCAGTGATATATAATATTGGGGATCACACAAGACTGCTGCTTTTGTATATATTATATTTACCGCTGACCACAAAAATTGTTAAATCTTTTCAGGTGTGCTGCAAAAATTTGTAGATCTCTTGCGCCGCAAGACGAAAAAGTTTGAGAAACACTGCTCTCTGTGCTTCTACAAGTGCCACACTGCTGTGGCTGTGCCCTCAGTTCCTGTATATGTCATCAGGCAAACAGTGAAGGGGACATTTTGCCAGTGAGCCTTTAGTCAACAACAAAACCTGAAAGAGGTTGCCACTAGCTAGAGCTAAGCTATAGATGAGTTTATTTTTATTTTTTTTACTTGATTCCCCATTCATACTCTTGTTGTGGATGGAAGAATCCTCCTCAATGATGTAAATACATGTAAAGTTATAAACTTGGGGGCTAAGAATATGCATGCATCATACATACTAGGGGAGTACAACTGGGGGAATCCATAGTGGAGAAGGATCTGGGGGTTTTGGTAGATCATAAGCTTAATAATAGCATGCAATGCCAAGCTGCGGTTTCCAAAGTGAGCAAAGGCCTTTCTTGTATTAAGAGAGGTATGGACTCCAGAGAGAGAGATATAATTTTGCCCTATACAAATCATTGGTAAGACCTCAATTGGAATAGGGATGAGCTTTGGGTTCGAGTCGAACTCATGTTCGACTTGAACATCGGCTGTTCGCCAGTTCGCCGAACAGCTAACGATTTGGGGTGTTCGCGGCAAATTCGAATGCCGCGGAACATCCTTTAAAAGTCTATGGGAGAAATCAAAAGTGCTAATTTTAAAGGCTTATATGCATGGTATCGTCATAAAAAGTGTTTGGGGACCCGGGTCTTGCCCCAGGGGACATGGATCAATGCAAAAAAAAGTTTTAAAAACGGCTGTTTTTTCGGGAGCAGTGATTTTAATAATGCTTAAAGTGAAGCAATAAAAGTGTAATATTCCTTTAAATTTCGTACCTGGGGGTGTCTATAGTATGCATGTAAAGGGGCACATGTTTCCCGTGTTTAGAACAGTCTGACAGAAAAATGACCCCCCACGTCATTTTTTTTTTAATTTTGGTTTGGGGTTCCCAGGTGGGGAAATACCTTGCCGTTTTTATCAATGAACTTTTATGTGTATTGCAATTCATTATAGCCGCGAGTAGTTTAAAATGACTTTTTTTCCTTTGAAATGTCATTTTGCTGTCAGACTGTTCTAAACATGGGAAACATGCGCCCCTTTATAGGCATACTATAGCCACACCCCAGGTATGAAATTTAAAGAAATATTACTTTTTTTTGTTTGACTTTAAGCATTATTAAAATCATTGCTCCCGAAAAAACGGCCATTTTTAAAACTTTTTTTTGCATTGATCCATGTCCCCTGGGGCAGGACCCAGGTCCCCAAGTCCCCAAACACTTATTATGACAATAACTTGCATATAAGCCTTTAAAATTAGAACTTTTGATTGATCATGTTCGTGTCCCATAGACTTTAATGGTGTTCGCGTGTTCAAACGAATTTATTGCCTGTTCGCATGTTCTGGTGCAAACCGAAGAGGGGGGTGTTCGGCTCATCCCTAATCTGGAATATGCGGTTCAGTTTTGGGCACCAGTTCACAAAAAGCATATCGGGGAACTGGAGAAAGTGCAGAGAAGGGCAACGAAATTGATAAGAGGCATGAAGGATCTCAGCTATGAGGAACTGAATTTATCTTTTCTCGAGCAGAGGAGATTAAGGGGGGATATGATCAACATGTACAAATACATAAGGGGTTCATATAGTGAACTTGGTGTTGAGTTATTCACTTTACAGTCAACACAGAGGACAAGGGGGTACTATTTATGTCTAGAGGAAAAGAGATTTCATCTCCAAATATGGAAAGGTTCTTCACAGTAATGCCCTGTACGCACGGTCGGACATTGATCGGACATTCCAACAACAAAATCTATGGATTTTTTCCGACGGATGTTGGCTCAAACTTGTCTTGCATACACACGGTCACACAAAGTTGTCAGAAAATCCGATCGCTCTAAACGCGGCGACGTAAAACATGTACGTCGGAACTATAAACGGGGCAGTAGCCAATAGCTTTTGTCTCTTAATTTATTCTAAGCATGCGTGGCAGTTTGTGCATCGGATTTGTGTACACACAATTGGTATTTCCGACAATGGATTTTGTTGTCGGCAAATTTTATAGCCTGCTCTCAAACTTTGTGTGTCGGAAATTCCGATGGAAAATGTGTGATGGAGCCCACACACAGTCGGAATTTCCGACAACAAGGTCCTATCACACATTTTCTGTCGGAAAATTTGACCGTGTGTACAGGGCATATGAGTTGTGAAAATGTGGAAAAGACTCCCCCCAGAGGTGGTTCTGGCCATCTCAGTAGCTTGCTTTAAGAAAGGCCTGGTTTCTTTCCTAAATGTACATAATATAACTGGGTACTAACATTGATAGATAAAGTTGATCCAGGGTAAATCTGATTGCCTCTCGGGGGATCAGGAAGGAATTTTTTTCCCTGCTGTAGCAAATTGGATAATGCTTTGCTGGGGTTTTTCACCTTCCTCTGGATCAACTGTGGGTATAGGATTGGGTATATGGGATTGTGTGATATTATTTTTTATATATTTATTTATTTTTATGGTTGAACTAGATGGATTTGTGTCTTTTTTTCAACCTGACTAACTATGTAACTATGTAAGTATGAAAGGGATGCAGAATAGATAACATAACGAATCGTAACATTGCGTATGATACGAAAAAGGGGGGCGTGTCCGGACTCTGCAGTGACAGGACGTGTTGCTTGTTAGCTCCGCAGAGACATCTACAATCCAACGCCATCCTGCACATTTTAAACATTGGTGAGCCTCAAAACTTCACCAAACCATACTAGGCATCTGACACACCTAGCTCTAGAGGAAATTTCAAATCTGCCTGGCTGATCAGACTGCGGCCGGCTCCTTTCCGCCAGAGACTCGCCGTCATCTTGCGGCCTACAGGCCCTCAACATCCCCAGGCTACAGCGCGGTGATCGGCCGAACCCTGGGAAGCAGAATACCCCACATCTACTGCTGCCGTTGCGGGGGAGGATCGGGCGGAGTACAGGCACTGTGAAAGCCTAGAACGCTGAGCAATCAGCTCCGAACGCCCGTGGCCCGCCGCCATCTTGCGGCCTGTAGAACCTCCAGGATCCCCGGGCTCGAGTACCGCAATCGGCGGTACGAGCGATCGCTAATCCGGCCCTTGCCACTACAGACACCTCCGGAAGGTAGGTGCTAGGTACACAGCCCCTGAGAGCAGGAAAATTCAGGAAAAGCCTGCCTCATACACAGATTACAACCCAGGAAAGAAGGAGGCTCTGGCCCACCTGTGGATGACGGTGGCCATCTTGCCAATCCAGGAACACCTCAGCTAACCTTTCTTTCACTCTCCCTTTTACCCAGTCGACCCACATACCACTATACGTGGAAGATGGCCATGTAAAGGAACAGCTCCCACCGTTATCAGTCCTGCAACACACTACCAGAGGTCCCTTTTTTTTTTTTTTTTTTAAACCTGCTCTTTACCATGGGAACAGCCTCCAGACAATCCTCCACCTCAAGATCCCGCTCCCTGAGAGAGCTTCCAGGAGGAATCAGCCACAATATTTCGGAGATGTTCCGGTCACAAAGGGGCAATTTGGCATCCTCCCGCCACAGACCGCCGCAACCCGCGGAATCACAGCCACCGGATCCCCTTCTCCTTCCTGTATCTCAAACTCACGCCTCACCGCCTATCGATGCTGGAACAGCTCCCGCTCAGCCGTATCTGAACATCAATGATCTCCGGTCCATAGCTGCGGACATCAAAGATACCCTATCAGCTGCAATTGCTGAGCTGCGTATAGATATACACACGCTGACTGACAGGGTCCATGACATAGAACAGACGACAACTCAGCATGAACATGTCCTTTGCAAAGCTACCAGGCGAATCGACACCCACACCATCCAGTTAAGAGACATACAGCGCCACGTTGAAGACCTCGACAATAGGGGCCGCCGCCACAATCTTAGGATCAGAGGTATACCAGAGACCGTCTCAGCAGAAGACATTTCATCGGCAGTGACTAGCCTATTCAATGATCTTCTCAACAGGCCGCCTCAAACTCAAATATCTATGGAAAGGATCCACAGAGCTCTACGCCCCAAGGGTAGGGATACAGACCCGCCAAGAGATATCATATGCTGCATTGTGGACTATAGGCTAAAAGAAGAAATTCTCAGACAAGCCAGACTCAGGAGGCAGCTGCAATATGCAGGAACTTCAGTCCAAATCTTTCAGGACTTATCCAGTATAACACTACAGCACCACAGAGATCTCAAACCACTATTGGATGTGCTGCGCACAAAGGGAATCCAATATCGCTGGAAGTTCCCTTTCTGCTTATCAGCTACCCATCAGGGGCACACTGCCTTGCTAAAAGTCCCAGAGGATCTACGTTCATTTTGTGACACTCTGGATATCCCTCTAGTGGACGTTCCACAATGGTATGCGGAATTCCGCCACACGGCGATGAAGAAAACTACATCTCTGGCAGAACCGATGGAAACCCAGGAAGGACGAAACCACAGACGAAGATCTTCATCTGGATACAGAGGCGAAATCCGCAACATGATCCTCCACTTGGTTCCTACCCCTCGGATTCCCCGAGGTCCCGGAGAACCAGGAGAGATTACTGATCAGTACCCTACTGACACCGTTCCCGTCAGTGTTTAGCCTTGTTCAAGATCTATTGGTAAATAACTACCTTTTATTCTGGATTTACATCCATACATTCCCTCTCTCGCTGTAGCAACATGTCACTTGATGAAGGAGAATGCTCTCACTAAAATAACATTGGACACTGTACACGATGATACCTCTGCAGCACTCTCTCCCCCCCCCCCTCTAGCCTCTCAACAGACAAAGGACATCAAGTCGCCCAATCCACTGATGACATCCGTGATCTACGCCCAACATTATAGATCTTCCACCGTTCACTACCATGTTTACCAGGTCCAACATCCTCACCGTCATAAATACTCTGCCTTTACAGACGGGATCGCTGTATACTAATACTGCTTACCACCTTGCCTCCTATCCCTGAACACTGTCTCTGACACGATCCTAACTGAACTACAGTATTACTAACCATACTAACAATTCTCAATCTGGGTAACGTATGACTAGATGTGTTCTACAGATCTATTCCATATTGCACTGTTTAATATATTGTACACAATGATGGGAATATGTGCCCCCACTATGGCCAAGCACTAGGTATCCCAGTACGTCCCACACAATTACATTGCGAGTATGCTAAATGCACTCCACTTATGCAGCAATAGGAGATCACTTCTGTTTAGTCTACGTCTGAACACAAGTCTTACGATTTTATTACAGAAGATAGATATCTATCCCCTCCCTCCACTAACCGCTCCAAATGCCCGAACCTGACATTTTACTTTATGTATAGACCACCCTAACACAACACCTCAAGGGAACCTGTTGATGTTGACACATTGATGAGGGACTTATATGCGGGCTATATGTATATTCCGCATGAACATGGAGGCGGTGTATCCATGAGGGTGAAACTACTTCACTTAATGCTTATATTCTCCGGTCAACTGGAAATTTTTTTCCTCCCCCTCCCACCATTACCCATTAATGGGTTTAAAACTCCTTCCTTCAATAGCTGATAGGGAATCCTTAATCTCCTGTCCCCACACATAAAGTAATGGCTATAAACAATTGACTATTATCCACTCTTCTATACCACGTATGTCACTTGGGCATATATCACATATCACATACATCACATAGGCTGGTGGGGGAGGGGGGTGATGAAGGGAAGATAGATGTGCTGCATTGCTTACGCAATATACGGTGCTCAACTCCTTTTTGGAGTCTTTGAAAGATACAGATTCTTTGTGACAAACATCTACGACTACATCAACTTGAGGAATGTATGGTATAAGTTTTGAATTGTGTTATATACTGTTTCACTTTTGCATTTTTTCGTTTTCCTGAACTATACTATTCCTTCACTCCAATACTCAAGAAGCCTGGTTCACATTATACTATTCCCGTAAACATATTCACTTACTAGATGTAACTTACGCACACTACTACTGATACACACACACACTAAATACATGACCCCCTCCGCTCCCATGTGCAATAATTGACGCACTTGAATTCATCCTCGTCTTCACACTCCACTATCCTCTCTCATGTTCTAGTGAATTCCTTGCTTATCATATACTCTCCTGTTCATACTTCCCATGTCTAACTTCCCATTGCCCCATCTCCTCCTATACCTCATATTTGCCAACCTCCATTCATATGATACTACGACTGGTAACGGTGGGCTAGCTCACTTGAGACTCTATCCTCTCTGCTCAGTTCTACCCGACCCCCACACGGTGCAGTGGAGCAGTCTGGTTCTTAATCCCAGGCTGATTCCCCTGACGTCACACCGTACCCTATCTTCCTCTCCTAACAGGGGAAGATACTTAAATACACCCCACCCTTTCTTCCCCATCCTTTTACATCCCGAACAGACACCAACTTTACATACGATTTTTATCCCCTACTTTACTTTGCCAGTTACAACTAAGATCCTTTTCAACTCCAAGGATGGCGGACGCTCCTACACACGACACAAAGACTGGTACTAGAACAACTCACGTTTCACAGGTAAAACTATGCTCCATAAACATGCGTGGGCTTAATGTGCCAGAAAAAAGATTGCAACTGCTACACACCTTAAGACAAAACAAAACGCAGATTGCCTTCATACAAGAAACGCATTTCCGCTCAGACAACATACAGAAACTACACAATATACACTACCCTACGGTATATCATGCCACTAATGATGACTCTAAATCAAAAGGGGTGGCTATATTAATAGCAAAAAACTGTCCTCTACAAATTTCAGAAGTTAAACGAGACGTTAAAGGTAGATTTATTTTTCTCAAAGGGACTCTTCACAACAAACCCATAACGTTAGCAAACCTATACGCTCCTAATACGAAGCAAGTTCTATTCTTTCGCGAAACCCTACAACTACTGACTGAATTTTATTCCGGCATTCTTGTTGTGGGTGGGGATTTTAACGTAGCACTCTCTCCATCACAAGATACATCCACAGGCGCATCCTCTATGCCTTACAGAGCTCTTCGGGCCATTAAAAAACACCTTAGAGATCTGACCCTTCACGACGCCTGGCGAACACTACACCAGACTGAGAGAGACTTCACGTTTTACTCCACACCTCACAATAAATACACAAGAATTGACCACTTTTTCATATCCCAATCAGACTTATCTCTCCTTTCAAAGGCCTCCATCAATCCTATGGTGTTATCGGACCATAACCCCATATCCATCACTCTAGATATACCAGCAACTAGATCCCACAAAATGATTTGGCGTCTAGATAATTCCATCCTGACAGACATAGACACCACTACCAAACTTAACACACGACTCAAACATTATTTTTTGGAAAACACCTCAAAGGACTCAAAACAATCCAGCATATGGGCAGCGCACAAATGCGTAATACGTGGAGAAATCATATCCCTGACTGCACACAGACGTAAACTCAAACCCGATCGCATTACCACACTATCTGAAAAAATCCTCTCACTGGAACAAGCTCACAAGCTCTCATTAGCCACAAAATCCCTTGTTGAACTGATCAAAGCTAGAGAAGAACTCCTAGAAGAACTCGGTAGATCCTTAAAACGCAAATATGTCTTAACACAAAAACTATTCTATGAATTTGGCAACAAATCCGGAAAATTGCTTTCCAGAGCATTACAATCCTGAAAAGCAATGAATACCATACACGCTATTAAAAACTCGTCTGGCACTTCTCTTGTCTCTTCCGAAGCTATTGCCGACCAATTTGTTCAATATTTTTCTGCTCTTTACAACTTACCTTCCTCCACCGAACTGGGCAATGCTCCTGAAAGACAAGCGACAATCTCAGACTTTCTGAATAATTTTTGCCCATCTTCTATTTCGTCTGAGGATGCAGCAAATCTTTCTACTCCCATTACAACAGACGAAATTATATCAGTGTTGAAACAAATTAAAACAGGTAAAAGCTCTGGCCCTGACGACCTGACTGTGAGTTACTATAAAAATTTCCAGGATATACTTTCCCCTCAACTAGCTAAGATTTTCAATAACCTCTCCTCGTCCTCTTCAGTAAATACAGATCTATTAGAAGCTCACATTACGCTCATTCCCAAACCAGGTAAAGATGAAACTTTAGTGACTAATTATAGACCCATTTCCCTTATCAATGTTGACATGAAAATTTATGCCAAAATCCTTGCCAACCGAATGCTCCCTTTACTCCCCAAACTGATCTCATTAGATCAAGTTGGCTTTATCCCTGGGAGGGAAGCAAGGGATAATACCATAAAAGCAATCAACATTCACCATTGGCTCTCCACTTCACCCAACCAAGGTTTTTTTCTGTCTCTTGACGCGGAAAAGGCGTTCGACAGGGTGGCATGGGATTACATGATAGCAGTTCTACAGGCAATGGGATTCCCAGCACACTTCACCCAATTAATTATGGCTCTATATACGTCCCCCACAGCCAGAATAAGGGTTAATGGCCACCTGTCGAACGCCTTCCCAGTGTCGAATGGAACCCGGCAAGGTTGTCCCTTATCCCCTCTTCTTTTTGTTCTTTCATTAGAACCTTTCCTACACAAACTTAAAGTCAACCCGGATATCATGGGCATCGATATTAGACAAAAACACTACAAACTAGCAGCATATGCTGACGACATACTTCTTTTTCTTTCCAACCCGTTAATCACCATTCCAAACCTATTACAAGATTTCACCTTCTTCCGCAAATTATCTAACTTGAAAATAAACTTTACGAAATCCAAAGCACTAAACATCTCCCTCCCGTCACATATAGTTTCTCAATGCCAAACTAACTTTCCATTCAAATGGGAACCACACGCCCTTACATATCTTGGCATTCAAATACCATCTAAACTTACTGAACTATACGAAAGAAACTACTCTCCCATTCTTCGAACTATACAGAAGGACCTTACGAAATGGTCCTCAGCTCAATTTTCCTGGTTTGGAAGAATTTCCATCTTAAAAATGAACATCCTACCCCGAATACTTTATGTCTTACAAACAATACCGATCAAACTTCCCTCAAAATTTTTTACAATCTATAAAAGAATATGCAGGAACTTTATATGGGCCCATAAACCTCCAAGACTCTGTTGGAGCAGGATGGTCCTCCCCAAGCTTAAAGGGGGACTAGGCTTACCTGATATTCATAAATACTATAATGCTTGTCATATCACCAGACTAATAGACTGGCACATACATTCCCACTCTAAAGATTGGATCAAAATTGAAGATTCTTGTGCCCAAACTCCCCTCTCCCACTCGCCATGGATTGACACCAAAGCGACCCCTAAAGAACACTTATCGCATCCACTAACGGGACCTACATTGAACTGCTTCAGGAACACTTGTTCTTCTCTTAAAATGACTCCATCTCCAGGGCCATTGACCCCCCTAACTGGCAACCCCGCCTTTCCTCCTGGCCTTCCAGAAAATAACCCGAGTTTGGTCTCCATGATATCTACATTGAGAGCACATTACCTTTTTCATAATGGGTCAATTATCCCGTACACCGATCTTCCCACTAAACTCCAGACTGGAAACATTCCCTTCTTCACGTACTTACAAATCAGACACTTTCTCAACAGTTCCAATCCCATCTCTCAATGGGGCAGAGACATGACTCCCCTTGAAGCACTATGCTCCGACACAAATCCTCAACACCACTTAATCTCAACTGTGTACTCCTTGCTTTTCGGTGAAACTAACCTCACATCTACCGCAGTTAACCAGAAATGGGAAAGAGAGCTCAACCTGGACTTATCTTTGGAAGACTGGGAAAATATCTATTCTCATATCCATAAAGGCTCTGTTAATGTCTCAGCACAAGAAACCAATTACAAATTATACTCTAGATGGTATCGCACCCCTGATCGCATTCATATGTTTCATGCTACTGTTTCTCCTTTGTGCTGGAGATGTAACTCTGGAGCGGGCTCTCTTCTCCATATATGGTGGGATTGTACACTCATAAAGCCATTCTGGGAAAAGATACACAACATGATCGCTCGAATCACTACTTATACTCTAGACTTTACACCAGCCCAATATTTACTACACCACACCTCACTTCATCAATCCACTTATAGGAAATCTTTAATGCTTCACCTCATAAATGCGGCCAAACAATGTATTCCGTTACGATGGAGGGACACTAACCCTCCCACCGTATCAGATTGGCTAAAACGTGTGGAAAAAATAGCAGTCATGGAAGACTTAATACATCAAGCAAAAGATAATCCCACGAAATACAGTCATACCTGGGCTTGTTGGACACATTTTCGTAATTCGATTGAATTCCACACACTACTTACTGAACCACAAACCGGAACATCCTTGGCACCACGTGGATCCTCATAACAGGTGCTAGTCGGGGACCAAAGTAGGAGCGTCCGCCATCCATCTACACCCATACTCCCACTCCCACCCTTGTGCTCACATACCCACCCGAGTTGGTCTCCACCCCATCATATTAAATCTATACAAAGTAGAGCATATTTACTTCAACATCTCTCCCCCTATCCTATATACGCCCTACATCTTCTGATATCAAATACACCACATACACTATAAGACCTCTAGGAAACAATAATATACGTAGAAGACTTTTTTCACTATTTTTTCACTACCACCATATATTTGGTCTCTCTGACCCTCCCCCCCAGTACAGTGTGCTCCCGTTGGGGTACTGGGATGGGGAGAGGTATGGTTGAAGGTCCTTATCCCATGCTCCTCTTTTGAATTCCACACCACCATCACGACATGGGATATTTTAGATTTCAATTGCTGACTTCAATGTTTCTAGAGCGGCTAACAACTGTCTAAGGTGACTGGACACCTCAAATATTTACTTATGAATGTTTTAAATGTCTTAATTGTTTGCATATTGATGCTTTCACACACCCAAATGTTATTTTACATTCAACGTTATTATATGTATCACTACATCTGCCTGTTAAATGTACGAAAACTGTAACTTGACGATGTATCTCTGTACACCTTGGAGAAATACCATTACCTGTTTTGTACATTTTATCTTTCATCAATAAAAATTTATGAAACAAAAAAAAAAATGATACGAAAAAGGTTTTAATACTACCTGCAACAGCGAGCGAGAAAAACCACAGACGAAGACCACGAACGGAGAAGATGCAACACACTTGTAATTGAACTCACAGACTCACAAACACGAAGTGAGCTGGGGAGAGTCGGCCTAGTGACGTGTAGTATTGTGCGCTGGAGCTGACAGGGTACACAGGTGAGTGGGTTGCTTAAACCCCCCCGTGCTCCTCCCATAAATTCATGCCACCATACTGGCCTTCTAATATATATATTGTAGGGTATCAGACTTAATGAAGGGACAAACTCAGTTTCTTTAGGAAAACATCATGTTTAATCCACAGGATATTCCCAAACAGAAGAAAAAGGGCATCTTGCCATAAATCAAACAAAAGTAAGCTTCTGCTCTGCCAAGCCTTACTGTGTCCATAGTCTGACCAGTCCTTGGTTTTGCTAGCTGCCTCCTCACATGGAGACACACACTCTCTCCCTGAGAGCTAGGACCAGCTGCCTTAATCAAGACCTGAAAGGAAAACATTAAGCTGCGGTCCACGGACTTGGGAGTCTGTCCCACCCAGAGCTCTATCAGACTCCCAATAAAACCAGCCCCGGAACAGACTTTACCAGCACAGGGTAAAGAACTATCCTTCCTTCCATCCTTACCCTGAAGTCTTTGCTGGTATTACCTTAGATTGTAAATCTAAGAATCCATGGAGGAACATATATCCCATCAATTACTTTTCCTGTAATTTTACCTTGTTTCACAGGCACCCCGCTACATATCTCCCCCCTCTGTTCAAACTCGGAGGTTGAGCACCTTGGGCAAACAGACTGTAAACTTTGGAGAGGGCATCAGCGTTAGCTTGTTGGCTACCTGGTCTATATTCTACTAAAAATTTAAAATTCTGTAGAGCCAAGAACCATCTGGTAACTCTTACATTTTTCTCCTTATTTTGGCCATCCATTTGAGTGGGACATGGTCAGTTAGGAGCCTAAACTGTCTCCCTAACAGATAACAATTTAAACTTTCAAGAGCCCATTTGATGGCTAGACATTCCTGTGCTACAATGGCGTACCTTTTTTCAGCAGGGGTCAATTTTGTGCTTAAGAACGCTATGGGGTGTTCCTCCCCATTCAGCACTTGGGATAACACTGCACCTAACCCCACTTCTGAGGCATCCGTCTGCAATACAAATTCCTGTGTGAAATCCGGGGTGATTAAGACAGAGCTATTACACAGGGAGGTCTTTAGGTTCTGGAAAGTTTTCTCAGCTTCTGAGGACCAAGTTGTCACTGAGGACTTCCCCCCTTGGTAAGATTCGTAAGGGGAACGGCCAATGTAGCAAAATTGGGGACAAATCTTCTTCTGTAATACTACTACTAACCCCAAAAAAGCCCCCCCCTTTTTTTTTCAGGGGTCTTGGCCAACTTTGGATTGCTTGGATCTTTGTGACTTGGGGTTTTACTATCCCCCTGCCAACAATGTACCCTAGTACCCTAACCTCTTGTTCAAGGGCTCCCACTACCTCCAGGTACAGGGAGTGGCTATGGGGACGTGCTGTGCACCCTCATATGCCAACCTGTACCTGGGGGAGTGGGAGAAGGACTTCCTACAAGGGGAAGCAACATCTATGTATACTCGCCACATCTGTATGTGGCAGAGGTATATAGATGATCTATTTATCATCTGGGATGGCCCCCCTGAGCAGTTGAAAAACTACTTAAAAATGATGAACACCAATGATTTTCTGGTACAATGTTTTTATTGAGAAAAAAAAAAAAAGAAGGGAGAAACCCCAGATAACGAATTCCCACGCAGGGGATATGTACAAAAACATAAAGAAGAGGTTTACATAACGGTACATAATGAAACATATTTTAAGAGTGTATTATATCAACTGACATTGACCTGCCAGACAGGGCCGGAGGTCAGTGCGCTATGTCCAGGCCATGGGGCCCAGGAGCTGAGGCAGACAAGGGTGAGCAGAGTTGTCCGCAAAACAGGGAAGAGGGTGACAGACAAACACGAGGGGAGAAAAAAAAGGGAGAAAAGAGAAGGGGGAAAGAAGGGGGAAAGGATAAGAAGGGAAGAACACATATACTATTACGGGGGGGGGGGTTAAGTGTAGGGTAGAACGTCGGGCGAAGGGCCCAGGAAGAGAGGAAATGGGAGGAGGGGGGAAGGGGGTCCCCCAGGCTGGAGGTTAGTTCAAAATGAATTTACAAACCTAGGCTAGTTGGATTTAGGTTGGGGAGTGTGTAGGACCACCACGGGGCCCATACCTTAATAAATTTTGCATGGGAGTCATGAAGGATGCTGGACATTTTCTCGTGAATCATGAGGGTCGTCAATGAAGTCTTCACCTCTGCGAATGAGACAGAGGGTTTTTTCCAAGCCCTCGCTATTGTTCGTTTGGCGGCGATAAATAAGTATGTAGCTAGTTTCTGTTGATGAGAGAAAAGGCCCGGGAGCGGGCAATGAAGTAATGCAAATTTGGGGTCTTTGCGAAAATGGACATGAAATAGGGAGGAAAGTAGATCAAAGACCCTTGACCAGAAGCCTACAAGGCGAGGGCAAGACCACCATGTGTGCAGTTCATCTCCTCTTTGACCACAACCTCGGAAGCATCTATCATTGCAAGATGGGTTTGATTTGGCGATGCGGGCTGGAACCCAGTACCAGCGCAGGAGGACCTTATAGGCCGCCTCCAGGGTGGCAGTGTTGAATGAGCATTTTGCTATGCTGGACCAGGCCTTACTCCAATCTGCTAAATCTATGGGGGATAAATCGCGTTCCCATTTAAGCACATAGGAAAGGGTAGTGGAAGTGTTGCCAGCAGTTAGTAAGGAGTATATCATGGAAATGGTACCGCGAGCACCCGGGCATTGTTGGCAGAATTGCTCGAAGGCAGTCATTTGATACGGGAAGGAGCCTAGGCGCCGGAGGGAAGTTATCCAGTGTCGCAGTTGGATGTAGCGGAAAAGTTCAGCAGGTGGAGCATCATGGGTCTCTTGAAACGAGGACCACGCAGGGAAGGCGCGGGTACGAAGAAAGTGACGAACCAGGGAGAACCCATGTGCAGGCCACCATGAAAAAATATAGGGTTGTTCTAGGCCCGGTGGGAACATAGGGTTATTCAAGAGAGGGAGCAGCGGTACGAATGGGGACATAAGTTTGCCTGAGTATCGAATCGAGTCCCACAATTTCAGACTGGAACACCAATGATTTTAATCTTTTCTTCACAATGACATCTGACGCTCATGAAATAAACTTTCTGGATGTGACCATCTTTAAGAATCACAATGGATTATCAAGCAAACTTTATAGAAAGGAGACTGCGGGCAACACCTTGTTGCACGCAGATAGCTTTCACCCGGACCCCCTAAAAAAATCGATCCCATACAGCCAGTTTCTTCGTCTCAAAAGAAACTGCAGCAATGATGAAGATTTTCAACACGAAGCGGACAAACTAACCATCAGACTTATGAATAGAGGCTACACAAAATCATCCTTGAAGAAGGCATTCATTCGAGTCAAATTGACCAACAGAAGGGATTTGATTTTCTCAAAAAAATCCACCAAGGAGGATGCCTCTACAAGGATCATTATGAGATTTTCCAACGAGCATTCTAAAATCAACAAAATAGTCTCCAAATATTGGTCTGTCCTCTGACGACCCAAGCCTGAAAGGACTAATTGGCCCTAAACCCCAAATCACCTATAGGAAAACTGGTTCAATAGGGAATGCACTTATTCAAAGTGAATACAAAGGCACGGCAAGAAAGGACCCCTGCAGAACATGGGGTACCTATCCATGTGGAGCCTGTACTCAATGTAGGGTCATTGGTAGGAGGACCACACTGGCGCTGCCCAATGAGGAGAGCTTCTCCCTGCACCATTTTGCCAATTGCAGAACGCAGGGTGTGGTTTATCTCATCCAGTGCCAGTGTGGTGCCTTCTACGTAGGGAAAACCCAGACAAGAATTTGGAACACGAGTCGACAAGCACATGCAGAGCATGCGCATTGGCAACCTATACCTACCCTTGGGAAGGCATGTTGCCAGATACCACAACTATCGGCTACCCTCTGTGAATTTTACAGTTCTGGATAGGATTAATTTGCCAATTAGGGGAGGGGACTGGAACAAGGTCCTTCTCCAGCGAGAAATGCGCTGGATAAGGTACCTTAGGGCCACTACCCCCCCTGGTCTAAATGAGACTGAAAGTTTTAGACCTTTCTTGGAGGGTTTTAGCTCGGGGAAAACCGATTAACATACAATCCATCACACTGTCTCCCCTATTCACTTTTGCCCGCTCCTTCTCTCTCTTTTTGTCTCCGTACAAAGGGTGTTACATCCCTAAATTATTCTCATCTAAAGCTGTTGGGCTACCCATGCACGGAGATACAAAGGGTTCCATCAATAACACAACAGGCTTATGGTTTTCAAATAGAATTTCTTAGCTGATGGCTATATATTCCGAACTGCCGGGTTCTTCTGCACCCCACTCAGTTAAACTATATAGGAGAGTTTCTTCTTAACTTTACTTACCAGATTAAGATATTGCAATTTATTTTATTCACAAATTTCCAGCTAAAATTGTGTATGTACTTATATAATATGATTGTTTTGTCTCTATCGCTGTCATTCTAGACGCATTTGCATGTAGCTCATTTTGGCAGAATTCACTTTTTTGTGCTGAGGCCGGGGGACATGAGGGCCATTGCTCTTCCGCTTTCTCTATCCCTACCCGGCACAGGGGGGGGGGGGTCATGATTTTTCATCATGGCCCCTACCCCCCGAAGACACCAATTTTCTTGGTGCCAGGGGAGTTTCTCACTGTGCCGGTGGTTATAAGCCCTAATGTAGAGCTTGCTGGCATTTAGATACAATGCCAGAAAAATTTGAGCAAGGGGGTTTGGGTATTGTGTAGTTTAAATTGAGTGCAATTGAAGCTCTCTTTCTTTCTTTTAATGGCATTCAGTAAACATTGTAGACTAAAGGGAATCAACAGAGATCCGATTTAAATATATAAAGTTTTTTCCTTTACACCATTAGAATACTAAAATGCTATCCTTTATAACAATGATGCCACCATACCTACTGGCGTTGTTCAGGCTTAAAAAGGTCCCCCCTTGATATCTGACAGGCATCAGGGTCTTTATGCCCTAATGCTCTGTGAGTTACAAATAAAACAACCATCAGCGCTGTACACACCATACAGTGCAAATTCTCCTTTCACCCTTGTGAGTGAGTGACGTCAGAGTCATGTGATTCCGACGCCACGTACGTCAAAACACTTACGGCAACCTGTATCAAAAGGTTGCCTAGGTGACCAGACACACCTCTCCCACTCCCCAGGATGCCGCGCCCATAATCCATATAACACACAGACGGAGGAGGGCTCTACGTTGCGGCAGGGGATGTATATGTGGGGGGAGGCGCTTGTCACTCAGACAACACAGATGACCGTGAGACGCTCTCCAGCGTCAAGCTGGAGATGTCCATTTCCATAACAACAGGAAGCCAAGTAATGCTTTCCTTTCACTACCTTATAAGGAGACTCTATGATAGAGACAGCGGCCGATACAGGCCACGCCTCTCACACTGCACCACCAATGAATAGGGGATTACTCTTTAATCTATGCTACGCCCATTACAGAAACCACACCTATATCCCCTACATTAGGACGCCAGGGACGGCCAAGGGCAGCACTTTGCAACTGGCTTTCAACAGAGAGAAACTCTAGGACCAGAGCTCTCTCTCACCTACAACTGGGAACTTCACCTATATATGCTACACGACTCACTCAAGGTAAATTTGATCAGGATTTTTCCCACTTGGTGGCTATCCTGGAGAACTGAGGTTCCCATGAACCACCGTGACCTCTAAAATGATTTACTTAATCCTTCATTAATTTAATTTAATCTTTATTCAAACATTATTCATGTCTTTCAGCCTCTTTGCTTTTTATGGCTGCCAACTATTGGTCTTTTTATAAGCATACCAGGTCGCCCTGTAGAGGACAGTGAGCGGTTTAGACAAAATTGGTGGTCGGGGCCCCTGCCAGCACTGGAAGGCACTTTTCTGCAGCTACATGCTCCAATGTAAGTCGCATTTATGACCTTCAGTTAAAATGCGGTCTTTCTAGACAGGCGAGATGTATATATACTATTAGTAATCATGTTGTTCTTTGAAATTTTAGAATGTGATGCAATTCCTTCCCTGAGGAAGACTTTGCTTTGACAATAAAGTTGAAACGCGTTGGAAATCTGCTATCGGACGCCATCGTATCAACTTGGGTGGTGTTTGTATTTAGCAGCAGGATGCATCACTTGTTCTTATGTATCTGATATTTTTTGTCTTACAACACTTATCCAAAATATTCACTTATGTGTTCATTTGTATTGTATTGTATTCGCTTTTGTACCAATAAAATTTAATATTTTAATTCAAATTTCTTTTTTTTTTCTTTCTTTTTTTTTTTTCTTTCTGCCACTTCAGTTAACTTAATGCCGAGATAGTTTTCAGATTGATAATCATATATGTCTCTTACTGAGTCACATCATTGTGGCCTTTCAAACTTTTCCTTTACTTTGTGCATTCCATTTATGTGTGATTACAATAGTACAGAGGTGTAACACAAGAGAAAAAAAAAAAAAAAAAAAAAGGAAGAGAAATTAGTAACATCTATTTTATACGTACCGGCCAGCCGGCCGCACTATCTCTTGTTATTACTATACGTGGCTGTGCATTATTGCTTTTCGCCCTAATAAACCTCCCTCCCCCCGCCCCCCAATAACCCACCCTAATTATTCCGAGACACACTTTTTAATCGGGCTATTATTCATTGTTTTCTCTTGGCTTCAGGGTTCTATGCTATATCTAGTACAACTTCTCTGTCTTAGTAGAAAAACAATTGTTCTCGGCGCTAAGATAGCACTGATAAGGAGCATGGCATTGCTTGGTAGGGATGAGCTTCGTGTTCGAGTCGAACCCATGTTCGACTCGAACATCGGCTGTTCGGTCGTTCGCCGAATTGCGAACGATATGGGCCGTTCGCGCCAAATTCGTGTGGCGCGTCACGGCCCATAATTCACTGCGGCATCGCAGTGCATTGCTGGCTGATGATTGGCCAAGCATGCACTATGACCCGCATGCTTGGCCAATCACAGCGCCGTCAGTAGAGAGAGCTGTAATTGGCCAAAGCCAGGGTGGCTTTGGCCAATTATGGCTCAGGGGATTTAGTACACACCCCACACTATATAAGGCCGCCTGCACGGCGGCCCTGTGTAGTGTGTGTTCCGGTGTGCTGAGAGATAGAGAGAGAGAGAGAGACAGTGTCATTTGATTTGAGTTAGATAGATTAGGCAGAACAGTCAGTCAGTTAGCTGCACTTACAGTGTATTGTGTATATATATGCATCCCAGGTGTTGCATATATATATATATACACTGTATTCAGTTTAGCTAGATCCGTTCCTGTTATCTTCTATCTAGACTATTTACATTTAGTGCAGTGTGTCCTGCTCACAGTGTTCAGCTAGATCCGTTCCTGCTATTTACATTCAGTGCAGTGCGTCCTGCTCACAGTGTTCAGCTAGATCCGTTCCTGGTATTTACATTTAGTGCAGTGCGTCCTGCTCACAGTGTTCAGCTAGATTTGTTCCTGCTATTTACATTCAGTGCAGTGCGTCCTGCTCACAGTGTTCAGCTAGATCCGTTCCTGGTATTTACATTTAGTGCAGTGCGTCCTGCTCACAGTGTTCAGCTAGATCCGTTCCTGCTATTTACATTCAGTGCAGTGCGTCCTGCTCACAGTGTTCAGCTAGATCCGTTCCTGCTATTTACATTCAGTGCAGTGCGTCCTGCTCACAGTGTTCAGCTAGATCCGTTCCTGGTATTTACATTTAGTGCAGTGCGTCCTGCTCACAGTGTTCAGCTAGATCCGTTCCTGCTATTTACATTCAGTGCAGTGCGTCCTGCTCACAGTGTTCAGCTAGATCCGTTCCTGGTATTTACATTTAGTGCAGTGCGTCCTGCTCACAGTGTTCAGCTACATCCGTTCCTGCTATTTACATTCAGTGCAGTGCGTCCTGCTCACAGTGTTCAGCTAGATCCGTTCCTGCTATTTACATTCAGTGCAGTGCGTCCTGCTCACAGTGTTCAGCTAGATCCGTTCCTGCTATTTACATTCAGTGCAGTGCGTCCTGCTCACAGTGTTCAGCTAGATCCGTTCCTGGTATTTACATTTAGTGCAGTGCGTCCTGCTCACAGTGTTCAGCTACATCCGTTCCTGCTATTTACATTCAGTGCAGTGCGTCCTGCTCACAGTGTTCAGCTAGATCCGTTCCTGCTATTTACATTCAGTGCAGTGCGTCCTGCTCACAGTGTTCAGCTAGATCCGTTCCTGCTATTTACATTCAGTGCAGTGCGTCCTGCTCACAGTGTTCAGCTAGATCCGTTCCTGGTATTTACATTTAGTGCAGTGCGTCCTGCTCACAGTGTTCAGCTAGATCCGTTCCTGCTATTTACATTCAGTGCAGTGCGTCCTGCTCACAGTGTTCAGCTAGATCCGTTCCTGCTATATACATTTAGTGCAGTACGTCCTGCTCACAGTGTTCAGCTAGATCCGTTCCTGTTATCTTCCTACTGACAGGCAGGCTTGTCTGGTTACAGTATATAAAGCTACCTGAAGAAAATTACAGGTGTTCTTTTTGATCCTATTAGTACCACGGTCAGGCAGCTAGACTATTTACATTTAGTACAGTGTGTCCTGCTCACAGTGTTCAGCTAGATCCGTTCCTGTTATCTTCCTACTGACAGGCAGGCTTGTCTGGTTACAGTATATAAAGCTACCTTAAGAAAATTACAGGTGTTCTTTTTGATCCTATTAGTACCACGGTCAGGCAGCTAGACTATTTACATTTAGTACAGTGCGTCCTGCTCACAGTGTTCAGCTAGATCCGTTCCTGTTATCTTCCTACTGACAGGCAGGCTTGTCTGGTTACAGTATATAAAGCTACCTGAAGAAAATTACAGGTGTTCTTTTTGATCCTATTAGTACCACGGTCAGGCAGCTAGACTATTTACATTTAGTACAGTGTGTCCTGCTCACAGTGTTCAGCTAGATCCGTTCCTGTTATCTTCCTACTGACAGGCAGGCTTGTCTGGTTACAGAATATAAAGCTACCTTAAGAAAATTACAGGTGTTCTTTTTGATCCTATTAGTACCACGGTCAGGCAGCTAGACTATTTACATTTAGTACAGTGCGTCCTGCTCACAGTGTTCAGCTAGATCCGTTCTTGCTATTTACATTCAGTGCAGTGCGTCCTGCTCACAGTGTTCAGCTAGATCCGTTCCTGGTATTTACATTTAGTGCAGTGCGTCCTGCTCACAGTGTTCAGCTAGATCCGTTCCTGCTATTTACATTCAGTGCAGTGCGTCCTGCTCACAGTGTTCAGCTAGATCCGTTCCTGCTATATACATTTAGTGCAGTACGTCCTGCTCACAGTGTTCAGCTAGATCCGTTCCTGTTATCTTCCTACTGACAGGCAGGCTTGTCTGGTTACAGTATATAAAGCTACCTTAAGAAAATTACAGGTGTTCTTTTTGATCCTATTAGTACCACGGTCAGGCAGCTAGACTATTTACATTTAGTACAGTGTGTCCTGCTCACAGTGTTCAGCTAGATCCGTTCCTGTTATCTTCCTACTGACAGGCAGGCTTGTCTGGTTACAGTATATAAAGCTACCTTAAGAAAATTACAGGTGTTCTTTTTGATCCTATTAGTACCACGGTCAGGCAGCTAGACTATTTACATTTAGTACAGTGCGTCCTGCTCACAGTGTTCAGCTAGATCCGTTCTTGCTATTTACATTCAGTGCAGTGCGTCCTGCTCACAGTGTTCAGCTAGATCCGTTCCTGGTATTTACATTTAGTGCAGTGCGTCCTGCTCACAGTGTTCAGCTAGATCCGTTCCTGCTATTTACATTCAGTGCAGTGCGTCCTGCTCACAGTGTTCAGCTAGATCCGTTCCTGCTATATACATTTAGTGCAGTACGTCCTGCTCACAGTGTTCAGCTAGATCCGTTCCTGTTATCTTCCTACTGACAGGCAGGCTTGTCTGGTTACAGTATATAAAGCTACCTTAAGAAAATTACAGGTGTTCTTTTTGATCCTATTAGTACCACGGTCAGGCAGCTAGACTATTTACATTTAGTACAGTGCGTCCTGCTCACAGTGTTCAGCTAGATCCGTTCCTGTTATCTTCCTACTGACAGGCAGGCTTGTCTGGTTACAGTATATAAAGCTACCTGAAGAAAATGACAGGTGTTCTATCCCAGCTTAGTGCAGCTACAGGCCATTAGTATGTCTGGAAGGCCAAGAAGGAGAGGCAGACAGTCACAAGCCAATAAGAGAGGGCAAGCAGGCTCTGTGTCTAGTGCTGGTCGTGGAGACGGTGCATCCTCATCAGCACGTGGCCATGGGACACGCTTGGCCTTTTTTTCGGCAGCTGGCCGTGTTGAGCCGCAACATGCGGAAGACTTGGTCGAGTGGATGACCAAGCCGTCCTCATCCTCCTCATCCTCTCTCACCCATGCCCAGGGTGCTTTGTCTGGCAAAGCAGCGGCCTCTTCCCTCAGCTCAATGTCATCAGTGACTCCTTCCCTAGCTCCACCATGTCCTCATGAGGATTCCCTCGAACTGTTTGACCACAGTGTTGGGTACATGCTCCAGGAGGATGCCCAGCGTTTGGAAGGCTCTGATGATGATACTGAGCTCAATGAAGGCAGTAACATGAGCACGGACAGAGGGGGTGCCCAAGAAGGACAGCAATCTGGCAGTCATGCTCCCCCTGCTGCAGCATACTGCCAGGTTTGCTCCAGTGATGAGGAGGGAGGGGATGATGAGGTCACTGACTCAACGTGGGTGCCTGATAGGAGAGAGGAGGAGGAGGAGGAGGAGGAGGAGGTGGCACATCACCAACTAGGCAGGATGCCCTCCAGGGGCCAGCCTAAGGGCAGCACATTGACTGCATCACACCCCAAAGCTCCACATGTGCAGGGCGCTGCAGTCTCTGCGCGTTATTCAAAAAGTTCTTTGGTGTGGGCCTTTTTTGAGACGAGTGCATCAGATCGCACCGCTGCTATTTGCAACATATGTCTCAAGCGTATCTCGCGTGGCCAAAACATCTCCCGCTTGGGTACCACATGCTTGACCAGACATATGTTGACCTGCCATGCAGTTCGTTGGCAAGCGTATCTAAAAGACCCACACCAAAGAACAAAGACGATCTCTCCTTGCTCCTCATCAGCTGAGATTTCCAACCCCACTAGACCTTCAGTCCTCTCTGAGACCTGCAGTGAGAGGAATGAAGGTGTAGAATTAGGTGTGTCACAGCCAAGTACTTGTGGGCAATCTGCTTTTGGTACACCGACGTCAGATTGTACCAGGCAAATTTCCCTGCCCCAGCTGCTGCACCGCCGAAAGAAGTTTGCTCCCAGCCATCCACATGCCCAGCGGTTGAATGCTAGCTTGGCAAAATTGCTAGCACTTCAACTGCTGCCTTTTCAGTTGGTAGACTCTGCCCCCTTCCGTGAGTTTGTGGAATGTGCGGTTCCTCAGTGGCAGGTACCCAAACGCCACTTTTTCTCACGGAAGGCGATTCCGGCTCTCTACCGGCATGTGGAAGGCAATGTCCATGCCTCGCTGGACAGGGCGGTCAGCGGTAAGGTGCATATTACCGCTGACTCATGGTCCAGCAGGCATGGACAGGGACGTTACTTAAGTTTCACGGCGCATTGGGTGACTCTGCTGGCAGCTGGGAAGGATGCAGGACAAGGTGCAGTAGTGTTGGAGGTTGTTCCGCCACCACGCCTCCAAAATGCTGATTGTGACACACCTCTCTCCTCCACCCCCTCCTCTTCTTCTTCCTCCATGGCCTCTTCCTCGGAACCAGCGGTGCTCCGTAGGCGTTCAAGGGGCTACGCAAGTACGCAGGCCAAAAGATGCCATGCGGTGCTTGAGCTGGTGTGCTTGGGGGACAGGAGCCACACTGGGGCAGAGGTTCTGTCAGCTCTGCAGGGGCAGGTTCAGAGGTGGTTGACGCCACGCCAACTTAAGGCAGGAATGGTGGTTTGCGACAATGGCACCAACCTCCTCTCTGCCCTCCGACAGGGACAACTGACCCATGTGCCCTGTTTGGCTCACGTCCTTAACTTGGTGGTGCAGCGGTTCTTGGGCAGGTACCCGGGCTTACAGGATGTCCTGAGGCAGGCCAGGAAAGTCTCTGTGCATTTCCGCCGGTCATATAATGCCAGTGCTCGGCTGACGGACCTCCAAAAGGAGTTTAACCTGCCCAAGAACCGCCTAATTTGTGACATGCCCACCAGGTGGAACTCGACGTTGGCCATGCTGCAGCGGCTGCACACGCAGCAGAGGGCCATCAATGAGTACCTGTGCGACTATGGCACCAGGACAGGGTCAGGGGACCTTGGTTTTTTTTCCCCACGCCAGTGGGCCATGATCAGGGATGCATGCACTGTCCTGTCACCATTCGAGGAGGCCACGAGGATGGTGAGCACTGACAGTGCATGCATCAGTGACACTGTCCCCCTTGTCCACCTGTTGGAGCACACGCTGCGTGGAATAATGGACAGGGCACTTGAGGCAGAACAGAGGCAGGAAGAGGAGGACTTCCTTAGCTCTCAAGGCCCCCTTTATCCAGACAGTGTTCCTGCGTGCCCGCCGATCACACAGGAAGAGGACGAGGAGGAGGAGGAGGAGGAGGAGGAAGATTGTGCCAGTATGGAGGTGGAGCCTGGCACTCAGCATCAGCAGTCTTTAAGGGATCAGTCCCAAGGAACACATGGACTTGTACGTGGCTGGGAGGAGGTGGCTGCGGACGTTGTTGTCCTTAGTGACCCAGAGGACTCCGGACCGAATGCCTCAGCAAACCTACGCTGCATGGCCTCCCTGATCCTGCAAAGCCTGCGTAAGGATCCTCGTATTCGTGGTATCAAGGAGAAGGACCAATACTGGCTGGCAACCCTCCTTGATCCACGTTACAAGGGTAAGGTTGCGGACCTTATCTTGCCATCGCAGAGGGAGCAGAGGATGAAACATCTTCGGGAGGCCTTGCAGAAAGGTCTGTGCAACGCGTTCCCAGAGACTGGGAGGTTACAAACTCCTGTTTCTGGACAACGTGTTGCTGAGGCTTCGGTCAGTCAAAGAAGGAGCGGTGGAGAAGGTGGCCGTCTGACCGATGCGTTCAGACAATTTTTTGGTCCGCAGCCCCAAGGTATGATCGGTTCCAGCAACCATCGCCAGCGTCTGTTTTACATGGTGCAGGAATACCTAGGGGCAAGATCAGACTTGGACACCTTTCCCACCGAAAATCCTCTGGGTTACTGGGTCTTGAGGATGGATCACTGGCCAGAGCTTGCACAGTATGCAATTGAGCTACTGGCCTGTCCTGCATCCAGCGTTCTTTCGGAACGCACATTCAGTGCTGCTGGAGGCGTGGTAACCGATCACAGGGTGCGTCTGTCCACCGACTCGGTCGATCGGCTGACCTTCATAAAAATGAATCAGTCTTGGATCACCACCAGCTACCAAGCACCTGATGCAGATGTAACCGAATAATTTTTTTTGAAATCTCAGATCCCTTCAAAGACTGCCTATGCTGATGCTGAGTGACTATCCCTGAGTAATTATCCTCTTCCTCCTCAATCATCACGCTGATAGCTTGTAAGAACATTTTTGGTTCTGGGCGCCACCACCAGTGCCTAAGGCACAATTTTTCAGCCCCTGTTTAACAGGGGCGTGTAA
The DNA here is from genome assembly GCA_037952925.1 of Lithobates clamitans. Taxonomy (NCBI): domain Eukaryota; kingdom Metazoa; phylum Chordata; class Amphibia; order Anura; family Ranidae; genus Lithobates; species Lithobates clamitans. The sequence continues at coordinate 462,375 of JBBGZY010001138.1, forward strand.
TTACAATTTTTGATGTAATACTTTGCAGCAGGGCTCGTTCCTGCATTCCAACTAGAGTGTCTGTGAGGGGTTGCAGTGTTGTGGCACCAGCACCAGTGCCTAAGACCCAATTTTTCAGCCCCTGTCTAACAGGGGCGTGTAATTACAATTTTTGATGCAATACTTTGCAGCAGGGCTTGTTCCTGCGTTTCAACTAGAGTGTCTGTGAGGGGTTGCAGTGTTGTGGCACCAGCACCAGTGCCTAAGACCCAATTTTTCTGCCCCTGTCTAACAGGGGCGTGTAATTACAATTTTTGATGCAATACTTTGCAGCAGGGCTCGTTCCTGCGTTCCAACTAGAGTGTCTGTGAGGGGTTGCAGTGTTGTGGCACCAGCACCAGTGCCTAAGACCCAATTTTTCAGCCCCTGTCTAACAGGGGCGTGTAATTACAATTTTTGATGCAATACTTTGCAGCAGGGCTTGTTCCTGCGTTTCAACTAGAGTGTCTGTGAGGGGTTGCAGTGTTGTGGCACCAGCACCAGTGCCTAAGACCCAATTTTTCTGCCCCTGTCTAACAGGGGCGTGTAATTACAATTTTTGATGCAATACTTTGCAGCAGGGCTCGTTCCTGCGTTCCAACTAGAGTGTCTGTGAGGGGTTGCAGTGTTGTGGCACCAGCACCAGTGCCTAAGGCCCAATTTTTCTGCCCCTGTCTAACAGGGGCGTGTAATTACAATTTTTGATGCAATACTTTGCAGCAGGGCTCGTTCCTGCGTTCCAACTAGAGTGTCTGTGAGGGGTTGCAGTGTTGTGGCACCAGCACCAGTGCCTAAGGCCTAATTTTTCAGCTCCTGTTCAACAGGGGCATGTAATTACAATTCTTGATCTAATATTTCACAGCAGGGCCCTGTGAGGGCTTACAGTGTTTTGGCCACAGCAACACCTAAGGCCCAAATTTCTGCTGAGTATATAGGGCAGGACCCTACTTTCAAACATCTAACTTACAAATGACTCCTACTTGCAAACGGAAGGAGACAACAGGAAGTGAGATGAAATCTACCCCTAAGGAAGGGAAATTCTCTCCTGTAAGAGTTAATATGGGAAAACAATTTCTCCTTTCCACTGATGCTTTCCAATCCTTGTTCCACAAAAAAACCCAAATTTTCAAAAAACATTTTTCATTGGGACAAAAAAGTGAGGTGAAATCTTCTGAAGAGGAGGAAAGACGCAAAACAAATGTCACAGGGGTGATAACCCTTCCCTATGTTTTCCAAAAAGCTTAGAAAAGATTTTTTGGCTGGAGCTAAACACATTAAAAATGTTCAAAATTACAAACAGATTCTACTTAACAACAAACCTACAGTCCTTGTCTTGTTTGCACCGCCTGAATACTGCTGTTCAGAGTATATAGGGACCTTTCCTTATTTTAATTTGGGTGCGGGGTTCCCCTTAATATCCATACAAGACCCAAAGGGCCTGGTAATGGACTGGGGGGTACCCATGCCGTTTGTCTCACTGATTTTCATCCATATTGCCATGACCCGACATGACATTAAACCAGCAAGCAGTTTTAAATGAGATTTTTTCCTTTAAAAATGACATTTGGTGCAGGGACTGTTCTAAACATGGGAAACACGCGTCACTTTACAGGCATACTATAGACACCCCCCAGGTACGATATTTAAAGGAATATTTCACTTTTTTTTTTTTACTTTAAGCATCATTAAAATCACTGCTCCCGAAAAAACGGCCGTTTTTAAAAGTTTTTTTTGCATTGATACATGTCCCCTGGGGTAGGACCCGGGTCCCCAAACCCTTTTTAGGACAATACCATGCAAATTAGCCTTTAAAATGAGCACTTTTGATTTCGAACGTTCGAGTCCCATAGACGTCAATGGGGTTCTAACGTTCGTGCGAACTTGCGGTCCGTTCGCGGGTTCTGGTGCGAACCGAACCGGGGGGTGTTCGGCTCATCCCTATTGCTTGGATCCACAGATTCCATAGCTTCACGAACATATTATAATTGCCTAGCCTTATGTAGAATGTCCTTTCGCTCCATATTGTAGAGTTGACAGTTCCAACCCAGGCTTCCGGGGTTGGAGGTATTCTTGATTGCCAGGTTTGTGCTATTAATTTTCTGGCTTGAAACAAGCATCTTGCTATGGCTACGGCTGTGTTTCTATTCCCCATCCTGTTGTTAACGTGGCCCAGCACACAGGTCTTAGGGTCAAGCTCTCAGTTAACTCTAAACGTAGTATTAATTTTCTTTAGAATCTCCGTCCAGTATCTGACAAGTTTTGGGCACCTCCAGACCATATGGATTAGGTCGCCTGTTCGTCTGCATCTGGGGCACTCATCATTAATTCTACGACCAAACATAAACAGCTTTTTTGGTGTATAGTAGGATCTGTGCAGCAACAACAGGTGGGAGGCTTTTTGTGAAGGAGAGACTGACACCTCTGATCCAAATTCGAGAATCCTCTTCCACTGTTCGTCCGTTATCTCCCCCACATCGGCCGCCCACCTGTCCTTTCCCCCTGATAAGCCAGCCTTCGTATTTCTTCTCTTTATTAGTTCGGTATATATCTCTGTAATTAAGCCCTTGGAGGTCTCTGACTCAATTATAGTTTGTAGTAGTGGAATCCTGCACCATGTTGGGGGTTGTCCGCTGAACTGTTTATTCAAGGCATGCCTAATCTGTAGGTAGCTATAGAATGCCTGGTTTGGTATCCCGTACTCATGTCTCAGATCCTCAAAAGATTTCAGAGTGTCCCCTTCATATAATTGCGTCAGCCGGCTTATCCCACATCTTTCCCACGTTTTATTCCTATCAACTGTTAGTAGTTCATGCAATTGTTTGTTGTTCCACATTGGCGAATATTCTGAGATTCCTTTATACCCCATTATTTTCCTAGCTGTCTGCCAAGCCCTAGTGATCATTTTGAATGTCGGGATTTCTCCTTGCAATGAGTCTGCTTCCAGCGCTCCTGCTAGTGAGCTGTGTGAATTCCCCTGTAGAATAATTTTAACATTGTTGCTTCCCCCTCCCTCAGTGGCACATCCACCCAATTGTTGCAACTGGGCTGCCAGGAAATAAATAAACGGTTGGGGAACCCCCAGTCCCCCCTCCGTGTCGGGACGCTGCAGTTTCTGTAGGCCAATCCTGGCCTGCCCTTTTTTCCATATTAGATCCCTGAAGAGGGATTGGATCTTTTGGAACCACTTCTCCCCGATCCAAACAGGGGAATTGTGGAGTAGGTATAACAGCTGCGGCATCCAAACCATTTTTATCAGGTTGGCTCGACCCGCCACAGACAGAGGGAGTCTGCTCCAGGTGTCACATTTTCTCTTGAATTTTGATAAGAGGGGGACCAAATTGTCCTCAATAAATGCACCAGGGTCCTTGGACAGCACAACACCAAGGTATTTCATTTTCCCTGTGACCTTCAATTGAGGTAGACACATTGAAGTAGGATTAGCTAATAGGTCAACCGGTAGTAGCGATGACTTCTCCCAGTTAATAGCTAATCCCGAGAACTTTCCGAAGTCCTCCACTAGCTGCGTCACTTTCTTCAATGAGGAGGTCATGTCCCCAAGGAAGAATATAATGTCGTCTGCAAAAAGCGCTATTCTCTCTTCCCTCTCTTTTCTTTGGAATCCCTGTATTTTAGGTGATGATCTCACTGCTCCCGCCAGTGGCTCCATGGCCAAGACAAACAGCAGAGGAGATAAGGGGCACCCCTGTCTTGTCCCTCTTTCGAGGGGGAAGCTTTCCGAGTATTCGCCGTTTATCTTAAGCCTTGCCCTTGGGTGGTTGTATAAAATTTTTAGCCAACTAATAAATACAGGGCCAAATCCAAACTTCTCCAGCACCCTCCAGGGATATTCCCATTCCAGGCCTTGGCAGCGTCCAAGGACAATATAGCTCTGGATCCCGCGTTATCTGCTGGTACCTGAAGATTCAGATAAGCCCTTCTGATGTTTGTACTGGTGGACCGACCGGGGATAAACCCCGATTGGTCCGGGTGCACAAGTTTCGCAATATATTTGTTTAATCTGGATGCCAGCACCCTTGCGATGATCTTAACATCTGTGCACAGCAGGGATATGGGTCTATATGCAGAAACTTCCGACTGGTCTTTCCCCTCCTTTGGGATCACTACTATATCGGCCTCTGACATCGATAGGGGCAACCTTCCGTCCTTGATCGTCTGCTCCAGCACTTTTAAAAGCTCCGGGAGCAGGACCTCCCCGTATCTCCTATAAATTTCCAGCGGCAGCCCATCCGGACCCGGGGATTTCTGGCCTGACAGCTCCGCGACTGCCTTTTGCAGCTCCTCTAGAGCCAGGGGGGAATCCATCTCTCTCCTATCTCTCTCCGAGATTACGGGCAGGTCTACCCCTTTTAAGAATCCGTCCATCTCGCACCCGTTTGAGCCCCGGCGCGACCTGTACAGATCTCTGTAGAATGTAGAGAAAGTTTGTAAGACTTCGGCGGGATCAGATGTAATCTTTCCAACCGGCGTCTTAATTGAAGAGATGGCTGATGAGGATAGATTAGACTTAATTAAGAGAGCGAGCATCCGGCCTACTTTCTCCCCCTCGCCAAAGTAGTTTTGTTTCTGGAAGAGTCTCTTATTCTCTGCTATTCTATTAATTACTTCTTTATACTCTTGTTGTTTATTGAGCCAAATCTCCTGCTTTTCAGGTGTTGGGTCTAGCACATATTGTGCTTCTGCTTCCATGGCTTCCCTACTGGCCCTCACCTCCCAATCCCTTGATGTTTTCTTTACTATAGTAACCTGTTGGTGTAGCAGTCCCCTAAGGTATGCTTTTAGGGTATCCCACACTACCCCTACTGGTGCTGTACCTTAGTTAAATGTTACAAACTCTTTTAATTTGGAGACTATTTCTGCTGGGTTGCCTATCAGGTCCAACCATAGTGGGTTTATTGTCCACCTTTTCTGGCTAGATCTAATGCTGCGTACACACGGTCGGACTTTCTAGAAAGCTAGGTCCGACGTACTTGCCGCCAGACTTCCGGCGGACTACCGCCGGACTTTCTGAATGGCCGGACTTGCCTACACACGGCCGGACTTTCCGGAATCCGGTCTTTCCGACGGACTTCCGCCGGACTTCCGCCGGTCGACCACGCCCCCTAAAACGTCACAGTCCCAGCATGCCCAGGGACTGTGACATCATATGGGGGCGGGGTCTCCGCCTATATAAGTCACAACGCAGCCCTCAGAGACCAGTCCAGCCGGAGAGAGCGTTGTGTCAACATCTGGGGGAAGAGAAGAGAAGAGAACACAAGAAGCCAAGAAGCCCAGAAGTCCGGACCTCCGCTGGCAATAGAGCTACCTGAAGATAGCGGAGGGGCCGGCCGAAGACCTGGGACACCGGGAGAAGAGGCCGGAGAGCGGAGAAGAACCAACCGGACGCCGGGAGAAGATGAACCGGAGGGACCCCCGAAGACGGAAGAAGACCCCCCCGGAGCTGTTTAATAAATTATTTTAAAAACCTGTGTTGTGTTTTATTACTGACACTTTTTACCTAGGTAAATGGATAGGGGTACCATGTACCCCATACTCATTTACATAGGGTGGGGGGCCGGGATCTGGGGGCCCCCTTATTAAAGGGGGCTCCCAGATTCCGATAAGCCCCCGCCCGCAGACCCCGACAACCAACGGCCAGGGTTGTCGGGAAGAGGCCCTTGTCCTCATTAACATGGGGACAAGGTGCTTTGGGGGGGGGCGCAGGGCGCCCCCCTCCCCCAAAGCACCAACCCCCTATGTTGAGGGCATGCGGCCTGGTACGGTTCAGGAGGGGGGGGGCGCTCGCTCGTCCCCACCCCCTTTCCTGACCGGCCAGGCTGCGTGCTCGGATCGGGGTCTGGTATGGATTTTAGGGGGACCCCACGCCGTTTTTTCGGCGTAGGGGTTCCCCTTTATAATCCATACCAGACCTAAGGGCCTGGTATGCCCCGCGCTCGCCGCAATAGGAAGATTTGTTTTTCCTATTGCAGCGAGCGTGAGATGCAGTAACCTGCTCCTCCGTCGTATCTGGTCCTTCGGACTAGCATACAGACGAACGGGCTTTCCGTCAGGAACTGAGTCCGGCGGAGGTACGACGTAAAGATTTGAAGCAGGCTTCAAATCTAAAGTACGTCGGATTTCCGCAAAAATCCGACCGGAACGGTCCGTCGGAAGTCCGATGGAGACCACACACGGTCGGACTTTCCGCCGGACTTTGTCCGGCGGCGTCCGTCGGACTTTTGCAGGTGAAAAGTCCGACCGTGTGTACGCGGCATAATACTTAGATTTAGGGTTAAGGTCAGGGGTGAATGATCCAATATTCCCCTTGGTCTGTACTCTATATTTCCTGTTAATCGCAGGGCTTCGCTATTGCCCACTGCCATATCAATACGCGAGAGAGTAGATTATGACCCTGAGTAGCAGGAATACTGCCGAGTATTTGGGTTATGAGATCTCCACAAGTCGCACCATCCCACCTCTTCAAGAAGTTGACCTAGGCGCCCCTCTGATACCCTTTCTGCACGGGTCGTGGGCGGGAACCGATCCATGCTGTTATCTAGAACTGCGTTAAAGTCCCCCACCACTATTATAGGAATATCCACCATGCTATCCACAAATTCCAGCAGGTCCAGCATGGTATCCATCTTAAATGGAGGAGGAATATAAACGTTTGCTATCACCAGAGGCCTATTCTCCACAACACAGTTCAAAAAGACATACCTTCCCAGCGTGTCTATCCTGGCTTCCCTACAGGAAAATGAAATATCCCTCCTCACCAAGACACTCACCCCTCTTGAATAGGGATGAGCTTCGAGTTCGAGTCGAACTCATGTTCTACTCGAACATTGGCTGTTCGCAAGTTCGCCGAACAGCGAACAATTTGGGGTGTTCGCGGCAAATTCGAATGCCGCGGAACACCCTTTAAAAGTCTATGGGAGAAATCAAAAGTGCTAATTTTAAAGGCTTATATGCAAGTTATTGTCATAAAAAGTGTTTGGGGACCCGGGTCCTGCCCCAGGGGACATGGATCAATGCAAAAAAAAGTTTTAAAAACGGACGTTTTTTCAGGAGCAGTGATTTTATTAATGCTTAAAGTCAAACAATAAAAGTGTAATATCCCTTTAAATTTCGTACCTGGGGGGTGACTATAGTATGCCTGTAAAGGGGCGCATGTTTCCTGTGTTTAGAACAGTCTGACAGCAAAATGACATTTTGAAGAAAAAAACACATTTAAAACTACCCGCGGCTATTGCATTGCCGACAATACACATAGAAGTTCATTGATAAAAACGGCATGGGAATTCCCCACAGGGCAACCCCGAACCAAAATAAAAAAAAAAAATGATGTGGGGGTCCCCCTAAATTCCATACAAGGCCCTTCAGGTCTGGTATGGATATTAAGGGGAACCCCAGCCAAAATTTAAAAAAAAAATTGACGTGGGGTTCCCCCTAAATTCCATACCAGACCCTTCAGGTCTGGTATGGATTTTAAGGGGAACCCCGCGCCAAAGAAAACAAAAAAAACGGCGTGGAGTCCCCCCAAAAATCCATACCAGACCCTTATCCGAGCACACAACCTGGCAGGCCGCAGGAAAAGAGGGGGGGACGAGAGTGCGGCCCCCCCCCTCCTGAACCGTACCAGGCCACATGCCCTCAACATTGGGAGGGTGCTTTGGGGTAGCCCCCCAAAACACCTTGTCCCCATGTTGATGAAGACAAGGGCCTCATCCCCACAACCCTGGCCGGTGGTTGTGGGGGTCTGCGGGCGGGGGGCTTATCGGAATCTGGAAGCCCCCTTTAACAAGGGGACCCCCAGATCCCGGCCCCCCCCTGTGTGAAATGGTAAGGGGGTACTTACCCCTACCATTTCACTAAAAAACTGTCAAAAATGTTAAAAATGACAAGAGACAGTTTTTGACAATTCCTTTATTTAAATGCTTCTTCTTTCTCCTTCATCTTCTTCTGGTTCTTCTGGCTCTTTTGGTTCTTCCTCCGGCGTTCTCGTCCAGCATCTCCTCCGCGGCGTCTTCTATCTTCTTCTCCTCGGGCTGCTCCGCACCCATGGCATGGGGGGGGAGGCTCCCGCTCTTCTCTTCATCTTCTTCTCTTCTTCATCTTCTTCTTCATCTTCTTCTTCTTCTTCTCTTCTTCCTTCTTCTCTTCTTCATTTCTTCTCCGGGCCGCTCCGCAGCCATGCTGGCATGGTGGGAGGCTCCCGCTGTGTGACGGCGTCTCTTCGTCTGACGGTTCTTAAATAACGGGGGGCGGGGCCATCCGGTGACCCCGCCCCCCTCTGACGCACGGTGACTTGACGGGACTTCCCTGTGACGTCACGGGGAATGCCACAGGGAAGTCCCGTCATGTCCCGTGCGTCAGAGGGGGGCGGGGTCACCGGGTGGCCCCGCCCCCCATTATTTAAGAACCGTCAGACGAAGAGACATCGTCACACAGCGGGAGCCTCCCACCATGCCAGCATGGCTGCGGAGCGGCCCGGAGAAGAAATGAAGAAGAGAAGAAATGAAGAAGAGAAGAAGGAAGAAGAGAAGAAGAAGAAGAAGATGAAGAAGAAGATGAAGAAGAGAAGAAGATGAAGAGAAGAGCGGGAGCCTCCCCCCCATGCCATGGGTGCGGAGCGGCCCGAGGAGAAGAAGATAGAAGACGCCGCGGAGGAGATGCTGGACGAGAACGCCGGAGGAAGAACCAAAAGAGCCAGAAGAACCAGAAGAAGATGAAGGAAGAAAGAAGAAGCATTTAAATAAAGGAATTGTCAAAAACTGTCTCTTGTCATTTTTAACATTTTTGACAGTTTTTTAGTGAAATGGTAGGGGTAAGTACCCCCTTACCATTTCACACAGGGGGGGGGGGCCGGGATCTGAGGGTCCCCTTGTTAAAGGGGGCTTCCAGATTCCGATAAGCCCCCGCCCGCAGACCCCCACAACCACCGGCCAGGGTTGTGGGGATGAGGCCCTTGTCTTCATCAACATGGGGACAAGGTGTTTTGGGGGGCTACCCCAAAGCACCCTCCCAATGTTGAGGGCATGTGGCCTGGTACGGTTCAGGAGGGGGGGGCCGCACTCTCGTCCCCCCCTCTTTTCCTGCGGCCTGCCAGGTTGCGTGCTCGGATAAGGGTCTGGTATGGATTTTTGGGGGGACCCCACGCCGTTTTTATTTTTTTTTTTTTGGCGAGGGGTTCCCCTTAAAATCCATACCAGACCTGAAGGGTCTGGTATGGAATTTAGGGGGAACCCCACGTCAATTTTTTTTAAAAATTTTGGCTGGGGTTCCCCTTAATATCCATACCAGACCTGAAGGGCCTTGTATGGAATTTAGGGGGACTTCCACATCATTTTTTTTTTTAAATTTTGGTTCGGGGTTGCCCTGTGGGGAATTCCCATGCCGTTTTTATCAATGAACTTCTATGTGTATTGTCGGCAATGCAATAGCCGCGGTAGTTTTAAATGTGTTTTTTCCTTCAAAATGTCATTTTGCTGTCAGACTGTTCTAAACACGGGAAACATGCGCCCCTTTACAGGCATACTATAGACACCCCCCAGGTATGAAATTTAAAGGGATATTACACTTTTATTGTTTGACTTTAAGCATTATTAAAATCACTGCTCCTGAAAAACGGCCGTTTTTAAAACTTTTTTTTGCATTGATTCATGTCCCCTGGGGCAGGACCCAGGTCCCCAAACACTTTTATTGACAATAACTTGCATATTAGCCTTTAAAATTAGCACTTTTGATTATTCATGTTCGTGTCCCATAGACTTTAACGGTGTTCGCGTGTTCGAACGAATTTTTTTCCTGTTCGCATGTTCTGGTGCGAACCGAACAGGGGGGTGTTCGGCTCATCCCTACTCTTGAATAAGAGGTGTGAACTGAGTGGTACTGTACTTGAAATTTATTGCTCCAAACATGTAGTTTGGTCTCATTAGTGAGGTGGGTTTCCTGCAGGCAAGCCAGTTCAACACCATAATCCTCCATTGCCGAAAACACAGCTGACCTTTTAGCAGAATCGCCCATACCCCTAATGTTCCAAGAACCTATTTTTAAAGTTTTAAATGACATCAAAGAAGAAGAAGAAGAAAAAAAGCAAAAAAAATAACTCTAAATCCAAAAGGGAAAAAAGAACACCCCAAAAGAAAGAAAAAAAAAAAAAAAAGGGGCAATTCAATCGTATAATTGTGTCTACGGTGCTTGCCATCATCTCTATAATTGTGACAAAAAAAGTGAAAAAAGGGGGAATTGGCGAGGGGCCCCCGCGTCCAGGGACCGCTCCGCTCCCTCCCCTTGTGTTATTTGGCTGTAGATATGGACAACATGTGCAAATATGCTTTATTTTTATGAGCCCCCTCCTCCTATCTACGTGTGCCTTTCGTTCACCCTGGTATCTAATCCTGTGTCTCGCTGTAAACCCCCCTCCCCCCCCAACCTCTACTTGGTCTATCACCATTCCCCCCACCCTTTTTCGTGACCCCCCCACCTGCCTACCTAGGCTAGCCCTGGGGGCTTTGTTGGTGACCTTTTTCCTTCCTCCCATCCATTCAACAAAAAACACTCTGCTTAAGTACAGAGCAAGTATTTTGTGGTTTGCTCCCGAACTCCTCGCCCCCACCCCCCCTCCCACAACCCAGTTCCGAAGCATCAAAACAACACCTTCCAAACTCCTCCCCTCCTCCCTCCCTCCCAGAGCCCAATTCCAAAACATCAAAACAACACTCAAAACATGTATAATTAGTGAAACCCCATCCTTAATCCGTGCTTCCATCTGGTATACCCCCCCCTTCCCCGTGTCATCCGCTATATGCTACAAAAAAAAAAAAAAAAACAGAAATATATATTTTCCTTTCTTTTCCAAGCTTTAACCAGCCTTATTCAACTCATGGCTCTACAGGTCCTTTTTGTTTTCTTCAAGCCATTTTGTAGCCCCTGTTGGTGTATCAAAAAAATAAGTAGCCCCTAGGGCAGTAATGCGTAAGCGTGCCGGATACAGCAGGGCATATTCAATTTTGAAGTTCCGTAGATTACGTTTGATATCCCTAAATTCGGCCCTTCATTTCTGCAAATCTGGGGAGTAATCGGGAAAAAATAAGATTTTAACTCCATTGTGCAAGATATCTCCCATCTCTCTTGCCCTGCACATCAAGGTTGCCTTGTCTTTGTAGTTAAGAAATTTCATAATTATTGGCCTGGGATACCCCCCTGATAATGGGGCTCTCGTCGGCACTCTATGGGCTCTTTCGATAGCAAAGAGGTGAGAAAAAGTCTCTGTCCCAAATATGTCCCTAAGCCATTTCTCCAAGAACTCCTCAGGGTGGGGACCTTCACACCGTTCTGGTAAGCCCACCACCCTCACGTTGTTCCTGCGGGCCCTATTTTCCGTTTCCTCAATTTTGGCTTTATACAGGCCCATCTGCGTTTGCATCGCATTATGCTCCAGCTTCATTGGGGCTAAATCATCCTCCACCTGGCTCAACCTCTCCTCCAGTGCAGTTGTTCTAACAACAGTCCTTTGCAGTTCCTGACTTACTGTTATTAGCTCTTCCTTTAATCCCTTAAGCTGATCGCATAGATCGCTTAGAGAGGCCCTGCATGAATTAATAGCGCATAAAACATCTTTCAGGCTATCAAGGCTATTTCTGATGCGTTTTGTTCAGCGACATTGTTAGTAGCTATTCCCGAGGACTCACCCGCGGAGCTTTTGCTGCTCGCACTTTTTGTGGTATGCATTGCTGCCGATCCCTTTCCTAGCCTCTTCCTATCCCCTGGGCCCCCTACACAGGACTTCTCCTGCTGTTGCTGAGTACTTTTAAGTGGTGATGAAGTAGAGGGGTGCGCAAATTTCTCCAACTTAGCCGCTGCTGCTGCTGCTGCCTGGTTTCCCTTCTCTTTAGATGTACGGGTCGCTTGGGAGCTGGTGTTCTCCTGCTGCTGCAGCTCTTCACCCTTTTTGCTAGTCATACTTTATTATATTAGCAAGGGGAGTATGTAAAAAAGATTTGGCAACCCTTGGACTGATCTAGTTTTTAGTAGTATTGTAATATTGCAGTCCCAATATTGTCCTGCCAAAGTTTAGTCAGCTTTAGGGCTGTCACCCTGCCTAATATGATGGATGGTTCACAGCTGTTAGAGTTTTTGCATTAGCGGTGTATGGCAGGTAGAGCATAGACACAAGAATATTCCGTCTGTCTTTTGCACAAGCAACCCATACGGCTTGACAAGTATATCCGAAGCTTTAGCAGATTTAATTTATAAGCGATAATTGGGCGGTATGAACTCCTAGGGGTAAAGTTTTTGCAGACACTTTAAGGCACCCAGGGACTATCCCCACAGCCTCTGAACCCAGAGCCAAGCACTACACAGGAGAAGCAGTTTTAACGTTGTGCATTAGATCTTTCTGCTCACAGAGTGACTTAAAAAGTAGGTAACACCACCTGAGGATGGGAGGATGAATGGTTAATATTCTCCCCTGCTACTCCTGAACCCAACCTAAACTCAGCACAAGAAATGAGTGATATTTACTCTCAGTGTTATGTCTTTTAACTCCCGAGTATTGTACACCCAGTCAGCAAAACAGGGCACTGAAACACCTAGGTATTATGTGTTGTTTGTTTGTTGTTATTGCAGGAATGTCACATTACCAGGTGTTGAGCCGATCCAAAAATTATCAGTAGTTCTATATTTCTTTAAGCAGCCTCTGACTTACATATTAAAGTCGATAACTGTACATACATACTGTACCGCTCTAGAGGTCTTCAGTTCTATAGCACCATAAGAATAAGAGCTATTTGCCGTTTGTCTCACACCGGAGCATAGCGGAGTGTAGAGGATGACGTCACGCCCGGGAGTTTTCTCTGCGTTCACAGCCCACCATGGAGTGAGGAAATCCAGCGGGGGGAGCGGCAAGGCAAGGCAAGGAATCACCAAGTGCCCTTTTCACGCTCTATCGCTGCATCATCCAGCCCGCAATGAGCCCGCTCCTCCCGGCCAGCCATCCGTGTGTTCGTAGGGGAGAGGGGAGAGGGGGCGAGATAGAGCAAACAGCGTCCTCACTCACACTCTCTCCATGTTGCAGCTCAGCACACACCCGCCCATCCGGTCACGCCCCCTGACATAATTCAAATTTCTGATCATTGCATTGCCTTAAAAATCCCATATTGAGGTACATATTTTATTCTTTTGATAATGTACCCTAGATACCAGGCCTCCTCTAATCCCACAGCACACTTCTTAGGATTGGCTGTCAGATCCTTACCATGGAGGGCGTTAATAACAGCCTGCACTTTAGGTAAGTGGCTCTCCCAGTCTGCACTAAAAATTACCACGTCATCTAAATACGCAGATGCATAGGCTTGGTGGGGTTTAAGGATGTGATCCATCATCCTCTGAAAAGTGGCTGGGGCCCCATGTAGGCCAAATGGCATCCTCTTGTACTGCCAGAGGCCCTCAGGAGTAGGGATGAGCTTCGAGTTCGAGTCGAACTCATGTTCGACTCGAACATCGGCTATTCGCCAGTTCGCCGAACAGCGAACAATTTGGAGTGTTCACGGCAAATTCGAAAGCCGCAGAACACCCTTTAAAAGTCTATGGAAGAAATCAAAAGTGCTAATTTTAAAGGCTTATATGCATGGTATTAAAAAGTGTTTGGGGATCTGGGTCCTGCCCCAGGGGACATGGATCAATGCAGAAAAAGTTTTAAAAAAACGGCCGTTTTTTCGGGAGCAGTGATTTTAATAATGCCTGTAAAGGGGCGCATGTTTCCCGTGTTTAGAACAGTCTGACAGCAAAATGACATTTCAAAGGAAAAAAGTCATTTAAAACTACTCGCGACTATTAATGAATTGCCGGTCCGACAATACACATAAAAGTTCATTGATAAAAACTGCATGGGAATTCCCCACAGGGGAACCCCGAACCAAAATTTAAAAAAAAATGACGTGGGGGTCCCCCTAAATTCAATACCAGGCCCTTCAGGTCTGATATGGATATTAAGGGGAACCCCGGCCAAAATTTTTTTTTAAAAATGACGTGGGGTCCCCCTCTCAATCTATACCAGACCCTTTAGGTCTGGTATGGATTTAAGGGGAACCCCGCGCCAAAAAAAAAATTGTCGTGGAGTCCCCCCAAAAATCCATACCAGACCCTTATCCGAGCACGCAACCTGGCAGGCCGCAGAAAAAGAGGGGGGACAAGAGAGCGGGTTGTGGGGATGAGGCCCTTGTCCCCATCAACATGGGGACAAGGTGTTTTGGGGGGCTACCCCAAAGCACCCTCCCAATGTTGAGGGCATGTGGCCTGGTACAGTTCAGGAGGGGGGGCGCTCTCTCGTCCCCCCCTCTTTTCCTGCGGCCTGCCAGGTTGCATGCTCGGATAAGGGTATGGTATGGATTTTTGCGGGGACCCCACGCCAATTTTTTTTTTAATTTTGGTGCGGGGTTCCCCTTAAAATCCATACCAGACCTGAAGGGTCTTGTATAGATTTTGAGGGGGACCTCACGCCAAATTTTTTTTTAAATTTTGGCCGGGGTTCCACTTAATATCCATACCAGACCTGAAGGGCCTGGTATGGAATTTAGGGGACCCCCCCCACGTCATTTTTTTTTAAAATTTTGGTTCGGGGTTCTCCTGTGGAGAATTCCCATGCCATTTTTATCAATGAACTTTTATGTGTATTGTCGGACCAGTAATTCATTAATAGCCGCGAGTAATTTTAAATGACTTTTTTTCCTTTGAAATGTCATTTTGCTGTCAGACTGTTCTAAACACGGGAAATATCCTCCCCTGTACAGGCATACTATAGACACCCTCCAGGTACGAAATTTAAGGGAATATTACACTTTTATTGTTTCACTTGAAGCATTATTAACATCACTGTTCCCAAAAAAACGGCCGTTTTTAAAACTTTTTTTTGCACTGATCCATGTCCCCTGGGGCAGGACCCAGGTCCCCAAACACTTTTTATGACAATAACTTGCATATAAGCCTTTAAAATTAGCACTTTTGATTATTCATGTTCGTGTCCCATAGACTTTAACGGTGTTCGCGTGTTCCAGCTAATTTTTTGCCTGTTCGCAAGTTCTGGTGCAAACCGAACAGGGGGGTGTTCGGCTCATCCCTACTCAGGAGTGGAAAAGGCTGTCTTATCTTTTGCACGTTCTGTAAGTGGTATTTGCCAATACCCCTTCGTAAGGTCCAGGGTGGTGATATATCAAGCATGTCCTAGACGCTCAATTAATTCATCTACCCTGGGCATTGGATAAGCATCAAATTTTTACACGTCATTTAACTTTGGGAAATCATTACAAAATCGGACGCTTGAATGAATAAATGAATGAATGAAAGACTTGTATAGCGCTGCAAATGCGAACTGAATCGCCTCAAGGCACTTCCATCTGGCTTGGGAATAAGGACGATTGGACTACACCACTCACTATGGGATTCTTCTATTACCTAAAGATCCAACATCCTCCTTATTTCCTCTGAGACTACTTGGCGAAGAGCTTCTGGGATGCAATGAGGTTTTAAGTTAACTTTCACCCCTAGCTCGGTCACAATATCATGCTTTATTACTGAAGTTACCCCTGGAAGATCAGAGAAGAACTCCCTATTTCTTAGCAGAAATTCTTTGGTTTCTTGTTTTTGGCTTACAGACAAGGCCTCAGCGATCTCCACCCCAGGCATGGTAGAAGGACCTGTGGTAGTGATCGCCATGGGTGCTTGGACCATAAGGGATTCTCTGTCTTTCCAGGGCTTCAATAGATTGACATGGTAGATTTGGTAGGGTTTCCTTTTGCCAGGCTCATCTACTCTATAGTTAACTTCCCCCACCTGTTCTACGACCTTGTATGGCCCTTGCCATTTCGCCAGAAATTTGCTCTCCACCGTAGGCACCAGCACAAGAACTCTGTCACCGGGGTTAAAGGTTTGGATCCTGGCGGAATGGTTATAGACTCTAGCCTGAGTCTGCTGAGCCTGTTACAAGTGGGACTTAACAATGGGCATGACTTTTCCAATCTGGTCTTGCATTTGAGCAATATGTTCCACTACACTTTTGAGTGGGGTTGCCTCTTGTTCCCAGACCTCTTTTGCTATATCTAATAGGCCCCTTGGGTGTCTGCGACACAGCAACTCAAAAGGGGAAAAGCCGGTGGAGGCTTGGGGTACCTCCCATATAACAAACATGAGATAGGGCAAGAGGCAGTCCCAGTCCCTACCATCTGCCACTACCACTCGCTTTAACATTCCTTTCAGCCTTTTGTTGAACCTTTCCACTAGACCATCCATTTGTGGGTGGTAGACAGAAGTGCGTAAGTGATTAATTTAAAAAAATGTATATAACTCTTTACTAACCTTTGACATGAAGGGCGTGCCCTGGTCATTTAGCAGCTCCCGTGGAATACCCACACGTGAAAATATAAGAGAAAGCTTTTTAGCAATACTCTTAGCTGAGGGGTTCCTTAATGGGATTGCCTCTGGGTACTGGGTGGCATAGTCCAAGACAGCCAGGATATACTGGTGCCCCCTAGCAGACTTAACCAAGGGACCTACAATATCCATGGCAATCCTGTCAAAGGGCACCTCAATGATGGGTAAAGGTACCAATGGACTCCGGAAACGTGAGACCGGATCAGTCAGCTGACAATCTGGGTAAGATTCACAGTACACTTTTACCTTTTTGTGTAAGCCTGGCCAATACTCTTTCCTTAGTTTTATCCACCCCTAGATGTCCTCCAAGAACATGGGAATGTGCTAGGTCCAGTACCATGCGTCTATGAGGTTGAGGTACTAGCAACTGCTCAAGTCTCTCTCCTCGAATTTCATTGAATCTGTATAACAGGTCAGCGGGTGCATGCGGGCGCCCACAGTATCTCATTCACAAAACGACGTAAAGGTACATCGTTTTGCGCAATAAAGCCGCCCTGCTGCAGTATATATGCGATCAGGAAGTGGTTAAATCATTTTTGTATTATTATTTTCAGGACCACATCTAACTGGTTGTCAAACAGAGAGGGAGCAGGTGGAAGACCCAGTGGAGGAGTGTTCAGTTGTGCTGTTAACATCCTCTATGTGTGTGAGGTAAATGCATATACTGTATCCCCAAGTGGAATGTATGCTTTACCTCCCACAGATGAAAATTACACGTCACACTTTTTTTTGTGTGGGGTAAATGCATATATCCCCCAGCGGAATGTATACTTTACCTCCCACAGAAGATAAAGACAAAAAGACAAAACTATGCTGAGAGACAAAATAAAATAAAACAAAAAGATAAGTTTGAAAAAGTTTATTCAAATACACAGAGATATTTTTTTTTTTTTTAGAAAATGTAAAGCCTACTGATATCAAGTGACCAATACATATTGATCCTGCCAGGACAGTTCACCCTCTGGGGACACAAAGAAATCTGCAAATTGACTTCTGATGCTCATGACCTGTGCAGTGCAATGTACAGTGCCTTGCAAAAGTATTCACCCCCCTTGGCTTTTTACCTATTTTGTTACATTACAGCCTTTGGTTCAATGTTTTTTTAATAGTCTACGTTGGTGAAGTAAAATTAGAAAAATATATACATAAAACTATTTTTCAGAAATAAAAAAATGATAATTGGCATGTGCGTATGTATTCACCCCCTTTATTATAAAGCCAATAAAAGCTCTGGTGCAATTAATTACCTTCAGAAGTCACATAATTAGTGAAATGATGTCCACCTGTGTGTAATCTAAGTGTCACATGTTCTGTCATTACATATACACACCTTTTTGAAAGGCATCCAAGGGTGCAACACCTAAGCAAAAGGCACCACCAACCAAACACTGCCATGAAGACCAAGGAACTCTCCAAACAAGTAAGGGACAATGTTGTTGAGAAGTACAAGTCAGGGTTAGGTTATAAAAAAATATCCAAATCTTTGATGATCCCTAGGAGCACCATCAAATCAATCATAACCAAATGGAAAGAACATGGCACAACAGCAAACCTGCCAAGAGACGGCCACACACCAAAACTCATGGACCGGGCAAGGAGGGCATTTATCAGAGGCAGAACAGAGACCTAAGGTAACCCTGGAGGAGCTGCAGAGTTCCACAGCAGAGACTGGAGTATCTGTACATAGGACGACAATAATCTGTACACTTCATAGAGTTGGATTTTATGGCAGAGTGACCAGAAGACAACCTTTACTTTCAGCAAAAAACAAAATGGCACATTTTGAGTTTGCGAAAAGGCATGTGGGAGACTCCAAAAATGTATGGAGGAAGGTGCTCTGGTCTGATGAGACTAAAATTGAACTTTTTGGCAATCAAAGAAAACGCTATGTCTGGCAAAAACCCAACACATCACATCACCCAAAGAACACCATCCCCACAGTGAAACATGGTGGTGGCAGCATCATGCTGTGGGGATGTTTTTCAGCAGTCAGGACTGGGAAACTGATTAAAGTTGAGGGAAAGATGGATGGTGCTAAATACGGGGATATTCTTGAGCAAAACCTGTACCACTCTGTGTGTGATTTGAGGCTATGACGGAGGTTCACGTTCCAGCAGGACAATGACCCCAAACACACTGCTAAAGCAACACTTGAGTGGTTTGAGGGGAAACATGCAAATGTGTTGGAATGACCTAGTCAAAGCCCAGACCTCAATCCAATAGAAAATCTGTGGTTAGATTTAAAGATTGCTGTTCAAAAGCGCAAACCATCCAACTTGAAGGAGCTGGAGCAGTTTTGCAAGGAGGAATGGGCAAAAATCCCAGTGGTAAGATGTGGCAAGCTCATAGAGACTTATCCAAAGGGACTTGGAGCTAAGTATTGACTTTAGGGGGTGAATAGTTATGCACATTGACTTTTTCTGTTATTTTGTTCTATTTGTTTGCTTCACAATAAAAAAAAAAAAATCTTTAAAGTTGTGGGCATGTTCTGTAAATTAAATGATGCAAATCCTCAAACAATCCATGTTAATTCCAGGTTGTAAGGCAAAAAAACAAGAAAAATGCCAAGGGGCGTGAATACTTTTGCAAGGCACTGTAAGTCCATAAACTGGACATGCTAAGCAGGATTTGGTGGCATTGGTTAACAGGTGCCTCTCTGCTTATCACAAAATACATTTTGGAGTACACAGCAGGCCAGTACCGCTTTGATAGCATTTTCTACATCCAACTGCATGCACAACAGGAGTACATGCCACTTTGCTGTGTAGACACCAAATTTGCACTCAACAACTTGATTGGCATGTCTCTTGCTTGTGGTTCAGTCCATACGCACTTTATGGGCAAATTCGATTCTCAGACAGTTTGAAAGCCTCACCCACCACAATGACCTTCATATAGGCGACGTCCCATGGCAGACTCTCGTAAGATTTGTGCATCACCCTGGCTGCTGTAGGCTATGACATCAACTAATATGAACCGAAATACCGAAGATTTGCATCAGCCAATGCCAATAAGATGATGGAAAATACTTTTTATAACTGAAATAAAGAGATCAGGACTTGGGCGTCCTTTTCACCCTGAGATGTTTGCTGTCAAGGGCTCTGATGCATTTGGCAGACTGTGTCTTCTCTCAAAACTCTTCTGCAATCTCTTCCCACATTTCTTCCCTTGGCTGAGGCATGAGGACATCACACAGCACCACCCAAATTGCCTCCCAAGTTTCACAGTTCAGTTTTGCCACCATGGACACACCCATAAGGAAGTAATGATGTAAGGATGTAAACGTTTTTCCTGTTGCCATAAACCTGGAATACAAAATATTAATATAAAATATATATATATACATACTCCCACTGTACTTTGATTCGTCAGTATGCCTACTTTGCCTAGTAGTGTCTCATGGGATTGGCACAGCAGGGACGAAGGAGTCTAATGGAAGTCTCCATTGGGGGGGTGCTGATACATATAAGGACTCACTCCAATCCAATGGGAGTATCACTTTGAAGGGTTGCTGATCAGTGGCATTGCTACAGGAGGGGCTCATTCACACCATAGTTGCCACTGGTGCTGCTATAAGGTGACTCTGAACTAATGGAGGATGCCGACTGCTGAGTTTACAACCATTATATCAGAGTCACCTTATATCAGCACCCCATCCTCATCCGCTGCCAGGATTCTCCCTGAAAAATGCTATTTACCAGGCTTTGTGAGAAATGCTATGTGCCAGACTTTGTGAGAAATGCTATGTGCCAGGCTTTGTGAGAAATTCTATGTGCCAGGCTTTGTGAGAAATGCTGTATGTCAGGCTTTGTGAGAAATGCTATATGCCAGGCTTTGTGAGAAATGCTATATGCCAGGCTTTGTGAGACATGCTGTATACCAGGCTTTGTGAGACATGCTATATACCAGGCTTTGTGAGACATGCTATATACCATGATCTGTGGGACTGAGCTATATACTCTATCCTGTGATTCTGGGGCTATATACTCTGTCCTGTGATGCTGGGACTATATACTCTGTCCTGTGATGCTGAGCTGTATACTCCTGACACTATGAGTGGAAGCAAGTGGAATATAGGATTCTATAAGGGGTGTGGCTTATGAGAAGTGGGAGGGACCAACTGGGGAGGGGTGGGGTCTGGCGCCCCCCCATCCTAAAGCTTCACCAGCCTCCACTGAGAACAACCATTTCTGCAGCACTCCACCAATCAGGCCTGTATGGTAGAGTGGCCAGACAGAAGCCACTCCTCAGTAAAAGGCACATGGCAGCCCACCTGGGGTTTGCCAAAAGACACCTGAAGGACTTTCAGACCATGAGAAACAATTCTCTGGTCTGATGAAACAAAGATTGAATTCTTTGGTCTGAATAGCAAGCATAGCGTCTGGAGGAAACCAGGCACCACTCATTGCTTGGCCAATACATCTCTATAGTCAAGCATGGATGCTGTGGGGATGTTTTTCAGTGTCAGGAACTGGAAAACTAGTCAGGCTTGAGGGAAAGATGAATGCAGCTATGTACAGAGACATCCTTGACGAAAACCTGCTTCTGAGCACTCTAGACCTCAGACTCGGGTGAAGGTTTATCTTCCAACAGGACAACAACCCTAAGCACACAGGACAAAATAACAAAGGAGTGGCTATGGGACAACTCAGTGAATGTCCTTGAGTGGCTGAGCCAGAGACCAGACTTGAACCCGATTGAACATCTCTGGAAATCTCTGAAAATGTTTGTGCACCGACACTCCCCATCCAACCTGATGGAGCTTGAGAGGTCCTACAAAAAAGAATGGGAGAAACTGCCCAAAAATAGGTGTGCCAAGCTTGCAGCACCATACCCAAAAAAACTTGAGGCTGTAATTGGTGCCAAAGGTGCTTCAACAAAGTATTGAGCAAAGGCTTTGAATACATGTGATTTTTTTTTTTTTATTAAATTTGGAAAGATTTTTTCAAACTTCTTTCAGGTTGTCATTATGGGGTATTGTTTGTAGAATATTGAAGAAAATAATGAACTTTTTACATTTTGGAATAAGGCTGTAACATAAGTAAATGTAGAAAAAGTGAAGCACTGTGAATACTTTCCGGATGCACTGTACATTAAAAAAGGGCGATATTAGCTGAGTGATTAGAAGATTTTCCTCAGGTGATATGCTATTCCCGATCTGGGTGTCTATGTGAGTCATTCATAGCCGCAGCCTCTCCAGACCAGCAGCTCTTTTTACAGGTGGCCACAGACATCCTTGTGAAGTTGTAGAATTTTTCAGGATAATTCCAAAGCTCCACAAACATGTTGGAGAAATATCCCAGGGATAACCACCAAGACATCAAGGGATGAGTACAGTACCAACAACAGCTTCTCTTCTCATCCAATTCTCTCTATATCCTCTCCCTCCACAGCAGAATAAGCAGAATTTCTTCATCAATTTGGTTCATAACAGGATCCATGAATGAGGCCTAGAAATACAGATAGCTAGCTCCCTACAAAACACTCTCTGCTTTCTCCCCTAAATGGAAAAAAGCAAATAAACTGTAATAAATGATCTTTTCCAATGTATTGTGGGCATTGGGGAGTGACAAATTAGCAGAGAGAAGCACTTTGTGATTAAATGCTTACAAAGGCTAACAAGTCTAAATATGTTTAAACGTACGTAAACACCTTTTCAAAATGCAGCTAAAATCCCACATATTAACCTATCAGTATGGAAAGCCAAAGGCATTAATGAGCTTTCTGACCTTTATGATAAGAGTTCTCTTCGGACATTGGAGAATATAAGATCATTACTTGACCCTCCCTTCTAGATTGTAAGCTTGTAAACGAACAGGGCCCTCTGATTCCTCCTGTATTGAATTGTATCTGTACTTTCTGCCCTCATGTTGTAAAGCGCTGCACAAACTGTTGGTGCTATATTAATCCTGTATAATGATAATAATAATAATAATTACCATTTGCCGGTACTTATTTACAGGTTTGTTCATTTTTACTGAAGCACCCACTTCCTTACCTACTCTACTTTACTGATTTCTCCATGATCTGCCTTGATTCAATAGGGGCATCTCTCTATTTTACACCTTATATAGTTATAATGATTGCTTTATCAAGGCTACTACTATCATCAAACGGGAACACAATCTGGGCTCTACATTTACTGACAATGCTTGGCGGAAGGCTTTTACCATCACGTATTCCTCTTCCCACTGTGTTAACCATTGGGAGCTCTATCAAAAATCAATCCATCATTGGTATCTCAAACATTGGTATCTCGGCATACAAACTCTCCAAATTCTACCCCTCTACCCCCCTTTGCTGGCATGAAATTGGTTCCCTTTACCGCATCCTATGGCAATGCAAGTCCTTACGACCCTTCTGGAACAGAATCTTTCAAGTAGTCTCTGACATTGTCGGCTCACTGATCTCCCCAGATCTTGCATTAGCACTCCTCCATATAGGGATACACTAATTTCCCCCCAAAGTTAGAGTAGCACTCATACATTTATTTTTAGCTTTAAAGCTCACAGTCACCAAATTTTGGAACTCAAACCAATCTCCATCCATTTTAGATACTGTCTTCATACTTAATCACCAATGTGAGATACAAAGGCTACTGTCGATTACAAATTAGGCTTTTACAAAATTTTGTACAACTTGGTTCCCCTTATGTTTCCCTACTCCTACTGCCACCCCATTTCTCTCCACCCCCCCCCTCCCCTTGGTTGAGAGACCCCTTACTGTTTGGTTATGCTTCATAGCCTGTTCATCTTATATCATCTATTGGCTAATACCTACATCTGTAAACCTGGATTTGATATGATATGTCTCTCAAAAACTTCTGTATTTCTTTACTTTGTAGTACTTTGAAAAATTCTAATAAGAGTCTATTGGGGGAAAAAATGCAGCTAAAAGCACATTTTTTTCTGTCATTTTTCCATTGACCTGCTCACCTGGACCTGAAATATTTTAAGGTTTGTTTTTTAGTCCAATTTTATGATTTCATTCATCTCATTCATTCAACTGATATATGCTTATTCTGCCTTTGTTCAGCCCCATGCACAGGCAACATTCTTGTTCTCTTTTTTTTTTTTTTTAAGCAAAAATAACGGAAAATTTCCTATCAAATACTTATCATAATTTTCCTTTCCTGATGGACTCCATGGCAGCCTACGTGTGGGTTAAAGTGGATGTAAACCCATTGTCATCTTTTCTAAACTACTGCCATAGGGGTTATCTATAAGGATATACATGCCTCCTGCATGTATATTTACCTGTCAAATGTCTCCCCTCTGTCTGTTATGAGACCCGAAAAACTGCATATTCTGTGGGTGGGTCTGTTGTCTGGAGCTCGGTGGGTGGAGCCGTGATGTCAGTAGACTCCCCACCCACCTCTACACTACCCTTGTCAATATGCATTTCTCCTGTGTATTTCTTACACTGAACTTCTGCTATGATCTCTAACATCCAGTGAAAAGACAGAAAAGTAACCACATGACTTCAGCATGCCAAATCATGGTATGGAACAGCCAATCCTTGCAGAGCTGCTGAAGAAAGGAGTGGGGGTGGGAATTAAAAAATAATGCATGTCTTAGGCTAGTGCACAAGATATGTAAATCACCTGTCACTCACAGCAAGGGGGAGGTTTTGACAAAGTTTTTCTCTGTTTGTCAAGATTTATCTCACTAAACAATAAAAGAGGATTGCTCAGAGCTGGATTAACTCTTTGTGGCAAGACTGGGCTCATATGATAGGAAATCTTATACTCTACATTATGACATCAAAAAAAAAAAAAAATTGGGTTTACATGCACTTTAAGCCCACCTCCTCTCCAATGCTATAGGACCCCATTCCCATAAGTTTGAGCTCACAGCCAGGGACCGCGTTCTGTAACTAGCCAACTCTTGACTGATGGGTGGGAACTCTACTTGCTTTCACATCACTTGATTGGTATGCCCGACTCCGGCCCACTCATCCGGACTGGATGTCACCTAAAGAACATAAGTGCATACGCTGTAGGTCCAACGAGGATGACAAAAAAAAAAGAACGCAGTCCCTGACTGTGAGCTGTAACTTATGGGAATGGGGTCCTATAGCATTGGAGAGGAGGCGGGGTTAACCCACACATAGGCTGTCATGGAGTCTGTCAGGAAAAATAGATTGCAGTAGAAAGAGAAGAAGTTTCTAGTCACAGCCTGGGACTCTTGGGATATTTCTTTAAATTTTGTTGTAGATGCAACTGCTTCAATTATTTTCATTCATCCCATTTTGTACAGGTATCTCATAAATCTGTGCAGACTAATATTTTCCAAAAAATGAAATATTGTACTTTTTATTAAAGAGTCTTTTTCCTGCATGCATTAGTGAACAATGATTTTATCATTCAGTAAGATATTAATGAACATACACAACCCATAAACAGTGCAAATTGTATTATTACACTAGCAGTATCAACACATCAGTGATTGACTTGCTATTACCGTGATCCTATGCATATTCTTATCTGTCTTTACAATAATATAAGCACAGCCCTAATAATTATGGTTATTATCTTTTCCAGTCATTGCAAGCACAGCTTAACAATATGGGAAGTGTATGCAAGCATGTAAGTCTACATATATGCACACCCACACACGCTGACACATAAATATATTGGGTTTAAAAGCACAAGCTGTGCACCAAAATAATAAAATATATTCAACATGCTTCCAAATTAGCTGCATCCTTAAGTTAGGGATAAAAATAAATATAAAGCAATATGTTAGAATTTTACATGCTCAAAATTAAAATTTAAGTAGTTACTGTTATTATGATAAATTGAACAGTGATTAAAATGCTATATGTTCATTTTTTAACGAATTCCCTAGGAATTCCATTAAAAGGCAATAGTAGCCAAGGGGTTAAGCATTATTGTAATCAGATTGCAGTATGCATGATCATGTGGTTAATAGTACATTTTCCATGATTAACTGTCCCTGTTTGTTACAAGCTCCTATTAACATTAACGCTATCTGTGTTGGCTGCGGAGACACACCACGGACCAGTGGAAGATTAATGAATGCAGGTCCGCATGCTGATTAGAATGTGGCAGTTTAATAAACTCTTCCTCCATTAAATTATTTAATGCATTCATACTCATGCAGACTTTTCTGTGGTCAACTTGACCACCTATGTGTTAATATTGGGAATTGGAATGCAGAGGCTGGAAGACATCTAGCTGTATATGAGCTAATTAGCTCTTGTGTCTGATAAATGTGGCAATACCTATGTGTATACATGTTTTAGATCATCACAAACGTTGTCTTCATTAACCGTAATATTCTCTGGAATTAAGAAAATATAGATGATTTTTTTTCTACTTGTTTGACACATCTAGCTGATCGCTTCAGCTATTGCTAGTTAAATATCACAGAAAATTTAAAGTGAACCGTAAAAATAGATGTGTTGTTTAAGATGGCAATGAAATGAAAATTATGCACAGAGCTTAAAAAATTGGGTTCAAATGTGGACACATCCTAATAACAAACATTACAGTCACTGAGGCACACAAATTATTAGGAAGTGGGAAAAAAAAAGTTTGTTCACTGGCAGAAAACAAATTACAACTATACCCTGATTTTTACGATGCCTTTGCATCTACTTGCCAAAGATTTATCTGCATTATAACTTGTGAAAGGTGAGTTAATTACATCGCAGAAGTGAGAGAGGAAGAATTGGTAAAAAGTAAATGGTAAGATCTTGATAACTGCAAAGTGAAGGTTTTTCCAATCCCCACATTCTTATTTTTAGACAAACACATTTAAATGATCAGGTGGGGCTTGTAATTAAATGCATGAGATTATTTTATTTTGTTTTATGTGTGTTTGTTAATGGAATTTCTCAAATACCATTTTCCTAGGCTTAATTTATGGATGCCTTTTTCAGCACCCCCTAAGGAACCATAATGAGTTGTTTCAGGGGTATATCTTGACCTGGAAAGTAATAGATGCATGTGGGATATTGGTAGATCTTGCTGTACATTGCTATGGAATATGTCATATTCATTTTTTCAGCCACAAGCACTCTGTGTCATCTCTAGAAAATCACTTTATCTTAATATGCATGCTTAATCGAGCTGCAATGCTGATGAAAGTTTCCCCAGGGCATAACATATTGGCTACTTGGTATATATTAAATATATATTAAAAAAAACATATATTATTATATTGTAATGTAACATACACATGCCTTTGTATGGTACAATGGACAGATTTGTCTCCATAAGTGCTAATTTTAAAGGTTTATTTGCAAGGTATTGTCATAAAGTGTTTGGGGACCTGGGTCCTGCCCCAGGGGACACGTATCAATGCAAAAGAAAGTTTTAAAAATGACTGTTTTTCGGGAGCAGTGATTTTAATAATGCTTAAAGTGAAACAATAAAATGGAAATATTCCTTTAAATTTCGTACCTGGGGGGTGACTATAGTATGCCCGGGGTTCCCCTTAAAATCCATACCAGACCTGAAGGGTCTGGTATGGATTTTGAGGGGGACCCCTATGCCATTTTTAAAAAAAAATTTGGCACAGGGTTCATCTTAATATCCATACCAGACCCAAAGGGCCTGGTAATGGACTGGGGGGATCCCATGCCATTTTTTTCAAAGACTTTTATCTGTATTACCGGACGCAACAATTCATTATAGTCGCGAGTACTTTTAGATGACTTTTTTTCCTTTAGAAATGTTATTTTGTGCAGGGACTGTTTTAAACTTGGGAAAAATGTGCCACTTTACAGGCATACTATAGACACCCCCCAGGTACGAAATTTAAAGGAATATTTCACTTTTATTGTTTCACTTTAATCACTTCAGCTCCGGAAGGATTTACCCCCTTCCTGACCAGAGCACTTTTTACAATTTGGCACTGCGTCGCTTTAACTACTAATTGCGCGATCATGCAATGCTGTACCCAAACAAAATTTGCGTCCTTTTCTTCCCACAAATAGAGCTTTCTTTTGATACTATTTGATCACCTCTGCGGTTTTTATTTTTTGCGCTATAAATGGAAAAAGACCGAAAATTTTGAAAAAAAATGATATTTTCTACTTTTTGTTATAAAAAAATCCAATAAACTCAATTTTAGTCATACATTTAGGCCAAAATGTATTCGGCCACCTGTCTTTGGTAAAAAAAGTAAGCGTATATTTATTGGTTTGCGCAAAAGTTATAGCGTCTACAAACTAGGGTACATTTTCTGGAATTTACACAGCTTTTAGTTTATGACTGCCTATGTCATTTCTTGAGGTGCATTTTGGAAAGTAGACACCCCAAGGAAATTGCTGAGAGGCAAGTTGAGCCCATTGAATATTCATTTTTTTTATCCCAAGTGATTGAATAATGACAAAAAAAAAAAAAAAATTACAAAAAGTTGTCACTAAATGATATATTGCTCACACAGGCCATGGGCATATGTGGAATTGCACCCCAAAATACATTTAGCTGCTTCTCCTGAGTATGGGGATACCACATGTGTGGGACTTTTTGGGAGCCTAGCCGCGTGCGGGGCCCCGAAAACCAATCACTGCCTTCAGGATTTCTAAGGGCGTACATTTTTGATTTTACTCCTCACTACCTATCACAGTTTTGAAGGCCATAAAATGCCCAGATGGCATAAACCCCCCCCAAATGACCCCATTTTGGAAAGTAGACACCCCAAGCTATTTGCTTTGAGGCATGTTGAGTCCATGGAATGTTTTATATTTTGACACAAGTTGCGGGAAAGTGACAATTTTTTTTTTTTTTTTTTTGCACAAAGTTGTCACTAAATGATATATTGCTCACACAGGCCATGGGCATATGTGGAATTGCACCCCAAAATACATTTAGCTACTTCTCCTGAGTACGGGGATACCACATGTGTGGGACTTTTTGGGAGCCTAGCCACGTACGGGGCCCCGAAAACCAATCACCGCCTTCAGGATTTCTAAGGGTGTAAATTTTTGATTTCACTCTTCACTGCCTATCACAGTTTCGGAGGCCATGGAATGCCCAGGTGGCACCCCCCCCAAATGACCCCATTTTGGAAAGTAGACACCCCAAGCTATTTGCTGAGAGGCATGGTGAGTATTTTGCAGCTCTCATTTGTTTTTGAAAATAAAGAAAGACGAGAAAAAAATTTTTTTTTTCTTTTTTCAATTTTCAAAACTTTGTGACAAAAAGTGAGGTCTGCAAAATACTCACTATACCTCTCATCAAATAGCTTGGGGTGTCTACTTTCCAAAATGGGGTCATTTGGGGGGGGGTTTGCCACCTGGGCATTCCATGGCCTCCGAAACTGTGATAGGCAGTGAAGAGTGAAATCAAAAATTTACGGCCTTAGAAAGCCTGAAGGCGGTGCTTGGTTTTCGGGGTCCCGTACGCGGCTAGGCTCCCAAAAAGTCTCACACATTTGGTATGTGTACCCAGGAGAAGCAACAGAATGTATTTTGGGGTGTAATTTCACATATTCCCATGGCATGTTTGAGCAATATATCATTTAGTGACAACTTTGTGCAAAAAAAAATTGTCTTTTTCCCGCAACTTGTGTCACAATATAACTGTCCTGGCATGCACAACATTTAGAAGCTTATGTCACACATCACCCACTCTTCTAACCACTTGAAGACAAAGCCCTTTCTGACACTTTTTGTTTACATGAAAAAATTATTTTTTTTGCAAGAAAATTACTTTGAACCCCCAAACATTATATATTTTTTTAAAGCAAATGCCCTACAGATTAAAATGATGGGTGTTTAATTTTTTTTTCACACAGTATTTGCGCAGGGATTTTTCAACCGCATTTTTTTGGGGGAAAAACACACTTTTTAAAATTTTAATGCACTAAAACACACTATATTGCCCAAATGTTTGATGAAATAAAAAAGATGATCTTAGGCCGAGTACATGGATACCAAACATGACATGCTTTAAAATTGCGCACAAACGCGCAGTGTCGACAAACTAAATACATTTTTAAAAGCCTTTAAAAGCCTTTACAGGTTACCACTTTAGATTTACAGAGGAGCTCTACTGCTAAAATTACTGCCCTCGATCTGACCTTCACAGTGATACCTCACATGCATGGTGCAATTGCTGTTTTCTGTTTTACTGTTCCTTTCATTTTTTTTAATCATTTTTATTGTTATCTCAGGGATGTATATATTCCCTATGATAGCAATAGGTAGTGACAGGTACTCTTTTTTGAAAAAATTGGGGTCTATTAGACCCTAGATCTCTCCTCTGCCCTCAAAGCATCTGACCACACCAAGATCGGTGTGATAAAATGCTTTCCCAATTTCACAATGGCGCTGTTTACATCCGGCAAAATCTAAGTCATGAAATGCTCGTAGCTTCCGGTTTCTTAGGCCATAGAGATGTTTGGAGCCATTCTGGTCTCTGATCAGCTCTATGGTCAGCTGGCTGAATCACCGGCTGCATTCTTAGGTTCCCTGTTGGGACAGGAGAGCCAGAGAAAAACATGGAATACGGTGGGGGGCATTCCCTCCCACTGCTTGTAAAAGCAGTCTAGAGGCTAATTAGCCACTAGGATTGCTTTTACATGAAAGCTGACCGCTGGCTGAAAAGAATTATACCAAGATGATACCTAAACCTACAGGCATCATTCTGGTATAACCACTCAAAGTCCAGCAACATACCAGTACGTTGCTGGTCCTTGTTGGGCATATATTGTAAACTTTTTTTTCATGCAGCCTGTGGGCTGAACGAAAAAAAGATATTGATCAGTGGGTATGCCCACCATTAGAATACCTCCCTTCATCCACCCACTTCTAATGATGGGCATACATGCACCATTTATATATGCCGAAGCATGGGGGCATCCTTGCACAAAAGGTAGGAGCAAATCGCTTCTCCACCCACTGCTGCCCACACGCTTCGGCATATATGCTGAAGTATGTAACTGTGGTGGTGAAATCACCTCTGACAGCGCTGGAGTCACGGCTTTATGTATCGTGGGAGCAAACGCTGTTGCTGTCAAGATAAATAGATCCGCGCTGCAACTGAATGGCGTACCTGCTAAGTAGGGATGAGCTTCGAGTTCGAGTCGAACTCATGTTCGACTCGAACATTGGCTGTTCGCAAGTTCGCCGAACAGTGAACAATTTGGGGTGCTCGCGGCAAATTCGAATGCTGCAGAACACCCTTTAAAAGTCTATGAGAGAAATCAAAAGTGCTAATTTTAAAGGCTTATATGCAAGTTATTGTCATAAAAAGTGTTTGGGGACCCGGGTCCTGCCCCAGGGGACATGGATCAATGCAAAAAAATGTTTTAAAAACGGCCGTTTTTTCAGGAGCAGTGATTTTAATAATGCTTAAAGTCAAACAATAAAAGTGTAATATCCCTTTAAATTTCGTACCTGGGGGGTGTCTATAGTATGCCTGTAAAGGGGCGCATGTTTTCCTGTGTTTAGAACAGTCTGACAGCAAAATGACATTTCGAAGGAAAAATTCCATTTAAAACTATCCGCGGCTATTGCATTGCCGACAATACACATAGAAGTTCATTGATAAAAACGGCATGGGAATTCAACACAGGGAAAACCCGAACCAAAATTTAAAAAAAAAATGACGTGGGAGTCCCCCTAAATTCCATACCAGGCCCTTCAGGTCTAGTATGGATATTAAGGGGAACCCCGGCCAAAATTTAAAAAAAAAATGACGTGGGGTTCCCCCTAAATTCCATACCGGACCCTTCAGGTCTGGTATGGATTTTAAGGGGAACCCCGCGCCAAAAAAAAAAATACAGCGTGGGGTCCCCCCAAAAATCCATACCAGACCCTTATCTGAGCACGCAACCTGGCAGGCAGCAGGAAAAGAGGGGGAACGAGAGTGTGGCCCCCCCCTCCTGAACCGTACCAGGCCACATGCCCTCAACATTGGGAGGGTGCTTTGGGGTAGCCCCCCAAAACACCTTATCCCCATGTTGATGAGGACAAGGGCCTCATCCCCACAACCCTGGCCGGTGGTTGTGGGGGTCTGCGGGTAGGGGGCTTATCGGAATCTGGAAGCCCCCTTTAACAAGGGAACCCCCAGATCCCGCCCCCCATGTGAAATGGTAAGGGGGTACTTACCCCTACCATTTCACTAAAAAACTGTCAAAAATGTTAAAAATGACAAGAGACAGTTTTTGACAATTCCTTTATTTAAATGCTTCTTCTTTCTTCTATCTTCCTTCATCTTCTTCTGGTTCTTTTGGCTCTTCTGGTTCTTCCTCCGGCGTTCTCATCCAGCATCTCCTCCGCGGCGTCTTCTATCTTCTTCTCCTCTCATGTCATTTTTAACATTTTTGACAGTTTTTTTCCTTTTCTTTTCCTGCGGCCTGCCAGGTTGCGTGCTCGGATAAGGGTCTGGTATGGATTTTTGGGGGGACCCCACGCCGTTTTTTTTTGGCACGGGGTTCCCCTTAAAATCCATACCAGACCTGAAGGGTCTGGTATGGAATTTAGGGGGAACCCCACGTCATTTTTTTTTTAAATTTTGGCAGGGGTTCCCCTTAATATCCATACCAGACCTGAAGGGCCTGGTATGGAATTTAGGGGGACTCCCACGTCATTTTTTATTTAAATTTTGGTTCGGGGTTTCCCTGTGTTGAATTCCCATGCTGTTTTTATCAATGAACTTCTATGTGTATTGTCAGCAATGCAATAGCCGCGAGTAGTTTTAAATGGAATTTTTCCTTCGAAATGTCATTTTGCTGTCAGACTGTTCTAAACACGGGAAACATGCGCCCCTTTACAGGCATACTATAGACACCCCCCAGGTACGAAATTTAAAGGGATATTACACTTTTATTGTTTGACTTTAGGCATTATTAAAATCACTGCTCCTGAAAAACGGCCGTTTTTAAAACTTTTTTTTGCATTGATCCATGTCCCCTGGGGCAGGAACCAGGTCCCCAAACACTTTTTTATGACAATAACTTGCATATAAGCCTTTAAAATTAGCACTTTTGATTATTCATGTTCGTGTCCCATAGACTTTAACGGTGTTCGCGTGTTCGAGCAAACTTTTTTCCTGTTCACATGTTCTGGTGCGAACCGAACAGGTGGGGTGTTCGGCTCATCCCTACTGCTAAGCAAATGATGGTTAACAATAAAACAAAGTAACATTACAGTATAACAGTAAGACTTACCATACCTGCAAAGCAAATACAAAAAAAAACATAGTAAAAAATAAAACATTTAACGCAACCTGTGCCTAAAATATATATATGCCGAAGCATGGGGGCATCCCCCCGCAAAAGGTAGGAGCAATTCGCTCCTCCACCCACTGCTACCCCACGCTTCGGCATATATGCTGAAGTATGTAACTGTGGTGGTGAAATCACCTCAGACAGCGCTGGAGTCACGGCTTTATGTATCGTGGGAGCAAACGCTGTTGCTGTCAAGATAAATAAATCCGCTCTGCAGCTGAATGGCGTACCTGAAAACAAAAAAATGGTTAACAATAAAACACAGTAAACAGTAAATTATAAAAAAAAATGCATACCTTTAAAGCAAACATGATAAAAACATAACAACAATAAAACATTGCAGAATAGAATACAGTAAAAAAGAGCAGAACAACAGAGAGAGAATAGAGAGAGAACAATAAAACGACAACTATTTTTGTTTTTTTTATTATATATATTTTTTTGTGTTTTTTTTTTACTTTTTTGTTTTGTTTTTTTTTACACTTTTTTTGTAACTTTAACTTTTGTAACTGGTACCAGGTTTGGGTCACTCAAAATGCGATGGCATCTTGGGAGACCCTGTGAAAGTGTGTCCTAGTCTGTGCAGTGCTGTACCCTACGCTAATACTCAACTAGTGTATGGTAGCATTCAAAACATTCACCAATGCAAAGACCAGGATTGTCAGGACAGGAGGGACAATAATACCAGGTGTCACGCCTATATCCGCGCTTGCTGCAGACACGACATCTTTTTGGGGGGCTTGTTGGGTAGGGGTACTCAGGAGGACATAAAGAAAATTCCTCTCATGCAGCCGGCTTAGTGCATTTGGTTGGGAAAGGTGAGGTGGAGCACCGTCTAGAAAACAGAAGGGCTCTGATGATCTCTTCCTGGAATTTAAGCAAAGCCAATTGAAATAAATAAACAGACACTTTTTTGTACCAGAGTCTGGCCTTACGGGCAACTAGGTACGGTGCCAACAACTGGTCGTTGAGGTCCACCCCTCCCATGTTAAGGTTATATTCGTGGACACAGAGGGGTTTCTCCAAAACACCAGTCACCGTAGTAATTTGGACTGTCGTGTCTGCATGAAGGGAGATAAAAATGAAAACATTCTTATTATTCCTCCACTTCATAGCGAGCAAATTATTACACTGCAAGCAGGCTCTCTCCCCCAGCCTAAGAGGGGAATCTACAAGCCGCTGGGGAAAGCCCCGGCGATTGGGTCGCACGGTGCCACATGCTCCAATCTGATGATCAAAAAGATGACTAAAAAGTAGCACGCCCGTGTAATAATTGTCCACATACAAGTGGTACCCCTTTCCGAATAAGGGTGATACCAAGTCCCACACAATCTTGCCAGCGCTTCCTATGTAGTCAGGGCAGTTTGTCAGCTCTATGTGACTATCTTTTCCCTCGTAAACCATAAAGCGACATGTATAGCCTGTGGCCCTGTCACAGAGCTTATACATCTTGACCCCGTATCTGGCACGCTTGCTGGAGAGGTACTGTTTGAATGACAAGCGACCAGAAAACTTAATCAGGGGCTCATCAACGCAGACAACTTGATGGGGAGTAAACAAGTCTGCAAAACATTGGTTGAAGTGGTTTACGAGGGTCCGATCGTATTCAGGATCTCCACGAGGACGACAGAGTTCATTGTTGTTGAAGTGCATGAATCGCAAAATCTGCTCGTATCGTGCCCTGGCCATGGAAGCAGAGAACACAGGCATATGGTGAATTGCGTCAGTGGACCAATATGACCGCAACTCACTCTTTTTGGTTATGCCCATGAGGAGGGAAAGGCCCAGAAAGATCTTCAATTCGGAAACCGTAATTGGTTTCCTATCTCTGGCAAGGGAGGACTGGGGAATAATGGCGATGTGTTGACCAGCGTACAAATTGCTTTGGTCCACAATAGATCTATAGAGATCTTCGGTGAAAAACAGCAAATAAAAATCCAGTGACGTAAAATCAACTGTTTCCACCTGAATGCCGGGGTTGGCCAATGAATGGGGGGAGTATGGGTGCTGCAGAAGTAGTGGGTTCCCAATTCGGATTGGCGAATGCAGCAGGAAGGGCACTATGGGCACGATGGGCCTGTGTTTGTCTTCTTGATAGCAGCCGGACACTACTTGTGCTTTCCACCTCGCCAGCTTGAACTGCACTTATGGGACTCGCCACGTCACCAAGTGTTACTGCAGTGCTGGATGTATGACCAGGGTGTACTAGGCCGCTGGTGCTTGCCAGTTCACCAGAAGGAATAGCGGCGCTAGTACTTCTCTGCTCCATATAAGGGACCTGTGGTTCTTGCACATCAAGAACAGAAGAAGAAGTTTGGGGTCTGGTACGCCTGACCTTGGCAGGGACCACAACTCTGTCGTCAGAGCTATCTGTCAAGGAGCCACTGTCGTCTACAGGATCGTATTCTGAGCCTGAATCTGACAGATGAGTGACTGCCTCTTCACTATTTGTCATGCTCAGAAACGTGTAGGCCTCTTCACTAGCGTACCTTCGATTTGCCATTTTGGGCTCTAAATTTAGTGGTACACTAGTGAGACTCACAGGCAAAAAAGCTCCTGACTGTTAGCGACTGTATCAAAACACTACCAACAAAAACTGTTAGCGATTGCAGGGATCAGGCCTGACTCTGCGAACGCTGCAGTTATGTGTGTTTAGTGTTTTGTAAGTGACAGTGATCGATCGATACTGCACTTAGGTGGGCTGGGTTGGGCTGGGCCGAGGGGCAACACGCACGTGCTAGCAGGTATCTGGGCTGATCCCGCTAACACTGTGTTTTTGGGAACCCTAAACTGCTGGGGACGCTAGTATAGATCTGATCGGATCAGATATTGATCCATTCAGATACTATACCACTAAGGGAGGTGTATGCTGCGTGCGTGGGTGTTAGCGGTGCTGGCGCTAACCTGACGCTGCCTGGGGCGACGCAGACCTTATCTGACCCTAAAACTTAACTTATATCACCACCAGGCTATTAGGGGGTTCAACCTTTATAAGGTAATAAACGGCGGGTGCCCTGAAACTATAATAAACAAACTAACTAATCAGTGTCATCCGTAACAGTTATACGGTGATCACTGGTGAAAGGGTTAACTAGGGGGCTATCAGGGGGTTAAAATATTTATTAGGTAGTATATGGGGGTCCTTGTCGCTATAAAACACTGACAGCAAATCTATATACTTACTTCCCTAACTAGCGTCACCTGTGACACTAATACAACGATCAGAAAAACGATTGCTTATTGACACTGGCGACGGGGGGTGATCAAGGGGTTAAAACTTTATTATGGGGGGTTAAGGGGGTACCTCAGACCTAAAGGGGGCTAACCCTAACTGACCTACCACTTATAACCTTCACAAACTGACACTAATGCAAAAAAAAGTTGGTATTGGTATCACTGTGACAGGGGGTACAGGGGGGTGATCGGGGGGTGATGGGGGGTGAAAAGTGTGCCTGCGTGTTCTACTGTAAGTGTAGTGTTGGTGCAAACTCACATTGATGTCTTCTCTCTTCGGTGCCGGAACGAAAAGACCGGCTCGAGAAGAGATGACATCACTTCCTCTGCTGCTGTTTATATTATAGCAGCAGAGGAAGATTGTCATTTGTTGGGAGTGATCGGGAGGGGGTGGCCACGAATGAGTGGCCTCCCCCTCAGCCTATATCACTTCCCTAACGAAGCCGACCGCCTCGGGCACCTGGGGGGGGCGCGATGTGCCCTGGGGCAGGACCCAGGTCCCCAAACACGTTTTATGAAAATAACTTGCATATTAACCCTTAAAATTAGCACTCAAAATTTTTCACATTCGTATCCCATAGACTTTAACGGTGTTCGCACAAATTTTTTGCCTGTTCGCATGTTCTGCTGCGAACCGAACCAGGGGATGTTCGGCTCATCCCTAATAGTATTCAGGGTCGTAAATAAATATTTTTCGTTGGGAGGGGCTTGAGTGCATATCACACAAAAAAAGTGCTTAAAAAGTTCACCTTTACAAAAAAACATGCCTATGCAGGTAAGGGATGTTTGTAGATAAAAACAAACTGTGCGACTCTGACTAAAAATTAATAACACCCTTCCTATAGGTGTAGGTAATTTACATACTTTATGAAGCCTGACTGGAATACCCCCAGGACGTTGCTAATTACGCCCAGGAGGTTGCTAGGTGAGGCCTAGTCATCACTGCTCACCTCCATCATCACAAGAGTGGGCTCTTTCTCTGACTCAGACCCCCTCACATACTCTTTCTCTCCCCTGATGCAGTAGCTCTGAGCTCAGCATTTGAGAGTTTACTCCTGTTATGGTGGAGGTGAGCAGTGATGACTATGGATTGTCCCGATGTTCGCAGAACAAACAAACATATGGACCGTTGGCGGCAAATTCGAGTGCCGCGGAGCGCCCCATAATGCACTGCAACTGAACTACATGCTTTGGTCAATCACAGCTGTGAGAACTGTGATTGGCCAAAGGC
The DNA here is from genome assembly GCA_037952925.1 of Lithobates clamitans. Classification (NCBI taxonomy): domain Eukaryota; kingdom Metazoa; phylum Chordata; class Amphibia; order Anura; family Ranidae; genus Lithobates; species Lithobates clamitans. Next base: position 499,491 of record JBBGZY010001138.1, read on the forward strand.
AGGGTGCCTTTGGCCAATCATGGCTCGGGGGCTAAGTCCACGCCCCATACAATATAAGGCTGCTTACACGGCAGCTGTGTATAGTGTGCATTAATGGAGAGAGAGATTGAGAACTTGAGCTAGATTAGGCAGGTTAGTTAGTGGCGTGCAGGCAGTTTAGTATAATATATTTATATATATAATGTGTAGTCAGTGTAGAATATATATATACAATGCAGGCAATATATATATATATATATATATATATATATATATATATATATATATATATATATATACACACACCGTGTAGTATACAGTCATGCTCAAAAGTTTGCATACCCTGGCAAAAATTGTGAAATGTTGGCATTAATATTGAAAATATGATATGACTGATCATGTCAAAAAACAGTTTTTTATTTAATGATAGCAATCACATGTAGCCATTTATCATCTCATAGTTTTTTGGGTTCTTTTTAATCATAATGAAAACAGAAATCACCCAAATGGCCCTGATAAAAAGTTTACATACCCTGGAATGTTTGGCCTTGGTACCGACACAGAAGGTGGCACACACAGGTTTAAATGGCAATTAAAAGTTAATTTCCCACATTTGTGGCTTTTTAAATCACAATTAGTGTTTGCGTATAAATAGTCAACAATAAGTTTGTTAGCTCTCACATGGATGCACTAAGCAGGCTAGACACTTTAGAAATATAATTTTGCTACGGCACTGTTCTACACATCACACAAATGAGCCACTTTACAGGCAGACTAAGGCGACCACCAGGCATGATATTGAAAGGAATATTTAATTTGTACTGCTTCACTTTAAGCATTATTAAAATCACTGCTCCTGAAAAAATGGTTGACTAGATGTACACTTTTTATAACTTGCTGTGACATTGGGTATTGTCGGGTACCACGCAGGGGTTTACATGTCATTCAAACAAAACTGAAAATGCAAGCCCACCTGGCTACTCTTTAACAGCACCTGGCTACTCTTTATAGGTACTGGTAACTCAGATCAACAGATCCTCCAGGCCCACGGTCTTGGGTGCACACAACTTTGGGCTCCTTAAAGCTTCAAGCCCCTCAATGCACACAGCTTCTGCGTCCTTTAACTCACACAGCTTTGAAGCCCTTCAACGCACACAGCTTCTGGCTCCTTGGACACACACAGCTTTGAAGCCCTTCAATGCACACAGCTACTCAGCAATACTCATCCATGCTCATCCATCCATCCATCCATACTCAGCAATACTCATCCATCCATACACAGCCAGCCATCCATGCTCAGCAATACTCATCCATGCTCAGCCATCCATCCCCAATCAGCAATACTCATCCATGCTCATCCATCCATACTCTCATCCATACATCCGTACCCAGCAGTACCTGGCCATACTCAGCCGTACCCGGCCGTACTTAGCTGTACCCAGCCATACTCAGCCATACCCAGCCCTACCCAGCCGTACCCAGCTATACTCATTCATGCTCAGTCATCCCATCCATACTCAGTTATCCTCATCCACTGCTCATCCATCCCCATTCATGCTCACATTCATGCCACATCCATGTGTTTTCATTTTCTTTACACATTTTCCAGAAACTTGTAGAAAAAAATGACATGTTCAAAAGACTCACTATGCCTCATAGATTATACGTTGGGTTGTTTTCTTTCCAAAATTGGGACATTTTTGGGGCGTTTCCATTGTCCTGGTGCTCCAGGGCATTCAAAACTGCAAGAGGTAGTCAAGAAATTATATGTGTAATTTATGTTCCAAGAACACCTGACGATGCTCCCTGCATGTTGCGCCTCTGTATGTGGCCACGTTGTGTAAAAGTCTCACACATGTGGTATCACCATACTCAGAAGGAGTAGTAGAAGGTGTTTTGGGGTGTAATTTGTGCTATGCATATGCTGAGTGTGAGAAATAACCTGCTGGTATAACAATTTTGTGAAAAAAAAAGAAATCTTGATTTTGCAAAGAATTGTGGGAAAAAATTACAACTTCAAAAAACTCACCATGCCTCTTAATAAATACCTTTGAATGTCTACTTTCCAAAAAGGGGGGTATTTGCACTTTCCTGGCTTGTTAGGGTCTCAAGAGATGAGATAGGCCATCAGTACTTTAGGTGTGATCAATTTTCAGAGATTGGCACCATAGCTTGTGGACTCTATTACTTTCACAAAGAACAAATAATATACACCGATTTGAGTTATTTTTACCAAAGAAATGTAGCAGTATAAATTTTGGCAAAATTTTATGAAGAAAAATGGAAACTAAGAACAATGCATTTTTTTACAGAATTAAATTAAAAAACCCAGAAGTGATTAAATACCACCAAAACAAAGCTCTATTTGTGTGAAAAAAGGACATACATTTCATATAGGTACAGTGTTGCATGACTGAGTAATTGTCATTCAAAATGTGGGAGCAACGTAAGCTAAAAATTGGTCTGGTTAGGAAGGGCGTTTATGTGCTCAGTGGTCAACTGGTTAAGCATTATTAAAATCACTGCTCCCGAAAAAACTGATGTTTTTAAAACTTTTTTTGCATTGATATGTCCCCTGGGGCAGGACCCGGGTCCCCAAAAACTTTTTATGACAATAACTTTCATATAAGCCTTTAAAATTAGCACTTTTGGTTTTTCATGTTAGTGTCCCATAGACTTTACGGGGTTCCGCGGCTTTTGAATTTGCAGCGAACACCGTTCGGCGAACACCGAACACTTGTTCGTGTTCGCCAAGCGTCCAAACAACCAAAGTTCAGCCCGAACTTATGCTCAGGCCGAACTGTTCGCCCATCCCTAGTGATGACTAGGCCTCACTTAGCAACATCCTAGTAGTACTTAGCATAACGTACAAAGTATAGGGGCAAGGGTTCATAAGGCATAGACTGCAGGGGTGTCAGGTCACCTGTATCCAGGTGACAGATGCACCCCGTTGGGATCAGGAGTGCACCGCAAGGTAGTGAACCCTACGGCCGACTGCTGCGGATTGAACCCTGGGAGGTTCAGGAAGCAGGTCTACTGGATCACTGACACAGATCCCACTGGGAGCTAGAGCATAGATTCCCCAGGGCGCGGAGTCTAAGAGCCAGCAGGTGATCACCAGAGCCTTTAATGGTAAGGATGGACTGAGATGCAGTCTGGCTCCAGGTCGCGGCCCCCAGGGTCTCACAGCTCACGCTCACAGTAGACTACAGGAGAAGAGGAAGGAGGCAGCAGGCTGGAACAACAAGGAAAGTAAGGGACAAGCCAAGGTCGGGGCAACAAGCAGACAAGGTTCAGGGTCACAGGCAAACAGGGATGGTAGGGAACACGCCAAAGGTCAGGGTCACGAGCAGACAGGAATAGTTAAGAACAGGCCAAAGTCGGTAACAGGAATCAGACGTAGGAAACACAGCAAGTACACACAGAGGCTAACACACAATGGTTGATCAGCCCTGCTTGCTTGCAGTGCACAGGTTAATATAGGGTTCCCTGATAGGGCCTGGGGTGGGGCCATGCTTAGAGGAGAGGTTACAAAAGCAGTCAGGTGAGGGTCAGCTGGTCTCTAGAGATGAACACATGGAGACAGGTATGCTGATCGACAAACTCTATTGCATAACCATGACAGTACCCCCCCTCTTAAGACCTCCCTCTCCCCCGCCTGTGCCCAGGCTTAAAGGGAAACTCCAGATGGAACCTCCTCAATAGACGAGGAGCAAAGACCTCAGATGCAGTGATCCAAGACCTCTCCTCAGGACCAAATCCTTTCCAATGTACGAGGTACTGAAGAATGCCTCTACGGCGCCGGGAATCGAGAACTTGACTAACCTCGTACTTAAGATTATCCTCAGAGACCGAAACTGAGGTAGGGAGAGGACGAGAGGACTTATTGAGGGATAAAGGCTTCTTAGGAATGGGTAAAGGCATAAGAAGACCATCAGGAGTCTGAGCAGGGTCCCCCAGACCCTTAAAGATGAGCTGGACATCCAACACAGGATCATTAGACTGGGCAGAATTCAGTGGATCCCTGAGGCCAGGTTGTTTAGAAAGTGATGTGTCACAGAAGTCAAGCTGGATAGCTTCACTGGGCATAGTCTGAACTGGTGCAGAGGCCGACTGAACAGCATTGCCAGGTGCAGCGACCACCAGAATCGCATGACAGGGCGTAGTGACTGTGGAACTGGTAGACGAGTCAGCCTGGGTGTGCGTCCAAGGGGTTCCAGGAACAGGCAAAGGTAAATGACCATGCAAACTGAAGTGAATGATCGGCTCAAGTTTACAGGTGGGCTCCTCATCCAGAGTGCCACATGACCCAGAGAGTGCCTCAGCCCGACTATTGCAGGAGACATTCCAGAAATCGCTATATGCAGCGGGAAGAGCAGAAGATACTGGGATAGTGGCAACAGGAAGTTTCTCTTTTGGGGTAACTTTGAGTAGGCAGGAAGAGGAACAGGAGGAACCCCAAGCCAGGATCCTTCCAGCAGTCCAGTCAATTTGTGGAGAGTGGAACCGTAACCAAGGAAGACCTAATATGATAGGAGATGAAGCTTTAGGCAAGACAAGGAAGGATATCCACTCCTGGTGGAGTGTCCCTACCGACATCTTAACAGGAAGGGTCTGGAAGCAGATAGGGCCCCCTGGGAGAACAGTGCCATCAATCGCCAAGACCACCAATGGCGTTGAAAGGGGCAAAAGGGTAAGTCTCATGGAAGATGCAGCTTCCCAATCCATGAAATTGCCAGCAGCTCCAGAATCCAGATGTGCCGAGACCGAACGAGAGGAAGCGCCGACATGAAGGAACACAGAAAGAAAAAGACGAGAAGGTGAAGGTGATACTTCAGGGTCTAATACTCCACCTTCCACACGTATTAGCCCCGATTGTTTTTCCGGACGAAGAGAACAAGTGTCACGAAAATAACCTTTGGCCCCACAATAAAGGTACAGGCCCAAAGTTCTGTGCCTAGCCTGTTCTTCAGGAGACAACTTGGTCCAGCCCAGCTGCAAAGGTTCCTCAGTGGGTAGGGGGTGCTCCTCAGACCGAAGAGAAGGGACTGGGAGCTCAAGCTGCCTAAGGAACGGGGAGTTCTGGCGTCTTTTTTCCAGGGCCCTCTCCTGAAAGCGAATATCGATCTGGTTACACAAGGTGATGACACTGTCCAGATCAGCAGGAAGGGATCTTCCTGCTAATTCATCCTTCACTCTATCAGAGAGGCCATGTAAAAAGGTTGCAACTAGGGCCTCATTATTCCAGCTCAATTCAGCTGTGAGGATACGGAACTGAAGAGCATACTGTCCCACAGAAGCGGACTCTTGACGGAGACGTAAAAGAGCTCTAGCTGCTGAGGAGACACGACCCGGTTCCTCGAAGATATTCCAAAAAAGTTTCAAGAAATCAGACAGGCTAGAAACCACTGGATCATTCAGTTCCCACAGAGGGGCAGCCCAAGCTAGCGCCTCGCCGGACAGAAGGGATATAATATAAGCTACTTTTGCCCGATCGGACAGGAAGTTTTGGGGCTGAAGTTCAAAATGAATCGTGCACTGGCTAAGGAACCCCCTGCAAGCCTTGGAGTCCCCAGAGAAACGGGCCAGAGCTGGCAGTTGTAATGAATGTGTGGCTGCGACTGGTGCGATAGGTGCAGCAGCAGATAGCGGTTGAGGTTGTTGAACCGGGGGTCCTAATGAGGCCTGAACCTGTTCAAAACGGGATGCCAAATCCTGAAGGAATCGCATCACTTAGGTCTGATGCGATTCCCGGGTCTCAAGTCTGCGAACTAAGCCCGGCAACGGATCATGTGCGGGTAGCGGCACATCAGCCGGGTCCATGGCTGATCAAACTGTCAGGTCACCTGTATCCAGGTGACAGATGCACCCCATTGGGATCAGGAGTGCACCGCAAGGTAGTGGACCCTACGGCCGACTGCTGCAGATGGAACCCTGGGAGGTTCAGGAAGCAGGTCTACTGGATCACTGACACAGATCCCACTGGGGGCTAGAGCATAGATTCCCCAGGGCGCGGAGTCTAAGAACCAGCAGGTGCTCACCAGAGCCTTTAATGGTAAGGATGGACTGAGATGCAGTCTGGCTCCAGGTCGCGGCCCCCAGGGTCTCACAGCTCACGCTCACGGTAGACTACAGGAGAAGAGGAAGGAGGCAGCAGGCTGGAACAACAAGGAAAGTAAGGGACAAGCCAAGGTCAGGGCCACAAGCAGACAAGGACAACAGAATGCACGCCAAGGTTCAGGGTCACAGGGATGGTAGGGAACACGCCAAAGGTCAGGGTCATGAGCAGACAGGAATAGTTAAGAACAGGCCAAAGTCGGTAACAGGAACCAGACATAGGAAACACAGCAAGTAAACACAGAGGCTAACACACAATGGTTGATCAGCCCTGCTGGCTTGCAGTGCACAGGTTAATATAGGGTTCCCTGATAGGGCCTGGGGTGGGGCCATGCTTAGAGGAGAGGTTACAAAAGCAGTCATCAGCCCTGCTGGCTTGCAGTGCACAGGTTAATATAGGGTTCCCTGATAGGGCCTGGGGTGGGGCCATGCTTAGAGGAGAGGTTACAAAAGCAGTCAGGTGAGGGTCAGCTGGTCTCTAGAGATGAACACATGGAGACAGGTATGCTGATCGACAAACTCTATTGCATAACCATGACAAGGGGTTAGGAGTGTGTAAAAAAATGCATGGGTCAGTATAGCGTAATGCACAGGTCAGTGGGGAGAGTACAACAAAAAAACTACCTCCCTCCCCTAGCCAAAAATCTACCCAGTACAGATCTCCCTCCTCCTACTAGTACAGATTTCTTCCCACAGCAAAGCTCTCCCTTCAGTACAGCTCCCCCAAAATACCACTCCCCCCTCCAGTACAACTCCCCTTCATTATAGCTCCCCCCCTCAGTACAGCTCCAACATCTCTCCCCCCTTCCCAATACAGCTCTTCCCCCTTCCCATTACAGCTTTTCCCATCTCAGTACCTCTCTGCCCCCTCAGTACAGCTCTCCCCCTCAGTACATCTTTCCACCCTAGTACAGCTCTCCCCCTAGTACAGCTCTCCTCCCAAGTACAGATTTGCTGTAGTTCAGGAGTATGGGAAGTCTTCCCTCAGTTGAGTCATGTGACAGGAGTCGGGGAGGAGCAGCCACCCTCGTTCTGAACTGACAAGCTGCAGGATTGGCTCCAGCTTTGGGTGCCCATTGCGGCTATCAGCACTAGCTGTTGTGCTGCACCACAGGCACTCTGAGGAGGTTTGGACCCCCTATCTACCCCCTAATCTTTGCCCTTGATAGTTCTCTATAGCACAGTATAGCAATATAGAGCACTATATATCATTATATCTCCTTATATGCTCTCTTTACACAGATTTATCAGCTTTTCATATTGAGTTCCCATATAGACTGATAATATGGCTACTGGGAGCTTGCCCTTTTATAGTGAGGGGGACTAGATTGTCTATTGTTTCAGATTATTTGCTCTCATGAACTCATCTGACTGTGGACAAAATGTATGCAGCGCATTATAGATTTGAGCATACATTTTCAGCCATATATTAGCAAGTCCTGTGTATTACCCAAGATGGCTCTGATCTTCATACCTACTGTATTTTTAAAGTGTGTCTAAGGCGCTGCTAGTAAGAGGTACTTAACATAAGATCTGGTGATACCAGTATTGTTCTGCTTACCATTCATCTACCTTAGTCGGTTGGGTCATGAGTTTGGCGTATTTGTCTGTCATAGCAAAGTGAAGCCAGCATGACCATATCGTGGTAAATTTAGCCTGAATCTCCTTTGCTTGGTGGACAAGTTCCTCCACCTTTGCGGTTTTATTTATGCGTAAGAGCCATTCTTCTATCGTGGAGGGATTGGGGTCTCGCCAACTAAATGGTATACACATTTTTGCAGCATTTACCATGTGCATGGCTAGAGAGCGATAATATGCTTTTATCAGGGTGGTGTAGTAAAAATTGTGCTGGGGAGAGGTCTAGGGAGAGTGTCGTAACTTGATTGGTAATACAGTAGATTTCCTTCCAGAATGGTTGGATTTTCAGGCATGACCACCAGATGTTTGACATCGAGCCCTCGGCATCATCACAACGCCAGCACTTGGATGATACTGTGGGGTACATTTGGTGCAGTTTCTGTGGGGTTCTGTACTAACATGAGAGGATTTTAAAACCATTCTGCTGTGTCGAGACATTAATTGTTCCCTTGTGAATGCAGGTGTAAATTTTTCCCCATTCCTCCTCTGTTAGGTCTAGGGATAGTTCTCGTTCCCAGTAGTGGCTTGCTTTGTTGGACTTGGAGTTGTGATTAGAGAATAGCATGGAGTATGTATCCAAGATTAGGTGTCTTTGTGGTTGTTTGCAGCATATTGTTTCAAATGGAGTGTGTTGGCGAGACCAAAATGGCGAATGTTTGGGATTGGTTAGGAAGTGTCAGATTTGGATGTAAGTCCAGAATAGGGATGAGCCGAACACCCCCCTGTTCGGTTTGCACCAGAACATGCGAACAGGAAAAAAGTTTGTTCGAACACACGAACACCATTAAAGTCTATGGGACACGAACATGAATCATCAAAAGTGCTAATTTTAAAGGCTTATATGCAAGTTATTGTCATAAAAAGTGTTTGGGGACCTGGGTCCTGCCCCAGGGGACATGGATCAATGCAAAAAAAGTTTTAAAAACGGCCGTTTTTTCAGGAGCAGTGATTTTAATAATGCTTAAAGTCAAACAATAAAAGTGTAATATCCCTTTAAATTTTGTACCTGGGGGGTGTCTATAGTATGCCTGTAAAGGGGCGCATGTTTCCCGTGTTTAGAACAGTCTGACAGCAAAATGACATTTGAAAGGAAAAAAGCCATTTAAAACTACTTGCGGCTATTTCATTGCCGGTCCGACAATACACATAGAAGTTCATTGATAAAAACGGCATGGGAATTCCCCACAGGGGAACCCCAAACCAAAATTTAAAAAAAAAATGACGTGGGGGTCCCCCTAAATTCCATACCAGGCCCTTCAGGTCTAGTATGGATTTTAAGGGGAACCCCGCGCCCTAAAAAAAAAAAACGGCGTGGGGTCCCCCCAAAAATCCATACCAGACCCTTATCTGAGCACGCAACCTGGCAGGCTGCAGGAAAAGAGGGGGGGACGAGAGAGCACCCCCCCTCCTGAACCATACCAGGCCACATGCCCTCAACATTGGGAGGGTGCTTTGAGGTAGGCCCAAAAACACCTTGTCCCCATGTTGATGAGGACAAGGGCCTCATCCCCACAACCCTGGCCGGTGGTTGTGGTTGTCTGCGGGTGGGGGGCTTATCGGGATCTGGAAGCCCCCTTTAACAAGGGGACCCCCAGATCCCGGCCCCCCCCCTGTGTGAAATGGTAAGGGGGTACAAGTACCCCTACCATTTCACTAAAAAACTGTCAAAAATGTTAAAAATTACAAGAGACAGTTTTTGACAATTCCTTTATTTAAATTCTTCTTCTTTCTTCTATCTTCCTTCATCTTCTTCTTCTGGTTCTCCTGGCTCTTCTGGTTCTTCCTCCGGCGTTCTTGTCCAGCATCTCCTCCGCGGCGTCTTCTATCTTCTTCTCCTCGGGCACCGCTCCGCACCCATGGCATGGGGGGAGGCTCCCGTTCTTCTCTTCATCTTCTTCTCTTCTTCATCTTCCTTTCTTCTTCTCTTTTTCTCTTCTTCTCTTCTTCATTTTCTTCTCCGGGCCGCTCCGCATCCATGCTGGCATGGAGGGAGGCTCCCGCTGTGTGACGGGGTCTCCTCGTCTGGCGGTTCTTAAATAACGGGGGGCAGGGCCACCCGGTGACCCTGCCCCCCTCTGGCGCACGATGACTTGACGGGACTTCCCTGTGATGTCACGAGGAATGCCACAGGGAAGTCCCATCATGTCCCGTGCATCAGATGGGGCGGGGTCACCGGGTGGCCCCACCCCTATTATTTAAGAACCGTCAGTAGAGGAGACGCCGTCACACAGCGGGAGCCTCCCTCCATGCCAGCATGGATGCGGAGCGGCCCGGAGAAGAAAATGAAGAAGAGAAGAAGAGAAGAAAAGAAGAAGAAGAGCAGAGGATGAAGAGAAGAGCGGGAGCCTCCCCCCATGCCATGGGTGTGGAGCGGCCCGAGGAGAAGAAGATAGAAGATGCCCCGGAGGAGATGCTGGACGAGAACGCCGGAGGAAGAACCAGAAGAGCCAGAAGAACCAGAAGAAGAAGAAGATGAAGGAAGATAGAAGAAAGAAGAAGCATTTAAATAAAGGAATTGTCAAAAACTGTCTCTTGTCATTTTTAACATTTTTGACAGTTTTTTAGTGAAATGGTAGGGGTACTATTTCACACAGGGGGGGCGGGATCTGGGGGTCCCCTTGTTAAAGGGGGCTTCCAGATTCCGATAAGCCCCCCACCCACAGACCCCCACAACCACCGGCCAGGGTTGTGGGGATGAGGCCCTTGTCCTCATCAACATGGGGACAAGGTGTTTTGGGGGGCTACCCCAAAGCACCCTGCCAATGTTGAGGGCATGTGGCCTGATACAGTTCAGGAGGGGGGGGGCTCTCTCATCCCCCCTCTTTTCCTGCGGCCTGCCAGGTTGCGTGCTCGGATAAGGGTCTGGTATGGATTTTGGCTGGGGTTCCCCTTAATACCCATACCAGACCTGAAGGGCCTGGTATGGAATTTAGGGGGACCCCCACGTCATTTTTTTTTTAAATTATGGTTCAGGGTTCCTCTGTGGGGAATTCCTATGCCGTTTTTATCAATGAACTTCTATGTGTATTGTCGGACCGGCAATGCAATAGCCGCGAGTAGTTTTAAATGGCTTTTTTTCCTTTCAAATGTCATTTTGCTGTCAGACTGTTCTAAACATGGGAAACATGCGCCCCTTTACAGGCATACTATAGACACCCCTCAGGTACGAAATTTAAAGGGATATTACACTTTTATAGTTTGACTTTAAGCATTATTAAAATCACTGCTCCTGAAAAAACGGCCGTTTTTAAAACTTTTTTTGCATTGATCCATGTCCCCTGGGGCAGGACCCAGGTCCCCAAACACTTTTTATGACAAAAACTTGCATATAAGCCTTTAAAATTAGCACTTTTGATTTCTCCCATAGACTTTTAAAGGGTGTTCCGTGGCATTCGAATTTGCCGCGAACACCCCAAATTGTTCGCTGTTCGGCGAACTTGCGAACAGCCAATGTTCGAGTTGAACATGTGTTCGACTGGAACTCGAAGCTCATCCCTAGTCCAGAAAGGAAATGTGTCAGTTGTCATTTGGGAGGATAACGAAGGCAGGGTCCAAAATTGTCGAAGAAGTGTTCTGCTCGGATTTTGGCCTTTGGCCATATGTCAGTCAAAAAAGTGTCTGCTAGGCCCGGGTGAAACTATGTTTTTTGTCGGATGGGGGTTAAAAGGCTCAGTGTTGAGGAAATCTTATGTTTCACACAAGTTTCTTTAAATACATGTAAGGTATTGCTGATCAAGGGTGGGCTTTGCACGTTGGTGGGATGTGTGCTTGATCTATCCACGGGAGCTGGTGTAGAGGCAAAGTGGAAAAAGAGTGTTTAAAAAGGAGTTCCCATTTAAAAAAAAAAATAAAAGTCAGCAGCTACAAATACTACAGCTGCTGACTTTTAATAATCGGAAACTTACCTGTCCCACGGTCCAGCGATCTGGGGGATAGAAGCCCCGCTCTTCTCCCCCTCCATTCGGCGGCGCCGGCATTGCAACTGTGGGCGCCGGGCTGTGGCTTCACAGCCGGGCACCCACTGCGCATGCGCGAGCGGCGCTGCGCGCCATGATTGGCCGCTCAGTCATCTGGGACCTGTAATGTGTCCCAGATGATTGACAAGAGGGAGGGAGCAGAGCTGAGCTCTTCCCGCACCAAGGGGAAGTAATGTCACCAGCCCAGGCACTGAAAGAGGCAGACTACGAGGGACCCCCTAGCAACAGGCATTTAGAGGTGAGTTAAAAAAATAATTTCCAAATTTTTTTTATTTTTTTTTAGGCACATTCATTAATTTTTTTTTTTGGGTGGAACACCAATTTAAGTTGGACCCAGTCTTTGACTTTGGAGTGTATATTCCAATCTATGATCCTTGCCAAGTTACATGCCCTATGGTATTTAAATATGTCTGGGAGACCGATGCCTCATTTTAGCTTTGGGACAGTTAGTCTTTTGTAGCTTAGTCTAAGTCTTAGTCTTCCCCATAGGAATTTAGTGCATGCTTTCTTAAAAGTGAAGAAGAAGGTAGGCGGGAGTTTAATTGGCAATGTTTGCATCAAGTACAACATTTTGGGGAGAATAGTTATTTTAATAATCGCCGCTCTTCCGAACCAGGAAAAGAGGCCCGTTGACCATGGCTGCAGGTCTCGGTGCAAATTTGCTAAGATTGGGATGTAGTTTTTGTTGTATAGTTTAGGAAGTTTGGATGTTAGTTGAATGCCAAGGTATGTTATCGCGTCCTGCTTCCAGCTAAATGGGAAGTTGGATTTACAGAGTGCCACCACACCTTTTCCCAATGAGATGTTAAGGGCGTGGGATTTCGAGAAGTTTATCTGTAAATTGGTCAAGGTTTTAAAATTAGCGAAGACTTTGAGCAGATTCTGAATTGTGTTTTGGGGGTTAGTAAAGAAGAGCAGGATGGCAGCTAATTGAAGGTTTTATTGGCTATAGACACTACTGTTATATCAGGGTTTGCTCTAAGTCATCTAAGAAGTGGTTCGAGGGTGAGGACAAAAATTATGGGGGGAAGGGGACAGCCCTGTTGTGTTCCATCAGATATTGAGAAGGCATTCGATAGGTGGCCATTGACATGTACTTTCGCAGTTGGCGAGGAATAAAGAGCAAGAATAAAGTTTAGCATATGTTCCTTGATTCCCAGGGCTTAGAGTGCTGCAGACATGTAATCCCATGCCACTCTATCGAATGCCTTCTCAGCATCCAGGGATAGCAAGAACCTGGGATAATGACTGGAGGTTAACCAGTGATGTATGTTGATGGCTTTTAGGGTATTATCCCTAGCTTCCCTTCCTGGTATGAATCCAACCTGATCAAAAGAGATGATCTTGGGCAATAATGGGAGTAGGCGGTTTGCTTGAATTTTAGCATAGAGTTTAAGATCTACATTAAGTAGGGATATTGGTCTATAATTTGTGAAGGGTCCTTTCCTGGTTTCGGGATCATGGTTATGAGGGCATGTAGAAGCTCCCTCGGGGGAGGTGTATGTAAGGAGAATGAGTTAATGGCTGTTAGGAAGTGTGGTATGAGTATATGTAAAGGTTTTGAAATAGCCTACCGTCAGTCCATATGGGCCAGGGCTCTTTCCCGTTTGAGTGCTAATTTGGTTTCTTCTGCCGAGAGAGGACGCTCCAGGCTCCTAGCTTCTGCATCTGATATTTGCTTGGGGCTGTAGTCGTTTAGAAAGCTTTTGAGCTTCTGGAGTCTGGATGTGTTCTCTCTCTGCGAGCCTGGGGAGAATAAGTTGTAGAGATTAGTATAATATTGAACAAAATGGTTTGCTATATTGGTATTTGATACTAGTTGATACTAGTTTACGGCCAGCAGAGTCTGTCAGTGAGTGTATCGATGCTGTTGCTCTTTTGGCTTGGAGTGCTTTTGCAAGTAATTTTCCAGATTTGTTTGTATATTCATAGAATACTTTTGAGAGAGAATGTATTTCCTTTTTATGTTTTTACCTAATTCTTCCAGGAGATCAGTTCTGGCTTGGACGAGGTCTGTGAGAGAGTGTTTTGCCTGTGTCATCTTATGTGCTCTTTTTTCAGTTTATGGATACAGGCTGTCAAGATGTCGAGATGTGCCTGTCTTTCGTGTCTCCTCTTGGCTGGCAAGACTATTAATTCTCCTCGTATCACACACTTATGTGCTTCCCATTTGGTTAGCTGTGGGATATCTGGGAGGTCATTCTTGGAGAAGTAGTGGAGTAGATATTTTTGTATTTTGGCGATGTTGGTGGGGTCATTAAGGAGGGATGGGTCTAGGCGCCACAGTGGGCGTGGGAGGACGTCTCTGGGATTGCTACAATCAATGATATGAGGTGGTGGTCTGATAAAAATATTGAATCTAGACATTCGGGAAAGCATTGGTAAGTCTTGTTGGGAGATAAACAGGTAGTCAAGTATCGAGTATCGTTGGTTTGGGGATGAAAAGAACGTATAGTCCTTAGTGTTTGGATTTATGGTTAGCCATGTGTCATGCTGTGTGAGTTCCTTTAGGCATGTTTTAATTGCTTGGAGAGCTTTGTAAGGTAGTGAGGAGGCCCCAATTGAAGTATCCTGGAGTGGGTTCAATGCCACATTGAAGTCCCCTCCCAGGATTAGGGTGCCTCTTTAAATGAAGCAAGCTTGTTGGGGATTGTACGGAAAAAGGTTACTTGGTGGGAGTTTGGAGTGTAGATATTGGCAAGGGTGATACAAGGGTTTCCCTTGTATCTTGCCTTTCAGGAAGAGATATCTACCTTCTTTGTCTGATAGCAAATCTGAGACTTGAAAGGGGCATTGATTGTATTGATACTCCCTTGGATTTGGAGATAGGGTTAGTAGCGTGTGTGGTTATGGGATAGTGGTTGTTCGATAGTTTGGGGACAGAGCCTTTTGATAAGGATAAGCAAAAGGTGGTGGGTTATATGCAAGACTTTCAACAGTTGTTGCCATAGATCGGATACAGTATGTAATGCATATGGCTAGGGAAACGTAGTAAGGAATGCACTTATCTCAGGTATGGGTGGCATCGATTGTTCCGTTTCAGATTTCTCTGTGAGCCCGCCGAGATTGCGGGGTTTTTGTTGGGCTGATGCCATGTTGGTGGTCGAGATAGGAGGGGTGCTCTCGGGTTGTAGAAGGTGAGCGGTGACAGCAGTACCTCTGGTCCTGGGCATCCATTGGTTCTGTACTGGGTGACACGGGTCTTCGGTTGGTGGGTCGGTATGCGGCGTACCAGTTAGGGACTTCTACCAGAGGAATGTTTAGGGTGTCACAGAATTGTGGGAGGTCCTCAGGTACTCTCAGGGAGGCTGATCTGCTTTGGAATGTTGCCAACAGAAAGAATGGAAACTTCCATTTGTAGTGTATTCCTTTCATGCACAGGGTTTCCAGCAGGGGCTGTAGGGGTGGTAGGGGGTCTGTCTAAGAGGTTGTTAAACAGACTTACCACTGTGGGTGTGAGTTGGTCTGGTTCCAAGGCTTTTGGCAGGTCCTGCACTCTGAGATTGTGCCTTCTTCCCCTGTTATCCAGGTCTTCCATGTGACGATTCATATCCCTTGATTGCAGGGTATGTGTGTCCACCGCATGATGTATGTGTTTCAGCGTTGAGCTGTGGTGAGCAGTTGTGATCTCAACCTCCTGTACTCTGCCTGCTAGTGCTTGGCTATCATGGTGGAGGTCCATGATTGCTGCTGACAATGTGTCTTTTATATTAGCTGACACTGCCCGCAGGTCGTGAAGATATAGCTGCAGTGGCTGCTGTGTGTGTCCTGCTGGACTGGGAGGAGGCAGATAGCAAGGCACCTGGTGAGAGTCTCCTGTTCCCACCATGTTTGTGACTTGTGAGGGTCTTTGGGAGGAAGCCGCCATGTGACTGGCTTAGCTGCCCATTAGTTTTCCGGAGGATAGTGGGATCGTGTGGCTGAATTGCTGCGGGATGCAGTCCCCATTGCGGCAGGGTGATTAGCTTGCTGGAAGTCTCCGATGGCTTGGTATAAGGTGGCTCTGCTGGCTGGAGATCTTGGACTAAGTGGCCATCTTCACTCAAGGTCAAACCATGCCCCTCCGAGATTGATTGCTTTTATCTGTTTTTGCCCGACACTTTGCTGCAATTCATCATGGACCAGACCAATCTATATGCCCAGCACTATATTGCCAACAACCCCCAATCATTATATGCCCGTCCGTTTGAGTAGAGAGATTTGACTTTGGAGGAGTTCAAATTATTTATGGGCCTCACCATAAACATGGGGCTTACAAAAAAAAGTGAAGGACATGCCTACTGGTCCACCAACCCCAACCACCACATACCCATTTATTCTGCCGTAATGCCCAGGTCACAATATGAAATGATTATGCGCTTCCTTCATTTAAGCGACAATACCCAGTGCCTTCCCGAAATCATCAAAATTACGATAATTTATATAATATTCGCCCACTCATAAATTTCCTTTCACAACGATTTGCAGAACTCTATGTCCCCTATCCTATGTATGTCATATATGTGTAGATGAGTCCCTGGTACCCTTTTCATGCCGACTAGGAATAAAACAATATATTCCTAGCAAAAGGGCCAAATTTTATAAACTTTGCGAGAGAGTCAGGGGATATCTGTATGTGTTCCACATATATGAAAGAAAATATTTCCAGCTCCAGCCCCCTGAGTGCCTGGCCTACATGGGCACAACTGGAAAAATTGTATGGAGCCTGGCATACCCACTGCTGAACAAAGGTTGCCACATATACCTAGATAACTTCTACACCAGCCTGCCCCTTTTCAAACACCTATACCCCGCAAAAACCCTGGCCTGCAGAACCTCCAGAAAAAAAAACAGGAAGGGCTTCCCACAATCTAAAGTCCACAAAAAACTATGAAGGGTGGAAAGAGCAACTTTGAGGTGCAATGAAGTGCTGGCCTTGAGGTGGAAGGATACCAGAAATGCGCACATGATATCCACTATCCATGATGGCACTACAGTTGAGGTTCAAAGAAGAAGAGGTCCCATTGAAAAAGCCAACATGTGTGCAAGATTAGAGTGAGGGTTGGTGCTCCGCTGTTCACAGATAATTCAAATAGAGAGAGAGAATCGTACTGCTAAAGGTAGCAGTACACATAAAACAAATGCAATTTTATATAAATAATAAATGTCAAATGTGACTGGTATCAAAGTGCACAGTGCATGATAAATTACTACTGAGACTGATATCAAAGTGCAAGGTGCATAATAAATGCTAAAAGTGCAATATTACTTCTGCATCTTGGATATGTGCAAGAAAAATATATAAAAAACAACATCAACTGTGCAAAGTCGCAAAGTCGCAAATAATTTCTTGTGCAAAGTGCAAATATCTTGTGCAAAATCCAACAAACTATGCAAATTAGAAAATAAAAATAAAAATCAAGTCCAATGCTGTGCAAAATTGCAATAATACTGTGTGCAATGCAATAAAGTTCAACTGAACTATGCAAATTGCAATAGATTTCTTTCTTCTTTGTGCAATAAATATTTAAATGTGCCAAACACAAGGTGCTGAGGAATGTATGTCTCTTCTTCGTGCAAAAATACACACTAGTGAGAGTGGCCTCTTACCTTGCGGTAATGAGGTAACCGCATATATGTATAGATCAGTAATCGCTGCTTCTCCCTTTTGTTCCTGGATAGGTCGGGCTCTATGAATTGTCTTTGTCTCTCGGTGGTAGCACGGAGAGGTAATAAGAGAAGAAAGAGGAAAGAGGGGGGTTCCAAATAGTGTAGTATGTTTAAACAACCTAGTTTTATTAATAAACAAACTCAAGGTACTCACATAACAAATGTATTAAAAGGACCTTGCTCCACGAGCAGTGAGCTCGTTTGCCAGCGTCAGCCTGAGTGCCTTTCCTTCCCTACGCGTGGCATCACTGTCACTTGACTTCATCAAGGGGCAGGGCCAGACTGGGAATAAAAACTAGCCCTGGAAAAAATTTCATACCAGCCCCAGGGGCGTAGCGTGGGTTGTCAGCACCCAAGGTAAGGCAAGTAAATTGCACCCCTAACCGGTGGACATTTAGCGCTCCCTGAGTCTCTTCCACTCATACTGTATTAAACCCCTTATGGTACATTTTAGGATGTACCACTCCTTTTCTTTGTTCTCCTTTCTTTTCCCTTTATTTCTCTCTATCATAATTTCTTGTTTTTTTCCCCATCTCTCTATCCATCTTTCTTGTTCTCTCTTATTATGTCTCTCCCTTTTTCTTTGTTCCTCCCCCTCTTTTCCTCTGTCTTCCATGTTCCATGCATTCTCTTTTTTTTCCCTCTATTATTTCCTTTCTTGCCCCCTTCCCTCTCCCTCTTTCCAGAAAGTGAATGGCTATATGCCCATTTATTGCATAAAATGCTACTATAATATATATATATAGTATATATATATATATATATATATATATATATACACACACACACACAATGCGAGTTCTGTATGTGTAAAAAACAAAATCATACTTGGGGGGCACACCCTAAAAATGTGTTTACATTCAAGATGGTGCTGATAAGACCAACAAACAGTACAAAATATTACAGTGCACACATACAATGACATTTAAATCCTGCAAGGATATTTAAAAACACCTGAACATATTCAAAAAATATGGAGATTTGGTCACACTATATGGCAGCCCACTTACTGCAGACATGATACAAGAGATGGTCAGAGACTGCAGACATGATAGAGGAGATGGTCAGAGACTGCAGACATGATAGAGGAGATGGTCAGAGACATGATACAAGAGATGGTCAGAGACTGCAGACATGATACAAGAGATGGTCAGAGACTGCAGACATGATACAAGAGATGGTCAGAGACTGCAGACATGATACTAGAGATGGTCAGAGACTGCAGGCATGATACAAGAAATGGTCAGAGACTGCAGACATAATACAAGAGATGGTCAGAGACTGCAGACATGATACAAGAGATGGTCAGAGACTGCAGACATGATACAAGAGATGGTCAGAGACTGCAGACATGATAGAGGAGATGGTCAGAGAATGCGGACACATTAGAGGAGATGATCAGAGACTGCAAACTAAGGATGAGCTCCGGCGTGTTCGCACAGTCCATGTGCAGAGCCCGCCAGGAAGTCGGCACTGCGCTGTGCTAATCTCAGGCAGTGAGACATTTCCCGATCTCTGTAGCCATGCACTGTGATTAGCGCAGCGCCAACTTCCTGGCAGGCTCTGCACGTGGGCTGTGCGAACACGCCGGAGCTCATCCTTACTGCAGACATGATACAGGGGATGGTCAGAGACTGCAGACATAGTACAGGAGATGGTCAGAGACTGCAGACATAGTACAGGAGATGGGCAGGGAATGCATGTATGGCTGAACTCAGTGTGAAGCTTCCAGCCTGAATCAGCAGTAAATCATCCAAAAAACATCAAACTGTGCAGAACACACACAGCTCTGGCTAAATAGCTGAGCTGAAATGGTTAACAGCCAGCCATGTGTGACCTGTCACTGGACACAGAATGTCTGCTGGCTGCAGCATCTCCCAGATATCTTATCAGTGCAGGTGCAGGTTAAGAAGCAAAACAAACAAAGCATACGGAGCCAGACAAGAGGGAGGGGAGGCTGATCAGTAACCTGCACACTGCCCAAAAGGCAGAGATTTCTGGATGACACCGGCCGGCCAGCATTACATATGACATTGCTCCCGACGATCTTGTTTCCATTCAGCCAGAGCTCTGTGTGCTGCAGGATTCGTTTTACTGTGGTCATATATTCTCTCTATCTCCTCAGCTTCAGGTACTGTGTATCTCCCTCCCGACGGCCCCATTCATCCCCGATCCAGCATCTCGGCACATTTAAATGTGGCGGGCTGGAGAGGGAGGGGGTTACACTGCCTGCTGCACGATGGTTACTTGCTCCTCCGGTCCTCGCTGCTACACATTTCCTCAGCCAGCCCTGCCTCCTGTTCACAGCACAGCCGCTTCTCTCTCAGCTGTTCTTTTTAAAAAAAAAAAAGTTCCAGAGCTCCCAGCTGACAGCGGCCCCAGAGCAGGCAGCCTACCGGGATATTTCCCGCTATCCCGGTAGGCCAGTCCGGCCCTGTCAAGGGGGTGTAAAAGTCTCACACATGTGGTATCACCATACTTAGAAAGAGTAGCAGAATGCATTTTGGAGTGTAATTTGTGGTATGCATATGCTCTGTGAGAGAAATAACCTGTTAATATGACAATTTTGTAAAAAAAAACAAAAACAAAAAACTTTCATTTTGCAAAGAATTGTGGGAAAAAATTACAACTTCAAAAAAACTCACCATGCCTCTTAGTAAACACCTTGGAATGTCTACTTTCCAAAAAGGGGTCATTTCGGGGGTATTTGTACTTTCCAGGCTTGTTAGGGTCTCAAGAAATGAGATAGACCTTCAGTATATCAGGTGTGATCAGGTGTGATCAGTTTTCAGTGATTGGCAACATCAAATAATATACACTAATTTGGGTTATTTTTACCAAAGATATGTAGCAGTATACATTTTGGCCAAAACTTATGAAGAAAAATTACCAATTTGCAAAATGTTATGACAGAAACAAAGAAAGGGGCATTTTTTACCAAAATTTTTGGTCTTTTTTTATTTATAGCACAATAATTAAAAAACCCTCTAGTGATTAAATACCACCAAAAGAAAGCTCTATTTGTGTGAAAAAAAAGGATGCAAGTTTCATATGGGTACAGTGTTGCATGTCTGTGTGATTGTCATTCAAAATGTTGGAGCGCTGAAAGCTAAACATTGGTCTGAGCGGGAAGGGGGAATAAGTGCCCTGTATTGAAGTGGTTAAGAAGGCAAATGTACAGTCATGCCAATGAACATTTAATTGATTCAGAGAAAGATTGTTAGAAAGTGCTGTGGTCGGATGAGACCAAAATGTTCTTTAGCATTAACTATGACCCTAAGAACACTATCCCTACAGTCAAGCACAGAGGTGGAAGAATTATTCTTTGGGGCTGTTTCTCTGCTAAAGGTACAGGCCAACTTTGTTGCATTGAGGGGCCAATGGACGGGTCCATCTATTGTAAATTCTTGGATGACAACCTTCTTCCCTCAGCCAGAACACTGAAGATGGGTCATGGATGGGTCTTCCAGCATGGCAATGACCCAAAACATACCGCCAAGGCAACAAAGGAGTACCTCATAAAGAAGCACATTAAGGTCATGGAGTGGCCTAGCCAGTCTTCAGACAGTAATCCTATAGATAATTTATGGAGGGAGCTGACACTTTAAGTAGCCAAGTGACAGGCAAGAAACCTTAAGGATTTAGAAGAGATCTGTAGAAGAGTAGACCTAAATCCCTCCTGAGATGTGTGCAAATCTGGTAACCAACTGCAAGAAACGTCTTACCTCTGTGCTTGCCAAAAAGGGTTTCTCCACCAAGTACTAAGTCATGTTTTGCTTGGGGATCAAATACTTATTTTACTCACTGAACTGCAACTCAATTTTTAACATTTGTATTATGTTTTTTGGCTGATATTCTGTCTCTATCATATAAAATACACCTATGATAAAAAAATAACAGACCCTTAATTTCTTTGTAAGTGTGAACACTTACAAAATCTGCAGGGGATCAAATAAGTATTTTTCCCACTGTAGCACTCTGCAATTCCTTTCCCTCAATTGACAGAGTAGAAAATGCAGACTTCACCCCTTAGAAACTGTGGAGGAGGTCCAGCTTGGCCTAACCAGAAATCATTCCCACTGTAAAGCTTGCTTTACCTGCCAGCTTTGGTCCCACTTTATCCCCAAGCACAAATGTATGCCTGAGAGAAACTCCCTGTTCCAGGAAATAACAGAGGTCCACAAAAGAACTTTTGAACTGTGCCAACTTCATAATGTATAGAAAAGACAATCAGCGCAGCATAAATACTTGATAACAGCAAATGATCTGCAAGCTGAACACCAAGGGTAATTTCACATAGGCCCACGCATCAATATAGACATATAAATAGTGTACCACAAATAAACAATAGAGCGATAAGCTTCAAAGATAAAAGATAGTATAGTCCAAAGCCCAAGCAAAAAAAATCCTCAGATGGGAAGGAGAATCCCTTGAATGAAAATAACAGGTAAAATGCTCATCTGCGTGAATGAGCCCTCCACCAACACACAGATTGCTCACTCACCTCAAAGGATAGACCCCTGAGCTAACAGGAAGGTCAAACACACTGATTCCTTCTGCCCGGGGATAGGGGATAGCAGATGCTGTCCAGGTCTCAGCGGCTCCAACGATCACAGGTATAACCAGGTGCTTATGAAAGATAAAAAGTCTAAGTGTTCTCTGTATAATAGAAATAACACACCATTTATTTGAATAAAACTTACAAGATCCTCCTCTTGTGTCATGCATAAAATGTGCATAAAACTCCAATGTATATGATAAACACTGAGTGTTCAATCCGTCCGTTCAGCTCCACTCGGCTGTACGCGTTACGTTCTATGGGACTTGGTCACTACAGAGATTTGTGAGTGAGATTAAAGAATAAGGGCTCATTCACACTACCCCACACCCCAAAGTTTTTAGCCATAGGGCCATGCGGCCTGAAACAGTGTAATGTGTTTTTTATCACATCACACATCTTCCTTTTTTTTTATTAGACAGCAGTGTGGCATGTTGCACTTGATGTGCAGTGATATGCTGCATACATGTTGCATCATATTGCACAGCTCTGTAACACAGAGAAACACCACATTCTGGTGTGAACATGACACACATAAAACTATTGCTTTCTGTGTGCCATTGCAATTACTTGCATTTATCCAGGAGGAAAAACAAGGGTAATTGCACATAATATTAGTGTAATAAACCACTTGCCCTCCAAAAGGTTTACCCCTCTTCATGACCTGAACGTTTTTTGCGAAACGGCACTGCATTACTTTAACCACTTCAGCCCCGGAAGAATTTATCCCCTTCCTGACCAGTGCGTTTTTTTTTATTCGGCACTGCGTCGCTTTAACTGACAATTGCGCGGTCGTGCGGCGTGGCTCCCAAACAAAATTGACGTCCTTTTTTTCCCACAAATAGAGCTTTCTTTTGGTATTTGATCACCTCTGCGGTTTTTATTTTTTGCGCTATAAACAAAAAAATAGCGACAATTTTGAAAAAAGCACTATTTTTTACTTTTTGCTATAATAAATATCCCCAAAAAATAATTAAAAAAACATTTTTTTCCTCAGTTTAGGCCGATACGTATTCTTCTACATATTTTTGGTAAAAAAAATCGCAATAAGCGTTTATTGATTGGTTTGTGCAAAAGTTATAGCGTTTACAAATTTGGGGATAGTATTATGGCATTTTTATTAATAATTTTTTTACTAGTAACGGCAGCGATCAGCGATTTTTATTGTGACTGCGACATTATGGCGGACACATCGGACATTTTTTACACATTTTTGGGACCATTGTCATTTATACAGCAATCAGTGCTATAAAAATGCACTGATTCCTGTGTAAATTACACTGGCAGTGAAGGGGTTAACCACTAGGGGGCGGGGAGGGGTTTTCTAACTGCAGGGGGGATGGGCTAGCTGTGACACATCACTGATCTCTGCTCTCGATGACAGGATGACGTCGGATTTTTTCGGATGGATTTTGGGCCAAACTTGTCTTGCATACATACGGTCGCACAAAATTGTTGGAAAATTCGATCGTTCTAAACGCGGTGACGTAAAATACGTACATTGGGGCTATAAATGGGGCAGTAACCAATAGCTTTAGTCTCTTCATTTATTCTGAGCATGCATGGCACTTTGTGCGTTGGATTTGTCTACACACGATCGGAATTTAAACGATCAGATTTTGTTGTTGGAAAATTTTATATCCTGCTCTCAAACTTGTGTGTCAGAAATTCTGACATAAAAAGTCCGATGGAGCCCACACACAATGGGAATTTCCAACAACACAATCCGATCGCACTTTTTCCGTTAGAAAATCCGACTGTGTGTACAGGGCATAAGTGACACTTTTTGGGGACCAGTGACACTAATACAGTGATCAGCGCTAAAAATATGGAAACATCAGGGGCAATCAAAGGATTAAATGTGTTCCCAGGGAGTGCTTGCTAACCGTGTGGGAAGTGTTTTTACTGTGGGAAGGCAGAGATCCATGTTCCTGACTAGCAGAAACACAGGATCACTACCGCCCCTTTTTAAAGAATGGCGATCTGCCTTGCTTAGAGTTTACAGTTTTCTGTCTCTTTCAGCACCGATCGATGGGTCCCAGTGGACATTGCACCCACCGGATTTGCTGATTGGCTCCTGGTGTATCCAAGCTTGTGTGCCCCCTGGACCCTGGAGTGCAGGATCATGTACAGGTATGTGATACTGCGCAGAGGAGCCACTTTGCCACCATATATCTACAGTATAGCGGCAAGCGGTTAATCACAGGCTTGGAAATTACATTTTAGCAGACCCTCACCTCTTTTGCAAGCAAAATAACTAGTCTTCAGTAAATCTCCAATAAAGATTTATAATGATCCTTAAGCCGGCTATAGACGGCTCAAATCTCGGCTGGTCCCTCCTAAACCGGACAAGATTTGAACCATGCATGGGCAGGCTGGTTATACCCAAGTTAATCAATCAACTCGGGTACAAACAGCATGTCATTTTTCATGCGACTATTGGCCGCGACTATAGCAGCTAGCAATAATCACTGTGTACTCTCCCAGCAGGGTTGGCTCCTCATGCCCCCCTGCTGGGTGAACATAATAGTTCTGTGGGAGGGATTAGAGCGAGGGAATCAAGAGATTTTCTCTCTTGCAACCCATGGTTGGCTCCAAGACTTGTACCACCATCAAGGTATTCAGAACTGGACACTTCACTTATAAAACCACTCTCAGCAATATCATCAAGAGATAAAGCACAGGAGAAGCCTCCAAGTTTAATAAAAGAAAGTATTGCGCTTACATAGCAAGCAGTTACACAAGCAGCATATACAAATCCAAGCACCGCCGCAGAACCCGACGCATTTCCCATAAACAGGCACTATCATGAAAGGGAGGCTGCTCTGGGATGTCTAATTCAGTGTTTATGTAACAGCAAAATGATCAGAGCAAACCTCTGTTGTTACTTCAAACTGCTGAATGTTCTTGAAAAATGCCTGAGCAGAGTCCCCGGCTGGCCACACCTGCTGATGCAGAGAAGGGGCACAAAACAGGCACCTACCCACCACTCAGTTCTATTTTTGTGCAGGTTGTAGCAGCAGCAGAGGCCAGGGTAGTGCAACAGTCAGAGTATTCTGTTTACAGTTTCTCCCCAATGTGAAGAGCTGGTAGACATCCAGCGCCCTCCTCCATTTTGAAAACACTGTGCCCTGGGAAACTTCCTCCCCTGCCCATCTTTTGTCCTGGTCCTGGCACCATTAGCCAGGTTTTTCTACTGTGGCTTGAAAAATCTATGCAAGGCCATGACAAGGCTTCTGCTTTTTCCAGTCCTTGAAAGAATCTGAATGTGCGCAACAGCTGCAGCTATGTCATTACGGGCACTGGTGGATCTTTTCTAGATGCAAGATGTACAGCCCCATTAAAATTACTGAGAAGAAAATAGGATCCAGGCTCATATACAAAAAGAATGCCATGAAAGGGAATAGTATAAAAATGATATTTCATTACTTTCCTCAGTGGCATCACATGTGCCCTGGCAAACCTACTCTACTCTTTAGAAGGCAATGCTTATGATCAGAGGTAGGACTTGTCAAAGGGTTGTCTATTAAAAACTGCCCATAAGCACCATAATGAAGGGAACACTCTAACACATATGTGAAGAATACTTTCCAGTGCTTAAAAAGTAGTAAAGTGACAAACTTCAAATACAATTCCAGCATGTTGCAAATGTATAAAATATACCTCAAGACATTATTTTCTTCTCCTTCAATTCCTTTCTGGTGACAGCAGATATTTCTTTTTTTCTGTTGGTATCCTTCCTGGATTTTAGGATAAAAAAAAAATTACATATTTGCATTTCATATATAAAGTTCCTTCTGAATGATTGGGAGAAATAGACAAAATGATACATAAATGCACCTAAATACATCTCCCTGATTCATAACACTGTTTGATTAATTTTTTGTTGTGTCTTAGGTTTTGACATGCCACTGAAAATTCCATGACCAATAACTTTACCCTCCTGAATTTCTTCCTCCAACAGTAATTATACAGCAATGAAAAAGTGCTAAACTTGAGATAGCAAGGCTCTGCAGATCAATCTTTTTCAATTGAATCTGAACTTGTTTACATAAACCATAATTCAAGTTTTTAAAAATGTCATGGGGGAGAAACTGATTTATTCTTGTCATCTTCTTAAAAAAGTTTACACAAAATGTGATTTTAAATAGTGGCTAAATACATAAAGACTGCATCCTGTGTCACACAGTATCAGGAGAAAATAAGCACACATATTAAATCTGAATTATTTTTTTTCATTGAAAATCAAATTCTAATGCAATCCAATTAAACCCTTATCCTATTTGAGTTCATATTTAAATATAGCTGATTTATTCATTGCGTTATGGCAGTTTAAATTCTAAAAATGAAGTTATAATTTACCTGCAGATGGCATCTGCAATGTATTATGTAAAAGATGCTGTTTCCTTCCAAGAATCATTATTACACTATAGAAATAAAATATATATTTTTAGATGAAGTACAAAATGTGGCATATTTGTAGAGATGCCAATTTTAAAGAAGTCCGCTTAAATAAATAATTAAAGTGGGCCTTCAATAGCTTTGCAAGAGTGCATGGATACATTTCTGACATGTTCTAATACACAGCAACTGTTTGTTTTGTTTTTTTCTCTTAAACAAGCTATACCTTTTATCATAGACTTTGAGCTGCAGTCAAGTCCTTTTGCTGGGTTGAGAAGATGTCATCTACCAGCTGCTGGATACCAAGCTGCAACATTGTAACTTTGTAACCAATTACGGGGTTAAAGGCAGCAGCAGTGGGTTCATCTGTTTCAGATATTTGTGAACACAGCCAAGAGTTGCATTAGGCTTTAATTGACTGCATTATCCCTGAGACAGCATCTAAAGCTGGCCATACACCTATAGATTATCTGCAGATTTTCTATGGTTAGATGGAAAAAGTGCAACAGATTTCTCCATGTTCGCTAAACTGTGTGGATGGAGAAATCTCCCACTTTTTCAATCTAACCATAGAAAATCTGCAGATAATCTATAGGTGTATGGCCAGCTTTAGTTTATAATCTACAAATGCTGTTTCGAATGATGCCTGAACAAAGATGGACCCATGGACCCATCCTTCTGGAGAGAAAACCAATTGAAGACATTTTCAGCTGGAGTACTGTGATTTTTGTAAGAGTTAATGAATGCTTGTAAGTTACTCTTACATATATTATGCATCATATATACACCTAACATAAATAAAGTCCACTTGCATATTTCTGTTTCCATTTCCATTTTGTTTAGATGTTGTTTTAAGGACATGTATGGAGATAAGAGTGAACAAAAATTAGGACAAGTATATAGTCTTGGAGCCTGATTTTGTCATTTATGATAGTAATACCAGTTCTATTTCCAAGATGGCAAGGATAACTTGCCACGCATTTGTGGCAGTGTTGAATTGTAAGTCTGTTAACTTGCTGCACATTTTCACTGGCAAGTTGTACACTTGCAGAGCACTTGAAGCACAAGTTCGAGATGACTCTTTTCCAATTTGTAGCAAATTTGCATGGCAAGTGTCTAGCAAGAGCAAAGTTGCAATGGTGAGTCTACAGAAAGAGCTCTGCATTTCTACAGCATGATAATTCCGCCGCAGTGACCCCTGTGGTGGGATGACTTTTGCACAACATAACTGAACCAGAACCTGCAGCAGACATGCAGAATGTTTGCATAAAAACTTGATCTGGAGTCACGCAACATAGACTTACTGCAATTGTGCAACAAAATTGTGAAGCCTGGCAAGTCTAGCAATAGCTTAGCAAGTCATTTTCAATCTTGCAGCACAATTGCTTGCTATTTGGGTTACTGTTGTGATTACGGTCATCCAAGGATATTACTACTAGTTACTGAGTTATTCAATGGATTGAGAAACATAAGTACTATTGCCCTTGTTCCTAGCTTTGCAATGTAAGAGATTTGGCTACAAAGAAGTGTAGCACACTCCTAGTTAGGTTGCTAGGAAAATTTTGCTTTGGCTCACTTTGTAGCCAGAGAAGCTGGATTGTTTGCTTTAGTCTGTAGAGGCTTCACAGGCTGTGGGATTGATTGTTTCCCCCTGGCTTTGTTGAGAAACTTGCAGAGCTTGGGTTGGGAAATTCAGATCCCTAACCTGAATATTTACTACCCCCTGACCAATCCCTGGGGATGCATTCCCAGTAGGTGGAGAGGGAATAAGGGGTAAATAGGCTGAAGCCTCTGCAGCCTGGACAGACAGGTTTATCCAGGACTGCTTGCTCTTGGAGCCCTCCAGGACTGGCTGCTGGACTACTCTGTGTTATGGACAGAGTTCGCAAACAGAATATCCCTCCCAGGTCTGTGAGTAAAGCCTGTACACTGTGTGGCAGTTACCAGAATGCCTTGTATCTTTTCCAGTGAATACAAGAAACTCTGATTGAACAAGGTGGACATGATGTCATTGTCCATTCTCTCCACCTAGTCCAATCAAAGCATACAAAGCTGTACCATACCCGGAGCTCTGAACCATGGTAGTGGATGACATGCATTTGCTATAATGTAACAGTATTCACAGCATAAGTGCACATTATTAAAAACTTACATCTAGCATATGCTCTCTTCCAGTGATGTTAGGTCCGAGCTCCCTGCATCTGGGTTCAACGTCTTCCTGCTTTGCCTATTAAGCAGGCACTGATGATGTAACTTTAATTTATATTATCTTGGTACCTTGTTCTATTGCTGGTATCTGTAGGATACCAGGGCTGTACATCCTGTAATTATTAATATGTTTATTTATTGTGCAACTATTTCCTCTTAACTCAGACAATATTAATTCAAACCATACTGTTAAACCCTGATTCATGCCTACAAAGAATATAGATAATTGAGGTAGCAAATGTACAGAATTTAGGGCCAATATAATGTTGTCCTGAGCTCTGATTAGGTCATATTGCTCTTTTAAAGTGTCCACATCTTTACTTGTCATCCATACATAGTTATGTATTGTTTTTACTGCCATGGTACCAAGTTTTTCACTTGTTAAACACACATTTTGCTCAATGATATGGGCTAATTACACTGTCTTCTTTTCCAGTCACAGTTTCTTACATTATATCACGTATCCCTATGAGATAGATGCTGATTGTGTGGAATTTACAAGTACCGAGTAAATGCAGGCATCCTTACTCAAAGGGTGCTTACTTAAGGGGTTAGGCAGATGTTAAGATGTCAGGTGGACACATTCTATTTTAGTATAATAATTGTAGGAAGGAGAAGAAGAGGCACAAGCTGAATAGTTGTCAACTGTACTCACAGTAACAAGAAGGGGTGAAAGACAAAACACAGCTTCTCTGCACTGGAGAAAATAAACTGAAGATGTTGCATGCCTTCCCTCTCACCTCAACTTGTCAACACAGGAGCAAATGACAACTACTTATGCTTATGCTTTTCTAACCAAAAATGCTCTATTGTGTGAAGCACAGCATGACAGCACCATTTACTAGTGTCTCCTGTGCTGACTCACCTAGAGCCACTTAGACAATATTCTCTTTTTCAAAAAGAAAAGCACTCAAGACTATTGTAGGAAGGAATGTGTGTCACTTTAATCTTTGATTATACTTTACACAAGTTGGGCAATACCTAAGAAAACACTAATGGTTTAGTTCCAAACAAGCTAACTTTTGGAAGATCAACACTTAGTACATATTGGGCAAAATGTTTATAACGCCCCATTACAAGAGATGACTTGTTCTCTGTCAGGGGCTTGACCAGAGACGAGAAGTTACGAATAAACTTCCTATAATAGTTGGCAAAGCCAAGAAAACGCTGCAGAGGATGTAAACCCACGGGTCGAGGCCATTGTAGGACCGCTGAAAGTTTCACTGGGTCCATCGAAAAACCAGCAGTGGAAATGACATAGCCCAGGAATTGAACCTGTTCACAATGAAAGTCACACTTTTCCAATTTACAATAGAGATTTTCTCTCATAGTCTCCGAAGCACACAACAGACATCTGTGTGGTGGCTCTCTAGGGACTTGGAAAATATGAGGATATCGTCGAGTTAAACCACCACACATAACTGCAACAAATCTCGGAGGACATCGTTAATGAACTCCTGAAAAACTGCTGGAGCGTTACAAAGACCAAAAGGCATTACGAGATACTCATAATGGCCTGATCTGGTATTAAACGCAGTTTTGCACTCGTCGCCCTCCTTAATCCTGACAAAGCTTCGTGAAAACCCTTGCTCCCTTGAGGCGGTCAAATAACTCCGTAATCAATGGAATGGGATAGGCATTCTTAATCGTGAAACAATTGAAATCCCTATAATCAATACAAGGTCTCAGTTCACCACTCTTCTTCACAAAGAAGAAACCAGCACCAGCAGGAGACGGGGATTTGCGGATGAAACCTCGAGAAAGTGCGTCTGCAAAATACTCCTCCATGGCCTTATCCTCCAAGACCAACAAAGGAAAAACCCGGCAACGAGGGGGTATGGCACCAGGTTGAAGGTCAATTGTGCAATCATACGACCAGTGTGGAGGCAAAGTACCGGCTTGACCTTTGTCAAAGACATCGCTAAAATTGCAGGGAGGAGAGTGAAGAGGTGCACAGGACCTTGGCTACCTTCTGGAAGCATCTCTCACTGCACTGTGGCGACCAGGACGGAACCTCAGCATGGAGCCATTTAAAAGAAGGGTTGTGCCTCTGTAACCAAGGATAACCAATAACCAGCGGAAACTTAGGTGAGGAAATAAATTGGAATTGGATTATCTCATGGTAAAGGGCCCCTACGGCCATAGACAATGGAACAGTTTCATGAGTCACATGGGCAGGCTGTAGAGGTCTCCCGTCAAGAGCCTCAATGGCAAGTGGAGTGTCACACAGCTGCAGCGGAATCAAGTGCTTTGATACAAAGGCAGCATCAATGAACAGGCCTGCAGCCCCAGAGTTGATTAGAGCCTGTATCTCAACGGATGACTCAGCCCAAGACAGGGTAACCGAAACCAGAGGCTTATCTTTCTGGGAAACTGGAGACGAAACAACGCCACCTAAGGTCTGTCCGTGACAGGACCTCAAGGTTGGGGCATTCCCTGGATGGGTAGGACAAGACTTCAAAAAGTGACCAGCCTGGCCACAATAAAGGCACATTCTCTCCCTCCTCCTAAGGGCTCTCTCATCTGTATAGAGACGCATGAAGCCCAAGTGCATGGGTTCATCTTCACAGACCGACTCGGTACCAGGAGGCATGGGAGGTGAGGGAGGCAAGGGTGGGACTGCAAAGCTTGGAGACAAATGTACAGGAGGCTTGCACCAGTGCTCCTTAAAAGAGTGTCTTTCTCTGAGTCTGGAGTCAATGAGGATGGCAAATGTGATCAACCTCTCCAGCTCAGTGGGTATATCTCGGGCTGCTATCTCATCCTTGATGTTATCCGAGAGACCATGAGAGAGGGCAGCCATGAGGGCCTCATTGTTCCAAGCAACCTCTGCTGCCAGAGTACGGAATTCAATGGCGTAATCGGCAACAGTTCTCGTACTCTGTTTGATGGACATGAGGCTCTTGGCAGCAAAAGAGGAGCGTGCGGGAACGTCAAATACCCTTTTGAAGGAAGCCACAAATTCTGGGTAACTCAGGACCACAGGTTTTTGGGTTTCCCATAGAGGGTTTGCCCGGGCCAAGGCTCTCTCAGAAAGCAAAGATATCACAAAAACCTACTTTGCTTTTGTCCGTGGAAATCGCCTGGGGCAGCATCTCAAAGTATATCTCAACCTGGTTGAGAAAACCTCTACATTGAACTGGATTGCCCCCAAATCACTAGGGAAATGGAGCGGAACCAGACATGCCTCTTATAGAGGTAATACTCAAGGCGGGTGCCTGCACAGAGACTGGAGCAGCATCAGGGATGGCCTGCAACACAGGTTGTACCGGAGCAGCCATAGTGTAAGAATCCAGGTGAGCCATGTGACTCAGGAGCGTTTGTAATGCCAAGGCAAATTGATCCATGCGGTGATCCTGGTCATCCAATCTGGAAAAAATATTACCAACAACCAAACTGACTGCATCTTCTGAATTCATGGCCTTCGTATACTGTCAGAAACCTTGAATCAGACCGAGACAGAAGTACAGTTAATCACACTTGTTTAATAATAATAAAATGGTAAACAGAGAAAGTCAATACATAGCCAGAGTTCAGTAACCAGAGCAGGTAGTCAGCCAATGCTTATGTCAGAGAGCCAGAGATCAACGTAATAGTACAGCAAGCAGGATCAGGAGCCAGAAGGGACGTCAGCCGAGCAAGTCTTCAACAGGAACGCAGGAGAAAGTCTATGAGATGTGACCAAAGGCGAAGGCAGAGATGAAGTGAGCTGGACGTCTGTAAGTAGCTAGGACTGACGAGCAGATCATAAACAGCTGAGACACTGTGGAGAGAATGGAGCTGGCAAATAGCTGACAGCCGAGCAGGCCAGCTTAGAGAAGGAAGGGCTGAGCCCAGTCCTGACAGTCTCAAACAGTGAAAAATAGAAGAGGTTCCAATGTGATGAAAAAAAATCTCCACCAAGCATAACATATTCTTGACACTGAGTGATTGCTCTGATATCCTATAGTTTATGCTACAAATTCTCTTTAGGCGTGGTGTAAGGTAAACCATATTCCCAGCATCAGACAACCAGTGTGTATTTATGCTCATGTTCGTGCACGTGTGTATTGCACACATGCTCATACTTCTAAGTGAAGAGGGAATTTTGGACCCACTGTTCCATTTTGTCGTGCTCATGCTTGCACATGTACACGTGCATGAGCGCATATCAATTGGTGTATGCACTTGGTGCCCAGTGGCCTATTTAAATTGATCCATCACTATCAGCAGTTGCTGAATGGTCTTCAGCTTGTACCTGTATCCCCGAGGCCTTATCCACTTACTTGTGTATGAAGCAGCTTTCCCCTGGACTTCACCTTTGCTCCTGCCTTAACCTTGCTCACCTGATCATTCTGACCTTGGGCTGTTTACTAGACTTGTCTTTGCCTGCTGATTCTGTACTGCACTGCCTGGCTGTTACCAACCTTGGCCTGCTTCCTGGACTTGTGCTGTCGCTGCTCATTGTCTGCATACCAGCTCTGCTACCATCTCCTGTTCTGGTGCCAACCTGCTTCAGCATCCTATCCTCAGGACTGCGACTCCCAGCTTCATTCGTATAAAAAGCAGACTTCTCCAACCAGCTACTCCGACACTCATGCCACTCCAACTCCATGCTCTCACACTCTTTGTCTCCATCTTCAGGAATGTTTGACAGGAGGTGCATGAGAGGCCTCCACAATATTCCAGTCATTACCAGGTATATGATACATGGCCTTTATCAAAGTTCTTACACATAGGTATATGTATTAACCAGACTAAGCTCTTTCCTTTATTTTATCCTGAAATTATAACACACAAGTGAGCAAAGTTGACGTGTGTGGGCAGTTGATGTTTAAACAGAACTGTAAGCAAATGTTTTTTCATTTCGGATAGAGTAAAGGAAGGTTATAGCGCCTATCTTTAATTTTTTTTTCCATCTGTGTCCCATTGGGGAGATTTACCACCACTTCCTGTCCCACAGCCAAAACAGAAAGTAAGAGGAAATCCCTGCAAATTAAGGTAATCCACTTGGGCCACCAGGTGCCCAGAACTAGTGTCCCCATTCAAAGATTTCCCCTCTATGAATGTTTTGAGGACAACCAAAAATGTGGGTTTTTCTTTTACTTCACTTTTGACTTTAACGGTAAACAAGACAAATAGAGAGGGAAAATATACTTAATGGGGCACAGGCATCAATAACACAGGTGTTCTAATCCCTCTCCACTCTGTACAAAATAAAAAATAAAATAAAAAACTTGAATTTTAATTTAAGCTGACCTTGAAATATATGGGATGGAAAATCTATTTTGTAATGACTACATCTGCTATTGGAACTGGTTATATGACCACTTTCATTATCCAGTGCTCCGATATTTAAAGTATCAGTTCACCCAAAACATTTCTAATTCAAAATTTATTAGCTAGAGGGTTAAACCCATAAAAAAGTTGTATCTTTTGGTACTGTGCATCTGAGGTCCTTGGTCTGCACAAATTCTATGATCATTATGAGGGATTTGTTTTCTCCATGTTGATAACATTTCATGCTTTGAAGATTGCTACAGGAGATGCTGGAAAACAACCCAGTGGACAGGAACAGAGATAAGAATTGTGGTCAGGAGTTCTCACTGTTAGGAGTATCTGAGATGTGACAACAAGGCTTTACTTTTGAATAGGCTGAACCTTTCAGTTTTCATATATGAAGAATTAGTGATATATTTATTTGTATGGCTGAATACAAAACCTTACAGATTGTGGTCTGTATCTTTTCTCTACTCAACCATACTTGTTTTTGCTGTTACATACACTGGCTTGATGTTCTGCTTTACCATCCTGTGACTGTGCTTTACAGCTAGTTCTTACAAAGTCTATAAGTCATCTGACTCATTGAAGGCAATACATTTCTTTATGGCTATTATCTTCTCTCAGCAGTAACAGTTTCTAAAAGGAAGAATGATTGCAATAAACTGCTGAAAGACCCCCTGTAATGGCTCAATTGGAAATCTTTATACACTGCAACAACATTTTGGAAGAGCAAGCATGTTAAATGTAGGGGGTCACATCAGAAAATTACTTCAAGGAAAACATTGAAATATCTCAAAATATTCCCTCACTGAAGATACTTTGTACATTACTATTAATCACCCTAAAGCAACTGTTCAAAATGGCTAATCTGGTACTGTTCCAGACAGCTACAGCATCACAATAAACATGTCAGAGATGTTTTTTCTTTTCAACAATGAGCTTAAAACTTCATATTAAAAATGCAGTCATAATTACATTACATTCTAATTTGCCAATCACATTGAGAGAAATTGGTATCCATAATTTTCTATACCAGGAATACAACACAATGGCAAAGTTGCAAACATGTGGTTTATAAACATCAATTTTTAAAGTATATTTCAGAATACACTGTATTGTTTTCAAACATGGTAGACATACCAGTACATCAAATTATGATGTATATATAGTATTATAAAGCTCATGCAAATATAGCAAAATGCAGTTATACACAAGAGAGTTGTCTGTATTGATATCTGCTTTATTATGATTCTGGATGAGACATAAAATAGTGAACAGTTTTTTTTTTTGTATGAGAAATCTTGGAATGACAACATAGACCTATCTGATTGGGCAGTCTATTCAAAAGATAAATATAAATACTGATAAGTGGAATCAACTACAGTAAGGCTATGATATAAGCAAAAGTTGTATTCAGTACAATGTAGAATGTGTGTTTTATAATGATCAAGTTGTTCAAGTGGGTTTAGATCAATCTCCAGGCAATCTTGAAAACTTTTTAATTGAGATTAAGTTATGTTAATTTAATGTAATTTCAATAAAAATGTTGATCTTAATTGTTTTTTTGAGAGTTGAATGGTTTAACCAGAGATGAAATAAGAGAGTTCACTTGCAGCACCATCTTTTGGTAAAATCTGGTTTTGCAGCATGGCTATTCAATAATTTGTGCTGTTAGGTATAAGAAAGACCTAAATGACAGGTTACACTATCATTTTATTTCCTTGAGCCTTATTTAATATACAAAGCAATAATAAAGACAGTATGACAAGGCACTTGCTATTTTTTTTTTCTATAAGGGAATGTGTGGCCTCAATGTTACTGAGCTGAGAGTTGACAAGAGAAATCTCCTTTAACTTTGTTAATTCTTTGTTAAACATCAGATCTAGTTAAGATTTAAAAGTTAAAAAAAAAATAATGAGGAGGATGATGATAATAATAATAATAATAATAATAATAATAATAATAATATCATTTAATTAGCTGGATGGTATTTTAACAAATGTTTATCATTTAAAAAATAAAAAACAACATTTTTCCACAAGAACAACATGCGATATTCTAATACAAATGAGTGTGTTGTATATTGCTTTTCCATAACAGATGGAAGAGGGAAGGGTTTGATATTTATGAAAATGATTTATTAATTAAATCATTTATTAATATGCTTGTGGGTAGTTTATGAATCAAGATGAGATGCTGAAGCTGTTCCAATGGCGTAAATGCAACTGTTCATTTTAAGCAAAGCATTGTGCCATCTGCCACACCAGAGTGTATCACAAAAGTCAGCAAAGAAGTCTTGTAAGTCTGGCCAATCAAAGAACTAATTAGCTCTATACAGTTCATTTCAATCTGCTACGCAATTGGCTCCTCTTTCATTGCAGCCAAAGAACAAAGACAAAGAAGGAAATTTGTTTTATCAACAAATTTGAAAAATTCATTTTCAGAGTTAATCTGTTCCTAAATTTACAGTATTCACTCTATATTCATGTTTTTCAAAGCAGCTATTTTAAGCTGCAAATTATGATTAATGATTTTTTAATTACATTTTAACGTAACAAGTAAGGATCAAGAGATATGGGAATAAATTAAAGACAAATCCTGGGTAACATGTTAAATTCAATATATACTTAGTCGAGGTGTAGGCAGATATAAAAGACCTCATTTAATCCTGTTGTCTATTTATTTAAAGTACTTAAACATACAACATATTTTGAAATAACACCTCAATCTGTCTATACACTGAACTCTTACAATCTTCTGTACATTAACTTTAATACTGGATGCAGTTGGATGGTGGGTCAGGTGTCTATAAGCTGAAATGGCTTTAACAAGATGCTGCGAGTCTAAGGCCTCATGCACACGGACGTTTTTACAGCCGCTTTTTTTAGCGTTTTTTGCAGCTTAAAAAGGCCTGTCTATGTTAGTCTATGGCTTCATGCCCACCTAGGTGTTTTTGAGCTGCAAATGGCATAGGTGCTTTTATGCTGTAAAAAAAACCCAGGACCAGTGGGTTCTGAGAGACGTTTGTAAAAATGCTCTAACGCTGATAAATGCTGAAAAACGCTGATAAACGCTCAAAAACGTCACTCACCAACGTTTTTTAACGTTTTTGATCCATTAAAAAAAATTTTTTTTGAAATAATAAAAAAACGCTATAAAACGCTAACACAAAAAAAATGCTAAAAACCGCTAATAAACGCTAAAAAACGCAATTGCAAAAACGTTGAAAAAAGCTGAAAAAAGTTTTAAAAAATCACTGCAAAGATACTGGCATTTTCATAACGTTATTTTAACATCCTGTGTGCATGAGGCCTGTTCCTTTAATATGGCCTTTGACTGCAGTTGAAAAAGTGATGTAAATGATAAACACCTTATGTAGTGTATGCATTGGTGTCTAAATGTTGAGAAATATATATGATTAAATTCTCAGGTAAGTTCAAAAATATGTATTTCAAAAGTGTATATACCGTAGATATCTGCCTACATGTAGTGCCATGCCTTCGGCCTATAAGGAAAAATAATATCTTCTAAACTTACAATACCAACATTGTCCACTAGATGCCATTCTAACAAAAGACTATTAATGGGCAGTGTTCTATGGTTATTACATATTTCGTGGTATATCACTGGGAACTAGCTCCACTTCCTACTACAAGTCTCTTTTATCTTCTCCATTGGGACAGACCGCATGGGAGCCAGCTAAGCCTGCACCACGTGTTTCTAAGGAGAATACTGGTCCTTCTAAGGCAGCATCGCTGGTATGCTAAAAGATTGCTTATCTGTATACCTAGTGGATATTTGTTTATGTTCATGTAATATTATATGTTCATTTAACTGTTATTTCTAGTTTCACCACGCGTGTACATCCTATTCTTATATGGCCACCACCTGTTCATTGTAATAAAGATCCAAAGTTACAGACAGTCTGGTTATTTTAGGATTCAAGGTTTAAGCTGTATGTTGAACTACATACATGCCAGGGGCAAACACGTAGCGAGAACAGAACACGTAGGCTACATTCACACGGCCATAAAAAACTAGCATTTTTATTTATGGATCTGAATGCAGCTGTATTGTTTACAATGAGGACATTTACAAGCTGCCAAACAGTAACTCCTCTAAAATTGATCATTGGCAAACAGTTCATAAAATCCATGTATGGCAGATCAGGGGCTAACTCATTTAGCTTCCAACACTCAGTGCAGCTCCTCGAAAGAATGAATGGATCTCTTTAATATTGATTAGACCCTTGGCAAACATTTTCTCTCTCCTCCTCCTCTGAGACATACAATACATAGCAGCTAGACTCAAAATCAGTTTAATGAATCAGATTAGGTAGCGATTGCGATTGATTGCCAGAGGTTACAGTGTATTGTTACCCCTCACTGACTTGCTGTTAGAGGTTACAGCACACATTATGGCTCACTTATTATTTGCTAGAGGTTACAGCACATGACTTCTGCTTGTTGATTGATTGCTAGAGATTACTGTACATCAATACTGCTCACTGATTGGTTGCTAGAGGTTACTGAACATCCTTACCACTCACCAATTGGTTGCTAGAGGTTATTGCACATTATTACTGCTTACTAATTGGCTGATAGAGGTTACTTAAATATGAAAAAAGTTGTCCCCACTATAGCAGAGGAAAACCAGAAGACCAAATGAGCAACACAGCATGCAGTGTGGAGATAGTAGAAAATATTATTTATTAAATGATTAAAAACTCAATTGACTCCTCCATTGGAGGTGATAATTAAAACACAGAAACAGGACATTCATCCAGTGGCTATGGGTGCGCTCAATAGATATGGCAACACAGACCACAATGTGCATAGACAAGAAACAAAAAACAATAACACATAGAAAATATAAACTATCGTCCAGACGCCAGATAATCTATGCACAGCTGTTCATGTCACAACAATCCCTCATACGTTGCAACAAAGGTAAATATATAGCATGGACAACAGTGCAGAGGTCTCTGGGGGCTCGAGCCTGCTGGAAGATGATTAGAAATAGGGAGGGAGTATCCACAATCAAGGGCCCTCTAGATAGGATTGGGAAATATCTGGACGCCTTATTAAAAGATATGGTTGCGGGATTGAAATCATATGTGCTAGACTCTAGATATGTTCTAGCTAGGACTAAAGATTTACAAAGTCCCAAAAGATGCTTGGTTGGTAGGTGTGGATGTAGAGACTCTCTACACCTCAATACCACATTCTTGTGGTTTAAGAACTGTGGAAGAGTTCCTGCATCAACCATACCAAGGGTGTGGACACCCTAATGAGTTCATAATTGAACTCCTGGAGTTCGCATTAGAGAACAACTGTTTTCAGTTTTTGTTGAAATTTTACCAACAAACCAAGGGGACCTCTTTGGGGGCATCTTGGGCTCCATCTTGGGCCCAAGCTTATGCATGCTTGCATCTGGGCCTGTGGGAGGAGGAACTTTTTTTTTGTAAATCAGATGTATCTTGGCCATGTCCACACCTGGTTAAGATACATCAATGATGTCCTTTTGATATTGAGTGTTATGCCCCGTACACACGGTCGGACATTGATCGGACATTCCGACAACAAAATCCTAGGACTTTTTCTAAAGGATGATGGCTCAAACTTGTCTTGCATACACACGGTCACACAAAGTAAAAATCTGATCGTTCTGAACGTGGTGGCGTAAAACAGGTACGTTGGGACTATAAACGGGGCAGTAGCCAATAACTTTCATCTCTTTATTTATTCCGAGCATGCGTGGCACTTTGTGCATCGGATTTGTGTACACACAATCGGAAATTTCCGACAACGGATTTTGTTGTCGAAAATTTTATAGCCTGCTCTCAAACTTTGTGTGTCGGAAAATCCGATGGAAAATGTGTGATGGAGCCTATACACGGTCGGAATTTCCGACAACAAGGTCCTATCACACATTTTCCGTCTGAAAATCCAACCGTGTGTACGGGGCATTAGCCTTCCTGAATTGCATGAATTTACAGAACAATTAAATATCAATGACCAAAATATTCATCTAACATATACGTATAACCATAAAAGGATCTCTTTCCTTGATTTATGGATTTCAGTGACAGGTCATGCGATATCTACATGTACCTTCAGAAAGGATACATCTGCAAATACCCTCCTTCAAGCAGATAGCCATCCCCCTGGGTGGCTCAAAGACAGCATATCAGTTGGCCAATTCCTCCGCATCAAGCATAACTGTACTGAACCCAATGAGTACAGGAGGGAGAGTAATGATCTCTATTGAAGGTTTAGGGAAAGAGGCTATGCACATAGCCAACTCAGAGAGGCAAAAAGCAACGTGGCAAAGCGCAACAGGGTGGACCCTTTGGAAATGCCATCTGGAGCTGCAATAGCCAGAAAATCAGGAGATACAGGGCCCCATACGCGTGATTACTCAGTGTCAGGAAGGGCACGCCAGCATCCAAGATGGCGACCATGGACGTCCCCCTGTTCTGCATATCCCCCTGAGAAGGGCTGCGCATGCACATTTGAGCGCAAGTGCTTGCGCACTAGTGCTGCATGAAATGCCGACGTTGGTGCGCATGGGCACACATGCGTACGTGCGTCCGGTGACATTCGTGGCGCTAACAAACTATTTAAACTGCCTTACTTCCTTGGATCGGTGCTGCCTGGTCTACAGCATTACCTGTGATTCCTGATTTGCCTGTGCCTGCTCCAGTTGACCCTACCCGGCTTGCTCCTGACTACCCCTGCTTATCTGCCTGCATCTGACCTCAGCCTGTTTTGACTACGTTCCTGTCTGCTCCTTCTGCCACCTCGCTGCCAGCCTGTTGCCGAACCTGCCTGTACCTGAGACTATGTTCCTGCCTGCTCCTTCTGCTACCTCGCTGCCAGCCTGTTGCCGAACCTGCCTGCACCTGACTCTGCTCCAGTATCCAATTGCTCTGGACTAATGTGCCTACGCTTCCAGTCCACCTGCCTGAGCTCCAGTTTCCAGTCCGAAAGCTGTTCCTGGGTCCGTTCCAGTTTCTGCTTCAGTTCCGGTCCAGCTCGTCTACCAGCAACCTTGCCAGGCACTCATGCAACTCTGCACTCCTGCGCCTCCTGTTTTCTCTATCAGGGGCCTTGAGGCAGAGATTTAAGAGAGGCCTCCCTCTGCATACCAGACTCTACCATCACGTACGTGACAGTACCAGGCAGCCATGCCAGAGTCTGTGCAGGGAGCCTCTCCCATGGAGGAACTCTGCCTACATCTAGCAGACCTCACCCAGACTGTTAAAATTGCACAAGAGGCATACACCCGATTGGAAGAAGTTATCCAGGCATTCTCCTCACCTATTACGGCCCTGCAAGGAGCTACCTCTGCAGTGGCAATGTTGCCTCCTGAACCCAGGGTTCCTGCACCTGAGAGATTCACTGGTGATCGCAGTAAATTACAGACATTTTGCAATGCTTGCAAACTCTACTTTACCCTGCAGCCACGCACTTTTTCCCTGGAAGTTACCAAAGTTGGGTTCGTTATCTCCCTACTACAGGGCGAGCCCCAATCATGGGCTCACCGCCTGCTGGAACAAGGAGCTGAATCTCTGACTTGCCTAAGCAACTTTTTTGACTCTATGGCTCAGCTTAGGATCCTCAACTGACTGCAACTGCAGAAGCAGCATTACACACCCTCCAGCAAGGTTGCAGAGCAGCCGAGGACTATGCTTCTGATTTAAGGCGCTGGAGTTCTGATGCCAGCTGGAACGAGGCTGCTCTTCGCCATCAATTTCGTATTGGTCTTTCTGAGCCTTTAAAAGACGAGTTGGCCTGAGTTGGCGTTCCCCATTCTCTGGACTATTAAATTAATCTGGCCATCCAAATTGATTGGTGGTTACAAGAACAGAGATCCGAAAGAGTGACGAAGCCAGCCTGTCCAGCCTGGGAGTGGCCCCAAGTCTCCTACTCCAGCAACCTGACGTCTTCTGCCTGTGCTGCACTTACATTTGATATCCCTGGACCAAAGAGGCTCGGCATGCTCCGTCCCTCACTTTCCTCCAAGGAGCATCGATGCGGACGACACGAGAACCTCTGTATTGTGGGAAAACAGGACATTATGTGAGATCATGTCCAGCCAAGATCCGTAAGGACTGACCTATCTCCTCTGCCAGCATACCAATCCTGCCAACTCACGTGGCTATTCCTATTGTGCTACAGATTCCTGGAAGAAGCATTCCTGTCTCCGCTATAATTGACTCTGGTGCCTGTAGCTTTTTTATGGACTTATCTCTCATTTCAAGACACCAAATTCCTTTGCAACCCAGGGCCCAGGGACTCTCAGTACATCTGGCTGACAGGTCTGCCATTAAATCCGGACTAGTGACTCAAGAGACTATACCTTTAACTGTCATTATAGCTGGTAATCACAAGGAACTGTTACGCCTGGATGCCATTGCATCTCCCTTGTTCCCTGTAATCCTTGGTATGCCGTGGATCCAGGTATATAATCCTTTTATCAACTGGGCTGATGGAGAAGAGAGTTCACTGCTTGCTGGAACTCTTACCTGACCTGCCTTCCTTGTTATGCTTGGACTCTATGCCTGACGTTGAAACCCGCTTATCTGTACCAGTTGCTTATCATGACTTTTTAGATGTATTCAGCAAAAAGGGAGCTGAGACTCTTCCTCCTCATTGGTCGTATGACTGCTCTATTGAGCTCCTCCCGGGGGTTGAGGTTCCTTTTGGAAGGATTTTTCCTCTGTCAGAACTGGAGCTTGTCGCCCTAAATGACTACATAGATGATAATTGAATAAAAGGCTTTATTCGCCCCTCCACCTCTCTGGCAGGAGTGGGTATTTTCTTTGTGAAGAAGAAAGATCATTCCCTTCATCCATGTATAGATTATCGTGAACTCAATAAAGTTATGGTCAAAAACCATTACCCTCTTCCGTGGTGCCCAAGTTGTTCTAGAGGTTGGGAGCAGAAACCATATTTACAAAGCTGGATCTCCGGGGGGCTTACAACTTGGTACAGATCCGGGAGGGAGACGAGTGGAAGATGGCTTTTCGCACCCGATTCTGGCATTTTGAATATCTGGTGATGTCATTCGGCCTATGCAATGCCCCAGCCACATTCCAGCACTTCATTAATTACATTTTTCATGATTACC
The DNA here is from genome assembly GCA_037952925.1 of Lithobates clamitans. Lineage (NCBI taxonomy): Eukaryota > Metazoa > Chordata > Amphibia > Anura > Ranidae > Lithobates > Lithobates clamitans. The sequence goes on from JBBGZY010001138.1 coordinate 542,415, forward strand.
TAGACTTGTTTGTTGTAGTGTATCTGGATGATATCTTAATCTTCTCTACTTCCCTTGATAACCACCGCAGGCATGTCAAGAACATACTGGGTAGACTACGACAACACGGCTAGAGCGGCTATACGCTAAACCAGAAAAGTGCGAGTTCGAGCGACAAAGCATCCAATTTTTGGGACTATTTATCTCTACCGAAGGTATCAAGATGGACCCAAAAAAGGTCACTGCCATTCTAGATTGGCCAGCCCCAGTGGACAAAAAATTTAAGGCGTTGTCGGGTTCTCGAACTTTTATCGGAAATTCATCAGGGGATTTTCAGCCATCATATCTCCTATCACGCAACTGACTAAGCAAATCCATTTGCAGTGGTCCCCTGAAGCTCAAAATGCTTTTGAAACTCCTAAAAAACTGTTCACTTCCACACCCTGACCCGGCATTACCTTATGTATTGGAAGTAGACGCGTCAGAAGTGGCAGTCGGAGCAGTACTATCCCAAAGACAGGGACCCAAAGCCTTGTTACACCCATTCGCCTTCTTTTCCCGCAGACTGCCAAACTCTGAAAGGAATTACAACATCAGGGATCGAGAACTCCTGGCCATTGAGAATGCTTTGGAGGAATGGAGATACCTCATAGAAGGAGCAGCACACCATATCCTAATCTATATGGATCACAAGAACCTGGAATACCTGAGGACTGCCAAGAGACTCAAACCACGCCAGGCTAGATGGGCACTCTTCTTTTCCAGGTTCTCTTTTCACCTAACTTACAGGCCAGGATCTAAGAACACCAAACCTGATGCCCTCTGCATCCGTAAGTTCTGTGAGTCCGGGGAATTTGCACCGCCTGACACTATCCTGTCTTCCGAGAACTTTCTGCTGCTTCAGGGAAACCTGCTTTCACAAATTAAGCAGGCTTCTGTGAATGTCCTTTTGGGAATAACGCTGCAGGCCAGGGATGGTCTGCTGTAGCACAAGGACAAAATATTCATACCAGAAAAACTACATGTTGCTGTCTTGGGGTTGTGTCATGACCACAGGTTAGCTGGACATTTCAGGATCAGAAAAACTGTTGAACTAGTGCAATGCACATTCTGGTGGCCTCAAGTCGAAAAGGATTGCAAGGGCTATGTAGAGTCCTGTACCACATGCATACGGAACAACAACAGCAAAACCAAAGCATGGAGTTTGCTGAAACTGCTATTAATCCCGGAGAGACCCTGGAAGAATTTTTCAATCGATTTTATCATGGAGCTTCCCCCATCAGATGGTTTTTCCACCATCTTTGTGGTGGTAGACAGACTATTCAAGATGGCCCACTTCCTGCTCATGAAAGGCACACCATCTGCCTGGAAACAGCTCAAATTTTCGTGAAGGAAATTGTTAGACTCCACGGAGTCCCAGCAAACATTGTGTCGGACCGGGGGGTACAATTTACCTCGAGGTTCTGGAGGTCACTATGAGAAACCCTGGGAATTGAGTTATCATTTTCTTCCGAATACCACCCCCAAACGAACAGGCAGACAGAACTAACCAAACTCTCTAACAATATCTACAGTAGGTGACCGCGATATTGTGTCAATCTCGCCGCACTTCTCGGCGAGATTTGACACCTGCGAGCCCCGTCGCAGGAGCCAGCGCCGAGATGGCTCGCTCATCGGGAAAGGAAAACTTTGTTTTCCTTCCGCGATGAGTGACAGGCAGCGCTGACAGCTGTCTAGTATGAATCCTGAGGCGGGAACACCGCGCCAAATTTTAACTGAAAAAAACGGCGTGGGTTCCCCCCTCGGAGGCATACCAGGCCCTTAGATCTGGCATGGATTGTAAGGGGAACCCCCTATCGGATTCCGATAAGCCCCCTGCCCGCAGACCCCGACAACCAACGGCCAGGGTTGTCGGGAAGAGGCCCTTGTCCTCATCAACATGGGGACAAGGTGCTTTGGGGTGGGGGGGCCGCAGGGCGCCCCCCTCCTCCAAGGCACCCACCCCCCCATGTTGAGGGCATGTGGCCTGGTACGGCTCAGGAGGGGGGGGGCGCTCGCTCGTCCCCACCCCCTTTCCTGGCCGGCCGGGCTGCGTGCTCGGATAAGGGTCTGGTATGGATTTGGGGGGACCCCCACGCCGATTTTTCGGCATAGGGGGTTCCCCTTACAATCCATGCCAGACTTAAGGGCCTGGTATGCCTCCGAGGGTGGAACCCACGCCGTTTTTTTCAGTTAAAATTTGGCGCGGTGTTCCCGCCTCAGGATTCATACTAGACAGCTGTCAGCGCTGCCTGTCACTCATCGCGGAAGGAAAACAAAGTTTTCCTTTCCCGATGAGTGAGCCAGCGCGACATTCACAGTACCCTGTCGCCGAGAACCAGCGCGATGGTATCGCACTGGAAACACAATCTCGCGGTCAGGTACTGTACGTTGTTTCTCCTCATTTTCACAAAAAAACTGGGCCGCATTACTTACTCTAGCGGAATTCGCTTATAATAACTCCATCATCTCTGCCACAAAACTGTCCTCATTTTTTGCTAATTACGGATTTAACCCATCAATTCTGACCAGTACCTTTCCAGAATGTTCCTGCTGTCCTTGAAACCGTAAATTTCTTTGATACTAATAACAAATTGGTACAAGCAACCATGGCTAAAACACAAGAACATAACAAACAGGTCTTTGATAAGAAGAGGCGGGGAGAGTTAAGGTTGGAACCTGGTGATCAGGTTTGGCTGTCCACAGCAAACCTAAAGTTAGCATGTCCCTCTAAAAAGTTAAGTCCTAAATTCATGGGACCCTTCCTGGTAAGGCGGAGAATCAACTATGCGGCCTACGAGCTAGAACTGCCAAATTCCTTTAAGATACATCCTGTCTTTTACGTAGCTTTATTGAAACTCGTGACCCCTGATCCATTCCCTGGTCTAGATACGGGTCCATTCGAACCAATATTAATTGACGGGAGAGAAGAATTTAAAGTCCAGGCAATTCTGGACTGTAGGAAAAGAAGAAACCAGACCAGTATCTCGTTAAGTGGAAAGGGTATAGCCCAGAGGAGAATTTGTGGGAACCCGAGGATAATATCCACGCTGAGAGACTTGTTCAGGCATTTAAGAGATCCCATCCTTTGAAATTGGCCCGATTGGGCATCTGGAGGCTGCCTATTAGGAGGGGCAATGTCAGGAAGGGCATGCCAGCATCCAAGATGGCGACCATGGATGTCCCCCTGTTCTGCATGTCCCACTGAGAAGGGCCACGTGGGCACGTTTGCGCACACCTGCGCACATGCTTGTGCACTAGTGCTGCATGGCGTCCTGTGATGTTTGTTGGGTTAACAGACTATTTAAACTGCCTTGCTTCCTACTTCCTTGGGTTGGTGCTGCCTGGTCTACAGCATTACCTGTGATTCCTGATTATCATTTGCCTGTACCTGCTCCAGTTGACCCTACCCGGATTGCTCCTGACTACCCCTGCTTATCTGCCTGCACCTGACCTTGGCCTGTTTTGACTAAGTTCCTGTCTGCTCCTTCTGCCACCTTGCTGCAAGCCTGTTGCCGAACCTGCCTGTACCTCAGACTACGTTCCTGTCTGCTCCTTCTGCTACATCGCTGACAGCCTGTTGCCGAACCTGCCTGCACCTGACTCTGATCCAGTGTCCACCTGTTCTGGACTAATGTGCCTATGCTTCCAGTCCAACTGCCTGCACTTGCCTGAGCTCCAGTTTCCAGTCCGAAAGCTGTTCCTGGGTCCGTTCCCATTCCTGCTTCAGTTCTGGTCCAGCTCGTCTACCAGCAACCTTGCCAGGCACTCGTGCGTCTCTGCACCCCTGCGCCTCATGTTTTCTCTATCAGGGGCCTCGGGTCAGAGGTGTAGGAGAGGCCTCCCTCTGCATACCAGACTCTACTATCAGGTACGTGACACTCAGTTTGGCACTCAATGGGACAGTGTTCGAGACACTGGGGTATTCTGACCAGTACCTCAGGACCAGCCAAAATAGTTGGTCCATCTCCCAAGATGGTGGCCAGTAGAGCCAAAAACTTGGGAGACATATTAATAAAATTGTAGTTTAGGAAAGAAGGGGAAGCAACGTGGCTGTTGGATTTCCCAAGAAGCTTAGGTATGTTCCTGTGTGGACGATGTCAGGTGTGCCCACACATGGACAGATCAGACTCATTTTGAGATGCATTGGGTGAAAAAGAATTCTAGATAAGGAACCTTGTCAAATGTTCAACCACTAGGGTAATCTACATAATAGCATGCCCATGCAGAAAAATGTACATAGGGAAAACGAAACGCCCCTTAAAAATCAGGATAGGGGAACACATGCGTGAGATAATGGTGAAGGATCCAGAAAAACCTCTGCCCAATATCATAACGGCAGTCTGGAAGGTATGACAGTGAAAGGCATTTACACAATATGACTAACATTGAGAAGAGGTGATTTTAATCTTATTTTATTACAAAAAGAAAAGTGGGGGATCTACCATTTAAAATCTTTAGTCCCCCTGGGCCTGAACACTGAACTTAATCTTCAGGTCTTCCTTGAAACTTAAAACACTTCTGTTTCCAAGGGTATTTGGGGTTCCCTGTATCCACATGATCAAACAAACTTTCAATACCTGTATATTTACCTATTAATGAAGCCATTTGTAACATCTGTCTGATCCCTCATATATGTCCATCTTTTGGTCACTAGGCACTATACATGTTCTATTGGTCCACCAGATGCTACATAGTTATAGCAAGTGATGGCAGAGCAGAGCTCTGTTGAGCTCTGCTCTTGACAAATCTCTATCAGTAATATTCAGATATTATCTGTATGTGTGACTTTTTCTTTTTTCTTTATTCTCTGTTTATTGTTTCCTGTTTTTTGTCTGTCCTGTTTAATGTTTTTGGTGTCATGCAGGATAAACAATTGATCTTTTAAATTTCGATTGTTTGATTTGAATATTCACATACCAATCTAATGTCAAAATCTCATCCCTGTTTAGAAGTGCCATACATCTCCTCTATATATGTTTATAAAACATATAAAGTTAAGTTTACCCCCTTACCTATTATGGGAAGAATGGCATCAAAAGGAGACTAGCCAAAATTGATACATGGCAAGAAATATAAATCAAAATGTTCCTTTAACTAATAGATTAGGGGCAGTTACCTGCCGTGGCGACGCCGCCATGATAAGGAACAGTGATCCATTTGCCAAACACGTTGACGTCACCAGCATCTTTTTTCCACGATGTCCCGGAAGGGAGCTTACTGTGAGCCAGGGAGGCTGGAGCAGTGCTGAGCAGCACTGAGTGTGTTACGAGATCGAGGACAGGAGGATGTGCTATTTAGCGCCTATACCTTATGACAGCTGGAGGACTTGTGGAAACTGTGAAGGAGGCTACCATTTGAGGCCATAAAATTGAAGAGGGCATTGTCTCAGGAGGGTATTGTATAGCCGGCGTTTTCCACTCAATAGTGTCCAATATATCATGTACTGTATGGTGGAGTGACAAGGCTAACTACCACTATCATCCAATACTCCATACTGAATATGAACTGCAGGTCTTGTCTCGCCATTTCATTTGTTAGATGTGTGGATATGCAATGACAACCTTAACTGCTCTAACAGCCTATGGTCTCCCTTTTCTGTCTCTCTCTCTCTCTCTCTCCCCCAGCTCCATTGTCTTAATTACTCACATGAAGGACACCGCACAGCCCTCCATAGAGCCTGGAATGGGATTCTCATTGTATAACATCGGCATATAAGAGCTTATGATTAGTGGAAGTGTACATGTCACCTGTTGATGAACATTATCCCTTGTAAAAGCTGTACATCCACACTGTTACTTCGTGGACAATTTTCCATCAATAGCCAATATGCACATAGCCCTTTTCTCCCCATCCCTCCCTCCCTATTCCTAATCATCTTCCAGCAGGCTCAAGCCCCCAGGGACCTCTTCACGGGTGTCCATGCCATATTTTTACCTTTATTGCAACATACGATGGATTGTCGTGGCATAAACAGCTGTGCATAGATTATCTGGCATCCAGACGATAGTTTATATGTTTTATGTGTTGTTTTTTGTTTCTTTTCTATGTGCATTGTGGTGTGTGTTGCCATTTTCATTGACTTTTCAGCGCAGTAGCCACTGGATGCATGTCTTGTTTCTGTGCTTTATTTATTACCTACAATGGAAGAGTTAATTGAATTTTTATTCATGTAGTAAATAATCTTTTCTACTATCTCCTCACTGTATGCTGTTTTGCTCATTTGGTCTTCTGGTCTTCCACTGCTATAGTATGGACAACTTTTTTTTATATTTATGCAGTTTATTGATTAGAGCGACACTACCTATACCAGGTAAACAGTGTTTTATGGGATATTGATGTGAGTTATCGCATAACATTTTTTGCCCTTTAAATATCTTTTTTTCAGTTTAATAGAGGTTACTGCATATCCTTACCGCTCAATGATTGGTTGCAAGAGGTTAGTGCACATCATTACTGCTCACTGATTGGTTGCTAAAGGTTACAGGACTCACTGCCTGCACACCATGGACTGTGGTGGTGAGGGGACCCATCAATAGACAGAAGTTTTTATATCTTAAATCATTTTCATCATTTGTGTTTACTATATATGCATGTAATTTAGTTCTTTAACTTATACATTGTTTTTCATATTCTTTTGCACTAAGCAGTCTTAGTTTAGCTTTTAATTTTTTGATTTAAGCTTTATTTTGGTCACTTATCAGACATGCTGTGTCTTATGGTCCCGCCACTCCTTTATCACTGAGAAAGGCTTTAGAAAGTGGTGGAGCGGCCTCGAAAACATGTAGCCACACCTCCTTCATGCCTACCAGTGGCTAACAATACACAGGACTTTCCTCTAGCTGCCTGACTGACTCACATGGCTCACTGAGTATTTCCTGGCCATTGGAAGCACACAGCTTCTGGACTGGATTACCTCTGCTGTTGTGATCTGAATGACAACCCCCCCCCCCCCCCAGTGGATTAAGTTTAGATGACCGTCACTTTACTCCTTATTAGATATGAGTTGCCAATCATTGATTATATAAAAAAATATGAGTTTTTTTTTTTTTACTGTACTTAGATGCATTCTCTGTAGTTCCTTTCTGTTGCATAAACAAGCATTGTGTTCAGATCCATTACACAAAATTATATTCTTCATCTGATGCATTCTGGTATTGAAAACAACAACAGGACAATTTTATCTATTTAAAATGGATCTAAAAGCAAGTACTGTATCATTTGTGCAGGAACTTTTGTAAAAACTTTTACGGCCAGTGAATTTAGTCTTCAACCTGAACTGTTGTAAGTTTATAAAAATCACATTTGAATGTAACCCCCCCCCCCCACACACACACACACACCTTGCTGATGCTGAGATACTGAAGTATAATATGCTTCTATTTCGCCTTCCCTGGTTCCTCCCTCAACTCCCTCATTAGCCGCTTTCTGCCTGCGCTATAGCCGAAAGACAGTTACAGCATGGACTTACTTTGCCAGAAGGGCATATATGGATGTCCTCCTGAGATCTCGCTGACTGTGATCACGCGCTCTGTGATGACTGAGTCCTTTGGACTCAGCTGATCACAGATCGGGGTAAAGGGTCAATGACAGCTGATCACTAATGTAAACACAAGCCGGTTTTCAGCTTTCTTTCCTCATGCTGAGAGCATGAAGAAAGAAGTAGAGAGCAGATAACCAGCTTGTGTTAAAGGGATATTGACACTGATAATCAGAGCACTGATTATCAGTGTCCTGATTATCAGTGCAGTCCCAACAGTGCACACCAGTGCTGCCAATTAGTGCCCATCAGTGCTGCCAATCAGTGCCCATCAGTGTCTCCTCATCAGTGCCACCTATCAGTGCTGCCTACCAGTGCCCACTGGTTCCTCCTACCAGTGCACATCAGTGCCGCCTATTAGTGGCACCTATCAATGCCCTTCAGTGCCTCCTATCAGAGCCCATCAGTGCCACTTATCAGTGCCCACCAGTGATACTTCATTAGTGCCCATCAGTGCCCATCAGTGCCGCCTCATCAGTGCCCATCAGTACAGCTTCATCAGCACACAACAGTGAAGGAGAAAAATTACCTGTTTGCAAAATTTTATAACAAACTATGATTTTTTTTCGAAAATTTTTGGTCTTTTTTTGTTTGTTTAGCAAAAAAATAAAAAAAAACCAGTGGTGATTAAATACCACCAAAAAAAGCTCTATTTGTGTGAAAAAAATTATAAAAATGTCATATGGGTTCAGTATTGCATGACTGCAGAATTGTCATTGTCAAGTGTGACAGCGCTGAAAGCTGAAAATTGGCCTGGGCAGGAAGGGGGTCAATGTGCCCAGTAGGCAAGTGGTTAACATGCTAATAAAATTATTACATAAAACTTTTCTGCCATCATCACTGGATCTCTGTGCTTCTTTCTTCAATGCGTACACGGCTTTCTGGAAACATTACAGCATCCTGCCTCAGTACTCCTCTCAAGAGCCAAGATGCAAGCAATGGAATGGCCCTTGGGAGGAGTTATGCAAATATCAAAATGCCATAGTGGGCGCATGTCAGTCTAATGCCGCGTACACATGAGCGGACTTTATGGTGGACTTTGCCCGGCGGACTTTTCATCGGACTTTGTTGGCTCCTTGCGCCGGACTTAAAAACGGACGGACTTGGCCACACACGCTCACTGCAAAAGTCCGCTGGTTTGGAATGCGGTGACGTATAACACGTACGACGGGACTAGAAAAAGGAAGTTCAAGCCCCACTACGGCACCCTTTGGGCTCCTTCTGCTAATCTCATGTTTATCTCGTGTTAGTAGAAGTTTGGTTAGAGACGATTCGCGCTTTTCACACTTCAGCTTATTTCGTTCATTTTCTGCGGTTCAGTTTGTGCTTGTGAGGTTTGCATCTGCTTTTCAGTGCGTGTTGGTCAGTTCGTAACCTGCCTTGCAGGCAGTTCTGGTCCGCTCGTTCCTGATTTTCAGGTCGTTCTTCATAGGCCTTGCTGTTCTTCAGTGCGTTTGTTATAAGATTGTTTGTTTGAGCAGCCGACCGTTTTGAAGCCATGTCGCGTGGACGTTCTCGTTCTCGAGTTCGTGCTGCGTGGGGACTTGGTGTTGGGGTTAATACTTTGACCCGAGTCCAGTCCATGAACAGGGCGAGGAGGAGTTCATGGATGAAGAATTGGTTGCGCCAGCGTGACCAGTTCTCTCATATGCCTTTGCTCCGTGAGCTCCGTGAGAATAATCCTGAGGATTTCAGGAATTTTCTCAGGATGACGGACCCCGTCTTTGAGCGTCTGCTGGCTATGCTGACCCCTATATCAGCAGGCAGGATACCTGCATGAGGCAAGCCATCAGTGCGGAGCAGAGGCTAGTTGCCACGTTACGTTACTTGGCGACAGGGAGAAGTCTTCAGGACTTGAAGTTCTCAACAGGCATCTCCCCCCAGGCTCTGGGGATCATAATCCCAGAGACCTGTTCTGCTATTATTCAGGTCCTGCAGAAGGAATATATGAAGGTAAGTTTTATCCTTTAACATTACATGATATGTATTAAATGTTTTTTGATGTATTGTATAACTGTCCTCCTTACCTAATTGCCATGCTTTCAATATGCTGTGAATGTCCCCTTTATCTTCATGCATGCCTGTTTTAATCATTTATTGCCCTACATGCATATTTTCTTTCATTAACCTCCCCACCATGCAATCCTGGGTCCATTTATATCTCTAGCCTATAGTCCCTTGAACAATGTATATTGTCTGCTCCATTGTCTTGTTTGACCCTCCCCCACCCCACAAATGTTTCAACCAGTCAGGTGTGTTTGTTAACCTAATTAGAACCCCTCCCCCACCCCTCAAATGTTTCAACCAGTCAGGTGTGTTTGTTAACCTAATTAGAACCCCTCCGCCACCCCTCAAATGTTTCAACCAGTCAGGTGTGTTTGTTAACCTAATTAGAACCCCTCCCCCACCCCTCAAATGTTTCAACCAGTCAGGTGTGTTTGTTAACCTAATTAGAACCCCTCCCCCACCCCTCAAATGTTTCAACCAGTCAGGTGTGTTTCGGGCCCTAATTAGAACCCCTCCCCCCACATTCAAATGTATCAATGGGCCATCAGAGGGGGTGATTAATCTTATAAGTGTGCCTTATGTTTTTTAACATTTCAATTACAAACACACATATTAATAATGTTTGACTGATGTTGTTTACTAATGTTTTGGTGTAATCTGATATACAATTTATGTTTTAAAGTCCTTATATTATTTTTTTTGCACTCCACAGTTTCCTTCAAGTACACAGGAATGGCAGACTGTGGCCTCCCAGTTCGCTGACCGTTGGGACTTTCCCAACTGTGTAGGGGCGATTGACGGGAAGCATGTCCGGATTGTGCCACCACCGCATTCGGGGTCTTATTTCTATAACTACAAGGGGTTCCATAGTGTAGTTTTGATGGCGGTGGTCTCGGCACATTTGGACTTTATGTTTGTGGATGTGGGGAAGAATGGCCGGATGTCTGATGGAGGAGTCTTTGCACAGACCGAGCTGTGCCATCGTCTCCAGACCGGTGGCCTGGAATTGCCACCTGATGACGAGAATGTGGATGGACTCCCCTCAGTTTTTATTGCTGATGAAGCATTTGCTCTCGGTGAGAACTTGATGAGGCCGTTCCCCCAAAGGACACTCACCCCTGAGAGGAGGGTGTTTAATTATCGCCTGGCCAGAGCAAGAAGAGTTGTGGAGAATGCCTTTGGGATTCTGGCCAGCCGGTTCCGTTTATTCCTTTCTTCAATTCATTTGGCGGACTATAAACTAAACTACGTCATCCTTGCTTGCTGCATCTTGCATAACTTTTTAAGGAGACATTCAGCAACATATATATCCTCTGTTGGGCCTGAGGCCAGACTGGAACAGGATAGCACTTTGACAGGCCTAGAAATTGGCCGTATTGGCTTGGCCCCCCGAACCGCACGTCAAGTGCGTGACCGTTATGTCAATTATTTTAATGGTCGGGGGGCCATTGCTATTCAGCAACAGCTGTAATTTTCTTACAAAAATTAAAAATAAAATTTTTTTCTCAAAATATCTTGTTTTTATTCTTGTTTACATTTAGTTATGTCTGTCTCCTAGTGCACTTGTAGTAGTGTCAAGTGCATTTAGCTTTAGTTAATCAGGCCCACAAAAACAAACCACCAAATTTGACTTCAAGAATCAGCCACACACATTGTATTCCGTAAAAAAATTTACTTTGTGCACATTGAAAGGTGCATTTTTTATATATTTTTAAAAAAATTTTTTTTTTTTTAAATTATTTTACGTTGTGTAAAAAATATTTTTTTTAATAAATTATTCAAGGCATATTTTCACAAATATATAGACCTTTCTATAAAAAGATTTACATACACAACAGTGTTTTTATAAACCAACAAAAAAAATAAAGAACTTACAAAGTTCAACATTTAGAGAACGGTGCATGTGATGTCACCCTTGAAAATTGTTCATTTTGAATATGCTCAAAATTGAGCTTTACAAAAGGGTCAAGTCAACATGTGCTATCTCCTATCATGGGTGAGCAATGTACGTGTTTTGTGTGTGCAATCCCTTTTTTGGTTCCTCTCACCACCAAAGAATTTTCAGGATGAAGGGGTTGCAAACACAAAACAAGTACATTGCTAACCCATGATGGAAGATAGCACATGATGACACACCGTGTGCATCAGAATGTAAATTTGGATATACCCCAAAAATTTCAAAAACACGTTTAGCAAAAAAAAAACTTCCCAAGAAAATGAAGAACATGATTGATGTTTTTAGGCCAAACGTGATTATATTCGGCCCAAAACATCAATCATGTTCTTCATTTCCTGTTGCATGGAGTCCAGGCGAAGTTGCATGCTGTGAATTTGGTCACGCATTTTATCGATGTGGCCATTCCACAGCATTATCTGGCCAATCAGTCTTTACGCACTGTCTGTGGTGAAGGGCTCTGCCGCTTGGCCTTCCACAACCAGAAACTCACCTAAAATGAGTGAATAAAAACAAGGTTTACAATATGCACGCCAAAATACAGTAACTCAAGCTGGGGTGTCAGTCACTCACTTGGTGGGCTTGAAACCTCGCACACTACCTCCACCTCTCCTTCCTCAAGGTCGTCGGGTGAGCGTGGTCTTGGGCTGGGGCTTGGGGTATCTTCTGCCTCAGGCTGGTGACTTGGGGGGGTCCTGAGATCCTTGGACTGTTGTCTGAGTCTTTTCTCCCCTATGAGAATTGAACAAAAGGTATAGTTAAAACACACTGATATTTTAGCTTTTAATAAATAAACTTAAACGTTGGTTATGAGTTGTGGCCAATTTTTCATCATAATAAATTTTGAAGACAGGATGAACATTCCCTCTGAACAACAATTATAAACAATGCTCATTTTCTGGCAAGTTTCACAGATGCAGACACCTCAATTATCCCCTATGTGTATTACCCCTCTAAAATTTATTTATGGTCACATAGTACACTATAGTGCTCGTGAGTCCAGATGTGGAAACAGCTGCTGTGTCCTGTCCCTACATTACACTGAATCATTTTTGAAGAAGCATTATATTTTCAAACACATCTACACCACATCAACTAATTGTGGGAATTTGACAAATTAGCAAGACATAAATGTATGTCCAACCCTGTCCCATTGTATTTGGCGAAAAAATATCGTCACTTTCTAAAGTATCATATATATTCTAAAGAACGGTCTTTACGAACGATGCTGAATAAAGTCCAAAAATAAGGATCAGCATGCAAGTTAAGTATCTCAATAGTAAAACACAACAAGTACTTACTTTTTTTAAGCAGCTTCTTTATTCGCCAATATTGTTCTGGCTCCCGACTTTTGATATCAGACCACCGCTTCCTCAATTGTTCTTTCAAATGTTTTGTACCAAATTTTTCTTCAAGAGCGGTGACAACTGAGGACATTATTTTGTCCTTCCTCATATTCGGTCGTGTGTACGGTCCTTTTTTGCCATCGTAGTCCTCCCTTCTGAATATGGACACCATCTCCACCATCTCTTCAAAAGCCATGTTGGTGGCCTTATATCTCCTCCGGGATGTGGATGTTTGGGCTCCGGGCTTTCCTCCGCACTACTTCCACTGATTCTCTCCGCCATCTTTTGCTATCTACTCCCACTGCGCAATGAAGAGTGAAGGGGCGGGGCCAAATCGTACTTACGAACGTCAGGGGCGGGCGACGCAGGCGGAGCATGACACATGCGCAGTGTATATAAAGCTATTACGATGGCCTACGTATGTCCGTGCGGAAGTAGCGAGCGTCACAAACGAAGGTAGTATTAAAGTGTGTGTGTGTGTGTGTGTGTGTGTGTGTGTGTGTGTATGTGTCCCCTAGATTACAACCAAAACTAATCCTGTGATTTGGGACTGACATTTAAGTTTGGATCTTGTGTCTTGTCTTGCAGAAAATATGAATCCCTTTAAAGAGGAAGAATTTTTGTGCCAATTTATTGAGCTCTATGAGGACAAGAAAAACCTGTGGGAGGTCAAACACCCCCTATATTATAATAGGGATGTTAGGAAGGCAACACTGGGCACACTTTTAGAGTTTGTGAAGACTTGACTCCCCCAGGCAGACCTCAAGTTTGTGGACAAGAAGATTGGTATCTTGCGAAACATGTATAAGCGGGAACACAAAAAAATCCAGGAGTCGCTCAGATCCGGGGCAGCAGCTGACCAAGTATATGTACCCAAGTTGTGGTACTACAACAAAATGCGATTCCTGGATGACCAGACCGAAGCCAGGCAATCACTTTCTACCCTTCCCCCCACCCTTCCCTCCAGCCTTCCTTCCACTCTTCCCTCCAGCCTTCCATCCACCTCCACCCCAGCTGAGGAGTCCCAGGATGAACTGGGCCTTTTCAGCATTGATGAAGTTGATGCGCCCAGCTTCAGCCAGGTATCCTTTTTTTTTAAATTTGGGATTGTGTAAATGCTATTAATGATGTTAACGTGTTAATTTTGAAAGTGCTTCATAAAAAATGACTTCTGCACAAAGATTAATATGTAGACATATCATTAGACAGTAGTGGCCAAAAATATACTTAACTTCAGATCTTGTTGATCATCTGAAATAATGGTGGTGTCAAATAGATAGCCTTTACTATTTTGTGTAATTATATTTGAAAGTCATGAGCTGAAAATTGTGTGTGATTGCATAACACAAAATTACAACTATGTCCCTTTTTTTTACACAGGATGACCTCAGCCAGGAGGAGGCCTTGCCCAGTGGGAGAGAGGAGGAGGCCTTGCCCAGTGGGAGAGAGGAGGAGGCTGTGGCTGGGCCAAGTCGAAGCCGCACAAAGTGTCAGGTGCCTTCCCTCCGCATTCTCCAGAAAAGGCCCAGGAGAATGACACCAACTGAGCAGGAATCCCTAGCCCTCATACGGGAAGCAAGCCTCATCCTGAGCAAACCACCCAATGCAGAGGAGGCGTATGGCACCTATATAGCCAGCAGATTGCTGGAGTTGGAAAAGGGCCAACGCCTCCTCTGTGAGGGTCTAATTTTTAAGGCATTTGAGAAGGGCTTGAGAGGGGAGCTTACTGCTACCACATATCTGGCAGATGAAGCCACTCCTCCTCCTCCTCCTCCTCCTCCTGCCCCAAGTACACCACCAGAGGCACAACCTCCAAGGAAGGCTGCAGAGAAGCGTGGAGGGAAGGCTGCAGAGAAGCGTGGAGGGAAGGCTCCACGGAAGAGTCGAAAGTGATTGCCTGGCTTCTGTCTGGTCTGACTGTGCTCCCTGTGCTCCCTATAGTCGCAAGATACCAATTTTCTTGTCCTCAAACTTGATGTGTGTCCTGGGGGACGAAAGGCTTCCCAGATTCTAAAAGTGTCTCCACTGAAATTAGGGGAAGCTCTGCTGATTTATTCAGAAAATCATGTTAAATAAAAATTATTTGCATTTTTTTGGGCTTCCTTGCATGTGCCCCTCGGCTCCACAGCGAAGGCACTTCAAAATGCTCTTTCTGTGGAATTCAATGTAGAATTAGCACTTGTAGTGAAAAATGATTTTGCCTTTGTTAAATACACCCCCCTATGTCTAATGAACAAGGGACAACAACCTCATTAAGGTTCATCAAAACAACACAAAATATGAATGTTAATTGTGGTAACTTGAAAATACACACAAAAAATGTGGTTATCATTTAACACACATTGTAAAATAGATAAGTGTTGAAATAAAAAAAAATAAAAAAATGAGTCCAAAATCGATTTTAAATTTAATAATTTATGGAGATCTGGCTTTTACAAAATATTATATTAGTCATGGCAGGAGGATAAATCATGAAGAAAGTAGTTTGTGAGAACTCTGTGTGAATATAAAGCAGAAAAACAACTTCATTCCTCTTGCATTATCAATCCTAAAAAAAGGCTGTATTAAAAGACCAGAGAAGAGGAATGTGCTAGCTTCAAGACGAAGGCTAGTTTTACCAGACCAAGCGCTTCCGTCTTGTAATTGCTTCAGAGCATGCGTCAGTTTGAGATCGTCGGACTAGCACACAGACGATCGGTTTGTCCGCTAGAAAGAAGAGTCCGTCGGATAGATTTTAAACAAGTTTCAAATCTAAGTCCGTCCAACTTTTGAGCAAACAAAGTCCGCTGGAGCCCACACACGATCGAATTGTCCGACGAAATCCAGTCCGCCGGGCAAAGTCCGCCGTAAAGTCCGCTCGTGTGTACGCGGCATAAGGCCTTTGCAGATTTGTACTACAGAACGTGTTCCATAGGAAACCATGTTGAATGGACTGTAGTCCATGCATAGGTGTGAATCAGGCCTAAATGAGTGGGATTTTCACAGACAGACTGTTTTTAAATATTCACATTTTGAGCTTCCATGATTACAAGAACAGGAATCCAATGAATGAACATGGATGGTTAGAAAGAGACTGGAGAGAAAAGAGCTAGATGAGTCTGAATGCTGTCTGGATGTTCTCCAACCAGGAATTGCTGCAATTTCTAACGCACACCAAGAGAAGCTCTTTGTGTTCAGTGAAATCAGAGTAAGCTATTTCAGTACAGGAAAAGAAGCTGTAAAAATGTGACTGACAAGACTGAAGGTAAGGCACACATGTACTGTCAATCCTTGTAACTGAAATGGTGACTTGTGTCGATTTTTGCTAACCTTGGAGTTTAAATGGGAGTTTATCCACCAAAATATCCCTTATAAAGTTTGCTGTCCCCTCAAAGTAACATGAACACACAGCCATTAATGTCTAAGCCGCTGGAAACAAAAGTGAGTACACCCCTAAGCGAACATGTCTAAATTGGGCCCAAAGTGTCAATATTTTGTGTGGCCACCATTATTTTCCAGCACTGCCTTAACCCTCTTGGGCATTGAGTTCACCGGAGCTTCACAGGTTGCCACTGGAGTCCTCTTCCACTCCTCCATGACAACATCACGGAGCTGGTGGATATTAGAGACTTTGCACTCCTCCACCTTCCATTTGAAGATGCTCCACAGATGCTCAATAGGGTTTAGGTCTGGAGACATGCATGGCCAGTCCATCACCTTTACCCTCAGCTTCTTTAGCAAGGCAGTGGTCCTCTTGGAGGTGTGTTTAGGGTCGTTATCGTGTTGGAATTCTGCCCTGCGGCCCAGTGTCCGAAGGGAGGGGATCATGCTCTGGTTCAGTATGTCACAGTACATGTTGGTATTCATGGTTCCCTCAATGAACTGTAGCTCCCCGGTGCCGGCAGCACTCATGCAGCCCCAGAACATGGTACTCCCACCACCATGCTTGACTGTAGTTAAGACACACTTGTCTTTATACTCCTCATCTGGTTGCCGCCACACATGCTTGACACCATCTGAACCAAATAAGTTTATCTTGGTCTCATCAGGTTCCAGTAATCCATGTCCTTAGTCTGCTTGTCTTCAACAAACTGTTTCCAGGCTTTCTTGTGCATCATCTTTAGAAGAGGCTTCCTTCTGGAATGACAGCCATGCAGACCAATTTGATGCAGGGTGCGATGTATGGTCTAAGCACTGACAGGCTGACCCCCCCATCCCTTCAACCTCTGCAGCAATGCTGGCAGCACTCATATGATTATTTCTCAAAGACAACCTCTGGATATGATGCTGAGCCCGTGCACTCAACTCCTTTGGTCGACCATGACGAGGCCTGTTCTGAGAACCTGTCCTGTTGAACTGCTGTATGGTCTTGGCCACCGTGCTGCAGCTCAGTTTCAGGGTCTTGGCAATCTTCTTATAGCCTAGGCTGTCTTTATGTAGAGCAACAATTCTATTTTTCAGATCCTCAGAGAGTTCTTTGTCATGAGGTGCCGTGTTGAACTTCCAGTGATCAGTGTGAGAGAGTGAGAGCGATAACACCAAATTTAATACACCTGCTCCCCCATTCACACCTGAGACCTTGTAACGCTAACGAGTCACATGACCCTGGGGAGGGAAAATTACTAATTGGGCCCAATTTGGACATTTTTACTTAGGGGTGTACTCACTTTTGTTGCCAGCAGTTTAGACATTAATGGCTGTGTGTTGAGTTATTTTGAGGGGACAGTATATATATCTTGGAGGCAATAAGGTATTTAGGTGTGATAAAATGTAACAAATAATTCTGCGCTGCCTAAAAAATAGCAACTAACACAGCAAATTAGATAAGTGCAATAAGAATGGGTACCAAAAGTGTAGCGCTTAAATGTGAAGCAAAATGCAACAATAAAATATAAAACAAATGGGAAATAAAGCCCAATAATCACTGACGAGAAAACAAAAATAAAAATGCAAATACTAATAAACCCAGTGACTGGTGATAAGTGTCCAAAAGAAAGTCCAAGTGAATAAAAAATAAAAAAATAAAACAGTATTTGATGGGAAAAATATAATTCTAAATCCCATATAGATAAATTCCAAAAACTTCATGTGGAAACCATAACAGTGAACACGATGTGAACTTGAAGTAGAAGGTGCCACCACCAAACTTAGGGAGGCTTACCAGAGTGTTTGGACACACAAAAACATATGTTCTTTGGGTCAAACAGGCTTGTGTTGTATGTACAACCAATGGAACTGGACACTGGGATCCTCAAAAGGCTCCAACAAGAACTCACAGCTGTCCTCAAGATAGGTGGTAGTGATGATGTTTCTCATAGGGTTGGTAACCAGGTGATTGTGGATATGGTAGATTAATTCGGGCCCCTCTGCAGCCTGGAAGGATTGGACTACTTCCGCTCCCCTCCACTCACAACATCCGCCCCGCACTGCCTGACTCACCATGCCCACCGATGATGTTCCATGATGGCATGTCATCGGTGGGCGCGGTGAGTCAGGCAGTGCTGAGTCATAGAGATTTCTATGGTGTTACGCAGACTCCTTTCCCTGCATTCAGTCTGTAAGCATGGACAGCCCATTTTGCCCCAAGCACTTGGGGTGGGAGTGGCAGTGGGAAGGAGAGGCTCGGAACAAAGAATTTCTGTGTTTAAATAATATTTGGGACCTATTAATTTATCAAACTCACCCAATAGCCACCCATTACCAAAATGTAACCAGAGGCATTGCTAGGATCCTAAAATCCCCATAAGTGATCCTTCAAAAAGAACTTTACAAATGTATATCAATTACATTTTGAATGGGCTGGCAGCATACCTTAAAGTGATACTAAAGTGTTGTGTTTTTTTTGTTAAAAATAACAAACATGTCATGCTTACCTGCTCTGTGCAGTAAATTTGCACAGAGAAGCACAGATCATCCTCTTCTCAGGTCCCTCTTTGGCACTTCTGGCCCCTCCTCCCCATGCCTCGGCCGTGCCCCCTCTCTCTCCTCATTGGCTCACTTACTTTGATTAACAGTAGCAGGAGCCAATGACACATTGCTGCTGTCTCAGCCAATGAAGAGGGAGAGTCGCCGGGGTGCCAAGTCTCTCGTGCAAGATCGCTGGATCGAGATGGGGCTTGGGTAAGTATTAGGGGTGGCTGAGGGTGCTGCTGCACACAGAAGGCTTTTTATCTGAATACATCAAATGCATTCAGATAAAAAACCCTTTGCCTTTACAACCACTTTAACCACTTCAATACCAAGCACTTAGACACCTTCCCGCCCAGGCCAATTTTCAGCTTTCAGCACTGTCGCAATTTGAATGACAATTGCGCGGTCATGCTACACTGTACCCAAACAAATTTTTTATCATTTTGTTCCCACAAATAGAGCTTTCTGTTGGTGGTATTTGATCACCTCTGCGGTTTTTATTTTTTGCACAACAAATAGATAAAGATCGAAAATTTTGAAAAAAAAACAAGTTTTTCTTTGTTTCTGTTAAAAATGTTTGTAAATAAGTACATTTTCTTCTTCAATGACAGGCACTGATATGGCTGCACTGACGGGCACTGATACAGTGGCATTGATGCGCACCGATGAGGTGGCACGAATGAGGTGGCACTTATGAGGTGGCACTGATGGAACTGATGATGGGCACTGATAGGCAGCACAGATGGGCACTGATAGGTGGCACTGATGGGCACTGATAGGTGGCACTGGTATGCGGCACTGATGGGCACTCAAAGGAGGTACCGATGGGCACTTATAGGCGGCACTGATGGGCATTCATAGGTGGCATTGATGGGTACTTATGGGTGGCACTGATGGGTACTTATGGGTGGCACTGATAGGTGGCACGGATGGTTACTGATGGGCACTGATAAGTGGGCACTGATGGGCACAGATGGGCACTGACAGGTGGCACCGATGGACACTGATGGGTGGCACTGATGACACTGATTGGTGGCACTGATGCCCCTATGGGTGGTATTTCTGGGCATCACTTCAATATAATGGTGCCAATCAGTGCCCATTTGTGGGAACTGATTGGCACAGATTGGGCACTGACTGGGCACATTGGGCACATGTGGATGGCCATGGGGTACATACCTGGCCATCCACATGTTGCCCCCTTCCCTGGTGGTCCTAGTGGCAATCCCTGGTGGTCCAGTGTGGTCATCTGAGGGGGGCTGTGCTGATAAACAATCAGCACAGACCCCCCCCCTGTCAGGAGAGCCACCGATCGGCTCTCCTCTACCCGCGTCTGTCAGACACGGGTGAGGAAAAGCCGATCAATGACTCTTCCTATTGACATCATGAGCAGCCGTGATTGGACACAGCTGATCACGTGGTAAAGAGCCTCCGCCGGAGGCTCTTTACCAAGATCGGTGTAGCGGTGTGTCAGATTGATGTCCTTTTTTTCCCACAAATAGAGCTTTCTTTTGGAGGTATTTAATCACCTCTACAATTTTGAAAAAAAGCAATATTTTTTACTTTTTTTATTATTATTTATTTATTATTATTATTATTTTTATAATAAATATCCCCAACAATATATATAAAAAAAACAAATTTCTTTCACAGTTTAGGCCGATATGCATTCTTCTACATATTTTTGGTTAAAAAAAATTGCAATAAGTGTAGATTGATTGGTTTGCGCAAAAGTTATAGCATCTACAAAATAGGGGATAGATTTATGGCATTTTTATTATTATTTTTTTTCACTAGTAATGGGATCTGTGATTTTTATCATGACTGCAACATTGCGGCAGACAGATCGGACACTTTTGACATTTTGGGACCATTGACACTTATACAGTGATCAGAGCTAAAAATAGCCACTAATTACTGTATAAATATCACTGGCAGGTAAGGGGTTAAACACTAGGGGGCGATCAAGGGGTTAAGTGTGTTCCCTTGATGTGTTCTAACTGTAGGGGGAATGGGCTCACTACAACATGACAGAGATCACGGCTCCCGATGACAGGGAGCAGTAGATCCCTGTTATGTTGCTAGTCAGAACAGGAAAATGCTTTGTTTACATAGGCACCTCTCCATTCTGCCTCTCCTCACCACAATCGCAGGCCACCGGTGAACATCGAGCTTGTGGGACCCGCTGGCACGCTCCCGCTGGGCGGGGATTTTAAAGGGATGTACGGGTACGCCCTTTTGCTTGGCCGTGCCATTCTGCTGACGTAAATCGGCGCGCGGTGGTCGGCATGTGGTTAATGAATGACAGAATGCTACAATACACAGCTCTAAATTGTCCCTGAGAGAAGGCTTCTCTAACTTTTGAGAGGTTTTCCATTTGCTTCCTGTTGTGAAGGTACTGTAAATCTCTCCAATGGGACACAGTAGGCAAAAAAAAAAAAAATCATCAAATTTCTATCCTAAACAAAAGGATATCATTTACACAAAAACATATGTTTACATTTTCTTTTGTTATGTATGATTATTCACTTCACCTCTTTTGATACCTCTGCTTTTTAAGTATTTTAGTTTAATAACAAACATGATAGAAAGTGTGCTCTTTACTAGCTCAGGTATAAAAAAAACACGCACATACAAGATTTCAAAACTATTTATGTCATCACACTTGAAGAAGAGACCTAAGTAGTTCTGAAAGCTTGCAATTCCCTCCAAGTGTTCAAATGTAATTTCAATTATATGTTGCTCTAATAAAAGGTATCATACAATCTTCTCCATCTTCCTGCACTTTCATTTAACTCACATCAATATATGTGCCAACCTTACTCCACTTTTGCTATTTTTTTTTCCAACAAAAGTATTTTCTTGCTGTGTTTGCTAAAAACCATATTTCCTGCACAAACTGTTAGCAGCCTTCTATTCCAGTACAGAAGCTTTCTGCCTATTTCTCTAAAAGCCCTCAAAGAGTCCCAGCAATAAGTTTACTTCTCGTGTTTTATCCCTAGCACAAATCCAAAAATTGTGTGAGATTTCAGCCCTTATCACAGTTAAGAGTACAGCCTTTCTTTGAATTATAGTCACACAGTAACACTTTCTCTACTTTGTCTTTTATTTTTGAATTTATATTCTAGACTCAAGTTCAGATTCTCCCTTGCTTTTAATAACAGAGTGTATTTATTGGCTTTATTATGTCTATAAAGATACCCTGTCACCAATCTAAAACATTGCAGGTAAAGCACACAAAAAAACAAGTATTTTAAATGCTTACTTGTGTTTTCCTTTCCATAAACAATTTTTATTGACATGTCATATGCCTTTGAACTTTCTACAGATTTGACATTCTAAGAAGGGTCAGTGTCTTGTCATAGCCTACTCCATCCTTACACATCATAGCCCTCTTCTCCAAGAAAAGTGTCTACTTACTGTTTGCACTGGCCCAGCTCCTCTGCCACTCCCATCACCTCCCTACATAAACATTTATGCAGCAGCTGGGGAAGGAGTTCATGGAAATACTATAGAGGGTAACTTAAATGGCTTAAGTGTATCTTCATGATATCTTACTACCTTCTCTGGACTCATCAAAGGTTCTTCCATGCTGCAGTTGTAGGGAGGGTCTTAAAGTGTGGTTGCCCAGTAGCCATTTCTTTCTTTAATATTGATAATACACTTTTCATGTGCAAGCAAAGAAGCATGAGGCTTTTCACACTCACCACAATTTCTCAGCCTTATGTCACAAGAACCTTGTTCTCCAGTTAACACGGATCTTTGTAATAATTATCATCATAATCATCATTATGGTCAAAAGACATGTGGGGCAACCCTTAATACTAAGCTGCAGATTGTAGACATATTATTTTTTTTATGTCGATGCAAGCTTGTTGGCCCTCAGCATCCTGCAACATGAATCTAACTAAATTTGAAGCTTTTCTAAGTGCAATAAACCAAAACACATTTTCTGTTCCCACCCCATCTGACTTTAGAAAATCAATAGTCTTTATTTAAAAATTATCCATTTTCTTACCAAAAATCAGCTGTCACAATATAGGACAAGTCCCAATCCTTTTTTCTTCTAGTCCATAGTTCAGAAGGAAATTTTTGCGGTACCTACTGTTTGTTATTGCTATATGGGTTTAAATGGATCATATATGTATCATCGCATAGTGGTCATGCGGATACAGGATAGTTATGTGTGCCACGTCTAATAAGAATAAATTGGGAAAACAAGAAAGTGTGGGCAGGCACCAAGACTTTATAGGCACAATAAAGATACTATAATATTAAAAATATTGTTTTTATTTCAAAAATATTATATTAAAAAACGGGGAAAGACAAAAGAATAAAAACTAGGTATGACATACAATATAAACAGAATATGCACTCCATACACAATAGGTCAGTTAGTGTAGAAAGAACAAGAAGATTGTGAGAACAATAAAAGACCAACACATCTTATTGATCTATATAGTTACAGTACAAATTGTTGGGTTCAGACACTTATGTGATGGTGGCAGTCAGATTCTGTATAAGCTCATAAGCTCGACATGTTACGCGCCTTGTGCGCTTCTTCAGGAGCATAGAGTGAAAAAACTGTAATAAATGATACAATATTATCAGAATTTCCAGGACATTTTTATGTATGTACATTATCGTATATCGCGTATTATCGCGTCACGCCGCTGTCTCACCACAGGTAATAGTTTGTGGAAAAGGTACACAGAGAGACGCCATAACGGCGTCTCTTGTACACCCGCCCCGCCTGTAGTCACCAATCGGCAAGCCCGACGTGACGTCATTCTGGCGCGTACTGCGCATGTCCCAATCACCGGCGCATATCAGATCAGCTGACAGCGCGCCGGGGAGAGGGGCGGCAGTCGCGTCTAGGTAGCCAGGCAACCAGAGGGGGCCGGGTCTGGAGCACAGACCGCTCATCCCCCTGTGGGCAAGTCATCCAATGGCGCAAAGGGGGGCAGACAGAGGGGCGGTCCATCCCATGCATCCAATGGATCTGGATGCAGGGAGGTCCGACACCATGCATCCGCCCATCCACGTCGGCCAGCGGATGTCCGTCCACAATGGAAGGGGGGGGAAAGAGAGAAGGACGGCGCAGACACGGCCGCACCAACATGGTAGCCGTGGGATACCGAACGCGCCACCATCCACAGGCTTGGTAGAGGTGGCGCTGGGCGGCCGCACATTGCCCCTAGTGGCCCCACCATAGCACTGCAGATAGAAGATTGGTCCCAGGTGGTATAGACAGTCTCCATGATACATCTGTAAATACAATGGACACATGAAAATACAAAATAAACGGACAGTATATATTCATATAGATATAAGTATCAAAACAACGGTTGCAAAAAGTCATAACAACGATAGGATGGGAAGGAGAAAGGGGGAAGGGCAATGACATATTATGGAACCCTGTTGGGTTTTCCTTAAGCCCAGGACATTGCTTGCTTCTGCCTCCCACTTGGAAGTGTTCTCCAACAAATAGAGTGAGAAGATACAATGTTGTGGGTTATAAATATTTATTTCACCCTGTCCAATAAGAGGTTTATGTCAGTAAGGTGAGTTGGGTAAGGGGATAAATATTTGTGAAAACTTTCCAGAAGGGTCCTCTCCTCCCTGGCTTTGCCTGGAGATGGTGTAAGTGTGATGTCATGCGAGGAATTATGGTCTTTGCCTCCTAGGCTCCTGCCAGGAAAGGATATCCTTTGCTTCCCGGGCCTGCTGCCTGGGGAGGACACAGTTCCAAGGCCAAGGCCAAGGCCCAAGAATTGTAAGCTGGCCTATGCTAGTTCCTGGGAATACAGAAAGGCTTTTAAGGGGGAGCACCTTCTGAAGAATTCTGCTCAGTCCATTGCAACACTCGATCCACAGCTATAGACTCATTGTCTTGTTGTAAAGGTCCATAACTATAGATTGCTAGTCTTACATAGTTACATAGTTGGTGAGGTTGAAAAAAGACACAAGTCCATCAAGTCCAACCTGTGTGTGTGTTTTATGTCAGTATTACATTGTATATCCCTGTATGTTATGGTCGCTCAGGTGCTTATCTAATAGGTTTTTTTAATTATCTATGCTCCCTGCTGAAACCAGTGCCTGTGGAAGAGAATTCCACATCCTTACTACTCTTATAGTAAAGAACCCAGTTTAAGCTTAAACCGCTTCCCTTATAATTTTAGTGAATGGCCGCGTGTCTTTTTAAATTCCCTTTTGCAGAAGAGTTTTATCCCTAATGTGGGGTCATCAGTACAGTATTTGTACATTGAAATCATATCCCCTCTCAAGCGTCTCTTCTCCAAAGAGAATAAGTTCAGTGCTTGCAGTCTTTCCCCGTAGCTGAGATTCTCCAGTCCCTTGATTAACTTTGTTGCCCTTCTCTGGACTCTCTCCAGTTCCAGCACATCCTTCCTGGGCACTGTTTTTAATCCACGTACTCACCCTTTGATCCATGCTGACAGACCTTAGTTTGTACAGTAAACGTTTATGGTTAACTGTATCAAATGACTTTGTAAAATCCAGATACACCACGTTTATAGGCATCCTTTATCTAGATGGCAGCTCACCTTCTCATAGAAGGTTAATAGATTATTTTGGTAAGAACGATTCTTCACGAATCCATGCTGATTACTGCTAATTATACCGTTCTCATTACAAAAATCTTGTATATATTCCCTTATCATCCCCTCGAAGAGCTTGAAAACTATTGACGTTAGGCTAACTGGTCTGGAATTCCCAGGGATATATCTTGGTCCTTTTTTTAATATTGGTGCTACATTGGCTTTTCTCCAATCTTCTGGTACAATACCAGTCAGTAGACTGTTCTTAAAAATAAATTACAATGGTCTGGCAATTACTTGACTGAGCTCCTTAAGGACCCTCAGGTGCAAGCCATCTGGTCCCAGTGACTTATTAATGTTACTTTTTTCAAGTCTATTCCTAATTCTATCCTCTGTTAGTTATAAGAGTGCTTCCTGTGATGTGTCATGAGGATAAGCATTGCAGTCCTGGTTACTGAATTCCCCCTGTTTCCCTCGTGAAGACTGAGATGAAGAATAAGTTCAATACTTTCACCATCTCTCCATTTTTTGTAACCAGATTCCCTTCATCATTCTTTATGGGGCCAAAATGATCCGACCTCCCTCTTTTACTATTTATATACTTAACAAATTTTGTGTGATTTTGTTTATTTTCTTCCACTATGTGCCTTTCGTGTTTTATCTTAGCCGCCCTGATTGCAACCTTACATTTCATGTTGCATTCTTTGTAAAGTTGGAATGCTGACGATGATCCCTCAGCCTTGTATTTTTTGAAGGCCTTCTCCTTTGCTTTTATATGCATTTTTATGGAGTTAAGCCACCCAGAGAGGGGCTAAAGAATTATTTAGTGAAAGGTACTACTGAGTGGGTAGAATTTTTATTGCTGCTTCTGGGTATCCTGTACCTCTAACCTTCTCTCCTCTGAACACTAAGCCAATAAAATCTACAAAAAACAGATTAATGGAGGGGATATCTGTCTTTCAATCACCATTGGTGGGTCAGTAAGTAATCAGGTGTAGCTATACGGAAAATTAGTAGTTGGAAAGCTAGGAGGATCCATAAATTTCCAGAAGCTTCTTTGTCGGCCACTGCTGCAATTTATTAGCAATAAGAACACTGCATAAATTTTTTTTTTTATTACAAATGTTTTTATTAGGGGTTCAAAAGAAAGGGTCTTACAACATTAAGGTAATTGATACAGTGTTAGGTATGAACTTATAAAACAAAGCAATATATGCCTTATACACGTATATATCATCAAAACTAAAAAACATACAAACATAGTGTCAGATCACTTAAGGCAAGGTGACACATGCACTCCATTGGGGTCAGGAGTGCACCGCTGAGGTAGTGGACCCTACGGCTGACTGCTGCGAATGGAGCTCTGGATGGTTCAGGAAAGCAGGTACACTGTAGCACCAACACCGATCACTCTGGGAGCTAGAGCATGAGATTTACCAGCGCATGGAATCTAAGAGCCAGTGGGTGTTCACCAGGGCCCCTGATGGTGGGGATTGACTTAGCTGCAGTCTGGCTCCAGGTCGCGGCCCCAGGTCTCCCAGCTCATGCTCATGGTAGACTACTGGAGGATAGAAAGAAAGAAGACTCATCTGGGACAACAAGGATAGTCAGGAGATAAGCCAAAAGGTCAGGGCAATAAGCAGATAGGGATAGTCAAAGAACACGCCAAAGGTTGGGGATATGAAGCAGACGAGGACAGTCAAGAACAAGCCAAGGTCTGTACACAGGATCAGACGTAGGACACACAGCAATGAGCACACGGAAGCCAAACACACGATATTGATCAACAAGGCTGGTTAATATAGTGTTCCTAATTAGAGGCTGGGGTGGAGCCATGCTTGAGGGAAGATTACTTAAGCAGCCAGGTGAGAGGCAGTCAGTCTTTTAAGCTGATCACATGGAGAGGTAAGCTGATAGGAATATTACTGCAGATCCATGACACATAGACTTATGAGAGAAACCAAAATAAAAATAAAAACATAAGAATCCGAAGTAAACAGTATTCACAAACAAAAGAAAAACACATAGTAGCCCTGTATACTGGATGAAACATGTTCCGGTAGTGGATCAAAAGCTGGTATATATATCTATCTAGGTACCCATATCAGAGTGAACCAAGTTTAGCTTATTGTTTAATGAAATATGCAATTAATGATAGGTAGACCAATTTGACCATTTGTTGTGGAATATATGCATAGAATCACTAACTGTATGGTGAATCCTTTCCATTAATCGGATCACTTTCATGCGATGCATAACCTTAGACCAGGGGACTGAGGGAGATCTCCAGTTGAGGGCTATAGCCCAATGGATAGCACTAAACAGGGTATGCACTTATCTTTGCCATGGAGGAGAGACCTTGGGTAAATCAGAAAAAAAACAAACACATGGGAAACGTGAGAGCTATAAGAGAACCTGTAATGCGGGCCACTGTAGAGGAAGCTTGTTGACAGATGGGTTTTATAGCCTGACAACTCCAAAAAATATGGAGATGTGTACCTCTGTCTGAGCATCCTTTAAAACAAGAGTTCGGCACTGAAGGGTACATTCTATGTAAGAAGAACAGAGTATAGTGCCCAGTATATAGAGTATTGGACGGGGAAAGAAAACCCTGACCTAGAAAAATCATTTAGTAGGACTTCAAAGTCCATTACTCTGCAAATGTTATAGAAATCTTCTAAACCTGGGTAGAGCCATGTAGGTGGATTAAAAGTTGCACATCGTCAAGGTATATCTAGGATGGTTAAACACAACACAACAGCCCGAACAGCTCAACCTTTGGGTGAGATTGAAATAAAAAGAGAAAATGCGCATGCGCGAAGCACCAAGATGGCCACATAGCAGCGGAGCTCCATGTCATTCCAGACTGACCCCAGCCGACAGAGCCCGCAAAATGAGCCAGTTTCACTGCCAATAGATCTGGGACAGCCCAGGGAATCAGCGATGTCTGTGAGCTACGTGCGGAGGAACCTCTCCCGCCAGCTGGAATCCACATTACAGCAGCCTGGCCCTTCCAAAATGGCAGCCGTGACTTAACAAGGCAAGGATCCGGAGCTGGACAAATCCATAGCAAACCAGGACATTGATCCGGCACCATCTGCCTCACAGGGGAATAACACAGTGAGTAACCCCCAAATGGCCTCAATATCCCCCTCATCCACCGAGTCACTGATAGGCAGATCCTTAGGAGGATTTCACCTGACACCCATTTGTGACTTATTAGCTACACCAGACAACTGCACAATCGGGCCTCACTTCTCCCCTCACTCCCTTCAGACTTGCCTGCAATGATGTCTGCTTTCTCTAACATGCTAACCAGGGGCTTGGCTCAAACAGTAGCCCAGATCACCTCATCTATACATGCTGACCAGGCTGCTGGTAGAATTAATCAAAACCTTGCCAGAATCCAAGACCTTCAGGACCAGCTGGAGACGGCTCTATTCAAAATTGATGACCTGGAAAATAGGTCAAGACAATACAATTTTAGAATCAGGGGTCTCCGTTCCAACGGAAGTTCTCTCCCTTCTTAGGGACCTAATACCGGAAATTCCAGAACACAGGTTAGAACTGGACAGAGCACACAGGGCACTACAACCTCTACGTAAAGATGATCTTCCCAGAGACATCATCGTCAAACCCCACTTTTACGCAGTCAAAGAGGGGGTGATGAAAGCATCACGGAATTCAGATAAGCTATCAATCCAGGGTCACCAAATCCAGATTTTTGGGGATCTCTCCCCATACACGGGTCAAAAAGGCGAACATTGAAACCATTGCTCCAGGTCCTAACGCAAAAAGAAATTGCATATAGATGGGCCTTCCCTTTTTGCCTGAACCTCTCCTACCAGAAAAAGCCCTATGGCTTCTCATCCTTTGGGGAAGGAGAACCCCCTTCCACAAAACACCCATCTCCTCCTAGCCCACTAACCCCTGTCTGGCAAAAGCAGCAGTTGAAAAGGTCGAAAGACTCTCGCCCCCCGCTAATGTTATGCTTCATCATGCTGGAAGTCCTACTTTACTTCGCACCTTCCGGAACTGTTCTCAGGATTCCTAGAGGTTTTCACCCGAGTCAACCTAAATGTATATCCAAACCCTCCTTGGATGAACTACATTTTACCTGTTTTGTTGTTCATCCCAATGAATGCCAAACTCTGCAGTTGAGGAGTTTTTGATCCTGTTTTCACCCTTTTTTTTTACTTTTTCCTTTTTTTTCCCTCTATTCCGGACCACCAAGATCCAGTTGCTTTATTTGCTCTCACCTCCCCACTGAACCTTCCCAACTTGTCTTACAGCCATGTAAAACATATCTCCAACACTTCAATGGACTCTGGACAGCCGAGGTCCTGGATATACCAAGGACTCTGACAACGGGACAGGGGTGGGGGGGTGAAGTTCTCTTGCTTTGCCTCCTCACAGAGGGGTATAGCAACAACTTATAGTACTGTGGGGGTCTGCAGAATGTTATCAACAGATGTTTGAGTGGAATACTGCAATTGTAGTCTGGGGGTCTGGTGATGACAGTGGAGGAGTCCCTGGAATAGTGGACTTCTTGATGGAGTCACAGACCTTCTGGGAGACAGCCCCTCCCATATTTTTCAGTTTGTACTTTGACAGGGCTCTGTCTATTAATTGTTATTGATGATGTATAATGGCGGATTGACCGAAACTGTTGCAATGCGCCTCCCTTAGTCACTGTGAGGATGAGGTTCTCCTTATAGAGACAACACGATTTACTTGAGATGAGGGAAGATCTCTCTCTCCTGGGATCATGGGGGGAAGTGGCAGGTCCCTTCTCCATTCGACTTGTGCACTTGAAAGATGTATGCATTTATGTACTAATCAACCTTTCTTTTTCTTTTTCTCTCCCTTTACTTTCCTCTCCTTTCCCCTCTCCCAATCATCCAGCTCTCAACCTACTTAAGACCATACAAGGGTCTACTCATCTCCAAATTACAAACTCGGGCTACTAAGGAACATGTGAGCATGACAATCCACAGAGATACCTTTCCTCTTGGGGTAAGATACCTCTCAATTTAGCGCACTTTCACTTTTCTGATCCATGACTGATACAGCACAAGCTAATCGGACATTAACCATTCTTTCCCACAACACCCAGGGGTAAAACTCCCCAGTAAAATGTCGAAAAATGCTCCAACTATAGCACACCTTAAAGGCAGATATCATTCTCCTTCAGAAGACACATTTCCCATCCTCTTATAACCCGACATTCCTTCATCAAAGATTCCCACAATTCTATTTGGCCAACGCTGACAATAAAACAACAGGAGTAGCTATAAGATTCTCCAAAAAACTCAACTTCACATTATCAACGGTTATCAGAGACTCAGGGGGCCGATTTCTTCTGATTGAGGGCTCCATAGATGGGGACACTTACACATTTGTCTCTTATTATGCACTTAACAAGGGTCAGGGAACGTTTTTTGAATCTATGTTGACTGAATTAAAACCACATTTTAAAGGAACTGTCATCCTAGGGGGAGATTCGAATCTACCGTTTGACCTATCCCTGGACAAGTTTAGAGTGAGGTCACCAAAAGATAAATGCCCACCCAGACAGAGCTTAAAAAATAGCACAATTGCAACACCCTAAGTTTAATGGATGTATGGAGGGGACTGAACCCCCACACCAAAGACTACATGCACTATTCCGCCCCGCACCAGACCTATGCCAGGATAGACCACATTTTTTTACCAGCCTCAGCCATCTCGTTAGCCGTTATCTCTAAGATCAGAGACACATCAATATCAGACCACTCTATTATGTCCCTATCCATAAAATGTCCCTTGAGAGCAGAGAGACCCTATAAATGGCGTCTTAATGAATCATTATTGAGCAACGCAGTCCACTGTACCATTCTCGGGAAATCCCTACAGGACCTCTTCCTTGATAATGACGATGGCCATCGACACTTTGGGCAGCACACAAGACTCAAATAAAGACTCTCAAATAAAACATGAACACAAAGCAGAAGTCCAGAAACTTACCAGGGTGTTCCTAGAAATAAGTAAATGACATAAACGTAACCTCACATCTGACGCTTTACTCAAATTTGAGACGGCTCGAGTACAGCTTAACCTACCATTAACCACCTCAGCGGAGAAATACCTCAGATGGACGGGTGCAAAATTCTATTACCATTCTAACAAAATAGGAACTAAACTGGCAGCGAAATTGAGCCCCAAGACACGAACATTGTCTTTTCCTAAGATCCGAACTCCTACGGGAGACCTGACCCTAAATCCTGTCCGCATCATGCAGTCCTTTCAAGAATTCTACTCCAAACTTTACACAGACAGTAAACCCACTACCACTAACAAAATAAATTCCTTTCTTCAGGGTTTATCACTTCCCAAATTAATGGACACGCATAGGAAAATCCTAGACAGTCCCTTCTCAATGGAAGAGGTTTTAGAGGTTATAAAATCATTTAAACAAGGCTCAGCCCCAGGCCCGGGCAGTTTTTCGGGATGTTACTCCAAAAACTTGGACCTACCCTAGCTCCCTACATGACACGGTTCTATAACTCTCTACAGGGCAGGACCCCCATGGATAAGGATTTAAATACATCCTTTTTATTGGTCATCCCCAAACCAGAGAAAGATGGAAGCGAGGTAGGCAACTACCGCCCAATTTCCCTTATAAACAATGACATTAAAATGATGACAAAAATACTGGCAACCAGAATGTCTAGCTTTATAGCTAAGTATGTACACAAAGACAAGGTGGGCTTCATCCCAGGGAGACAGGGCCAAATTAGAAGAGCCATAGATATAATTTTGTTATTACACTCACATTGGGACGGAGGGGCCCCACAAGAATGCTTTCTAGTTTCCATTGATTTACAGAAAGCTTTTGATTCTGTCTCATGGCCATACATCTTCAACATTCTGAAACGGTGGGGATTTGGTCCCAACTTCATGAGAATTGATCACTCTCTTTATTCCACCCCAAGTGCACAAATTTGGCTAATGGGCCATTATTCTAAAAGTTTCAACATTCTTAAAGGCACTAGACAGGGGTACCCCCTTTTGCCGCTCATATTCACAATCGAAACACTAGGAATAGCTATCAGATCCAACCCAGACATTAAAGGGGTCTTTTGTGGTCCCCAAGAACACAAATGTGCTTTATTCGCAGACGATATTCTACTCTTTGTCACGCCCCCGTTAATCTCCACCCCCAAAATATTAAGAACACTTAAAGATTTCAGAGCTATATTGGGCCTCAATGTCAATCTATCCAAATCATAGTTACATAGTTACATAGTTACATAGTAGATGAGGTTTCTTGACGTTCTAAACGTACATTTATGAATTATTAACCATAAGATATGAGGTTGGTTAAATAAGGATTCTCATAGCCAGGAGTAAAAGCTTAAATATAATAACATTTATTAAAGAAGCGTTAAAAGTCTACCTAATACACAGACAATATCTATAGTCTTAAGGGAGAAAATATTAGGTTATAGTACAAGAAGACAAAGTATAATCATTACAATACAAATGGTAAACAAACAAACATGACAAGCAGGTATACCTTTAAGTGCTGGAAGATGTTCTGATAATTAAATATATTACGAATGTTCCTGGGCCCAGGTCAGCTTTCATCTCCCTACTACTCTCTTTGGAATACCTTCTTATAGGCCCATCTCTCATTGAATTGAATAGGGCCAATCTGATTGGTTTATTCTGTTAGCCCTCTATTCCCACTAGGCATATCTCCTAATTTGGGCAACTTCCTCCTGTTGTGGTAACGAGCTGGTGATAAGTTGTTTGAAGAGGGATTAAGGTGAAAGTCATCACCTTCTCGTGAAAGGGGTACTTAACTTATGCATGGCCTTAGCCAGGGCAAAACCTCCTTTCCTGAACAGATGAAAGAACTATTTGTCATCCTCTCAAACACCCCTTTGAAATGGACAAATGGTTGATTAGCATGGAGGAATACAAAGGCCTTTATTGACCTAATGAATTTGGCCCTTAACAATTAAACTTCCGATGGTATCTGTCCTTGACCCTTTGAACATCAAATATACGTAATCAGCTGATTGTCTTCCCAGCACATCCTTCTCGCATATTACAAGTAGCTGTTAAATGCATTAGCTATTTTCAGCCAGATCCTGTCCCATATTCACATCTTGCTAAAATACCCCTTTACTGAAACCCTGTCACATACACACTACTATTATTTCTTATCCAAAAATATATATACACATCTATATACAGATATTCTCAGTTGCTAATGGAGATTACTCATAAACTCCTCATAAGGCAACAGATGACCCCTTGTGGCAAGTTGAGACAGATGAGACGAGGCCACACTTAACTGAGTAATTGTTTATGTCTAATCTCCATTAGTGAGTTGAGTTTCTCCCTCTGCCATTTTAGAAGTCGGCCCAGATATATTACCATGCCCGTCATAAATAACAGTACCCCACACTGCAATATGAGAAGACCTTTTATCCCCATTTCCACCCAGGTCCTAGTGGTGACTAAGCTGAAATCCCCATCATGTAAAAGTTCATTTAACCTTTTCTCTGTTTTCACCATATCATTACTGATTTGAATTATATGGGTATCCTTCCTTGCAAGCAGATTGTGAAGGTTTACTGACAGAGTATCAATTTTTATATCAAAATGGGGTATGTAGTTTCTAGGATCTGGGACATCAGGGGGACTCTCAATGATATAGTCTTCTGTTAGCACTGGTATGGGAGTTACTACAGTTTCCCCAATAATAGTGTACTCATGTGGAATGAAGCAGAAATTTGGATAGGGTATCGGACATGACTGACCCCCATAGAGAAATGTCTGGTGGTTGGTAACGACACAGTACAGTCCATCCATGTGGTAGGTGACCCTTGTGCTGGGTGTTCTCCATTTTGACAACTTCACGGGGCAGTTAGCTTCCATCTCACTTGGACTAGTTTCTTGAGGTGGTTGGCGTGGACTTTCCAGTTGGGGGTCCCTGGCTACTTTGGCTGTGGGATCCGGGTCATTGCTTCGACCACAGACTGGAGTGTCAATTTCGAACACATCACAACGGCATAAGTACCTATTGTCTTTGACAGTGCAGCAGGCAGTGTGTGGTGCTTTCCATCGCCCTTGAACTTGAATGAGCATTTCGGGGAGGTGCAACCTTTCCTTGTACACGTCGTTTTCGAGGTACCCGAGGGAGTGTATGGACGCCATCGTGTTAAAGTAGTCGTCTTGGGGATGGAACACTGGCAGTGACATGGTGAAGGACACATACATTAGGTCACGGTAGGCGCACAGCGACTGGCTCTTCTTGCAAGCAAATGGCCCTCTATTGGGGTGTGGTGTCACTATCCCTATGTTTCGAATTGTGGAAACCGGCAAAGGTTTGCACTTGTCTCCAGAATGTACATTCATTCCACCACTAATATTAGTGTGAGTACAATACCATTGGGTAAGGTCTGTATCTTTTAATATATCAGGGATTTTACCTGCTTGAATATCTCTGATAACATTAGTGACTTTGGTTAAAACAAAATTCCCATATGCCGTGCATATCACCTCTTTGCCCATACCATCCTCTCTAGCTTTCTTATTATTTATATTTATGATTTCGTTTATTTTCTGTTGTGTTTTTTCAAACAACTGGGCAATGTCTTTCATGTTATAGACCGTAAACCTTTCCTCCTCTGCAAGCCCCTCAACACCCTGCAGAACCGGTTTCAGCACTTGCCGACCCTCTTTCTGTTCAAAATTTCCGATATGCCTGCGAATCACTGACAAATCGGCTCGGTTCCAAATTGACATGCCAGATCCAAAAAGTCCTGGGATGGACCCAAGTATGTTGTCCAAGCCCTTTAACTTTCTGGATCTGAAAATGCCCCTGTGGGGAGTGAGGTTTGGTTCTGCAAATGGATCATGAGTTCGGCTTGCATGGGAGGCAATCAAATCTACCAGCAAGGAAGAATAAAACAAAGACACATTTGTCCGGGCACATGAGCCGAATTCAGCCATGTTCCACTGGGACAAATTAAGTACCACAGGTATATGGATGAACTTCACATTATTGAACAATATTCCCGGGATTGATGTTGCCGTTAGGCCACTAGGTGGTCCCTCTTGCAGTGATGGGCATTCCAATGATGTTGGTTTGTAATACGGGATTGCAGCTATAGTTTTGGGCAAATTTGTAGAAGCAGGGGTGGTGTTACTCTTTGGGGACACATGCAAAGTAACTTTTCCTGGGACGTACTGAAGAGTGGATGCATGTGTGTTGCTGGCCAAGGGGATGGAGATAACAAAAGAATATTTCCACTCTCCGGCATCACTCAACCGTGTCTCTTGAATCAACAAGGATCCGTTTTGAAAGCTCATGACTCTATCCCGATAGTCAGTGATATTCCCAGCAACGCCATTAACCCAGACTAAATGATTATCAATGGGACTCCACCAATGAACTTGCTTCCCCACAGTTCCTACAATCGCCACAGGCAATAAGACGGATTCCCCCTCTATGCAGTAGACCGGATTCTTCTCCACGATCACGCTGATGAGTGGTCCAGTCTCCTCTCCCTTGGTATGTCCGAACAGATGGAGCAGGATAACAATCCACATCGACTTCATGGCTCTAAAAGGGAAGAAAGCAGCACATTTTAGTTGATTTCTTTGGCTCCATGGAACTGTTTCAGTTGGTTCGCATGAACCCATTTATCTTGTGTCTTTTTGCCCGCTTCTATTCTGATTTTATATACAGACGGACTTAATTTATCAATAATGGAAAATGGGCCTCTCCATTTTTGACATAAACTGTTATCCAGGGGACGTAGCTCCAAGAACATAACTCGGTCTCCTATGGCCCAAGTGCATTCTCGAACCCCTTTGTCAAAATACGCCTTGGCTTTCTTTTGACTTTTCCCCATTTGTGCTGCTGCAAATACATGGATCTCTTTTAACGCTTTTTGGAGTTTAAGGAGGTATTGGTCCATTGACAGTCTGTCTATTGTAGGGGTATGCATCTCTAGCCAGAGATGTTCAGGGAGTCTCATCTGTCTACCTGTCAGCACTTCAAAGGGTGTCAACCGGGTAGCATATGAGGGAGTTGCTCGGATGGCCATGGCCAGTAATGGCAACAGATTATCCCAGTTCTTACCATTGATGTGGACAAATTTTTTTAGCATTGTCTTAATCTGCCGATTGGCTCTTTCAACCTGACCTGAAGATTCTGGATGATATGGAATGTGAAACTTTTGCTCCACCCCTAACATCTCTAGGCAGGTTTTTACCATCTTTCCCGTAAAATGGGTCCCCTGATCTGACTCTATTGATGCTGGGAGCCCCCATCTACTGAACACCTGTTCCACCAAAATCTTAGCCGTAGTTTGTGCAGTGTTACTTTTGGTTGGGAAAATCTCTACCCATTTCGAAAATACATCTGTGACTACCAAAATGTATCGGTTGTTTCTAGAAGTGACTGGCAAGGGTCCCATGTAATCCATTTGTAAGGCATTCCATGGCCCTTCTTTCAGTCGGATTCGTAAAGGGGCATTGATCTTCCTTGGTGCGGGGTTAACCTGTGCACAGACAATACAATTGTCACAATACTGCTTCACATCTGTCGTCATGGAAGGCCACCAACCTATGTTCTTGAGCCGCTCACCTGTTTTCTCTGACCCTTGATGACCCCCAGTAGGCAGGTCATGCACTATGTAAATCATTTCATTCTGGTATTTTTCAGGAACCACCCACGTTATTTCATCTCCCTGATGCAACAATACCTTTTTATCTTCTGATAATTTGAGGTGTTTTATGTACTTTGCCAAAGTATTCCCCTCAGAGAGTTCCCCAGTCTCATTTTGCAGTTTTTGCATGATTTCCTTAATGTTATCATCCTGCCTTTGTATGTCCGAAATATCCGGAACTTCTATGCAGGATTTTGTGAGGGCACAAACAATGGGGCACAAGACTGGGTCCGGCAAATTCGAAGGAATTTCCCAGATCTCCCCTCCCTGTGCTCCTTGTTTGGCCAAGCAATCCGCCACCTCATTTTGTTCCCAGTATGGGGCAGTACCTGAATGACCTTTTACTTTGCACACCCATGGTTTGACTGGCAACTTTTGCACCAATGATACAATATATTTCAACAGGGATGCATGTTTAAGTGGAGACCCATCTGAGGACATGTACTGGTGGGTGTGCCAGAAGGGCAGAAATTCTGTAAGAGCATTACAGACCCACGCAGAATCTGAGTATAAAACAATTTCTTGGTCCCCTTTCATCAGTTCTAGGGCATGAGCGATTGCAGCCATCTCAGCAAATTGTGCTGATTTGACTTGACATGACCGAAAGATTGATGTTTGGGTTTTTGCTTGTGGATTGATAAAGTATATTCCAAATCCTGCATGTGGGGACCCCTCCACGTAAAAACATGATCCATCTGTGAAAATTTGGACTGCGTTTTCAGGGACTGTTTCCTTTGCTGACAAAGGTCTAAAGAATTGTTGCGCAGATGATTGGGGGGTGATCTCACATTCATGTGGTACTCCCTGGTAAAGGAGGCCATGGGCCCTAGTGGACGGATTATTTGTGTGTTGGACTTTAATGTCTCGGTCTTGAAGCAACAGAGCCCAGTGGGCTAATCTGGCATTGGATACATTGCCATCCTTCACTCGGTCTGTAAGTAAAAATTTAGTGGGAGTGTGCGTTGTGTGCAGGATGACTGGGTTAAGCCCTATGATGTACGTGAAGTATTTCACTGCCCAAAACGTAACTAGGAGGTGTTTTTCACATAGAGAGTACTTCATTTCCACAGGAGACAAAAGTTTAGATGCATATGAAATGGGTCTCTGTTGCCCATGGATTTCCTGTGACAGAACAGCTGACATGGCTGTCTCTGATATGGCAGTCTCAATGTGAAAGGGCAGTTGGTACTCTGGGTTGGCTAATGCTGGCGCTTGCGCTAAAGCTTCTTTAAGCTCCTGCACTGCATTGGTGTGTTGCTCAGTCCAGTGCCATTGGGTATCCTTTTTTAACAAATCATACAGAGGTGCAGACTTTTGGGCAAAATCAGGGACGAAAGCCCGTGAATAATTTACCAATCCTAGAAAAGATCTCAGAGTAGGGATGCTCACTGGCAGAGGTAATTGTAGAATGGCTTTTACCTTTTCGGTTGCTATCTTACGCCCGTTTGCTGTCACTGTAATCCCAAGAAAAGACACAGATTCCTTCAACAATTGTGCCTTGATGGGATTACACTTCAGTCCCGCCTTTCCTAGGATCTGCAGAAGTTCCTCCAATAACCGCAAATGCTCTTCTTTGTTGCATGTGGCTAGCAACAGATCATCAACGTACTGGAAAAGATTCTTTGGAGAAGAAAAATCAATTAAAATATCTCTCATGGTTGCATGAAATAACGTAGGAGAGTTATGGAATCCTTGCGGAACAGAATTGAACGTATACTGTTTTCCCAGAAACGTGAATGCAAATTTGTATTGACATTCTTCTGACAAAGGTAATGACCAAAAACCGTTCGATATATCCAATACGGTGAAATATTTGTGTTTGGGATTCAACATGCTCAAGACATCCGGGACAGATGCAACTGTGGGGGCGCAATTGTTTGTAACACTGTTCAATTTGCGGTAATCAATTGTTAATCTCCACGAATTGTCAGTACTTTTGCGAATTGGCCATATTGGCGCATTTGTTGTGGATACACATGGCCTGATGACCTTTTGGTCAAGCAGTGAATCTATGGTTTCCTGTATGTAGCTGATAGCTTCCTGTGGAAAGGGGTATTGTTTTTGCGGAGGTGGGTCTGGCCCACTGATGTGTATTACCGTATTTACCTTTCCACAGTCATGTTTATGTGTTGCAAAGGATCCCTGCTGTCTTTCTATCACCGGCTGTAGAAGCTGATGTTCTGGGTGATCTTTAATGATCTCCAGTATGTTATATTTTGAATCATTGAGTTTGATGGCTGCAATTGTGTGAGAATCAGGTATCACTATGGTGCTACCCTGATCAGTCGGAGCCCCTTGCAATAGTAAAAGGTTGGTCAGATCTAACATACATCCATTGGGAATTAAGAAGTCTGAACCCAGGAGGCTGGTTTCATTTGGCAAACACATTAATGCTACTGGCTGTTTTAGGGATAACTCACCAATTTGGATTGTCAGTGGCTTGGACAAGGCAGACTCAACATTATGTCCAGCAAAGCTCTGGAGATTCAACGGCTTTCCTGAAGATAGTGTTGAGTTTAAGGGATCTTTGTCATGAATAATTGAAATGGCCGCACCCGTATCTAGAAGCATAGTACATTGACGGCCCCTAATCAATGCTGACACTACAGGGCGCCCACACCTATCCAGAGAAATAGGTGCTAAAATTTTGGGGCCTTGTGGTTGTCACCATTGACGACGGTCAGCCTCTGTCTGAGAAGCTACCTGTACTTCCTTTCCAGGGCCTCCTTGAAAGGCCTGTAATTGTTGTCGTAACTCTGCATAAGTAGGAGCTCTTTGTGTCTCACTGACATGCTTGCCCTCTGATGGGTGGCTATAAGAGTTTCCTCTTCCTCTGCCTCTGCCTCTGTAACCTGACTTCCCCCTATATCCCCTACCCCTCCCTTGTAAACTTTTGTCCCAGTTAGGGTTGTATGGAGGATTTGATTCTCCAGGGGCGTGGGGGCCTTCTATGGTGGTAGTCCTGCATTGTAATGCAGCCACCTTCTTAAACAGCTGTTTCTCTTCTCTTTCCTTAAGCCTGTGCTGTTTATATGCTTGAATGGCATGGAATGATCTATGTATTAATCCAATGACCTCCTCATAGCTGTGTTTTCTTGGATCTATCAAATGCTCACATTTTATGCGAATAGCTGGATGGGCATTATGAATCAATAAATTCTTATATTCCATGTCCTCTCTAGTGGTATTACCATTGTTAGTGTTATATGCTGCCCACAATCTATTGGCATACACTAAAGGGTTTTCCTCATTACTTTGTGTAATTTGATAGGCCACCATCAAACCTATAGCTGCGGGGTTTATGACTTTTTGCAATTCTGCTACGGTTGCTTGGTAGCTACCTTTGCCCTCCTTAATTTGATCTGGGAGTGCATTCCAGGTGTGGGCGTCAAGGGTTAATTGTAACACCTTAACCTGGTCACTAGGACTTTCCACACCTAAAAGCGCACACCTCTGTTGTACATTGTTCGCATGTGAAGTAATGTGTTCATTCGTTTTAATTTTGCCGATGAAATCAGCCACACTCATGAGGGTTTTTACAGGTTGAATTGGATATACTTTAGAGCTTACCTCATTCCCTTCACTATCAAACCCCAAAAGTGTTTGATTTCCTTCAGGAGAGGAGAAGATCTGGGTCCTACCCATGATGGGGAACTTGTCTTGCTCCTCACTTGTGGATAGCTGGTCCCCATTGTCTGGTGGGTCTGTGCCCATGGTGGCTTCTCGATTTTCCTGTGGCTCTGCGATTTCTCCCATCGCCACAGGAAAAGTAGAATTAGGACCCATATCTTCCTCTCCCCAGTACTCTTCATATTCCTCTGTGTCCCCAATTTCATAGGCACAAGTAGGTGCTGTAGCATTAGTATGTTCACATCTGCTAGCCACAGCCGCCTGTCCTTTAAGCATAGAAATTGTTTGTAGCAACTGTGACTCTGTTTGCGTGCAATGTGTGTGATCTATACTTTTTCCTTGCTTAGCTTCATGTAATTGATTTTGGACTACTTTGTATGCAATCGTTATGTGGTCCAGTTCAGTCTCAACTTTAGTTAGCATGTTTTTATATTGTACCACTTCGTTTTGAGCCAATTTGCAATTTTTAACATTTTCCTCCTGTGAGGCATTAACCATTTGATTAAGGGTGTTTAAGGCTTGTATTTGGTTATGTAAAGTTGTATTCTCCTTTTCCCTCTCTGAAATTGTAATATTTTTATTATTGACTATATCTTCTAATTGCTGTATTTTAGCATTCATAGCCATACAAGCCGCATACATGCCTGCTACAGCTAAACTTTTGAGTTTTTTACTCTTTTTGGTTGTTTTAAATTGTTCTTCAAATAATTCCTGCACATATACCCAAGGGGATAAATGCAGTTTAGCATCACAGGCAAATTCATTGCTTTTATGTTTTAGAGTATACGTTGCTACAAACTTTTCTAGACATGACATGGCTGCCATTATTACCAATTAATATGCACAAATTGTAAGGTAAATTACGTTAACTGTTCCCTTGTACTATACAGTCAATTTTGAGATTACCGTATAGAAGGAGGGAGAAAAAGACAATAAACAGCAACTCAAATACAATTTAGAAAATATAGTAAAGTTAGGAAAATAGAATATATTTTCCGATCTCTATAAAACAATCTTTTAGCTTAATGGAGACACGCTAACAATAGCCTGTAGCCAACACAGCATACACAATAGCAACAATAGAATGGTAAACACAGCCGTGTTTACATCAATCTCTGTTAAAGGCAACTTAGTTTAAAGAGAAAAAAAAAAAACAAGAAACTGCCAAATAAACAAAAAAAAAAAAAACCAAGAAACAACAATTTGAGTTTGTCAAACTATTGAACAATAGCGCATGCTATACTATATTAATAATCTTTATCAGATGTTAGATTCAGTACCAAGACGTCCACCGTTTTGTACTTTAACTGACAACAATGAGAATGTTACTTCTTATAAATTCCCACAGTTAAAACAACTAGCAAGGCAAACAAACAAAATAAAAAAAAAGCAAAACAAAGCAATAAAAAAAAAAACGCAAAATCAAAGCAAAAATAAAAAAAAATTCCTTAGTAGGTTAGTTTCAATGTCCATAAACCAATGTCATTCCTTTTAGTGGACATAGAATTTGACTACCAACCAAACCTATGAACCTGTTTCAAACTACACACAACCGAAAACAAGCACGTTTTTGCACGTTTTTGTGTCTTAGACCTAAAGCATCAAACTAAACCAGTTTAAAAAAAAAATCAAAAAATTCAAAAACCAAATTAATACAAAAAATTATTAATTATGAGGAAAAAAAAAAAAAAAATTATTATTTTTTTTTTTCACAAAATGAAGGACCACTCTTTCAGTGTCCTCTTTCCATAAAACAACAATATGAAAAAAAAATCAAAACAGAATATTTCCCAATCTGTACTTCCTCCCCCTCAAATTTACCGGTTTCTAAGGGTACATCCAAAGTACTATTTTCAAGTATAATTTTGGGATATTAAACAAAACAAAAAAAAAAATTCACAAAATATCTGTGGTGTATATTCTCTCCTTAGAGTTACCCACTAATAAAAACACAAAAAATATTTACCTATATTTTTCCCTAGATAGATTGGATAAGCTGACTCAGCTTCAATTCCCCCTCATAACGTTAATCTCTAATACAAAAAATTTTGGTATTATATTAAATACTTTCAGTCCTGTGCTGGCTTTGTGGTCGCCACTCTTGACGTTCTAAACGTACATTTATGAATTATTAACCATAAGATATGAGGTTGGTTAAATAAGGATTCTCATAGCCAGGAGTAAAAGCTTAAATATAATAACATTTATTAAAGAAGCGTTAAAAGTCTACCTAATACACAGACAATATCTATAGTCTTAAGGGAGAAAATATTAGGTTATAGTACAAGAAGACAAAGTATAATCATTACAATACAAATGGTAAACAAACAAACATGACAAGCAGGTATACCTTTAAGTGCTGGAAGATGTTCTGATAAT
The DNA here is from genome assembly GCA_037952925.1 of Lithobates clamitans. NCBI lineage: Eukaryota > Metazoa > Chordata > Amphibia > Anura > Ranidae > Lithobates > Lithobates clamitans. The sequence goes on from JBBGZY010001138.1 coordinate 585,470, forward strand.
TAAATATATTACGAATGTTCCTGGGCCCAGGTCAGCTTTCATCTCCCTACTACTCTCTTTGGAATACCTTCTTATAGGCCCATCTCTCATTGAATTGAATAGGGCCAATCTGATTGGTTTATTCTGTTAGCCCTCTATTCCCACTAGGCATATCTCCTAATTTGGGCAACTTCCTCCTGTTGTGGTAACGAGCTGGTGATAAGTTGTTTGAAGAGGGATTAAGGTGAAAGTCATCACCTTCTCGTGAAAGGGGTACTTAACTTATGCATGGCCTTAGCCAGGGCAAAACCTCCTTTCCTGAACAGATGAAAGAACTATTTGTCATCCTCTCAAACACCCCTTTGAAATGGACAAATGGTTGATTAGCATGGAGGAATACAAAGGCCTTTATTGACCTAATGAATTTGGCCCTTAACAATTAAACTTCCGATGGTATCTGTCCTTGACCCTTTGAACATCAAATATACGTAATCAGCTGATTGTCTTCCCAGCACATCCTTCTCGCATATTACAAGTAGCTGTTAAATGCATTAGCTATTTTCAGCCAGATCCTGTCCCATATTCACATCTTGCTAAAATACCCCTTTACTGAAACCCTGTCACATACACACTACTATTATTTCTTATCCAAAAATATATATACACATCTATATACAGATATTCTCAGTTGCTAATGGAGATTACTCATAAACTCCTCATAAGGCAACAGGTTGAAAAAAGACACAAGTCCATCAAGTCCAACCTATGTGTGTGATTATGTGTCAGTATTACATTACATATCCCTGTATATTGCGGTCATTCAGGTGATTATCTAATAGTTTCTTGAAGCTATCAATGCTCCCCGCTGAGACCACCGCCTGTGGAAGGGAATTCCACATCCTTGCCGCTCTTACAGTAAAGAACCCTCTACGTAGTTTAAGGTTAAACCTCTTTTCTTCTAATTGTAATGAGTGGCCACGAGTCTTATTAAACTCTCTTCTGCGAAAAAGTTTTATCCCTATTGTGGGGTCACCAGTACAGTATTTGTAAATTGAAATCATATCCCCTCTCAAGCGTCTCTTCTCCAGAGAGAATAAGTTCAGTGCTCGCAACCTTTCCTCATAACTAAGATCCTCCAGACCCTTTATTAGCTTTGTTGCCCTTCTTTGTACTCGCTCCATTTCCAGTACGTCCCTCCTGAGGACTGGTGCCCAGAACTGGACAGCATACTCCAGGTGCGGGCGGACCAGAGTATGCTGTCCTGTTCAAATCCATTACTCTAAATATCTCAGTCCCTCAAAACAGGGTCGATCAATTGAAACATCACTTCCTTTTCCCCTGGGCTAATGAATCCATACCATACCTGGGAAATAATATGCAAGTATAGGCGCAAACACTGGAGATGGTGATAAGAACGACAACACAGTATGCCACACCTCCCCCTGGTATATAGTATCAATGGGCAAAAATAAAAATAATAATAAGGTAGTAGCAAGATGTATAAAAATATACAATACAGTCAATCAGAAGAAAGGTCCAGGGGTCCAAAGGAACAGGATGATAATGTTAAATCCACAGGTAGGGCTGCCTTCACTGAGAACTGAAACCAAATTCCAAATCTAGAAGAAACAAAAAGAAGAAAAGGCGCCTCTGGGTGTAGACTTAAAACAGTTTATTGTATAAAATTAGTAGCGATCACACTCACATAGGTGAAGTCATCAAAGGCATGTGTAGTAAGCATCATCCATCATAGGAAAAAAGGGGGGGGTCAGATCGGTCTATCCTCCTGATACTCGGCTGGGAGCTCTGCCCGTGTGTGGAGTGGAGTACCGCTGAGTGTGGTAAGGGCCGGCCACAGCGGTGACACGTCTACCCGGGGCCAAAGCTGAAGGCGATGTCACAGATCCAGATGCGCAGGAAGAGAAACACAACAGCCGGCGAGGAGGAGTGACGTCACTGAAAGAGCGACGCGTTGCGGGGCGTACGGGCTGCGATGACGTGACAGCCGCGCCCCTTCATCAGGCTATAGGTGGATGGGGATGGATGCCATAAATGCAAAAGGAAGAAGGAGGGGCCAGGGCAAGTAGTGCAGTGATAGGCCAGAGTGAAAGGAAGAGGAGGGGAGGAAAAACCGGAACTACGGGCCGAAGTGTCAGCAGAGGAGTAAAGAAAGAAGCAATGGAAATGGCAATAGGGGAGGAAGGGGGAGGGGAACCGGAACTACGGGCCGAAGTGTCAGCAGAGAAATAAAGAAAAAAAAAAGAAAAAAGCAATGGGAATAGCAATAATAGCTATTCCCATTGCTTTTTTCTTTATTTCTCTGCTGACACTTCGGCCCGTAGTTCCGGTTCCCCTCCCCCTTCCTCCCCTATTGCCATTTCCATTGCTTCTTTCTTTACTCCTCTGCTGACACTTCGGCCCGTAGTTCCGGTTTTTCCTCCCCTCCTCTTCCTTTCACTCTGGCCTATCACTGCACTACTTGCCCTCGCCGGCTGTTGTGTTTCTCTTCCTGCGCATCTGGATCTGTGACATCGCCTTCAGCTTTGGCCCCGGGTAGACGTGTCACCGCTGTGGCCGGCCCTTACCACACTCAGCGGTACTCCACTCCACACACGGGCAGAGCTCCCAGCCGAGTATCAGGAGGATAGACCGATCTGACCCCCCCCTTTTTTCCTATGATGGATGATGCTTACTACACATGCCTTTGATGACTTCACCTATGTGAGTGTGATCGCTACTAATTTTATACAATAAACTGTTTTAAGTCTACACCCAGAGGCGCCTTTTCTTCTTTTTATACCTGGGAAATACACTCCCCAACAAAATAGGAAAACTCTTTGTCACAAATTACCCTCCGATGCTTAAAAAACTGGAAGAGGACCTAAAGGCTTGGTCGAAGTGTGGTCTAATCTGGCTGGGTATGGTCAACGCGGTAAAGATGATACTGATGTCTGTATACTCTATCTCTTCTATTCACTCCCCATTCCTATAAACAAAAAGATTATTTCTAAATTCCAGTCGAACACCATTAATTTTGTCTGGGGGAAACAAGGACACCACTTCTCAAAAGATATTCTCTTCTGGCTCAAAACGCAGGGAGGGTTAGGACTCCCAAACTTATGGTGGTATTATCAGGCGGCACAATTGACCCAATTTTCCATTGTGTATTCAAAGGGCCCCAAACTGAACCGGATAGCCATAGAGAGACAGGCAGTTCCTCTCCACACATTAGACTTCCTGATGTGTGCCCCCCAAAACAAAGACCCCCCCATCTTAGCTCCAACTCTTTCACATTCCTTTTTGTTTTGTAATGTACTCCACAAGCAGAATGTCCTAGTCTCTATCGTAAAACCCCTCGCCCATCTTTTTTACAACCAGGACCTTAAGCCAGGGATGAACATAGCCTTTACGTGGTGGTTAAACAAGGGATTGTTAAAAAGGGGGGGGGGTGGGACTTTAAATGAGGCACAATATGTGCCTCCATCCCGGGTTCAAGTACATAAAAAGGGAGTGTGGGACTTTAAATGAGGCAATTGACTTGTGGAGGTAGAGTATATAGTAATCATTTTTTATTTGTAACAATAGTATAAAAGTATTTTCATATATATACATGCACAATGGCATAAACATAATGGATACATATACATTAGCTTGGCAACACAAAAACATAAAAGATAGCAAATGTTAATAAATGTACTACAAGAGGTTTCATATTGGCAGGCATTGGTAAATCATATGCAAAAGAGCTGCTATAAGATAGGTACACATACACATTGATCATTACACAGTACTCAATGAATTTTGGATGTATAAAAAAAGTATATATGGGCCAGTAAGTAGATAAAAAGCCAGACTTGTCTAAGCACCCCATGGAAACTTGACGCGTTTCATGGCTACATGCCATTCATCAGGAGTTGGGTACAGAAGTAAACTGTAAATATAAATAAATATGTAATGTTAGCACATATATACTACCCCTTTAGAGGGAGAAAAGACCTCATGGGGAAGGATCTATACTCACAGGTCGGCTGAAGCACTGTGCTTGGCTGGCATCGAGGAGCATCGGACCCCAAATGTTTGTCTGTTCCGGAGCTGAGGCCAGGAACCCCACCCCAGCCAAGAAAACCTCCACATAGCATGCCCGATTGCTGCAACACATTCCACATGTGTGGGGATGATTATAAGTGTGGTGTTCTGAAAAAAATGTGTGAAAATGTGAAAAATATGTGTAAAAACAGTGAAAAGAAAGTGAAAAAGTGAAAAAATACATATGATTTACCAATGCCTGCCAATATGAAACCTCTTGTAGTACATTTATTAACATTTGCTATCTTTTATGTTTTTGTGTTGCCAAGCTAATGTATATATATCCATTATGTTTATGCCATTGTGCATGTATATATATGAAAATACTTTTATACTATTGTTACAAATAAAAAATGATTACTATATACTCTACCTCCACAAGTCAATTGCCTCATTTAAAGTCCCACACTTTCCTCATCGGGCCCACTCACACTGGGTTACTGCTCATACAAACTGGAGATGCCAAACGCGGAGAAGTTTAGATTCGCCCAGATTAAGCATTTTCTACACACCTTATAGACATACAAACCCATCCCCCCAAAACCAACAGCCTACAAACAATGGTGCTCCAAGCTCATGCATCAGAGAGGTGGGATTTCGTTCCTATACACCTCTTTGGTGAACAAGACCAGCACACCCCTCTATGCTCAAGCTTGGGAGTCTGATCTGGAACTACAACTGGACCCAGGAAAATTGTTTCTCTCTTTTCAAAAATCATATAAAGGTATCTTAAATACTGGTCTAGTTGAAGCTAATGTTATTATTCTTACGAGATGGTACTATGTTCCCTCTACATTGGCAAGAATTTATCCAGACGCCTCTCCTTTGTGCTTCAGGGATTGTAAACAGGTGGGTACTATGCAGCACATCTGGTGGACCTGTGCACACATTGTAGGCTTCTGGAATAGGTTCTTCCATCTAGTAAGGAATGTCACTGAAATGGCAATTCCCCAAAACCCTAAAATCGCGCTCTTGAACCACAGAATAAACAACACTTCCAAACATACCCAAACCCTGATATTTTTTATTCTTCTGGAAGCTAAAATTACTGTAGCAGGGGCATGGAAGAAGCCCAGGGTATCAATGCTGATCACGAAACATAAGATCTCTTGGATCATGACCCAAGAACAAATTGCAGTGAAACTTTTAGACAAGGTACCTAAGTTTGAAGCAATTTGGGAGCCCTGGGCATCATATATTAAAGTTCCCCTTTATCCGGGTCATACAACCCTTTAAGCAGACTAAACTAGATAAATGGCTTTTCTTCTCCCCTTCCTTCTATTGATGTGCTATCGATACTCTTTCTTTCTGTCTTTCTCATTTCCTCTTACTGTACCACGTTGCCCCTTCAGGTGTAATACTGAATGGCAAAGTTAGGATAATCTTCGAGTACTTAGTTCTGATTAATTGAATGCAGCATGAGATTTTTCCTGGCCGGGAATCGCCACCCAACGTCAGAAATATTTTCAATTTACTGACAAGAAAGGCACAGCATGAACCTTCTTAGAAAAATAGGATGGGGTAGCGGGTTCGGGGTACTAGGTCAGACTATAGGGGGACTGTACAGGACACAGCGTGATCCCTCTGGGGTGGCCTGTATGGGATCTCTGGGGTCACCTGAACTGGGACCATAGCTGCTCCTTCACCTGACTGCCCTCATTCTACTTATTTAATGAAAACACTGAAAGGTTAACTCAATTCAACATGCTCATGGCTCATATATAATTTATGCCTTATGGATGGACATGTTCTCATTACTGTATTGGAAGCATCTATTGTTACTTACCTAACCTATGTCTGCAAGTCTCTCTCAACAGGCTATGTTGGCCTGCAGGAGGGGATATTATTTACATTGTTATTTTGTATATCCGCATGAAACAGAGGACAGAATTAAAATTAGACTTGAGAAACTTAACATTAATAAATCACCGGGACCAGATGGCTTGCATCCGAGGGTACTTAGGGAACTCAGTCAAGTGATTGCCAGACCGTTGTTCCTAATTTTTACAGACAGTCTACTGACTGGAATGGTACCAGCTGATTGGAGAGAAGCCAATGTAGCACCAATATTTTAAAAGGGCCCAAAATTACAGACCAGTTAGCCTAACATCAATAGTATGTAAACTCTTGGAGGGGATGATAAGGGACTATATACAAGATTTTAGTAATAAGAACGATATCATTAGCAGTAATCAGCATGGATTAATGAAGAATCGTTCTGGCCAAACTAATCTATTAACCTTCTATGAGGAGGTGAGTTGCCATCTAGATAAAGGAAGGCCCGTAGACGTGGTGTATCTGGATTTTGCAAAAGCATTTGACACAGTTCCCCATAAACGTTTACTGTACAAAATAAGGTCCGTTGGCATGGACCATAGGGTGAGTACATGGATTGAAAACTGGCTACAAGGGCGAGTTCAGAGGGTGGTGATAAATGGGGAGTACTCAGAATGGTCAGGGGTGGGTAGTGGGGTTCCCCAGGGTTCTGTGCTGGGACCAATCCTATTTAATTTGTTTATAAACGACCTGGAGGATGGGATAAACAGTTCAATCTCTGTATTTGCAGACGATACTAAGCTAAGCAGGGCAATAACTTCTCCGCAGGATGTGGAAACCTTGCAAAAAGACCTGAACAAATCAATGGGGTGAGCGACTACTTGGCAAATGAGGTTCAATGTAGAAAAATGTAAAATAATGCATTTGGGTGGCAAAAATATGAATGCAATCTATACACTGGGGGGAGAACCTCTGGGGTAATCTAGGATGGAAAAGGACCTGGGGGTCCTAGTACATGATAGGCTCAGCAATGGCATGCAATGCCAAGCTGCTGCTAATAAATCAAAAAGAATATTGGCATGCATTAAAAGGGGGATCAACGCAAGAGATAAAATGATAATTCTCCCATTCTACAAGGCTCTGGTCCGGCCGCACCTGGAGTATGCTGTCCAGTTCTGGGCACCAGTCCTCAGGAAGGATGTACTGGAAATGGAGCGAGTACAAAGAAGGGCAACAAAGCTAATAAAGGGTCTGGAGGATCTTAGTTATGAGGAAAGGTTGCAAGCATTGAACTTATTTTCTCTGGAGAAGAGACGCTTGAGAGGGGATATAATTTCAATTTACAAATACTGTACTGGTGACCCCACAATAGGGATAAAACTTTTTCGCAAAAGAGAGATTAATAAGACTCGTGGCCACTCATTACAATTAGAAGAAAAGAGGTTTAACCTTAAACTACGTAGGGGGTGCTTTACTGTAAGAGCAGCAAGGATGTGGAATTCCCTTCCTGAGGCGGTGGTCTCAGCGGGGAGCATTGATAGCTTCAAGAAACTATTAGATAATCACCTGAATGACCGCAACATACAGGGATATACAATGTAATACTGACACATAATCACACACATAGGTTGGACTTGATGGACTTGTGTCTTTTTTCAACCTCACCTACTATGTAACTATGTAAATATTTCAATAAACATATTGAACAAGAAAAAAAAAGAATAGGGGGACCAGCAAGCGGGCAGTTCCGGGCTTCCATCTAATACAGGGAAGGAACCTCCCCACCATCCCTAGATTGTATGTGCCGAATTCCATTTGATCAAAACTTATAGAAACCAGGAAAGAAACCCTTTCGTTATAAATCCCAAGTAGGGACTGCAGTGCATTTTTGTTTGATGATTGGCCAAAGCATACACCTGACCTGCATGCTTTGGCCAATCACATCGCGTGCCTCAGCGAGAGCCATAATTGGCCAAAGGCAGGGTGCCTTTGGCCAATCATGGCACAGGGGGACTAAGTCCACGCCCCACACTATAGTATAGTGTGTTATAGTGGACGGAGATAGAGAGACTGAGCTGGATTAGGCAGGCAGGTTAGTTAGTGACAGTGTATTTGATCTATAGACACTCAGACTTCTTTATATATATATATATATATATATATATATATATATATATACTCTGCATTAAGCGTAGCCTATATATACAGTGTAAACTCTATCTTCAGTCAGTACAAGCAGTGTATTTGATATATATATATATATATATATATATATATATATATATATATATATATATATACAGTCAGACTAGTATACATATATTCTGGCACCACCAACACCTAAGGCCCAATGTGTCTGCCCCTGTTTAACAGGGGCATGTAATTACAATTTTTGAAATAATATTTAACAGCAGGGATCATTCCTGTGCCCAACAAGCGTAACCCAATGGCCCAATTTTTCAGCAGAGTATATAGTGCAGTCCGTATAGTATATCTACTGCAGTCCAGAGTATATAGTGCAGTCCGTATACGTATAGTATATATACTGCAGTTCAGAGTATATAGTGCACTCAGTGTAGTATATATAATACAGTGCAGGGTATATAGTGCAGTGTACAATATATAATATAGTGTATTGAAGTGTATTTAAGAAAAAAATGGCATGGGTTCCCCCCGTCCATACCAGGCCCTTTGGGTCTGGTATGGATTTTGGGGGGGGGACCACCACACCATTTTTAAATGATTTTCTATGTATATTGCCGGAATCTGGCAATACATTACAGCCATGAGCAATTTCTAATGACATTTTTTCCTTTAGAAATTTAATCTATTTTGCTGCGGTACTTTTTTAAACATGGGAAAAATGTGTTACTTTACAGGCAGATTAAGGGGACCCCCAGGCACGATATTTAAAGGAATATTTTGTTTTTATTGTTTCACTTTAAGCATTCTTAAAATCACTGCTCCTGAAAAACGGCTGTTTTAAAAACTTTTTTTTTTTTTGCATTGATACATGTCTCCTGGGGCAGTATCCGGTTCCCCAAACACTTTTATGGCAATAACTTTCATATAAGCCTTTAAAATTAGCACTTTTCATTTTTCACGTTCGTGTCCCATAGACTTTAATGGTGTTCGCATGTTTGCACAAATTTTTTGTCTGTTCACAAGTTCTGGTGCGAACTGAACCGGTGGGTGTTTGGCTCCTCCCTAATCCCAAGGATATTGCTGAAAAGATGCATCTAGGTTGCCACTCCTCTGGCATCCTGGCATTGTCTGCAGCGATCCCGTCTTGGTGAAGTAGTAGTCCAGATGGCAGATGGACAAGGGGTGGAGGGCAATCTGGGGAGTGTGTCTGCCTCCAATAGGCCCAATTTTACCAGCAGCTCCTTCCTTTCATGTGTATGTAGTGCCGTTGTGTGGGCCTTGCAGACCGAAGGGGAAGCCCCACCGATAGCGGATCCTAGCATTCTGAAGGACCAATGTCACATCCTTCATCCTGCAATGCTTCTCCAAGGTAGCTGGGGAGATGTCTGGATATAGTTTAATAGGGGAACCATCCAACTGGATGTGTTGATTAGTGCGGGAGGCATGAAGGATATCTTCCTTAACCAGAAAGTCCTTAAGACACAGGACAACATCTCTTGGAGGTTTCTCAAGAGTAGGGATTGGCTTTATGTTCGGGTCGAACATGAGTTCAACTCGAACATTGGCTGTTCACCCGTTCGCCGAACAGCGAACAATTTGGGGTGTTCGTGGCAAATTCAAAATCCACGGAACACCCTTTAAAAACCTATGGGAAAAGGCTTATATGCATGGTATTGTCATAAAAAGGGTCCTGCCCCAGGGTACATGTATCAATGCAAAAAAAAGTTTTAAAAACCTCCGTTTTTTCGGGAGAAGTGATTTTAATAATGCTTAAAGTGAAACAATAAAAGTGTAATATAAATTTCGTACCTGGGGATGTCTATAGTATGCCTGTAAAGGGGCGCATGTTTCCCATGTTTAGAACAGTCTGACAGCAAAATGACATTTCTAAAGGAAAAAAGTCATGTAAAACTACTATCGCTACTATCACTACTACCTGGGGGGTGTCTATAGTATGCCTGTAAAAGGGTGCATGTTTCACATGTTTTGAACATTCTGAAAGCAAAATGACATTTCTAAAGGAAAAAAAGTCATGTAAAACTACTATCGCTAGCACCGGCTATAATGAATTGTCGATCCGGCAGTACTCATAAAAGTTCATTGATAAAAATGGCATGGGATTCCCCCACAGGGGAACCCGAACCAAAATTTAAAAAAAAATGCGTGGGGGTCCCCCTAAATTCCATACCAGGCCTTTCAGGTCTGGTATGGATTTTAAGGGGAACCCCGCGCCAAAATTAAAAAAAAATGGCATGGGGTCCCCCCAAAAATCCATACCAGACCTTTATCCAAGCACACAACCTGGCAGAAAAAGATGGGGGGACGAGAGAGCGCCCCACCCTCCTGAACCGTACCGGGCCACATGCCCTTAACATTGGAAGGGTGCTTTGGGGTAGCCCCCAAAGCACCTTGTCCCCATGTTGATGGGGAGAAGGGTCTCATCCCCATAACCCTTGCCTGGTGGTTGTGGAGGTCTGTGGGCGGAGGAAGAAGAAGATGGAGAAGAAAAAGATGGAGGAAGAAGAAGAACACCGAAGGAAGATCAGAAGAAAGGATGGAAGAAGAAGCGGAAAGAAGAAGTATTTAATAAAGGACTTGTCAAAAACCTTTTTTTGTTTTTTAACCTTTTTGACACTTTTTTTGTGAAATGGTAGGGGTACATTACCAATTCACACAGGGGAAGCCGGGATATGGGGGTCCCCTTGTTAAAGGGGGCTTCCAGATTCCACAAAACCCCCCCGCCCGCAGACCCCCACAAAGACCGGGCAAGGGCTGTGGGGATGAGGCCCTTCTCCCCATCAACATGGGGACAAGATGCTTTGGGGGCTACCCCAAAGCACCCTCCCAATGTTGAGGGCATGTGGCCTAGTACGGTTCAGGAGGGGGGCGCTCTCTCGTCCCCCCTCTTTTCCTTTGGCCTGCCAGGTTGCGTGCTCGAAAAAGGGTCTGGTGTGGATTTTTGGGGGGACCCCACACCATTTTTTAAAAAATTTTGGCGCAGGGTTCCCCTTAAAATCCATATTTTCAGGTCTAGTATGGATTTTGAGGGGGACCCCCACGCCATTTTTTTTTAATTTGGCGTGGGGTTCACCTTAATATCCATACCAGACTTGAAAGGCCTAGTGTGTAATTCAGGGGGACCCCCACAGATTTTTTTTTTTAATTTTGGTTCGGGGTTCCCCTGTGGGGGAATCCCATGCCATTTTTATCAATGAACTGTTATGTGTATTGCCGGACCAACAATTCATTATAGCCAGCGCTAGTGATAGTAGTTTACAGTAGTTAGTAGTGATAGTAGCGATAGTAGTTTTACATGACTTTTTACCTTTAGAAATGTCATTTTGCTGTCAGACTGTTCTAAACATGGGAAACATACGCCTCTTTACAGGCATACTATAGACACCCCCCAGGTACGAAATTTAAAGGAATATTACACTTTAAGCATTATTAAAATCACTGCTCCCGAAAAAACGGCCATTTTTAAAACTTCTTTTTGCATTGATACATGTCCCCTGGGGCAGGGCTCAGGTCCCCAAACACTTTTTATGACAAAAACTTGCATATAAGCCTTTAAAATGAGCACTTTTGATTATGCATGTTCGTGTCCCATGGACTTTAACGGTGTTCACGTGTTCGAACAAATTTTTTGCCTGATCGAATGTTTTGAATGCGAACCGAACCGGGGGGTGTTCGGCTCATCCCTATTCAGGAGGGGGTTTTGGTCACAGGGCCCTATGAATCCTGTAGCAGATGAATGATGCAAGTGGGATATCAGGGAGCAGTGATTGGAAAATGTTTTGCACCACAGCAGGCAGGTCAGTGGTTGATTCTGGGACCCAGCGAATGCTTATTTATTTTGCCTGTTCCTGTTTCCAGGTCTTCAAGGTGAGCCTGAAGCTGCCCCACTGTCTCTGATAGCAACTTATGATCTTTCCTGAAGTCAGAGTAGGCCAGATGCAGCTTGCCATGCTTGGCTTCAAGCATGTCTGTTCTATTTTCCAGAGCTGCAAGCTTTTGAGAAAGCACCGCAGTGGACTTATTGAATTCCGTTTGGAATATGTTGGCCATTTTCTCGTGCATAGCGGCCAGGGTGTCATCCAGGTCCGCTTTAGTAAGTTGCAAAGTGTACTCATTTTCTGCTGAGTGTGCAGGTGAAGCTGCGGCGTCGGGATGACATGAGGGAGCCAGAACTGGCTGGGCGCCATCTTGAGCCATTTTCCTTATCCTTATATTGTATAGTTGTATCCGTATTTGTATTTTTCAACTTTTCTACAACTTAATATAATTGGCATTTTTGTGCATTTTATATAATCTACTTTTCATACTTTAATTTACTATTTGCCATTAAAGTCCTAAGGGGCGACCCCTGTGTGCATTCTATGCACAGTTCTTTTCTTTTATTTCATATCTCTTATGGCTACCATTGCTGTATCCTTAACTAAAAAGTACTGGGCATCATAGGCAGCAGATAAGGATGCCCACTGGCACTTTGATGGACTAGAAGTCAGAGTAATGATGGGGAGAAAGGGCAGGAATTGTTTTTTGTGTTATAGGCTACTGTAGTTCAACCATAATGGTGTCATGTTGTTTTTTTATGCTGCATGAATGCCTAGACTGTCATAATACAGACTCATTGATAATGCACAATGCAGTGCATATGTTTCCCCAGCCTCCCTATTTGAATTTCAGCACATCATTATATGTCTGTCTTTTGAAGGAGATACCTGTCTGTTACATTTAGGTTGGGATTGATGCTTCATCACCTCAATGGGGACACAGGCAGATACAAAACCTTGGTGGAAGATAAAACCCAGCCTCCAAAAAAAAAAGATTAAGTGGGGTTTTCAAAGTATGATCTGTCTGGATGAAATGCATGTTTCTTTTATTCATTTGAATATCCTCATCTATTTATAAGAGCTGTAATTATATACTGTTTTGTTATAGAGATATGGTTATATTATAAGTTGCACTTAAGGTAAATATGAGTTAACTACATACTGGTCCATCTCTTAGATGGTAATATATTTCTGTCTGCGTTGTTCAATTATACTGTCTTAGACAGACGGCAGGCTGTTTATTTCCAGCCCATAGTTCACAGTAGATTCCTTTTTGTCAGCATTTCAAAGATTATTAGTTCACTTTGAGAATCATGTGTTAACTCAGATTTCATAAACACTAGCAGGTGGTTCATAGAAAGGTCAGCTAAGCTCCCTAAATTTCATACATCTTATATCGATTCATAAGTGGGCCACATAGTACATTATTGGAATATATATTTTTATGACAGGCAAACAATATTAGGTGGTCTCTTTAGATTTACCTTTCAGAAAAGTAGGATTTTGTAAGCAGTGCAGTCTTTCTATATATAATTTTAATAGCAAATCCTATTACAGATCAATTGTTTTCTTTTTATTACTGCTATTTTTGTGTGTCTGAGCATCTGTGTGTGTTTGATGCATGTACTGTATGTTGAAACTCAATTCCTTGAGCCAATAAAAATTGCTAATTATCTTCCTTCCTGCTCTTTGCACACAGTGCTGCTATATTTTTTCCCCTCAATGTATCTAGAAATATCCTTCAAATCAGCAAACTGAGCTCTGAGGAAGGGGGCATTAGCACCTGAAATGCGTCAGTTATCCAACCATTTTTTCCCAGGACGAACTGTATTGCATTCCAGCTGGAGCAGATCTGTGTTGCTTGATGTTTTTAATTGCATGTGAGTATCCATTTGTGGATTAAATAAAAATGATCTATGGTAATGCACAAGGTGGTTGCACCCTCCTTTGTGTTTTTTTTTGCAGTTGGTTCTAAGGGTTTCCCAGTCAGAGGAGGGTTGCACCCTTGATGGGCATTTTGGCAAGAAGTGCGATGGAAGAATATCCCTGGGTTTAGCGCTAAAGTGTTTATGGATGTTTTTCAAATCAGCTTTCATCTGACCTCTTCATTCCTTCTAGTCTTCCATCCAGTGGCAGCCTGTAGGTGTAGGGTGGCACACACATTTTTCCGTAGGGATGAGCAAATCTGCCTGGGGTCGGTTTGCAGTCCTAAAACGTTTGCTTGAAGTCCACTAACTTTAGAGCCAAGTCTGTGGGAGAGGTTTGAATCTTGCTATTCAATTCTGGCACTTTATAGAATCAATAAGCAAGGAACTGTCCAACAAATGGCATTGGAAATTGTACGCTACCAATGACAAAAATGTTAAAGTAATAAAAAAATGGGAAAAAACATAGTATTATTAGCTTTCCATAACAGTTCCAACACACACTGACAATATAGTTGCTGCGAGCCCACCCTTATTTATAAAGGAGGCTATATTATGCATTCCTTCTAGTTGGCTGTTGTGACTTAGGTAACCAAGGTATGCTCTGCACTGCATTATAAATTGTTCCTTTTTGCTGGAGGTGAACCTACAAAGGCTTACTAACTTCATGAATCCTGGAAATGTATTGCAAGCCCTCATTAGATGCAAATCTGAACCTCATCCCTACTCAGAAGTGATGTCTACCACTGTCAGTGCTAGAAAGGGTGTGGCTTTGACTGCCTGGTTGTGAAGGCCTGGATGTGGGTTAGCTGCCACTAGGCAGCTGGACACAAAATGGGAGAATATGCTGCAGGGAAAAATGCATACCTAGCTATCTATCTGTCTGATGAAAAATGCAGTGCTTAACTCTATAACCACTTGAGCTCGGGAGGTTTTTACCCCCTTCATGACCAGCCCACTTTTTGCTATTCGGCACTGTGCTATTTTAACTGGTAACTGAGCAAATATGCAATGCTGTACCCAAACAAAATTTATATAGTTTTCTTCCCACAAATAGAGCTTTCTTTTGGTGGCATTTGATTAGCTCTGTGTTTTTTATTTTTTACGCTATAAACAAAAAACGATTGACAATTTAAAAAACAAAACATAATTTCTTACTTTTTTATAAAATTTATCCAATAAAAAAAGGAAAAAAAAACTTCTTCATAAATTTAGGCCAATATTTATTACTTTTTTTGGTAAAAAAATCCCAATAAGTGTCTATTGATTGGTTTGGGCAAAAGTTATAGTGTCTACAAACTATGGGCTATGTTTATTTATTTTTATTTATTTACTAGTAATGATGGTGATCAGAGACTTATAGCAGGACTGCAATATTGCGGTAGACATTCTGACACTAACTGACACTTTTTGAGAACCAGTGACACTAATACAGTGATCAGTGCTAAAAATATGCACTGTCACTGTACTAATGACACTGGCTGGGAAGGGGTTAACATCAGTGGCGATCAAAGGGTTAACTGTGTGCCTAGCCAGTGTTTTACTATACTGTGTCAGGTGTTTTTACTAGGGGAAGAGATGGAATATTCCCTGCTTTCCTGGGACAAAAAACTTCATCCCTTCCCCCCTGTCAGAATGGCAATCTGCCTTGTTTACATAGGCAGATCACAGATTGATTGTGGGTGAAGTTGGACATCGAGTACCAGGCACCCGCCAATGGGCTTTCACTGTGGGGCTTTCACATGCATGCCCCCTACCCGTAAGTGTTGGATCATGTATAGTATCTCACAAAAGTAAGTACACCCCTCACATTTTTGTAAATATTTTATTATATCTTTTTATCTGACAACACTGAAGAAATAAAACTTTGCTACAATGTAAAATAGTGAGTGTACAGCTTGTATAACAGTGTAAATTTTCTGTCCCCTAAAAATAATTCAATACACTGCCATTAATGTCTAAACTGCTGGCAACAAAAGTGAGTACACCCCTAAGTGAAAATGTCCAAATTGGGCCCAATTAGCCATTTTCCCTCCCCGGTGTCATGTGACTCATTAGTGTTACAAGATCTCAGATGTGAATGGGAAGCAGGTGTGTTAAATTTGATGTTATCACTCTCACTCTCTCATACTGGTCACTGGAAGTTCAGCATGGCACCTCATGGCAAAGAACTCTCTGAGGATCTGAAAAAAAGAATTGCTGCTCTACATAAAGATGGCCTAGGCTATAAGAAGATTGCCAGGACCCTGAAACTGAGCTGCAGCACGATGGCCAAGACCATACAGTAGTTTAACAGGACAGGTTCCACTCAGAACAGGCCTCGTCATGGTCGACCAAGGAGGTTGAGGGCATAGGCTCTGTTTGTCTTTGGGAAATAGACATATGAGTGCTGCCAGCATTGCTGCATAGGTTGAAGGGGTGGGGGGGTCAGCCTGTCAGTGCTCAGACCATACGCCACACTCTGCATCAAATTGGTCTGCATGGCTGTCAGCTCAGGAGGATACCTCCTAAAGATTATGCACAAGAAAGCCCGCAAACTGTTTTGCTGAAGACAAGCAGACTAAGGACATGGATTACTGGAACCATGTCCTGTGGTCTGATGAGACCAAGGTAAACTTATTTGGCTCAGATGGTGTCAAGAGGGTGTGGCGGCAACTAGGTGAGGAGTACAAAGACAAGTGTGTCTTGCCTACAGTCAAGCGTGGTGGTGGGAGTGTCATGGTCTGGGGCTGCATGAGTGCTGCTGGCACTGGGGAGCTACAGTTCATTGAGAAAACCATTAATGCCAACATGTACTGTGACATACTGAAGCAGAGCATGATCCCCTCCCTTTGGAGACTGGGCCGCAGGAGAGTATTCCAACATTATAACGACCCCAAACACACCTCCAAGATGATCACTTCCTTGCTAAAGAAGCTGAGGTAAAGGTGATGGATTGGCCAAGCATATCTCTAGACCTAAACCTTGTTGAGCATCTGTGGGGCATCCTCAAATGGAAGGTGGAGGAGCGCAAGGTCTGGTGAACTCCATGCCCAAGAGTTTTAAGGCAATTCTGGAAAACAATGGTGGCCACACAAAATATTGCCACTTTGGGCCCAATTTGGACATTTTCACGTAGGGCTGTACACACTTTTGTTACCAGGGGTTTAGACATTAATGGCTGTGTATTGAGTTATTTTGAGGGGACAGCAAATGTACACTGTTATACAAGCTGTACACTCACTATTTTACATTGTAGCAAAGTTTCTTTTCTTCACTGTTGTCACATGAAAAGATATAATAAAATTCTTACAAAATGTGAGGGGTGTACTCACTTTTGTGAGATACTGTATATATATATATATATATATATATATATATGTGATCCGGCGCAGTAAAACTGCTATATGGTAGACAGGAAGTGGTTAATATATTAACATTTTTAGTTGTTGGATTCAAATCCTACCCCATCTGATGATAAGACCCACCCCTATCCTTCAATATTTAAATTCTAACATGTCATTAGGCAATAGAAGCTTAAACCATTTGACACTTAAACGACAGGGCTTAGTGACATCAGAGGAAGAGGGATGCTTTAAGAACATATTAAAAAGAAGGTATTGGCCAGTGTATTCCAATGTGCAATACATATAAAAGAGTGAAGGTAAAACCTAGGTTACAAACTATAACATAAAAATGCATATAAAAGAGAAAAAAAGGGCCTTCAATAATATAAGACTGATAGGTCATTGTCAGCATTCCAACACTACAAGAAATGCAATAAGAAGTGTAAGAACGCAATCAGGGCAGCTAAAATGGACTGTGAAAGTCACATAGCCGAGGAGAGAAAAGAAACCCCAAAAAATGTTTTAAATATATTAACAGTAAGAAGGTGAGGTCAGAGCATATACTGTAAGCTCCATAAGGGATGATCAGGGGAAGTTGGTTACACAAGACATGGAGAAGGCATCTGTACTAAAAGCATTTTTCTTCTCAGTTTTCACAAAGGAAAAGAAGGGGTATAGTAGCCAAGACTGGATTGTTAATAACACATCACAGAATGTACCCCTGTGGCTAACAGAAGCCAGCATCAGAAATAGACTTTAGAAACCTAAGACAAATAAATAACCAGGACCAGCTTACACCCGAGAGTCTTTAAAGAACTCAATCAGATTATATCCAGAATATTGTTCCTAATTTTTATGGACAGTTTACTAACAGGATTGGTACCAGCTGATTGGAGAAAAGCCAAAGTGGTACAAATATTTAAAAAGGGGCCAACATATATATATATATATATATATATATATATATATATATATATATATATATATATATATATGATAACTACAGGCCAGTCCGCCTATAATCAATTGTTTGTAAATTATTGGAGGGAATGATAAGGGACTATATCCAAGAATTAGCTGGTGAAAATAGCATCATTGGTAGTAATCAGCATGGATTTATGAAGGATCGTTCTTGCCAGATCTGTTAACATTCTACAGGGAGGAGAGCTGCCATCTAGATAAAGGAAGACCTGTGGATGTCGTGTATATGGATTTTGCAAAAGTATTCAATACAGTTTTTCATAAGCATTTACTTTACAAATTGAGGTCTGTCTGCATGGACCATAGGGTATGTACCTGGATTAGGGTATGTAACTGGTTACAGGGGCACACTCAAAAGGTGGTAATAAATAGTGAGCACTCAGGGATCTGTCCTTGGACCAATTCTGTTTAATTTATTTATAAATGATATAAAGGTTGTTATAAATAGCTCAATCTCAGTGGTGCAAAGCTAAGCAGGACAATAACTTCACAGAAAGATGTTAAAACCTTATAGGATGACCTCAATGACAACTACTACAACCTCATGGCAAATGAGGTTTAATGTTGAAAAATCTAAAGAGAAGCACTTGGGTGCTAAAAATATGAATGCAAGATACCTGCTAGGGGGAATCCAGGATGAAAAAAGATCTGGGGGTCCTGGTAGATGACAGTCTCAGCAATGGCATCCAATGCCAAGCTCCTGCTGCAAGCAAAGCAAGCCGAATATTAGCATGCATAAAAAAGGTATTTACTCAAGATATAAAGCAATAACTCTGCCACTTTACAAGGCTCTGGTCTGGTTGCATCTTGAGTATGATGTGCAGTTCTGGTCACCAGTCCTTTGGAAGGATGTGCTGAAACTTGAGAGAGTCCAGAAAAGGGCAACAAAGCTAATAAAGGGCCTGGAAGACCTCAGTTATGTAAGCATTAAACTTATTCTCTCTGGAGAAGTGACGCTTGAGAGGGGATATGATACTGATATACAAATACCTTAATGGTAATTATAGCATAGGAAAAAAACTTTTCAGTGGTAGGGAGTTTAAAAAGATAAAAAGCATTTTAACCTTAAACTGCGTAGAGGATTCTTTACCTTTAGAGTGGTAAGGATGTGGAATGCCCTTCTGCAAGCAGTGGTAGCAGCATGGAGTGGCAATAGTTTAAAAAAACAGTTTGATGGGCATCTTAACATTCGCGATATACAGAGATATTGGATTTATTATTGACATAAACTCACACACAGCCACACCCACACAGGTTGAACTGGACGGACTGGTGTCTTTATTCAACCTTACTAGCTATGTAACTTTGTATTCTGGACAGAAATCAGAGTCCTGTTAACACCTTGAGCCTAGGATCCATAGAATTACTGGGATCCATTTAAAGGCTAACACAGGTACTTAGAGACACCTCAAAGTGCTGGCATTTTAGCACCGTTGTTATCTTTGAAATCATTTTGGACCAGGTCAGGTTTACTTTAACCACTTCAGCCCTGGAAGATTTTACCCCCTTTCTGACCAGAGCACTTTTTACAATTCGGCACTGGGTTGACTGACAATTGTGCGGTCATGCAATGCTGTACCCAAACAAAATTTGCATTCTTTTTTACCCACAAATAGAGCTTTCTTTTGGAGGTATTTGATCACCTCTGCATTTTTTTATTTTTTTAGCTATAAACAAAAAAAGAGACAATTTTGAAAGAAAAACAATAATTTTTACTTTTTGCTATAATAAATATCCCCCAAATTAAAAAAAAAACGAATTTCTTCATCAGTTTAGGCCGATATATATTCTTCTACATATTTTTGGTAAAAAATCGCAATAAGCGTATATTGATTGGTTTGCACAAAAGTTATAGCGTCTACAAACTATGGGAACTTTTTTGGCATTTTTATAGCATTTTTATTTTTTTACTAGTAATGGCGGTGATCTGTGATTTTTAGTGGTATTGCGGCTTTTGACACATTTTTGGGACCATTGACATTTATACCACGATCAGTGCTATAAAAATGTACTGATTACTGTGTAAATGTCACTGGCAGGGAATGGGTTAACACTAGGAGGCGATCAAGGGCTTAAATGTGAGTTCCCTCAGCATGTTCTAACTGTATGGGGATGTGACTTACTAGGTGAGGAGACATATCATTGTTCCTACTTAGTAGGAACAAACAACATGTCTCCTCTGCCCTGACAGCATAGGGATTTGTGTGTTTACACACACAAATCCCCATGCTGGTGCTTGTTCACGCGATCGCACGTGACTGGTGGCAATTGTGGCCACTGGCCATGCGCACTGAGTCCCCCACCGTGCAGCGGCTGCATGCGCCTCCAGCAGCCACTAAGGGGAAGGACGTACCCATACAAAGTTTTGCCCAGGAGAGCCATCGTACAACAGTATATCTGTGTGAACTGGTTTAAACATGCAAAAAAAACACATGCTTTTAAACTAGTAAAATGAAATGCACACCAAGAAATTTTATTCTTCTAACAAAGCAAAGGAAATGCTCAGGATAACTCAATTTTTTGTGTGTTTCCAAAAAGAATAGGATTGCTGCTTTTAGCCTACAGTGTATCTGTTTAATATAAAATAATCTAGAGTATTAAAAGGATATAGTGATGACCTCTGTTTAATTTATGACACTGTAACATATTGCTTTTTATATTAATGCATATCAAAAACTTTGCTAGTGAATGATTATAATTCTTCATATTAAAGTGATAATGATATAAAAACTTTTAAAAGAAAAGACAGACTTCAAAGCTACATGCAAAACTAAATTGAACAAAGCTTTTGAAATGATACAGTTTCATTTTCAAAGAGATTTTATGTTGGCTGTAAATGTATGTCAGTCAATAAGGAATAATGGCTCATTTGGTTTCTTAATATGTGATATACCTTTTTAACAAATTAATGTTTTGTACATCTGGTGTTAAACTAAAGTAAGATTACAATTTTATTGCAGATATTGTCCCTAATGGCAATTTTAATATAATCACAATAGTTAATTTAGTAGCCAAAAACACTTTGTGAATAGACTTGAATTGCAGGCGGGAACACATCAGTGCAGGCTGCAACTGACTATGTGTCTAAAAAGGAAGGTTCTTTAGAGTCATATATAATTAGACATTTAAAGGAGAGGTCCAGCCTGAGCTTTTTAGGCTGGGCTTCTCCTAAAGGTCACAGGAGTGCAATTCGTTTTGCACACCTGTCATCCGTTTTCAGTGGAGATTGCTCTGAATTCCGTTCTCTGCTGACGTCACTGCCATCAGGCGAGGCAGCGCGTTATCCCATCTTCCAAGTCTGGATCCACCAGCTGCCTTGATTGATGGCAGTCTCAGTGAGCCGCTGAGACAGCCTCTCCCTGCCCCTCCACAGCTCAACACTCCAGTATGAAGAAGCAGAGAGGAGAGACACTGACTGACAGTTAGCAGCTCTCCTCTCAAGGATCTGTGAAAACCAAGCCATCTGCGATGTTCGGTGGCTCGGTTCTCAGTGTAGAGACGGCGGATGACAGCTGCAGCATTGGTCTGATGCTGCATCCACATAGGTAAGTATGAATAAATAAAAGAAAAACATACTTCTCTTTTAAATACTAAATTAAAGTGTATGTAAAGATAGTGTGTTAGGTTGAATAGAGTAGTGGATATCTAAAACACCTGACAGTTCTTTTTTGTTGTCTGTGAATCCTGTTGGGGAGAGTTCATTACACTTCCTGTCTTTGAAATGCGGAAGTGAAATCAAATTGAGAGGAATAACTCTATTAGACAGGGATAAATTCCACATTGCAAAATTCACCCTTTATTCCTGTGACAACGGTACAGTTTTGGAGTTGAAATTGAAATTGTGAATCTAAGGACACGGATAGTACCATAATAAAATTTTTAAGTGTTCTAATCCTTCCCTTTTCTATTAAAAACTGAAAATTAAAGTTTTGGCTATTCATATACTTTAACACTTACATTAAATAAAAATATCACATTTTTAATTTTAATGTTTCCTGTAAGGGCAAACCAACAGGTTTATCTCTTGTTTCCTGTGAAGTTTAAGTCTTGCAAAGGTGCAAATTAGGATACAGAATCTTGTGTCAAGATGCTGTTATTTGTGAAGCATTACAACATGAAATTAACAGTTGCATGTGTGCTCTTTCCTGCTTTAATGTCTGTGGACTTTGCTTGCTATTGTTCCCTTTATATTTGTAAAACACAAGCAATTGGTTAAGACCACTTTATTAGTTTGCATGTTTTTCATAAGGTTATTGACAATATCTGAAGCTTTAATATCACCTCTTTAAACATTTTGTTTTCCTTTAAAAGTTTAAACATTATAGTTTTTCATATACCTCAAATTTTTATTGAGCAGCAATTTAAGAAATGTCTTGCTGACTGCAGTCTTCATTAAACCCCTCTCAATTGCACTTTTTCCTGATATTGTAAGGCACATAAATCAGTGGTAATCAAAACCCAACCTTGATGAAATAAGTAGGATTCATGTAATCGGTGGGGTCCTGATTGCCACTTATTCATGGTCTTGGTGGGTGATCTCTTATTCCTAATCCCTGGTTAAAAATATATGCAAACCTTTGTCTTATTTTCCCTTCCTTATCACATATTTGTCCATGTATGTTTGCTTTGAAATTCAAGCTTAAAAAATCTCCACACTTCTATTAACTGCTTAACAGGTGTTTTAGTGCTCATACTGTTGTATGAAGAGGTCTGTCACTTTTCTTACTACTTAATCATGCTTCCCTTCCGAAAATATTATTGACATTAATCCCAGTTTTTGTTGGTCATTGTTATGAGCACAAATAAGTCTATAGCATATTTGATCGAGTAAAATATAATGCTAGCAAATAAGAACAGAGGACATTGGCCAACCTAAAATTTCCCCCAAGGTTTCCCTAAACTTAGTTTTGAGTTTTGGTAAGGTAATCCTTTATATCATATAATCTATCATAGAAAGGTCACATTATATGCTTTTTACCAAAAAAATCGAACATTTCCCCAGGGGTTTTTTAAAGCAGCCAAACATTGATTAATAATTGAAGATAAAATAGATCAAATATTCAAAATAATTCAAATTTACGATTTTATTGTAAAATACAAACTCTGGTTCATGTGCAACAAACAGCAGCATAAAACATTACTCTTGGCAAAAGACCCCCAGGTGAACATATTGTAGCGTAGAACAATAGCGTAACAAAATTGATATCCACTGAATACCCCAATGCATTTTGACCCATTTTGGTCTTCTTCAGGGGGATTTAGATTCTAGAAAGATATATCAAAATTAAAATTGGACTTAGGACTTTGAGTAATATGCAAAACATTTGTACAACATTTGAATTATTCAAAACAGTATCTCATCGTATTTATAAAAGGCATATTTACCATTAGGTGGATGATAAAATGAAGGTGCATCGCACGAAGGTTGTTTAAAAACATGAAAGTTCAAAACATCCCAAGGACCACACATACCCCATCGGTGCCCTCCAGGCGCATCCACAGTCTATCGGACTTACAAGGGGCCACGCACTTGGACCTGGAGGAGACGAGGAGGGGCAAGGCACCTGCCATTGGGTATAAAAACTTTGTTAGTGGTTATTTTGAAAGTATCTAGTGCAGTTGGGCGGTTGCAAACTAGCCCTCACTGCAACAAATGTTTAATTATAATAGTCAAACCTATTGATTTTGAATTGGATTACCACATGTGATGGTGAAGAATGTGAAAATAATCGTGTTGTAAAACACTATAGGATATATGGTGTAGGAAGCAAAAATGATGTAATATAAACCAAAGTGATGAAAACTTGAAAATGCATATTAGGTGCCTATAATGGTGAAAAAAATCCATATATCGATTAATTTAAAAATAAAAAATGTGTAGGAAGGAGTGGAAGTGTAAAAATATAAACACAAACACAAGTGTTGTATTGATAAAGAAGTGGGATGGGTGTACTAGGTTAGAAATACCAAGAGCCCAAGAAGGGAAAGGTGTGGATTGATACTACATTCATTGAAAGGAATACCGATGTCAGCCAGTCTTATATATTTGTTGTTCAAAACACTGCACTTACCTAGTGCCATCTTCTTCTTAATGTATGGTGGCGACATTCCCGAGATCAACTCAAGATCATCTAGGGACTGTCAATTTATATTGCCTCAAGGGGCTAGCCTACAAATTCCAGGTGCCAAACTCATCCCCAGCACATCCTCCCCCACACGTCCACACCGCTATCTAGCGGCGTCTGAGTGGCCCCCCTGGCGTTCTGGAAGGCGCGAGCCCCGGCAGTCGCCGTCACCTCTGACGCAATTGTGTGACATCATACGTGCGCATGGCTAAATGAAAAGCGTCTCCCCTCACGTGCCAGGAAGCCAGGTGGAAATAGGAATGCTAGCCCAGTGACATGGAGTGGAACGCGATGCCTCATGGGAAATGAACACTGCATGGCAAAACATGATGTTGCAAAAACATGTAAAGATTAAATATTGGAAACAGTAATTTAGTAATTAGGTAATTTAAGGTTAAGATAAGCCCCTGCCAATAAAGCCTGAGCTTTAGGCATCTCCATAATAACTTTTTAACGTTTTATTTGTATACTTGATATCTTTTTCCAGAAGTTCGGCCTGTCTATAAATGGGTCTCACATACATGTGGATGTACACCATCGCCTCTGTGTCAAAAGAAAGCATTTCAATGCTTGTTTATTGCTATAAATGCTCTTTTCGCATTGGAATTTCATATCTTGTCAGATTTGACTATGTGTCCATTTTAAAAGATGTAAGCTATAATTTTGATAACTATGACTGTCTATCAACTTACGCTGTGCCTTTTTTTTGTTCCTATAAATGCTTAGTAGAAAAATAATCATACTGTTGAAACAAATGTTAAAGCTATTTAACGTAACATATCAGGGCAAAGAATTTCAAATGTATATTTTATTCTAGGTTACTCTGTGTTATGATTTTCATAATCTTGGTTTATAATAAGCAACTGAGAGACAAAACATTTAATTGAGTCTGCTACAATAATGCTGCAATGAGGGAAGAGCATAAGTAATAAGTCCAGACCAATTAGAAAAGGTCATCACCCACAGAGCCAGCAGCTGTACTATAATTCCTAATAACCTGCAGGTTTATACTGCCACATGCAGCAGGGACTGCTGGATGTATTTTGGGGTGTTTGAGGCTCCTTTTACAGTGGGGACAGAGGAGCATAGTTAGGGACTTCAGAAGCCAGGAACAGAAACCAGGAGATAAAACAGGCTGGACCAATGTAACTATGTAAAAATATGCACACCCAGAATTCTTCTTTAACCTCCCTGGCAGTATGATTATTTCAGATTTTAGAAAGCGGTACAATTATTTTGCATGGAAATTTGGCGTTTTATATTGTAGGCCTGTAATTCTTAGGAATAATTCACTTAAATCTGTCCAAACCTAGTCTAGTAGACATCCTGGATATGATGACGTTTGAAAAACGAAATCATAAATTATAATATAATAAATAACTATAAATAATTATACCAAATAGTAATATAATAGTAATAAAAATTATTCAATAATGTAATCAAATCAAAAACACTGAAATTTGCTCAGTTGCAGAATTGTCACTGTCATTACTTTTCAGTGTTTGATGACGGATCTCCCCACAAATCACTATCGCTCAATTCTGCGAGTGATTCTAATGTATTATCGCTGTTTTCTAGCAGGTCTAAAACCACTTTTGATGTAAAGGGACGGTTTTGGTTGCTATGGATAATCTCCAGTTTCCAGGCAGAAAGAACAGTTTTTATACTATAAAACTGCATGCAGGGCACTAGACAAACCACTAGGAACAAAGAGGATGTGTAATTATTTGATACAGTACTGTAATCTGTAAGATTACAGTATACAGTATCTATACTGTGTGTTTTACTTTTTGAATTTGGTGCCGAACTCTGTCCCCAACGCTCGCAGGGAACGGAGCTCGGCACTGTGAATTGAGCGAGACACAGTGGCTTGCAGATCACAGCGGGGAGACATCGCAGGATCCAAGGGACAAGGTAAGTAACCTCTACATGGATCCTGCAATGCGATCCCGAGTCTGGCTCGGGGTTATCGCTTTTGGTACTGAAAATCCACCCTGAGCCAGACTCAGGAATGCCACTAGGGGGGTTAAAGCATATACAATATGAGGTTTTGGTGATTGGGTTTAGTCATAATTTATCACTTTGGCTCGTGGGACTTATAATCTAGCCTTACTGGATTTTATTCCTATATCTTTCTCCTACTGCATGGATTTTGATGGCACAATTTGACTGCAAAAATCGGTGATTATGATTCAGGACAGAAAAAGTGGCCTATGAGTTTATATCAGTGGGTTTTTCTCTTGTCTAAGTTTATATTAGCTAGGTACTAAATAGTACCATCCATGTATGAACTTGGATGGTAATAAAAAAAAGAGTAAAAAAGGAGTTTATTACAGTATGCTGATGAGTAACTATGTGCTTTCCCGTTAAACTAACACTGAAATATTATGGTGCAGCATGTACCTCTGGATGAAGCAAAGTTTAATCAAATATTTAACTAATTTTGCAATATTATAGGCAGCTTGATTGCTTTAAATAGGAGTGAGATGTGCGAGGGATAGGTGAAAGTGCTGGAACAGTGCTTATATATTAACTTTACAGGGAGAAAAAATCTGTAGCAGTTAAACATGAACAGTAAATACAAGTTAATAGATAATGTGGCTGTAGGACAGACTGATATACTGTATACACATTCTCCTAAAGAGTGCTGAAATAACAGAAATAAAGCAACATTAACTGTAGGGAACGATGCTGTGATTTCATTTCGCTCTTTCAAAAATATTTATGCTGTGGAAGTCGTGGTTAATCTCCGTACTAATGCAGCACTTTGTGGTCTGTTCCTGGGCTCTTCTCTGGCAACTCCATAAAGGTTAAATGCAAAGGTCCTACAGCTGAAGAACAGAATCACAGAAAGATAATAATAGCAAATCAAATACAATAAAAAAGCTTCTACCTCTTCTGTTATTTGTACACCCAACAGAACAGTGATAATAAATATGTTGAAAATAAATTAGGACAAATACATAGTTGGTAATTCTCATTTAGGGATTGTTCACAGCAGCTAGATCCACTTTGCTGCATGAATGGTGGGCTCCATTCATCTCTGTGGATGAAAGATGTTGTCAGTCATAGACAGATGTCAGTGCTGTCCATTTACTTGACCAGCAGTACTATTTATTTGTAAGGATGCCCAGGGCTTTTAACTGGTCCTATAAAGTCCAAGTAAATGCTCAGAAAGTACATAATGGTGGGCTAAGTGTGCAAAATGAGGGTCATCATTTTAGGGATTGATCACAGCAGTTAGCTTTGCTTTGCTGTTTGGTTGGGCTCCATTCCTCTCTGTAGATGAAAAGTGTTGTCAATCATAAACAGTTTTCCACACTTTACCTATACCTGATCTGTAACCCTATTTATTGTTAAGAATTCCTGGGGCTGATAACTGGTACCACAAAGATCCAAGTAACTGCTCAAAAAATACAAAATGGGGGGGCGTGGCGACCGAGCTCCAAGATGGACGCCTCAGCTAGGAGCTCCGCTTGGTCGTCGGAGAGTATCCATCAATATCCAAGCCCACTGGTCCCATCCACGGTCACAAACACCTCCATCAGTCTGCCCGACAGCCCAGGGATGCCGAGACATTAAAAGTACCCTCCACAACCGCAGAAGATGCCTAGCTTCTTTACAGTGAAATCCCATGGGCTACAACAAAATGGCAGTGGCGCCCACACACACCGGCCGGAGGACAGGGGAACTATAATAACAGCCCCAAAAGGTCCCAAAAGTGCTCGCACAAGCTCACCTACACAGCGGGTCCTCCTCTGGGACATCTAGCCCTTCTACCAGAAGCCCGGCAAAGTCTAAACCGAGAATAAACTCCCCTGTCAGGCCACATGGTCACCCTGAAATGGAAGTAAGTGGGCCGCAGGGAAACCATGCCACACAGTCCCCCTGCATGACCGACCCCATAGCAGACTTCCCAACAACAGACAGACCCATATCAGACACCATGCTCAAAGAAATGTTGCTGTCCCTCAGATCCTCACTAAAAGCTTATATGGTGAAGGGGATTAACCAATGCCACAAGGAGGTCCAAGCTATTGGGATCAGAGTAGATCGGGTCGAACAAAAGATTGATGACTACATATCCTTATACAACACACTGGTGGATGCACACACGGACAGGGAGAGGATATATTGTGGTTGAAAGATAAGGTTGCAGACCTAGAGGATAGGTCCAGAAGGAACAACATTAAGCTGAGGGGTGTACCAGAGTCTGTTCCAGCTACCCAACTCCTACAATATGCCCAACATGCTTCCAGAAGAAACTCCAAGAGACATACTATTGAGAGTCTACGTGAAGGAACAGATCCTGCAGGCATCACACAGACCTGACAATGTCCCTCCACAGTACACTGAAGTACAACTCCTTCCAGACCTCTCCAGGCACACACTGCAAAGACACACACACACTGCTCACCCCACTGCCGCCATACTTTTAACAGCGCTGATTTTAAGAACTGCATGTGAGTGTCTTTTTTTAATAAATTTGGTACTTGTTTTATGGAATCACACTATGTGGCCTTTTTCCTTCTTGTCATACTATACTGCCATTCACTTTCCAACATCATCTTGAGGGATCCACCAGCGTCCGGTCTGCTCTCGGACTTCCATTCTCATCACTCCTCTGGAACATCCATCATCATCCACCACCCAAGCCTGACTTGACCCAGTTGGGCGTATGCCCTCTCAGGTCCACGTCATCTGGTAAGCCTTCCTATAGTTGGTGGTGGTGTGTCTCTTCTGTGTTCACCCCAGATGTCACACATTTGATATGTTCCTCACACGAAGTCACTGAAATTACATCAACCATTTTATGAGTCTTATATATATGGAGGACTTTCTTTTATGCTTTTCCTTGATACCTTTTATCATTGGTTGGACATTACCTTTATGTTGAACTTTTAGCGCTACACATAATTTTTGCTTTATTGTTACATGCCTATATCCTATTGGTTGTGTTAGCTGCGTGTTTTTCTCTTTTTTTGGCCACGCAGAATTTCTTGTTACCCTACACACTGCAAAGATGCCGCAATCTGGCAACCATTACGAAGGCCTTAAGAAACCACAAAATCCCACACAAATGAAGCTACCCTGCAACGCTCTCTATTACACATAATGGGACCACAAAGTCTATAGCAACAATGGAAAAAGGAATCACAGCCCTGCGTCAGTGGGGGATATTTCCTGACCAGGCCTTACATTCCACCTCTGCATCACAGCCACGACCGATCCAAAATAAATGGCAAGTGGTATCACATAAGCGCTCCAACAAAAAACATACCGGTGGCAGCTCTTAACCGACACATAATGTTACCTACAATTCTTTTCGGATACAGGAGTCTTCAGTTTAGTCTTTTTTTTCCCCTTTACCACATTCAGCAGACACATCTGCATGCGGATCCGTTTTAAGATCCTTTTTATGATTCTACAGTTAACTTTCTATTACTTTTGTTTTTTCTGTTATTTGTTTGTTACACACAGCAATATTCATTGCATGGAACATTTACTA
The DNA here is from genome assembly GCA_037952925.1 of Lithobates clamitans. Lineage (NCBI taxonomy): Eukaryota > Metazoa > Chordata > Amphibia > Anura > Ranidae > Lithobates > Lithobates clamitans. The sequence goes on from JBBGZY010001138.1 coordinate 615,158, forward strand.
TACTGAGGAAGACAAGTCCCTCCTAGCCTTGCAACAAGATGCGGAAGATCCCACGAACAGACCCCATAGTCACAGTGAGTACTTACACCACAATACCACCCATCAAACCATACAGCACCATAAATGACTATCACATGCCTGTCAATCAATGCCCGAGGCCTGAATAACCCGGCTAAAAGATTTTCTGTATGGAAAGAGGCTTGTAGACACAGAGCGGACATCCTCTGTATACAGGAAACCCACTTCCAGAAGAACAAAACCCCAAATTGTTCACACAGAGAATACCCCATGTGTTTATGGCGTGTACACCAGGCCACAAGAAAGGAGGGGTACTGCTAGCCTTAACGAACTCACTGTCTTTCAAAGTTAAAGAATCATTCATAGATGAGTGGGGCATATATATCATCGTAACAGGAGACATAAACTCCAAAACTGTACACATTTGTAACACTGTACGCACTGAACACCCACCAAATCCACATCTTAAAGAGAGTGCTAAAAAAAACAGCTCTATGCGGTATCGAAACCATGTCATAGGAGGTGACTTTAACCTGGTGTCGGACCCCAAACTGCACACTACTACGAGTAAACCAAATGGCACTGTATCCCTCCATACCTCCATACTCTCCTACACACAGAGGAACTGTTTGATGCATGGAGATGCCTTCATGCCAACGAGAGGAAGTATAATTTTTCTCCCCTAGGCACTGTTCCTATTCACGTATGTATTTCTATATGTTTCTAACAGACAAGTGGCTTTTGCAACGTGTTCATGCCACACTAATACATGATATCACATGGTCTGATCACGCTGCAATCTCATTGTCTATTGCCGAACAGGGTGTCTCTCCCCCATCCCCCATTTGGCGCTGCAATATTAGGTTCCTACAAGAAGCTCAAACATTTCCTGTGATCTCTTAGCAACTCCAGGACTTTTTCCAAAACAACAGCACATCTGTGACAGACCCATTCACTCTCTGGAACACTCACAAAGCTTATATGAGAGGCATACTAATACAGTTAAGGGCCAGAGAGAAAAAACGCCACACCACAAATTTTATCTGATATACACACACTAGAAACCCAAAATAAAGCATCTCTAACAACTGCCCTAGCGAATACACTTTCTAAACTCAGAGAAAACCTGAGAGAGCTTCTAACACAACAATATGACAAACGTCTTAGATGCCTACAATTAGGATCCCATGCCAATGCCAACAGAGCAGGTAAATACCTGACCAATAGAATCAAGGCAGCACGCACAAAAACTAGAATAGCACATCTGATACATACCACCCTACACCACAAAATCACTAACCCACAAGATATAGCGAACCAGTTTGCCAAATACTATGGAGCACTGTACAACCTACACACAGACACCTCAACCCCACAACCAAACACAGATAACATACAATTCCTACAGAGAATCAAACTCCCATCACTGTCAGAAGCTCAGCTTAGAGAACTGAATTCCCCATTTACCACCCAAGAAATTGAAGCAATCACAACAACAATACTGAACGGTAAATCACTGGGACCGGATGGTTTCGTAAATGAATACTACAAAACATTCAAAGAGGTTCTCACTCCACACATGCAATCGATCTTCACAAGAGCAGCAGAATCTTCTACCTACCCCCAGGAGATGCTGAGAGCCCACATAGTCACTTTACCTAAACCCGGGAAAGACCCAACCATCCCAGCCAACTTTAGGACAATATGCCTTCTGAACTCAGATATGAAAATATATGCAAAACTACTGGCCAAACGATTAACAAATATCATTCCCTATATCATTCAACCTGACCAGATGGGATTTGTTAGGGGGAGACAAACCTCAGATGCTACCAGAAGAATCATTAATGTTATTCACCATGCTGTTAAAACCTGAACGGCTTCTCTGCTACTACCTATAGACGCAGAGAAGGCGTTTGACAGGGTCCACTGGACATACGTGGAAATGGTACTAGCCAAATTTGGCTTCAAAGGTCCAATACTCACTACAATATTGACTCTATATTCCTGCCCATCAGCACAAGTGTATACTTCGGGTCTCTTATCCATACCCTTTAACATATCCAACGGAACTCGCCAAGGATGTCCCCTCTCCCCTACAATATTCAATTTAATAATAGAACCCCTAGCTGAAACTATCAGAACACATGCCCCAAATGTTTCCAGTTCGGCTCCAATAAGCACGTCATAAATTTATTTGTGGATGATGTAATCCTCCTTCTAACAAATCCACTAACCTCCCTCGTACAAGACCATAAAATACTGATGGACTTTGGAGACGTATCTTATTACAAAGTCGATCAGGAATCACCCGGACTCACACAACCTCATCTCTAGCAGATGCCAATCTTAAACCATTCATGGCCAAACTGGAACAACAACTAAATGATATCTCAAGAAGAGAACTATCCTGGTTAGGCAAAATAGCAGCATTCAAAATGTCCATCTTACCACAAATTCTTTACATCTTCCGCTCCTTACCAATTCTCATAGCCCCCCAATACCTCCACACCATGTCCAGTATCATATTGAAATTCATATGGGGAGGTAAAAAAGCTAGATGCCCACAAAACAACCTTATCCCACATTAAAGGGTAGGGGGTGCTGGACTAGCAGATATCCAAGACTATCTATGGGCAACGAGATCTGACCAACTTAAAGACTGGTACCACAGCACAGATAGCCCACTATAGGAAGAAATAGAAAAAAAACTGATCCCGACAAACGACCCAACAACATTCCTCCTGGGTGACATATGGGAACCCTGGGAAACTGGGGTTTTACCCCCTCCCATACAAGTGTCCACATATGTGTGGAGTTTCCTCCTAAGACACAACCAAACAAAAATTCCTATGCTATCGATCACAAAACTGCATATACAGCATAAGGCACATACAAGACCTAATCGGAGAACATAAGCCAAAATCTGCAGAGCAAATAATGACCGAATACAGATTACCAGACAATATGCTTTTTTCCTGTGTATGCATCTTCCATTTCCTAAGAGCACACCCCATACCCAAAATAAAAATACCAACTAGAGCATGGTACTTCTACTCAATTCCAACGCCTATGACTAAAGGAATATCGCTATTCTACAACCTCATCCACAACAAATAGACTTTCAGTAAGACAGCTGCTATTAGGAAATGGGGAAATGATCTAGCTACTACATTCTCAGATGAGCAGCGGGAACACGCATTCAGGAAAATTCACAAAGCATCCCATTGTGTAAATCACTGGGAAATGATGCTCAAAATAACCAATAGATGGCACTACACTCCATATAGACTTGCCACATTTTTCCCAGACACATCCCCCTTATGCTGGAGGAAATATGGACAAATTGGAAATCTGCTACAAGCAAGATGGGAATAAGCAGCGTAACAAGCCTTTGGAACAAAACGTTCCAGATGTTATCATCAATCACAGGGATCTTAACACCTCCAAACCCAACAATAGCAATCCATCATATAGGAATAGAAACATTCCCTCCCGAATACAGGCCAGTCATCACCCACATCTTTCTGGCAACCCGTACTCTAATACTCCACAATTGGAAAGATACAATATCTATCAATCCATCTGACGTGATAAAACTGTCAACAGAAACCACACCTTCAGACGCCTTCTAGCTGTTAACGCTCTAACATGTAAGAAATTTGATAGCAACTTGAAGATATGGACCGAACAATACAAAGATTTATAATGCCCTCTGTCAACTAACTTGTTTTACTTGAATGCTACTGCTTTACCTAACTTTACTGTTATACTTATACAGTCGCATGCTAACATATCGTAACATATCATTGTGTATTGTGTGTATCTAAATGTTTGAATGTTAATGTTCTGAAAAATTCTATAAAAATTATTGAAGAAAAAAAAAATACAAAATGGTGAGTAAAGTGTGCAAACTGAGGCTCACTCCTTTTAGGGATTGTTTGCAGCAGCTATATCAGCTTTGCTATTTGAATGGTGGGCTCCATTCTTATCTATGGGTGAAAAGTGTTGTCATTCATAGACAGTTGTCCACACAGACCTATATCTGATCAGCCACCTATTTTTCCATAGGAATGCCTAGAGCTGCTTACTGGTGCATCAGTGTGTAAACTGAGGTTCACCCCTTATATAAATGAAACCTTGCAGGTTAAGTCCTCTGAAGACCCATCATTTAGTTTTGAGAAGGGCTAGGAACCATAGTGAGAATATATGGTTACTGGAGTTACCAGAGATACTGTATATGATTCCAATAGTTCAATCCACCAGCCTCCAATAAAAGATGAAATACCAGTTTTAGGTGGGCTGATCACTTAAGGGCTGTTAAAGATTATAATAAAGGAACACTCCAATCAAATGTGAATATTTTGCATTTATATAAACTTTAGCCACAAGGTTAGCCATTGAGCATCAATAAATCTATAAAGACTTTGGGTCAATCTTATTTCAATTGTGTTTTTTTTTTGTAAGCTTATACATTTTTAAACAATGTTTTATGTCTGTTCTTGTTATACTCTATATATAATCCTTGCTTTACACACAAACATTTAATTTGTAACAGAGGATTACCTGAGCAATATGGGTTAGCTAAAGAGGCAACATAGCAGACAACAGTTGCTTTGAGGGAAGCGGGAAGTCCAACACTGATGATGACATGATGACAGATCACATCCAACTTTATTAAAGCTGGACAAAGCACACTGCAGCCCAGACCTAGGACCCCCCCTAACGTTAAACTCAATACAGGCTTAATCACAGCGTAAACAGTAGAGAGGGGCAGTTCCATGTCAGACTGCAGTGTGCTTTGTCTGTCTTTAATAAAGTTGGTAAAGATCTGTCATCATCGATGTGCAGCTTCATGGTTTCCTGCTGAGTTTGTGAAGCATGGTTTGGCTCCCTTTGGTCAACACCCGGAGTTAAAGAGGTGGAGTTGGGATTAAGAATTTCACTGGATCCTTGTTTTTTTTTTTTCCTCATTTATTTTTTACTTACTGAAAGTACAGCTTATATCTCAGTTTTGGACTGTATAAAGGGTAGTGTATGGCCAGCATTTCATAGAACATTATAAGTGTAAATAAAATACTGCACTAACAATCTAAATGGAAAGTGAAGCTGCAACTAAAAGTGTTATACGACACAAATCAGAATAATAAAGAAATAAAGTTGCGCTAATAAGAAGTATGGTGAAAAAAAATAAAATTGAATACCGCACATATATTGATAATACATATAAAAAAAGCAAAATGATAATGAATACACCAATGATACAAACGTGCAGACATATAAGGTACTAATAAACTAGTGTCCATACATTAGGTGCACAGCAAAGTGAAGACAAATTACACAATGATTGGTACATAAGAAGTCCATATAAAAAAAGACAGATCCCAAAGTGACGAGTGGTCTAAATCTTCATTGAAGTGAAAAAGTGCATTGATGAGACCTCCACCTTTAAGAAATTACTGCCGCTTACCAGAGAGCATTGGTCCCTTATTACAGGGGACCACGCTAAGCAGATGGCTATAACCCCAGCCAGGGATCACACAGGCAGGCAATGGATACCACAGCGTCCGTACGGATCCTCACCATAAATTGCAGCAAAGTGATGTGTTTGCAAGAAAAAAACACAAAATGCTCCACATAGCGTAAATCTTTTTACATTTATTGTAATTAAAAAAGGCCAAATGCACACTTACAAATTGGCAAAATGTTATCAGCAAACATGGGAAAGCAAGTCGGCCGGCTTCAGATCAGCCCGTAGCTTCCGGGACTGGACGTGCAGCGGTGACGTCAGGACGTAGCTCCTCCTCCCTATGTCGTTTCGTCACTAGCGGACGTGGTCACGGGATACGGGCGGTGTCCCGACGCACCGCTTATATACAGGAAAGTCCGGCCTCACTCGGACGAGACACACTGGGCGCCATCCCACTTAAGGGAAAAAACTGAGGGCAACTAAATACATTATACCTCATGACCCATGGTGCACAAAGGCAAATAGAAATAGGATAAAATTGTAAATAAATAATATGTTAAGTGCGGAGCCATAGACACATATAAATGAAATAAGTGTCTGGAAAAACGAAAGAAATATACAATATAAAATTGCCGAATGAATTACAAAAATAAAAAAGCACCGCTAGTAATGCAGGTACCTTAACACAAACGGTCCCTGAAAGACTAAATCCAATTTGAATGACTAAGTAAGTCAGATTGTAGTTTAATTGGATAGTATATATATAAATCATAACAGCTAAATAACTATCATGAGATATATACATATATATGTCTAAAAACGAAAAAATGTAAAAGTATGGAAAAATTATATGAAAAACATTTATTAACAGAAACTGAAAAAATATATAAAAATTTAAAAATTAAAAAATTAATTACAGTATCTCCCCGAAATAGAAGGGTGCCCTCTAAGGGGAGATAAATGCAGTGACACTATCAGATATTAAGTCTTAATATAGCAATCAAAATCACCAACAGTAAATGAGAGTGGATAATCCAGGACATCATAAAACCCACAAGGAATAAGCAAAAAGCACAAATAAGATACACAAACAAAATAAAAAGTCAAAATCAATCCTAAATTAAACCAGAATATCTAGGAATTATCGATAAAGGAATTGACATCTACATCTACATCAATGTTGAGGCCAAAAGGAGTGTAAGTCTTTAACCTATGAACCCAAGCCATCTCTAATCATGAGATGCTTCTAACAAGAATACTGCCCCTCCAATGGGGCCTGAATTTGTCAATTCCCAAGAAAATGGTGCCTGAGGGATCTTTACCGTGGGATGTAAGGTAATGTTTTGATACCGAGTGCTTCGTGAATCCCCTCCTTATGTTGTTAATATGCTCAATTAATCGCACCTGTAGGGGTCTCTTGGTCCGGCCCACATATTGCAGGCCACATGGGCACTGCAGCATATAGACAACCCCAGAGGTGGAGCAAGTGATAAAAGGCTCAATGGTAAAGGATTTCAGGGTGCAAGTGGAGGTAAAATTCAGAGACCTCCTGGTCCTGTACCCATTAATAGAACAGACCTGACACCTCCTACATTGGTAATACCCGGTAAGCTCAGAAAAGAAAGTAAACCTGGAAGTGGGAGGGTCAAGAATGTTGGGTGCCACTTTGTCTTTAAGTGACAGTGCCCCCCTGAAAACAACCCGAGGTTTGTCTGGTAAGATGGATGTCAACACCCTATCATTTTTAAGAATATACCAATACTTATTGATGATATGTTTGACCCTAGAGTGTTGGCAGGAAAAATCAGTGCTAAAGGGACAGCGATAGGAAGCATCCACTGGACCCTCTACTCGCACAGTAAGTAGGTCTTTGCAATCCACTTTAACCACTTGATCCAAAGTACTGGCAACAAAATCCGAAGAATAACCCTTGGCCAAAAACCTCTGGGTTAAGATTTGTGCCTGAGTCTGGAAAGTGGCAGCATCAGTACAATTACGTTTTAGTCTGAGAAACTGGCTTTAAGGTACAGATCTCAGCCATGAAGCATGGTGACAGCTATCTTTGGGAATAAAGGAATTCCTATCCGTCGGTTTAAAGTATGTGGGGGTGACGAATTCATTTTTACGTATGCCGATAGTAAGGTCCAGAAAATGAATCTGCTCAGAGCTGGCCTCATAGTTGTGTTGGATACCTCTATTGTTGCTATTAAGGAAACACATGAATTCAGATAGGTCAGAGTCAGTGCCATCCCACAGGAGGAGGATGTTGTCTATATAACAAACACACAAGGCCAGCTGTGGCCTTGGCTGGGCATAGATGACATCCTCCTCCCACTTGGCCATAAATAAGTTAGCCAAGCTGGGGGCATTCTTAGCCCCCATAGCAACCCCCTTGTCCTGACAGTAATAATTGCCCTCGAACCAAAAGAAATTATGAGTGGCTGCATATTCTAACAACATCATAATGAATCCAATTTGTTCATCAGGGAGATTAGAAGACTGATTAAGATGTACAGAAACAGCCTCTAGACCTAACTGATGGAACATTGTATGATGCAGATTGTACAGCAAGTCAAAGCTTTCATGGCATAGAGTATTTGGGTTCAAATGTCCTTTTTTCTCAGTGAAATCTTTGAAATTTCTCCAGGTAACAGACACATGATTATAAAACTGGGGTTTCCATTGTGTTATGTATAAATACAGAAAAATAGGGAGAATTCCAGGGGGCAGTTATTTAATCCTATACCTTCTGAAAATGCAGAAACAACTGATAACTATATGTGGCGTTTGAGAATTACTAAAAATATTATTTTTGTAACGAACTTTTTTTAAATATTATTATTATTAATGTTAACAAAGAGTCAACAAGATAAATAACAAATGGAAATTAATTTGGAATTGAAAACACATGGCGTGCTACATATGTAAAGCTTTTCTAGTAAAAAAAAAATCACTACTTTTTCTTCTCGACCTTTTGGCATTTTATCATGTAACCCAAATCTCACAGGGCTTGATTTCCACATATGATATCAGACAATCCTCTCTAACTGCAATAATTAGCAGTTGGAATCTATTAACTTCCATTTATATGTTTGAAACATCCATCAAGTTCTAACTCATCAGCTGCCAGTTGGAAAGTAGCATGTTGCTCAAAGGTATTAGGTGACAGAACAAACTCATTATTGTGGGATATTTTAGATTCTCTTGTGAAACTGTTTGCCTGTTATATAAAAATCCTCTAGCATATGATACTTTTTATCATTTAGATGATGATGTATATCTTCTAATTCTTTAACAATGAGTAAATACACTTGCCCTATGATGTCAATATATACCGGTATATTACATACAATTTTAATGTAAAAGTAATATTTCTACTACAGCACCAAATGGTACTAAGAGTCAAAGCCTAAAGCTGGCCACGTATAATGATCTAGTTGTTCAAACTCCTTTAGATCTATCAATAAATATGTAGTGCAAGGACTTATCTCAATTTCAGCTGTAAAAGTAATGATATAAATGGATTTGTTATTATGTGTTATCATACAATCCACTAGCACCTCTTTTAACTTGTGAAGAGATAATACTGTATTATGTATAGTCAAGCATATGATAACAGATTAATTATAGATATGATGTGATAATCATTGTGGAAAAGTTTATCACTATGAATACTGCTGGTGGCCCATAGGATATATATGTTTAAATATGGACAATAATCCAGGGAGATAATTGATTAGAGATAAGAACTTTAGAGGTCAGCTCGGTGTGTTCTGTTTTTTTTTTTAAATATAGATATGTATTTTTCCAGTATGCAATGCAGAGGCGTGTATTGATTTTGTCTTTGTTTCAATTTTTTTTATAATAAGGGATATTTTTTAATATTTATTAATAGTGTTCGTGAGTGCAAGTCCCACATAATTTCAGTCTTTAAATGATGGACTACTTCATTATCCTGATGCTTGGTGCAGTATCTGCTGTCTCCACACTGTGGAAATCTACTAGAGGTACTTGATAATCAAACCATTTACTATATCTACTCTAAAACCAGTTACTGATCTTAGAGACCCTATTCCTGTGCTTGGTTGCCTGCCAGTAACTGTAAAGATGCAATCAACAACTGTGCATGCTGAATTCTACATTATAAATAAAGGCACCACTTTTAGGCAGGGATCTTTTTCCTGAACTATATCTACAATTAATAGATGCTCTTACCAGAGCAGCTTCAGGCGCCTGTAAGCTACCAGTGTCAAAACTTTTACCACTTATTGACACCCCACTGGACTGTGCAAATAACTTTGTACACAAAATTAAATGTGTGATCAGATGTGAAATCAGTGTGTCAGGAATTGAGGCACTTACCTTACTCTGTAAGAGAAGCTGTTTCCCAAGAACTTGTACTTTAATAAAGAAGTCGCTCAGGCCAAGCTGGAATTTTTTAACTCATTGGGCTTTAATTACTAAATGCAAATAGGCTGTTCACTTTGCAAGGGAAGTTGCACTTTGTAAGAGCATGTTCACACCAGCCATAGTTACAATGCTGCAGCTGCCGTGTGGTGTGCTCTTGCCAGCTCATCACAGTGCTCATGCACTAATTTCAACACATTGCACTGTTCCCTTTTTTGTTTTTAAACAAACTTTTATGAGTTGTCACACAGACATCTCATAAAGTTCAATCGCTGGCAGTGGAGTACGAAGTGACTGATTGCCTCACACTGTGCTGCGTTGGAAAAAAGTACTGCACCACAACACAGTGGTATGAACCAGGCAGATAAGAAGACAAGGCATTTTGCCTTGTCATGTGGTAGTACTGTTTTGGAATACCGCCCAAACCAGTCTCACCTCATCTGGTTTGAATGGGCGCTAAGGAAATTTTACCCATAGCTTAGGGAATCAGGGCTCTGCTGACTTCCATCATCCAATTCTGTACAACTTAAGTATAAATTGTGTACTAATTACAATTTATGTACAAATACTGTTTTGATTTGATGTGTGATGTGCATATGATTGGGTATTCTTTGCAAAGTGAAACTTCACCTCATTCACTAAGCTCTGGGTCAAATTCCCTTGCAAACTGCATATCTGGCTTTAGTAAATCAACCCCTGTCATCCATCCAGACAAAGAATAACTTTAGGTTACAGCATTTAATACACATTGTACACATGAGCATTTGCAGAATATGACTACAAACAAAATGGGTGCCTGGGGGAAGAAGAATTATAAACAATCTGGTAAAAACTTCTGTGAAAATTGTAAGGAGCTTCATAGTACTGGCATTTTGATTAACATAGACTCTCTGTATATATAAGAGACAGCAGTCTGTAGTGGGTGTGTTTGGAAATATTTTTCCACCAATATCAATATGTAAGAATATGGTTTTCCCAGATCATTAGGTTGGAGAGACTAGGGTGAGCATAGCATGATATCCACCACTATGCAATACATTTATTGATGGTATGGTGAAGGTTTTGATCTGCTTTTTGATAACTAATTGAATTGTTAAATACAATTTTGATTTTGTATATGCTGCAGTGAGTTTCTATATGGAGCCCCGTTTTTGACTTGAGCTCCTCCCTTGAGCTCTAGTTACATCCTTTTAACATATTGACTGTTTGGCTCCAGAAATCCCACCCATACATAGGGCTACCTACTTATTTACTTTTTTTACTTTTTGAGTACATGATATCCACCACTGTGGCTAATCTGACCCCTTGAAAACATCCCATTAGATGAAATGCATCAAGACAGAGCCTGTGCTGACATCATCATGTCTGCTGGACTAGCGGTGGTGGTGTATATTGTGTTATGATTAATATATACATTTTAATGTGAATAGATATACATTACATGGATCATTAAAGTCTACAGTTCTACACTATGGGATGTTTTTTTATTTCTCTTGCCACACAAATGTGAGTGACAAAAGAGAGTAGTTTGTACAGAGTCCCTTTTGGTGCACCCTGCTGTTCCCAGATCCATAAAGACACCTTACGACCACAGTCCCTGCTGGTGTTGTCTGCGGTTCCCAAGCTCTAAAGACAACTTGTGACAACATAACCTATATGGATGTGAACGCATTAAGACCACCTATAATGTGGGGTCTTTACAGTTGATAAGAGGGTGTGTGTGGTAGAATTGGTAGAACTCACTAGGAGATTCTGATTCACTTTCTAAATTTTTTCCTTTTTTTTTGTTCTTTATTTTGTTACACACAATATATGTATCACTTAAGCTGTGGGTATTATCATCATTGTGTTGATTTTTTTTACTTTAAAGGCACAGCACAACAATATTGTGATATCATCATTTGTACACTTGTATTTTGGTGTTTTAAGTGCAGCTGTGAATAATTATTGGGGTATTTATTAAGAACACTAAGCGCAGCTTTTTCAGTTAATATTGAGCTCATCTGTTACACAAACATGGATAAAAAAACTGAAGCCATGAGCAGGTGGACTATGAAGTATGAGTATGAAGTTTAAGGCTTATGTATACAAATGTATGTATAACCTAAACTTTTTTAGCTTTTGATAGAGTAGAGAAAGAGTAGGGAAGAGTTAAAAACCCCTGTCACATTATTTTTGCTGACTGTGTACAACTGGGGAGATTTTGCTTCTTTTCCTTTCCAGAAAGTTAAAAAAAACATTTAAATGCCAGATCGTGATAATGTCCATCAGTAATCCAGAGGATCTATACCATAGTACAAATAACATAATTTCCAAAGTATTTTTAGATCTTTTTTATATTCTATAATAGTTTTTAAAAACTCTAAACAATTTTTCTTTACTTCCTCCAGCATAAAGCATGACTTATTGCATCAATACGTATCCACAACTTTTGATAGCCTAATGAAATTTGGCAGAATTAATTTTTACGTCAGCGTTGATTGCAAAACTTTCTTGTAATAGTACATTGTTAAATTTTAACACTGTAAATGTGATCATTTGTAAATTAATGGTTTTGTTTTGCAAATTAATTCAGATATTAAAAATTATGTTTTCAACCAGATCTGTTATTTCAATTAAATATTAACTCAACGCTCTTGTTTTTTTTTTTAACTAGAATTTAGACTTTGAAGTGTTCCTATTAATCTCAATGATGCAGAGACACTTAAAATTCCATGAAAGTCCATTCTGCTCCCATTCCTGTGCATCAGTTACAGTAATTTATTTTCAGAACATAAATCTATTTATAAATGAAAATCCTATTAAGAGAAGACAAGAAAAATTAGTCCAATGTTTTGCATTGGTAGAGTAGAAACAAAATGAGTGGCCTAACCTGAAGTGACATCTACAAATTACCTGTTAATTTAAACTGGGTTGAAGGATGACAGAGTTTAGTTGGACTGACAAGAACTACCCATGGAATGACAGTCAGGCCGACTCTGGTCATAAAGCCCCTGTGGATAACACATTTATCTATCTTCTGAAAGGAGGAGGAAAATCATCTTTTTATAATTATATTTTTTTTAATAAAATAAATTTGCAGTTTTGCACATCTAAGAGGCTATTGTTTAGATAGTTGCAAATGACCTTTGCATTTAAAGAGTAAACTATTATATATCCTACGGAAAAGGACCTTTTTCATGCCAGCACTATGACTGTAACATAACACCTGCAGTGGGAGAAGAGACATCTGTAGCCCAGCAAGCTAATATAAAGAACTGAATCATATTAAAAATTAGGTTTACTTATCAAAACTGGAACACAGATATTGTTCAGTGATGGATTATAGTGGGGGTAATCTTGATGGTAATTTAGATCCTAGCTATTTAAGGGATCTAAATCTAACTAAAAGTCAATGGACCAGTTGTAAATTTCACGAGAATGAATACCCGATTGTGTTTAGGGAGTAAATTCAAATTTTATTTCTTTTATTGTTTAAAACGTGAGTACGATAATAACTGCTATACAGGAACCCTTCAATATTGTGCTATGTGCATTGGCTACTGCAATTGTTTCTATTCATTTTTAGTGTAGGCTTGAAAATAGAAGTTACTGCTTATTGATTTGTTTAATGCAGTACAGCTATTTATAATCATTATATGCAACTATGTTACCTATAGTGACCCATCTTTCTCCGATCTTACTACAGTAAACCCTACACTCATTGTTTTTAATGGGTTCATATAGCACATACAGTGTCTCACATTTTTTGTAAATATTTTATCATATCTTTTCAGGTGACAACACTGAAGAAATGACACGTTGCTACAATGTAAAGTAGTGAGTGTACAGCTTGTATAACAGTGTAAATTTGATGTCCCCTCAAAAAAACTCAACACACAGCCATTAATGTCGAAACCACTGGCAACAAAAGTGAGTACACCCCTAAGTGAAAATGTCCAAATTGGGCCCAATTAGCCATTTTCTCTTCCCGGTGTCATGTGACTCATTAGTGTTACAAGGTCTCAGGTGTGAATGGGGAGCACGTGTGTTAAATTTGGTGCTATCGCTATCACCCTCTCATACTGGTCACTGGAAATTCAACATAGCACCTCATGGCAAAGAACTCTTTGAGGATCTGAAAAAAAATTGTTGCTCTACATAAAGATGACATAGGCTATAAGAAGATTGCCAAGACCCTGAAACTGAGCTGCAGCATGGTGGCCAAGATCATACAGCAGTTTAACCACTCAGAAAAGGCCTCGCCATGGTTGACAAAAGAAGTTGAGTGCACGTGCTCAGCGTCATATCCAGAGGTTGTCTTTGGGAAATAGATGTATGAGTGCTGCTATCATAGCTGCAGAGGTTGAAGGGGTGGGGGGTCAGCCTGTCAGTGCTCGGACAATACGCCGTGCACTGCATCAAATTGGTGTGCATGGCTGTCACCCCAAAAGGAAGCCTCTTCTAAAGATGATGCACAAGAAAGCCCGCACAGTTTGCTGAAGACAAGCAGACTAAGGATATGGATTCCTGTAACCATGTCCAGTGGTCTGATGAGACCAAGATAAACTTATTTGGTTCAGATGGTGTCAAGCGTGTGTGGCGGCAACCAGGTGAGGAGTACAAAGACAAGTGTGTCTTGCCTACAGTCAAGCATGGTGGTGGGAGTGTCATGGTCTGGGGCTGCATGAGTGCTGCCAGCACTGGGGAGCTACAGTTCATTGAGGATTATGAACCATGAATGCCAACATGTACTGTGACATACTGAAGCAGAGCATGATTCCCTCCCTTTGGAGACTGGGCCACAGGGCAGTATTTCAACACGATAACGACTGCAAACACACCTTCAAGACGACCACTGCCTTGCTAAAGAAGCTGAGGGTAAAGGTGATGAACTGGTCAAGCATGTCTCAAGACCTAAACCCTATTGAGCATCTGTGGGGCATCCTCAACTGGAAGGTGGGGGAGTGAAAGGTCTCTAACATCCACTAGCTCCCTGCTGTCGTCATGGAGGAGTGGAAGAGGACTCCAGTGGCAATCTGTGAAGCTCTGGTGAACTCCATACCCAAGGTGGTTAAGGCAGTGCTGTAAAATAATGGTGGCCACAGAAAATATTGACACTTTGGGCCTGATTTGGACATTTTCACTTAGGGGTGTACTCACTTTTGTTGCCAGCAGTTTAGACATTAATTGCTGTGTGTTGAGTTATTTTGAGGGGACATCAAATTTACACTGTTATACAAGCTGTACACTCACTACTTTACATTGTAGCAAAGTGTAATTTCTTCAGTGTTGTCACATGAAAGGATATAATAAAGTATTTACAAAAATGTGAGAGGTGTACTCATTTTTGTGAGATACTGTATATTGTGACCTGGTTCCACTCTAACACTGTTGGTAGAAGCATTGGTCCACAAATGCCAGTAAACCTCTATTAATGCCATTACATCATAATCAGAGTATTTCAAGAAATTGTTTGCTGCACTTTTCCTGTGGTATGGCTCTTTGAAAGGCAATTTGCCAGATTGTTGCCTACGGTTTCAGGAGCTTTATCGAAATGTGTAGCAGATTCAGGTAGTTTTTAATAGTGCAAGTTTTACAAAGTGGCACTAATACTTCACCAAGTAAAAAAAAATACCTCCAGTTTGTAGATAACAAAACTGGAGGTAGTTAATACCAAATGTAAGTTGGCATACAGAGACAGGCAGACTGCCCATTTTTATACAATGTATAGCAGGCAGCATGTTTATCACTAATACTCCCACCCCCCTGTCATTGGTTGGTAAGGATGCTCTTGACTTCACAGCCAGAAGCCTTCTAGCAACCAGTGACACTGACAGTAGGCAGAGCCTGATGGAGAAGCTAAGGCGCTAGTTGCCCATTAGGTGCACTCTCTCCTGATTGAAATCAGGCAGTAGGCAGATGTTTTAACCAGTGGCAAACTGTCTATTGGTTATGAATTGTATTTCTCTAAAAGAAGATGGATTTCTTGAGGATGGCAATAGACTATGCAGTATGGATCCATTTAAAAAAGCTCATAAAGGGGTGACAAAGTAAAAGGACATTCTGGAGACAGAATAGTATCACCCTAATACAGGAGGTGTCTGGCAAAGGATTATATATATATATATATATATATATATATATATATATATATATATACATTTCAAATCCTAAAAAAGTGTGATTTACTGTGCATTATTCAAGCCGGCTAACTCTGCAATGTACATAAAGTATTTCTTTATGTTAAGTTGAAAAGAAACTGTAGCTTCTAAGAACCCATTCACAGCAGGTATGTTGAGTGCCTTTGGTCTGCATTGAGCACATAGCCTGTTCACACCATACATGTGTGTTGGTGTGCTCTGTGTAAACATTTTTCGCAGCACAATGCAAGGTACTGCACATCAACACATCACAGAGCGTCACAATGCCTGCATTACATAAACTTGAATGATTCTTTGTGAACAAAAATTTGAAACAGTTGGATGCGTTATAACAATACATTGCCCTGTACAAAGCATAAAGAGAGCTTAACACATGCAGGTTGGTGTGAACAGCCCTTAACTGTACCTTTTTTTACTAATCAGAACTAGGAAATACATTTAACAAAAATTTTTAATATGTGTGTCAATAATTAGCAATACCTACTGTAGATGTTCCTTTTCATCTGACACAATTCAATGATCTTGTTATAAGAGAAAAAGTTTGATTGAAATATATGATTCTCGACTTTAAAACTTTTTATTTGTTTCCAATATTTGACAACATTAAAATGGAAAATATGTTGTTTCCTTTCAGAAAAGATTGATGGAATGCCCCCTCGGTAATGTGAAATGTAGTGTATTTCTTCAGCTAATAAGTATCTACTCATCTGACAGTGGTGAAAAATTCTTCAAAGAGATAAAAGTTTTCAAAATTCTTCAGGCAAACAGGTATTGAACTAATCACACTAGGGATCATGTTGAAGATGCTATTAAGAGCTTAAAAACAGCAAAAGCCTCTGGCAAAAAGAGGTTCCTTGAAGATTGCAGAATATTAGAAAATCCTGATTGACTGCATTGTGTTATTTAAGACACGAGTAATTATGTAAAACACATGCAAATTCATTGCATCATTAAAAAGAGAAAACTCTGAATGTTTGTAAATAAAATATACTCTTTAATTCCTAACCTTTGAGCTCATTATGCATCAATTTGCTAGCGCTGTAACAATTGGTTGCAGCGGCAGATCAAATACTGGCTTTCCAGCTGGACCATTGGACAGAAGCTGTTGATCAGAATGGGATACAGGCACATCGAAATTTGGCCAGTTCCTGCTGAACTAGTCAAATTTCAATACATGTATACCCTGCTTTAGTAAGAACACTGCTGGTATTTAACCATATCTGTCATGGTTATGCAATAATGTGTGTCTGTCAGCTCACCTTTCCTTCTGTGTTCACCTTTAGAGGCCAGCCACCCTCACCTGACTGTTTAAATAATCTTCCCTCAGCATAGCTCCACCCCGGTCTCTTATTAGGAACACTATATTAACCTGGGCATTGCAAGCCAACCTTGCTGATCAACCATTGTGTGTTAGCTTTCGTGTGTACTTGCTGTGTTTCCTATGTCTGATTCCAGTTACCGACCTTGGCCTGTTCTCGACTACCCCTGTCTGCTTGTGACCCTGACCTTTGGCGTGGTATGTTTACCCTTGTCTGCTAGTCGTCCCGACATTTGGCTTATCCCTTACTTTCCTTGTTGTTCCAGCCTGCTGCCTCCTTCCTCTTTTGTAGTCTACCATGAGCGTGAGCTGTGAGACCCTGGAGGCTGCGACCTGGAGCCAAACTGCAGAGCAGTCCATCCTCACCACTAGAGGCTCTGGAGAACACCTGCTGGCTCTTAGACTCCGCACCCTGGGGAATCTATGCTCTAGCTCCCAGTGGGATCTGTGTTAGTGATCCAGTAAACCTTCTTCCTGAACCTCCCAGTGTTCAATCCGCAGCAGTTAGTCCTAGGGTCCATTACTTTAGCGGTGCACTCCTGACCTCCATGGAGTGCATCTGTCACCTGGTCTCAGGTGACCTGACAATATCCCTCTGAGTAATGTTATTGTCTTCATGATTGTTTGTATAAGTACACTTGCTAATTGTCTCTTCGTTTTGGCTATGCTTGGTCTCATAAAGTCTTTGAAATACCTCAAGGATTACCAGTAAGTGTTGGGTGAGCGAGGTGTGCAGATAAATCACAAAACAATTCAGTGGCTCCTGCGGGGGGTAGCGCTACATATGCAATTTCCATTTGCCTGTTTTTCTTGGAAACTATTAGTGAAAAAGATAGTAAGTGTAATTTTACTAG
This sequence comes from Lithobates clamitans, assembly GCA_037952925.1. Taxonomy (NCBI): domain Eukaryota; kingdom Metazoa; phylum Chordata; class Amphibia; order Anura; family Ranidae; genus Lithobates; species Lithobates clamitans. Next base: position 633,368 of record JBBGZY010001138.1, read on the forward strand.
GCTACTGTATACTGTTTGTTATTTTCCGTAGCAACTGTTATTAACAGGAAAAAGATTTAATAAGAGCTGAAAATATCAGTCATTTTGAAAAAAAACACATCTTATAGCTTAGGGAATTGTCCTGAGTGTCTGAAATTATATGTAGTGCTTACCTGTGGATGAGCCACTTGGTATGACAAGTATGACAAGTTCTCTGTTCTGCCACGACTCAGGTATTATGCCCCGTACACACGGTCCGATTTTCCGATGGAAAATGTCCGATCGGAGCGTGTTGTCGGAAATTCCGACCGTGTGTGGGCTCCATCGGAAATTTTCCATTGGATTTTCCGACACACAAAGTTGGAGAGCAGGAGATAAAATTTTCCGACAACAAAATCCGATCGCGTCAATTCCGACCGTGTGTGGCCTGTTCCAACGCACAAGGTGCCACGCATGCTCAGAAGAAATTCCGACACGGAACAGCTCGTTCTGGTAAACTTAGCGTTCGCAATGGATACAGCACTTTCGTCACGCTGCAATGTTAAAAATGGTTTAATACAGCGCACTCTCTTCTTCTTTATAATGTGACAAGAATATAGTAGTTTTGCTGCTCATATTCACACAGACTTCTTACAAACTTATTTCGTTACTATTTATCGGGATTCCCTCAATATATTTTGATTTCTCACATCTGACAACATATTTTTGTTGTATTTTTTTTTTGGCTTTAATGTAGATTCTTTTTTTGTGTTTGTATTTTTTTGAAGGGTGTTATTTTTTTGGGGGGGATTTTTATTTGTACTCCCGAAAATGTTTGTGTGTATTTTTTGTGACAAGTTCCCACAACACCATTGATATGTTGTGATATTTAATCTGTAGGAGATTGTTTGGTGTTGTTGTCCCTTGTTAATTTCACATTTTATGTTAGAAATGTACCTGAATCATCACCAGCAAACTGTCCTTTTTGGATTAAAACACACACAGGAGAGTATAATTTCCCCAAAAAATTTTTATTAAGGGCTCACAACTAAACAAAGAGGGAGACAACGCTGGAGAAACTGCAGAAGTGGGTGAGGCTATGTACCCCCAGGGCACACATCAATAATTTTTAATCAAAATTGGTGGCCTGAGGAGTCCTTATCTAAGGGAGTGCAGTCTGGTCCAGAAGTCCCAGAGATCCGGAAAGCAGCAGATCTGTGTCCCCAGGCTGTGGTCATACGAGAGACTGCATCTTCTGTCAGACCAGACTGAACCCAGGGCAAACACTCTCTGGTCTTCCTTCCACGCTTCCTTCCAGGCGGTGGCTCTGGTGGTGGAGTTGTGGCAGCAGGAGGAGGAGGAGGAGGAGGATGGTCCACCTCAATGACGTCGGTCTTGGGTGTTAGTTCCCCACTCACCCCCTTACGTAGGACTTTATACAGAAGGTCCTCACAGAGCCTGCGTTGACCCTCCTGCATGCCCTGCAGTTTGGTGGCAGCCATGCAGGCAAAGGCCTCTTCAGGAGTGGGTAAGGCTCATAGGGATGCCGAAGCCTCCTGAATTAGCCTGAATGCAGAATCCTGCATGGAACTCGGAGTCGTCTTCCTCGCTCTTTTATATGGAAGGCGGAGGGGAGGAACCTGCGATTCAGTCAGGCTGTGACTGGTCCCAGGCTTCTCTTGGCTGACACTTAGCCCCGCCTCCTCCTGGCTGCCACTAATCTCTGCCTCCTCCTGGCTGCCACATTCCACAACCTCCTCCTGGCTGAAGTCTTGTCTCTGTGTTTGAAAAAGGGACATAGTTTTAGTATTTTCTTCATCAATCACACACAATTGTCACCTCCTGACTGTTGCATATGGAATGTTAACAAATATAACAGACTATCATTCTGAGCCCAGGATTTTTCATTCTTGTCCCAAATTTGGTTGCCCACTACTGTCTATTGATATGTAAAACACTTTTTTCAATCAGCAATTAGTGATCAATAATAACATCTATAGTAGACATAATTTCTTTATTGACAAGAAATCAGTAGAACAATGCTATACCTGGCTCCAGCTGGGCTCCTCCACTTCTTCCTGGCTGGAAGGCCCATGTTGGACATCGGAAGCCTCAGCTGGGATGGAAGGAAGCACGAAAGGAAGCGTGGAAGGAAGAGTGGAGAGGGATTCCCTGACTTCAGTGTGGTCTGACAGAAATCGCAGTCTCTCATAGTACCACAGCCTGGGGACATAAACGTCATCTGCTGCAGCTCTGGACCTCTGGGAATCTGTGACCTTCTTGCGCTCCCTAAGATAAGTGCTCCTCAGGCCACCAATTTTGTTTTTTAAATAGGGGATGGTTGCTGTGGGGACCACCGGCTTCACCGACTCCAGCAGTTTCTCCAGCGCTGCCTGCCTCTTTTGTTTATTATTATAATGAGGATGTCTCACTTGCCACAGACAGGGCAGCTCCCTGTACTTGTCTATGAACAGGGGGAGGAAATTGTGGTCGTTGAACCCATCCATTTTCTCTGCAAGACACAACACAAGACAAACCCTAATGTCAGGCCAAACTCCCCTAATCTTGTTACAATATAGGCTTCCATTTTGAAGCAGTATAGGCCCAAGTTTAGATCCTACCTTCGTTATCACGATCGGCGCCTCCGATGCTCCTTCCTCCGCTCACAGATCGTACGTAAGACGTACGCGTGTTACGCTTTATACAACCTGCGCATGCGTGTAACTCCGCCCGCCCCTGACGTTCTTTCTAGTCTATTCCCCGCCCCTTTTCGTTCGGCGCAGTGGGGGAAGAGCACATGGCGGAGACACAGCAGGATTGTGCTAATTGTAGCAACGAGGAGGAGGAGGAGGAAAGCCCGGATCCGGACACGTCCCGAACAAGAAGGAGATTTAAGGACTCAAATATGTCCTTTGGGGAGATGTTGGAGATGGTGGACATCCTGAAGAAGGCCGACTATGATGGAAAGTATGGGCCTTACCCCAACCCCAATGTCAGAAAGGCCAAGATCATGGCGAAAGTGGTCAGGAGTCTGCACCGGAATTTCGGGGTACGACAATCGAAAGATCAGCTCAGGAAGCGGTGGTCGGACCTCAAATTATGAGAACATGAGCAGTACAGAAAGATCCGGAGAGTGCTGCAAAAAAGTAAGTAATTGTGCTGTGTTCCTATTCTTTTTATGTTTAATACGTTCGTGCTGCTCCATGTGCTTTTAGGAACTGTTGTACAGTTTAAAATGGCAACTTACATGTTCATGGGCACATTATTCATTCGTATCAAACATTTTTCTTTCAGAATTTAAAATACCATTGTTTAGGCCATATGCATTTGGCCACCATTTTTACGCCCTATACTTGTCTTAAAAGAATTGGGTTGTGTAGATAGCTTTGTTACTAGAATGAAATGTAAACTATATTCTGTGTAAGGAGAGGACACTCAGCAGCTGTTTTCACATCTGGACACTGGAGCACTAGTGTGGGACCCCAGAACACCATTTTTATTAGGGGGAGCACACAGGTGCTCCAGTGTATACTATAGGGGGGGCTACATCTGTGAAGCTTGTACCAAACAGGTAAAGTATTGCAGCTTGACAAAGGACACTGAAAATGCTACATTTTGGAACTCTGCTAAAATTGACAATTGTACCCCACTTCCAAGCAATGTTTCCTATTTATAGTTCTGCCATCAAATATCTGTGTGCTAATTATACCTTTTTGTTTTACATAGGGGAGAAAAGACTCGGAGGACACCCCTCATCCGAGGAGACCAGAGCCCCCCCCCCCTCTGGAAGAAGGGGAAATACCCCAAACACAAGCTGAGCAGGAGGAAGAAGACGTGGTGGAACTAGTCACCACAACAGGTGAGTGTCTGTGACCACAGGCTCAGGTAAGAGATGGATGCCGTCATATTTTTGAGACCTAATTTTTTTTGGGGGTTCCTCTCTTTTTAGGTGATCATGATGTTGTGGATCCAGATCCTTTCACATCCGAAATTGCCCAGATCCTGATCGGGGAGATCATGGGGTGTAATTTACAATTGGAAAACATCAAGAAAAACATCAATGATGTTATTCCAAAAAATAAAAACATCATTGATGTTTTGGGGCGAGTTTAAAGCCCCTCCAAAACCCTTTGTTTTTTGTTGTGCTACAATGTGCAAAATGTTTTTGTGATTTTTCACAAAGCCAAATTTGGAGGATGCACACAGTGTGTCAACATGTGCTATCTGCCATCACGGGAGATCAATGGACGCGTTTTGGGGGTGCAACCCCTTCCTCAATAATAAAGTAGCTGAGAGGAAGGGGTTTCTCCCCCAAAACACGTCCCTTGATCCCCCATGATGGCAGGTTGCACATGTTGACATTGGTAAATTGGTGTGCATCTTCCAAATTTGGCTTTTCCTGGGGTGACTTCACCCCATCTGAACGCAATATCAAACACAGTTTCTAAATACTCATGTCTGATATTGCCTTCAAGTTCTACCAAATGTGACGTTTGTAAGTTCAAGATTTGTGTCTTTCTTGTTGGTTTTACATATGCCTGTTTTATCGTAAATGGACATTTCTATTTTTGATAATGCTACCCCAAAAATTGTTATACAACAAACATGTTGGCTTGTTTGAAAAACCTTTGGTAAATGCACATGTGATTGTGCAGGTATAAAAAAGTTTGTTAAGCAAGAATGTGTGGATCATTGTCTCAACGCTACAACACTTTTGGGGTGATGTCATTGCTGTTTTCATCGAAAATGGGGCTTATTTACTAAGGGCAAACCCTCTTGGCACTACAAGTGCAGTTTCAGTGCAGTTGCAACTGCACTTGTAGTGAAATGTGTTTTTGCATTTAGTAAATAACAGCCAACAGTGCTTTGTATAAGGTTACACAATCACGCCATTTTCTGGACTCCACACATTTCTGTCAGGGTCAGCTAAAACAAACACAAGCAGTAAATGTCCACAAAGAATGTTTTTTTTTTTCATTAGAAAAAGGCTTCACATATTTGCTGGCATATTGATGCCCCCCCTAACCGCAAAGAACTCCAGGTAGCGTAACCGGACATCACGGGCACTCAGGGAGGGCAAGCCAGGACGGCCGCTTTCAAGCGCCGTCAGTGTGGTTTCATGTATCATTCCGGCCTCAGGCCCAACTGAGCCAGCATAGTTGGCCGAATGTTTCCTTAAAAAGTTATGGAGAATACAGCACGCCAGTATAATATGGTTCAGTTTATACTCCGCCATATGGATGGGTGTCATAAATAGGCGGAACCACTCTTCGGGCTCTGGCCAGCCGGTAATTAAAAACCCTCTGTTCCGGGGTGAGGGTCCTCATTGGGAATGGCCGCATCAGGTGGCCCCCAGCGCAAACGCTTCATCAGCAATGAACACAAATGGGAGTCCTTCCACATTGTCCTCTGGAGCTGGCAAGTCCAAGCTGCCATTCTGGAGACGCCTGTAGAACTCCGTCTGGGCGATGACTCCACCATCGGACATCCGGCCATTCTTCCCCACATCCACATAAAGGAAGTCGTAAGTAGCCGACACCACAGCCATCACAATACTATTGAACCCCTTATAGTTGAAATAGTACGACCCCGAGTTGGGTGGTGGGACGATGTGGACGTGTTTCCCATCAATTGCCCCTCCGCAGTTAGGAAAGTCCCACCGCTGGGCAAAGTGGGAGGCCACAGTCTGCCATTCCTGTGGCGTAGAAGGAAACTGTTGAGGAAAAAAAATAATAATTACTATTTTTGCTCAGAAACATGGCAAGCAGATTAGGCACAAACATTATGGGGCAACCTCCAGATAGCATTTATTAAGGGGAATTTAACAATGCCAAAGTATAAGGTACACCTATCATATTCCCCCTCCCCCCCTCTTATGGGCCATTTCTAACATTATGGGGTGTGTGGAAATCTTGGACAGGTAACCCTCTTCACTTCATTGAGAGATGAATGCCTAAATACAGGATATTACTTTGAACAGCCCCTCCTTAGTTAAACTATTGGCATCCCACTGGACAGGTAAGAAGTGTCATAATACAAAGATATAAATACACATTGTACACATTTGAGGACATTTGGACATTCTGCTATTACCTGTCAAGATAATAATAGTATACAAAAACGTTAAACAGTACCATTTGAAAGTATACAGGCAGGCCCTTGCACTACATGCTTTGGGGAATTCATCCATACATCAGAGCACAAAAGAGATGGGTATAGTGTGTATGGGTTGGGCAAAGTCAGCAGATAGATGATTGAGGATAGATAGAGAATTGGGATCAGCTGACTTAGCAGTTGGGGGGGAGGGAGGGTTACTAAAAATGATTTGGGGACACCACAAAAAAAAAGCCTCTGCCACTCTGCCAGAATTTAAACCTAAAATAACAATTCAAAACATTTTAGGGGGTGTTTGGGGTAAAGCACTACTATGGAGCTGATAAAATACATTGTTAAGTGACTACATGAGGTGAATATGGGCCAGGAGAGACCATGCTGGGGAGGTTATTGAAGGTCAATCTGTATGAAGGACCTAAAATAATAATTACATAAAAATCCAGCATGCATGAGGACAAAGGGGACATTCACAGCATATTACAATCATGGTAATTAGGGAATGAGGAAAGAAATACAAGATATTATCAAACATTAAATACAATAAAATGTGATATTAAAGGATACAAATCTTACCTTCATATACTCCTTCTGCAGGACCTGGATGATGGCAGAACAGGTGTCTGGGATAATGATCCCCAGAGCCTGGGGGGAGATGCCTGTCGAGAACTTCAAGTCCTGCAGGCTTCTCCCTGTCGCCAGGGTAGCGACCAGCCTCTGCTCCGGAGTGATGGCTTGCCCCATGCAGGTATCCTGCCTGCTAATATAAGGGGTCAGCTGAGCCAACAAATGGTGAAATACGGGGTCCGTCATCCTGAGAAAGTTCCTGAAATCATCAGGATTATTCTCACGGATCTCACGGAGCAATGGCATATGAGAGAACTGGTCACGCTGAAGCAACCAATTCTTGGTCCATGAACTCCTCCCCACCCTGTTCATGGAAAAACAGTAACGAACGAACAAGAATACAATGACTTATTAAAGTCACGCGGAACTTGCTGCACGCACTGAAGAGCAGATACAAACCCACAAGCACAAACTGAACGGCAGAAAACGATCTGAAAGCCACGAGTCTGAAAAAGCGCGAATCGTCTCTCACCAAACTTTTACTAACACGAGATTAGCAAAAGGAGCCCAAAGGGTGCCGCGCTTGTTTCTGAACTGGCCTTTTCTAGTCTCGTCGTACGTGGTGTACGTGACCGCGTGGTTGGCGATCGGAAATTCAGACGACTTTGTGTGACCGTGTGTACGCAAAACAAGTTTGAGCCAACATCCGTCGGAAAAAATCCTAGGATTTTGTTGTCGGAATGTCCGAACAAAGTCCGACCGTGTGTACAAGGCATTAGAATACTACCCAGAACTATAATGGAATGTAGCACCCTCCAAGGTAAGTGCTATGATTAGTGTAGAATTGTTTTTTATTACTGTGCATAACAGAGGAACAGCTGGGTACATTTATTACTGTCTGCTTAACAGATATCTGTAATCGGCTAGCGTAGCCTACTCAGTGTGCTCTGGTGCTCTCATGCTGTCTTGAGTTTCTCTGTATCCAAGCAATTAGAGAAAGCTCTGGATAATAGGCAGAAACCATGCAGATGGGAGCATAAATATTTATAAAGCCCTGATCAATTACAAGGGGAGTTACCCCTAAGCATGCTGGGTGCCTGTATTTATATTCTAGGAGCACATGGACTCTTGGTCTTTCCTAGAAGAGGATTGCACCAGCTAGGGGAGAGGCTGCTGGCCTCCCCTGGCACTTGCTGCCATATGGCCTCAGGTGGGAGACTGGAGGGCCTGAATTCGAGAGACTATGCTGCCATGTGGCCTCAGGTCGGAGTCCTTAGGGCCTGAAGTGAGAGTGACCCTGGTTCTCCAGAGAGCTAGCTGAAGGGGCTGTCTATTCAAGATCTTGTCCACTATCACTGGTAAAGAGTGTAGCTTGGAAGTTGGAAGGAGGCTACCAGCTGTCCCTGGACATTTTGTGAGTACAGACAACCTAAAGGATATAGACTTGTGCTTTTAACCCTTTCTGTTGTGCAATATAGTCCGCTAAGGGTCTGAACAAAGGGAACACTGTTCTGAAGAGCTTGTCCAACTGTTTGCTACTGCATAGGATATGCGTAAATTTAGGCTAAAAAGTATTCAGCTACATGTCTATTGGTAAAAATAACCCAAATCATTGTGAAATTATTAAGTTATAGAGTCTACAAACTATAGTATATTTAAAAATTGATCAATCCTGATGTACAGTAATGACTGCCTCATTCATCTAATTTCTTGAGACCTTAAATTGGCAAGACAGTACAAATACCCCACAAATGACTTCTTTTTGGAATGTTACATAGTTACATAGTTGGTAAGGTTGAAAAAAGACACAAGTCCATCAAGTCCAACCTGTGTGTGTGTGTGTGCTTTTATGTCAATGTTACATTGTATATCCCTGTATGTTGTGGTCATTCAGGTGCCTATCTAATAGTTTTTTGAAATCATCTATGCTCCCTGCTGAAACCACTGCTTGTGGAAGAGAATTCCACATTCTTACCGCTCTTACCGTAAAGAACCCTCTACGCAGTTTCTGGTTAAATCGCTTTTCCTCTAATTTTAGTGAATGGCCGCAAGTCTTTTTAAATGCCCTTAGGCGGTCACCAGTACTGTATTTGTACGTTGAAATCATATCCCCTCTCAAGCGTCTCAGAGAGAATAAGTTCAGTGCTTGTATTCTTTCCTCATAACTAAGATCCTCCAGATCCATTAATAGCTGTGTTGCCTCTTTCTGTACTCTCTCCATTTCCAGCACATCCTTCCTGAGGACTGGAGCCCAGAACTGGACGGCATACTCCAGGTGCGGCCGGACCAAAGTCTTGTAGAGTGGGAAGATTATTGTTGAATCTCTGAAGTTAATTCCCTTTTTAATGCATGCCAATATTCTATTGGCTTTGCTTGCAACAGCTTGGCATTGCATGCCATTGCTGAGCCTGTCATCTGCTAGGAACTCTAGGTCCTTTTCCATCCTAGATTCCCCCAGAGGTTCTCCCTCTAGTGAGTAGATTGCATTCATGTTTTTGCCACCTAAATGCATTATTATACATTTTTCTACATTAAACCTCATTTGCCATGTAGTTGCCCACCCCATTAATTTGTTCAGATCTTCTTGCAAGTTTTCCACATCCTGCGGAGAAGCTATTGCCCTGCTTAGCTTAGTATTGTCTGAAAATACTGAGATTGAGCTGTTTATCCCATCCTCCAGATCATTTCTGAATAAATGAAATAGGAATGGTCCCAGGACAGAACCCTGAGGGGCCCCACTTTTCACATTAGACCATTCTGAGTACTCCCCATTTATCACTACCCTCTGAACTCACCCTTGTAGCCAGTTTTCATTCCAGGTACTCACCCTTTGGTCCATGCTGACAGATCTTAGCTTGTACAGTAAACGATTGTGGGGAACTGTATTGAATGCCTTTGCAAAATCCAGATACACTATGTCTGGGGGCCTTCCTTCATCTAGATGGCAGCTCACCTCCTCATAGAAAGTTAATAAAGTAGACAGTCCAATGTATATAGTAAGAGGCATTGTGAGTTTTTTTAAGTTTTTTAAATTTTTTTGCCAACATTTTTTGGAAAATGATGAATGTAACTTTTTTTGACAAGGTTGTCAATTTAGCAAGTTATTTCTCACACACAGCATGGGCATACTTATAATTACAGACCAAAACGAATTTTGCTACTCCTCTCAAGTATGGAAATACCACTTTTTCACAGCCTAGCCCCATAGAGAGATGCAAAATCCAAGAAGCAACATCAGGTTTTCTAAGGCATAATTACATTTTTGGAGGCCTTGGGGCACCAGGACAATGAAAATATTGATCAGGTCACTGGTATGTCAGTGATCAGGATGCTGGTATGGCAGTGATCAGGATACTGGTATGGTGCTGGTGATCAGAACACTGATATGGTGGTGGTGGTCGGGACACTGGTAGTGCATGGATCAGGACACTGGTATGGCAGTGATCAGGACACTGCTATGGTATGGTGATGATCATGACTCTAGTGTAAAGGTAATAAAGACTCTGATATGACAGTGATCAGGACACTAGTATGGCAGTGATTAAGACACTGGTATGGGGTATGGTGGTGATCAGGACACTGGAATGGGGTATAGTAATGATCATGACACTAGTGCGGTGGGGATCAGGATTCTGGTATGGCAACAATCAGGACATTGGTATAGTGGTGATCAGGAAACTGGTATAGTGGTGATCAGGACACTGGTATGGAGTATAGTGGTCTGGCGTCACTGAAGACTTGTTCAGCTACAACATGTTGAAGAGGTGTACCCACACACAGGTCCTAATTTGTTCAATTCTTTCATTTACATCTGACTGGAGGGGGTCCCCTTTTTCTAAGGAAATGGTTATTTTCAAAAATTGTTAAAGGGTTACATTACATGTCTGCCAGTTTCAATACTAATAGTGCTCAGCAGAGCTATTCTTTACAGGGTACCCAAACCTCTGACTGGGTAAAGTGACCTCTCCACAACCTGCAGAGGTTTGCTGGAACAGTTTATTTTAATATCATCCCTCTTCTTGGCATTAAAACAAAGATATTACTCTCCAGCACAACTTTACTGTGCAAGTATTGCTGATAGCATTATAAAAGCAATTTGCCCATAAGTCAAAAAAACTGCCTTTCCGACACAGTGTTTAAGTCACAACATTAACAATTGCTTATTTTAGATCATCTGAACTGTGTACGAAGAACATTTTTAAAACCTGAATTATGACAGCAGACAAGCCATTATGATAAATATCTGTCAGCATATACTCCAAACTTTCATCAAAATATTAATTACACACAAGATTGTTAAATATCTCCAGAATAATTTACTCACTAGAGCTAAATGCCTACATTTATAACATACAGAAATCAAACTGAATCATTTTTAATTTGAAGCTTAACTTATCAACAGAAAATGTTGCCTTGCCACTGGGAAATATACAAAATATTGTATATTCAGGTTGAACATAGAAAATTAAAGAATATACACTTGTATTTCTGTTATTGTCTCTAAAATATCTATTTTAAATAACAGTGTGTTTCTAAGGAATTGTAATCTGATAATATTAACATACTTTACCTGAAGGCATGGATGTGACTGCAACCACAGAAAACCACTCAGATGCCAAAGGGCACCACAGCACAGGGAACCTAACACAGCCTCAGTGCATAAATACTTGCACAAGGGGCAATTGCATTTGACAAGTCATTTGGGATACAGGTAATGTATATTTAGTGCAAATATTTAAATCAGTTTGCAAAGAATAGGGCCCTTGTGTATAATTTGATTTTAAGGTTCCTCATACAAAATATCTGACTGCCCTCCATGTCTTTTCATTTGGCTAATTTGCCAACAATAACCTAAAACAACAGACAGCAGAATGGTAAAGGGATGTAAATACATGTTGTTTTATTTTATGCAAGTGGTTAGTAATAGGCCTGGTACTTATAGCAAGACTCCCAAGCCCTCTGTACCCCAAATTATTGCTTTTTTTAATTATTATTAGTAGTGGAAATGAGAGATTCCACTCTGTAGTTTTCTCAAAGTTGCTGGCTTGACAATCATTAACCACTTGCCGACCGCCTACCGCAGATATACTGCAGCAGGTTTGCTTTATTGCGCAAAACTACATACCTGTACCTGTACGTCATTTGTGCAATAGACACTGGGGGAGGGCGCGAGTGCTGATTGACCCGATGTCTGCTGGCCACCCCCGATTGCTCCCCAGAGAGGCAGAATGGCGATCTGCTTATTTAAACAAGGCAAATTGCCGTTCTGACAGGAAAGAAGGTAGAGATCTAAGCTAAGCAGGAACACGGATCTCTGTCTTCATCTGTCAAGACCATCTCCCACACAGTCAGCAAGCACCAACTAGGGACACACTTAACCCTTTGATCACCCCTGATGTTAACCCCTTCCCTGCCAGTGTCATTAGTACAGTAATGCCTCGTACACATGATCGGACATTCCGACAACAAAATCCATATTTTTTTTCCGAGGGATGTTGGCTAAAACTTGTCTTGCATACACACGGTCACACAAAGTTGGTCGTAAATTCCGAACGTCAAGCACGCTGTGACGTACAACACGTACGACGAGCCAAGAAAAATGAAGTTCAATAGCCAGTGCTGTTCTTCTGCTTGATTCCAAGCATGTGTGGCACTTTGTGCGTCGTAATTGTGTACACACGATCGGAATTTACATGAACGGATTTTGTTGTCGGAAAATTTGTGAACCAGATCTTAAATTTTGTGCAACGGAAATTTCGATGGAAACTGTCCAATGAAGCCTACACACAGTCGGAATTTCCGACAAAAGGCTCCCATTGAACATTTTCCATTGGAAAATCCGACTGTGTATATGGGGGCATAAAAGTGCATATTTTAAGCACTGTCACTGGTTCCCAAAAAAGTGTCAAAAGTGTCAGTTAGGTGTCCGATTTGTCCACCGCAATGTCGCAGTCCTGCTAAAAATTGCTGATCACTGCCATTACTAGTAAAAAAATAAATAAATAAAAATGCCATAAAAATATCCCATAGTTTGTAGACATGATAACTTTTGTGCAAACCAATTAATATACCAAGAATATGTAGCAGAATCCATATTGGCCTACATTTTTTTATTGGACATGTTATATAGCAGCAGGTAAACTTTTTTTTTTTTTTCAAAATTTGCGCTTTTTTTGTTTATAGCGCAAAAATAAAAACCGTAGATCAAAACTGGTGATCAAATATCACCAAAAGAAACCTCTATTTGGGGGAAAAAAACATACATTTTATTTGGGTACAGCGTCGCATGACCACGCAATTGTCAGTTAAAGTGACACAGTGCCATATCGCAAAAAATGGTCTGGTCATTAGGGGGTAAAACCTTCTGGGACTGAAGTGGTTAAAGTACACACAGGCTGAAAGTGTATACAGAACTTTATAAACTGGATCACACATACCTGATGGACATATCTGTCTGGTTCATTTTGTCAAGGATTATTTTTTTAATGTTATTTTTATTAAAGTGATATGAAACATAAAAACAAACATTTTACATATTGCATTTTTTTAGGCTTTATTTTTTTCCTTCATTTTTACAGTGATCTGGACAGTGTTTATGTTTTTTTCAACTTCCTTTAAGAAATCTATCAGGAAGTGTTTTACTGGCCAGATCACCAGGTGAAAATAAAGGAGAAAAATAAAGGAAAAAGGCAGGGGCCGCATTTGTATTCCTTTATTTATTTATTTTTTTCCCTTTTTTTTTCCTTCTTTATTTTCACCTGGTGATCTGGCCAGTAAAACACTTCCTGATAGATCTTAAAGGAAGTTGAAAAAAAAACAGAAACACTGTCCAGATCACTAGGTAAAAATGAAAGAAAAAAAATAAAGCCTAAAAAAATGAAAACAAACGCAACCCCCACATCCAATATTTATTAGGCTGCAATCGACACATTTTTGCTTCGGGGTTTAATACCACTTTAAAGTCTAGTAATTTTTAGGGCTTATAGGCAAACTTCTGTCAAAAAGACATGGAAAGTTGGGTGCTTCCATGTGGTACCAATACACCTATTTTTAATAGTTGGCCCAACCCCCATTTTATTGGCATGTTTCTAATCATATGAACTGCTTAATAAGTCATTAACTCTCACCTTATTACACTTATGCCCCGTACACACGGTCGGATGTTCCGATGGAAAATGTGCGATCGGAGCGTGTTGTCGGAAATTCCGACCGTGTGTGGGCTCCATCGGACATTTTCCATTGGATTTTCCGACACACTAAGTTTGAGAGCAGGCTATAAAATTTTCCGACAACAAAATCCGATCGCGTCAATTCCGACCGTGTGTGGACAATTCCGACGCACAAAGTGCCACGCATGCTCAGAAGAAATTCTGCGATGGAACAGCTCGGTCTGGTAAAATTAGCGTTCGGAATGGATACAGCACTTTCGTCACGCTGCAATGTTTTAAATTGTTTAATACAGCGCACTCTCTTCTTCTTTATAATGTGAGAAGAATGAAGTAGTTTTGCTGCTCATATTCACACAGACTTCTCACAAACTTCTTTCTTTATTATTTATCGTGATTCTCTCAATATATTTTGATTCGTCACATCTGACCAAATTTCTTTTTTGTTGTTTTATTTTTGTTTTGTATTTTTTTCAAGGCTGATTATTCTTTTTTTTGTGTTTGTATTTTTTTTCAGGCTGATGTATTTTTTTATTTTTTGTGGGTTTTACTCCATAATATTTTTGTGTGTTTTTTGTGTGTCAAGTTACCACAACACCATTATTATCTTGTATTATTTAATCTCAACGAGGTTGCTTGGTGTTGGTGTCTCTTGTTAATTTCACATTGTATTTTTGAAATGTACCTGCCTCCTCACAAACAAACTGTCCTTTTTGAAGGAAAACACACATAGGCGGGTATAATTGAAACAACAATTCCTTTATTAAGGGCTCAGAACCAAACAAAGAGGGAGGCAATGCTGGAGAAAGTGCAGAAATTGGCGAAGCCTTTGGCCCCCAGGGCACACATCAATTCTTTTCCAGCAGAATTGGTGGCCTGAGGAGTCCATATATAAGGAAGTGCAGTCTGGTCCAGAAGTCCCAGAGATCCTAAAATCAGCAGATGACATCTGTGTCCCCAGGCTGTGGTCATACAAGAGACTGCATCTTTTTTTCACACCAGACTGAACCCAGGTCATCACTCTCTGGTCTTCCTTCCACACTTCCTTCCACGCTGTGGCTGTGGTGGTGTAGTTGTGGCAGGAGGAGGAGGAGGATGGTCCATTTCAATCACGTCGGTATTGGGTGTGATTTCGCCACTCACCCTCTTAGTTAGGACTTTATAAAGAAGTTTCTCACACATGAGGCATTGACCCTCCTGCATGCCCTTCAGTTTGGTGGCAGCCATGCGGGCAAAGGCCTCTTCAGGAGTGAGTAAAGCTCTGAGGGATGCAGAAGCCTCCTGAATGAGCCTGAGTGCTGAATCCTGCACGTGACTCCCCTTCCTGGGTCTTTTGTTTGGAAGGCGGAGGGGAGGAACCTGCGATTCGGTCGGGCTCCTACTGGTCCCAGGCTTCTCCTGGCTGCCACTTAGCCCCGCCTCCTCCTGGCTGCCACATTCCACAGCCTCCCCCTGTGTGCCACATTCCAGAGCCTCGTCCTGGCTGAGGTCTTCCTGTGTATGAAAAAGGGACATAGTTTTCGTTTATTCTTCATCAATCACACACAATTTTCACCTCATGACTGTTGCAAATTGAATGTTAACAAATATAACAGACTATTCTTCTGAGCCCAGCATTTTTCATTCTTGTTCCAATTATTTTTGCCCACTACTCTCTATTGATATGTAAAAAACTGTATTAAATCAGCAATTAGTGATCAATAATAACATCTAGTAAACATCATTTATTTATTGACCGGAAATCTGTATAAGAATGCTATACCTGGCTCCATCTGGGCTCCTCCACTTCTTCCTGGCTGGAAGGCCCATGTTGGACATCGGAAGCCTCAGCTGGGATGGAAGGAAGCACGGAAGGAAGCGTGGAAGGAAGAGTGGAGAGGGATTCCCTGACTCCAGTCTGGTCTGACAGAAATTGCAGTCTCTCATAGTACCACAGCCTGGGGACATAAATGTCATCTGCTCCTGCTCCGGATCTCTGGGAATCTTGGACCTTCTTGCTCTCCCTAAGATACGTGCTCCTCAGGCCACCAATTTTGGCTTTTAAATGGGGGATGGTTGCCGTGGGGACCACCGGCTTCACCAACTCCAGCAATTTCTCCAGCGCTGTCTGCCTCTTGTTTATGATTATAATGTGGATGTTTCACCTGCCACAGACAGGGCATCTCCCTTTACTTGTCTATGAACAGGGGGAGGAAGTTGTGGTCATTGAAGCCATCCATTTTATCTGCAAGACACAACACAAGACAAACCCTAATGTCAGGCAAAACTCTCCTAATATTGTTACAATATAGGCCTCAATCTAGAAGCAGTATAGGCCCAAGTTTTGCTCTTACCTTCGTGATCACGATCGGCGCCTCCGATACTCCTTCCTCCGCTCACAGATCGTACATACTACGCACGCGTGTTACGCTTTATACACACTGCGCATGTGTGTAACTCTGCCCACCCCTGACGTTCTTTCTAGTCTATTCCCCGCCCCTTTTCATTTGGGGCAGTGGGGGAAGAGCACACGGCGGAGACACAACAGGTGCGTGCTAATTACAGCAACGAGGAGGAGGAGGAGGAAAGCCCAGAGCCTGAAACGTCTGGATCCAGAAGAAGAAGATTTAAGGCATCGAATATGTCCTTTGGGGAGATGTTGGAGATGGTCGACATCCTAAAGAAGGCCGACTATGACGGGAAGTATGGACCTTACCCCAGCCCCAATGCCAAGATCATGGCAAAAGTGGTCAAGAGTCTGCACCGGAATTTCGGGGTACGACGATCGAAAGATCAGCTCAGGAAGCGGTGGTCGGACCTCAAATTAAGAGAGCATGAGCAGTACCGAAAGATCCAGAGAGTGCTGCAAAAAAGTAAGTAGTTGTCCTGTGTTCCTATTCTTTATGTTTATTACATTCGTGCTGCTCCATGTGCTTTTCTTATCTGTTATCCAGCTTCAAAAGGCAACTTTCATGTTCATGGGCACATTATTAGTTCGTATAAAACATTGTTCGTTCAGCCTAGAAAACACCATTGTTTCGGCCATATGCATTTGCCCAGATTTTTTAGGGCCTACTTGTCTGAAACTAATTTGGTTGTGTAGATGTGTTTGTTACTAGAATGAAATGCAAACTAGATTCTGTGTAAGGAGAGGACACTCAGCAGCTGGTTACACATCTGGACGCTGGAGCTCTAGTGTGGGACACAAGAACACCCTTTTTATTGGGGGGCCCACACAGGTGCTCCAGTGTATACTATAGGGGTGTCTCCATCTGTGAAGCTTGTACAAAACAGGTAAAGTATTGAAGCTTGACAAAGAACACTAAAAATTCTACATCTTGGAACTCTGTCAAAATAGGCAATTGTACCCCACTTCCAAGCAATGTTTCATATTTATAGTTCTGCCATCAAATATCTGTGTGCTAAGTATACCAATTTTTTTTACATAGGTGGACTTTGTAAGTTCAAAATTTGCGTCTTTCTTGTTGGTTTTAAACATGCCTGTTTTATCTTAAATGGACATTTCTACTTTTTCTAATGTGACCCCAAAAATTGTTATACAACAAACATGTTGGTTTGTTTTAAAAACCTTTTCGAAATGCACATGTGATTGTGCTGGTATTAAAAAGATTGTCAATCAAGAATGTGTGGATTACGCTACAACACTTTTGTGGTGCTCTAATTGGTGTTTTCTGTGACAATGGGTGTTATTTCCTAAGGGCAAATCCACTTTGCACTACAAGTGTAGTGTAGTGCAAAGTGTCTTTGCCTTTAGTAAATAACACCCAACAGTGCTTTGTAAGGTTACACAATCAGGCCATTTTCAGGACTCACCACATTTCTGTCAGGGTTAGCTAAAACAAACACAAGCAGTAAATGTCACCAAAGATTTGAGTAGTTGTTTTTTTTTATTTGAAAAAGGTTTTAGACATTGTCTGGCATATTGATAGCCCCCCTACCCGCAAAGAATTCAAGGCATCTTAGCCGGACATCACGGGCACTCAGGGGGGGCAAGCCAGGACGGCCACTTTCAAACTCCGTCAGGGTTGGTTCATTTGGAATTCCAGCCTCAGGCCCAACTGAGCCAGTATAGTTGACAGAATGTTGCCATAAAAAGTTGTGTAAAACACAGCACACCAGGATAATATGATTCAGTTTGTACTCCGCCATGTGTATGTGTGTAAGAAATAGGCGGAACCGGCTTGCCATGATTCCAAACGTGTTCTCCACCACTCTTCTGGCTCTGGCCAGCCGGTAATTAAAAACCCTCTGGTCCGGGGTGAGGGTCCTCATCAGGAATGGCCGCATAAGATGGTCCCCCAGCGCAAATGCTTCATCCGCAATGAAGACGAATGGGGGTCCCTACACATTGTCTTCTGGAGGTGGCAAGTCCAAGCTGCCATTCTGGAGGTGCCTGTAGAACTCCGTCTGGGCGATGACTCCACCATCGGACATCCGGCCATTCTTCCCCACATCCACATACAGGAACTCATAAGTAGCCGACACCACCGCCAACATCACAATACTTTTGAACCACTTATAATTATAATAGTACGAGCCCGAGTTGGGTGGTGGGATGATGTGGACGTGTTTCCCATCAATTGCCCCTCCGCAGTTAGGAAAGTCCCACCGCTGGGCAAAATGGGAGGCCACAGTCTGCCATTCCTGTGGCGTGAAAGGAAACTGTGGAGTCAAACTAAAAAAAAACAATTATTCATTTTGCACATAAACAGGGAAAGCAGATTAGACACAAACATTCTTGGCCAACATCAAGATAACATTTATTTGAGGGAGTTTTTAAAGACCAAAGTATAAGGTACACCTATCAGATTCCCCCCCCCCTATCATGGGTCATTTCTAACATTATGGGGGGGAGCTCTTGGACAGGTAACCCTCTCCACTTCATTGAGAGATGAATGCCTAAATAATGGGTGTTGCTTTGAACAGCCCCTCCTTAGTTACACTATTGGCAGCCCACTGGACAGGTAAGAAGTGTCATAATACAAAGATATAAATACACATTGTACACATTTGAGCACATTTGGACATTCTGCTATTACCTATCAAGATAATAATAGGATACAAAAACTTTAAACAGTACCATTTGAAAGAATACAGGCAGGCCCTTGCACTACATGCTTTGGGGAATTCATCCATAAATCTGACCACAAAAGAGATGGGTATAGTGTGTATGGGTTTTCCAAAGTCAGCAGATAGATGATTGAGGATAGATAGAGAATTGGTATCAGCTGACTTAGCAGTTGGGGAGAGGGAGGGTTAAAAATGATTTGGAGACACCCAAAAAAAGCCTCTGGCACTCTGCCTGAATTTAAAGCACAAATCACATTTATAAACATTTTAGGGGGTATTTAGGGTAAAGCACTACTATGGAGCTGATAAAATACATTGTTAAGTGACTACATGAGGTGAATATAGGGGCAGGAGACCATGCTGGGGAGGGCAAGTGGGGAGGAAGTGAAGGCAAATATGTATGAAGGACAAAAAAAAATTACATAAAAATCCAGCATGCATGAGGACAAAGGGGACATTCACAGCATATTACAATCATGGTAATTAGGGAATGAGCAAAGAAATACAATACATTATCAAACATTATATACAATAAAATGTGATGTTAAAGGATACAAATCTTACCTTATTATACTCCTTCTGCAGGACCTGAATGATGGCAGAACAGGTCTCTGGGATAATGATCCCCAGAGCCTGGGGGGAGATGCCTGTCGAGAACTTGAGGTCCTGCAGGCTTCTCCCTGTCGCCAAGTACCGCAGGGTGGCGACTAGCCTCTGCTCCGTAGTGATGGCTTGCCTCATGCAGGTATCCTGCCTGCTAATATAAGGGGTCAGCAAAGCCAACAAACGGTGAAATACGGGGTCCGTCATCCGGAGAAAGTTCCTTAAATCATCAGGATTATTCTCACGGATCTCACGGAGCAAAGGCATGTGACAGAACTGGTCACGCTGAAGCAACCAATTCTTGGTCCATGAACTCCTCCCCACCCTGTTCATGGACTGGACTTGTGTCAAGGTCAGGACCCCAACACCAAGCCCCCGCACAGCACGAACTCTACGAGGAGTACGTATATGCAACATGGCTAGAAAATGGTCGACTGCTCAGAACGAAGTAACAGAATGCACTGAAGAACAGCAAGGCCTGTGAAGAGCGACCTGAAAAACAGTAACGAACGAACAAGAACACAATGACAGAGTCACGCGTAGCTTGCTGCACGCACTGAAGAGCAGATACAAACCCACAAGCACAAACTGAACAGCAGAAAACGATCTGAAAACCACGAGTCTGAAAAAGCGCTAATTGTCTCTCACCAAACTTTTACTAACACGAGATTAGCAAAAGGAGCCCAAAGGGTGCCGCGCTTGGTTCTGAACTGGCCTTTTCTAGTCTCGTCGTATGTGGTGTACGTCACCGCGTTCTTGGCGAGCGGAAATTCCGACAACTTTGTGCGACCGTGTGTACGCAAAACAAGTTTGAGTCAACATCCGTCGGAAAAAATCCATGGATTTTGTTGTCGAATGTCCGATCAATGTCCGATCGTGTATACGGGGAATAACAGTCTTACACTGAAAAAGGCCCTTTTCAAAAAAATATTTCCATAAGACCATACACTATATTACCAAAAGTATTGGGACACCTGCCTTTACATGAACTTTAATGGCATCCCAGTCTTAGTCCGTAGGGCTCAATATTGAGTTGGCAATTTTTTATTTGAGAATCTTGCAAACAAGAAACACATTCCAACTTTTTTTTTATAAAAAAATATAAAAAAAAAATATTATACATATATACATATATATACATACATACATACACACATACATACATACATACATACATACACACATACACACATATGCATACATCTATTTCCTTTTTTTTTTTTTTTTTTTTAAATATGCATAACATATTGTATATACGACTAAACATAATAATAAAGGCTTACTTCAACCTATAATATATGAACAAAAGGTTTTTTTTTTTTCAACCAAAAGGAATATCACTGTATTATATTATACTATATACATATATCACTAAATAGCACAGACATCTTCAACAATTCTACACATTACTCAACTTGATTAACATTCAGACCAAGAAACATAGATTATCATGTGTATGTAGCCTTTCTTCAAAATTATGTTTATCCTTGAAAATCTAAAGGAGTGTCCAGAGAGAAAACAGGGAAAGAACCCAACACCCAGAGATCAACAAACAGCCACTACAGGCCTGATATTCCTCCACGCCTTTATCCAGACCCTTTGCCGCCATCTGTCTTTCTCGAGACCCCGAATTTTCCCTACCTCACCAAGAATCTCACACACCACCACCGGAACAGAAAGGACTTTCTGCCGAAGGGATACCTGACATCGTGCATTCCAGGTGTAATATCGGACTACTAAGCTGACTAGAAAAAGAGTGTCCAAATCAAATCCCTTGCGATTCTGCAATGCTCCATACACCCACTCAGCATAAGACATGCAAGGCAGGAAAGGAATATTCAGAGCCCTCCCCACCTTTTTATAGACTTCTATATTGAAAGGGCACTGAAGCAAGAAGTGGTCCATGGTTTCCACTTCACCCTGACACTCCACTCTTGGACAACCACGATTATCCAAAGAGCGGCACTTCACATTCCCCCTCACATAGAGCCTACCATGGAAAGCGAGCCAGGCCTGGTCCCTAAATTTCAAGGGAATCCGTTCAGAATGTATTAAATGTAAACCCTCCCTCATAATATGACCTGGGCAATCCCTCAAGGCCAGTGGCGCATGAAAGACAGTACCCACGATCTTCTCCCCCAGGAGTCTCCTAGGAAGGGACCTGATATCCTCTGCTGTCACATGCCACCGTTTAAGAATTTTCAGGCACAGGGCAACATAAGCCGGGAGCTTACCATGCTTGATCCTTAGGCTTTTCACTGGCCTGCCACTCTCCCAACAGCCCAGAAAAGGTCTAAACCAGATCTGGAAAATACCTACCCATCCAGGCGGTCTCTCTGCTAGCATGTTACCAAAATTGTGTTTCAAAAACATCAGAGAGAAGAACACAACCGGGTTGACCATCCCTAGGCCACCCTTCCACCTAGATAGGTAAGTCACATTCCGCTTCACAAGATTCAGCCTGTTCCCCCATAATAATTGGAAGAAACAACTATAAATCCTGGTATAGCAAGACTCTGGCAAGATGCAAACAAAGCTGACATACAAAAAAGGTAGGAATCAGGTAGGTCTTAATCAAGCCCACCCTTTCCCTCAAGGAGAGCCGCCACCCTTTCCAGCATTTCACCTTGACATCAGCATCATTCAGCCTGGCTTCCCAATTTGACTTACTGTAATCATCAGGGCCAAACTCGATGCCCAATACTTTGACTTTCTGCTGAGGCCTCGGGAAGGTGTCCGGAAGTGCAAAGCTCTCACCTCCCTCGCTCATCCAAACTTCACTTTTATTACGGTTGACCTTGGAGCCTGATGCCTCGGAATACTGCTCTATAACTGAAACCACCTCCTGTGCCTCCTCTGTCCCAGAGATAAAGACAGAAACGTCATCAGCATAGGCTACAACCCTCAAGGGTGGCTCACCAGTAATGCCCACCGGCACCCCGCACAACGGTCCGCTCTCTAGCCTTCTGATGAAGGGGTCGATTGCAAACACGTATAGCAAAGGGCTCAGCGGACACCCCTGGCGCACCCCCGATCCAACCCCGAAGGGCCGTCCAACCCAACCGTTAACAAGTATGAAGCTCTCTGCCTCTCTGTATAACGTCTTAAGCCATCCAATAAACCCACCCTCCAGGCCATACTTGTCAAGGAGAAGCCAGAGGTACTCATGATTGACACGATCAAAAGCCTTCGCCTGATCCAGTGCCAACAAATACTTTCCCCAGCCTTCAGCCCTGCAATGTTCCAGAGCCTCCCGGACAGCTAACACCGCTGAAAAAGTGCTTCTGCCCTGGACCGAACAGTGCTGCTGACGAGAAAGCAATCTGTCTGCTACTGACGACAAGCGCCAGAAAATTATCTTCGCCAGAATCTTTCTATCGACATTGAGAAGGCTAATGGGGCGCCAATTCTCAATCATCGAGGGATCCTTTCCTTTTGACAACAGAATCACAGCAGATTGTCTCATGGAGGGAGGGAGCGAACTTTCTTGCAGACAGCCGTTAAATACCTCCACAAGATAAGGTACCAAGCTGGATTGGAAAATCTTATAAAATTCAGCCGTCAATCCGTCTGGCCCAGGGGTTTTCTTAATAGCCAGACCATCTATAGCTTTGACTACCTCTTCTGCTGTGATTCCCCCTGTCAAACTTGCAAGCGGAATGTTATTTCCAGACCTGGTGTAGAATCCAGAAAACTCGACATCTTTGCCCGATCGAGGTACTTCTCCCCCAGAAGATCCACATAAAAAGACCTTGAGACCTCCAGGATCCCTGACCTGGATTTCTTCAAAGAGCCCGTACTATCCCTTAGCCCAACAACCGTCTTAACTGCTGCGCTTTGTTTGCAGTTCTAATAAGGGTCGGGCGAGTGATATTTCCCGTAGTCCCTTTCCAGAACCAAAGAAGCGTGCCGGTCATACTGATACTTCCTAAGGAGAAGTTTCACCTCAGAGATTGCCCCGGAATCTCCACCACTCGAGACAAGGCGATCAAGTTTTCTCCGCAGCTGCTGGTAGGCAATGTACTTACCAAGCTGTTTCCTTTTTCCTATGGCTTTGAAAAACCCACTAATCTGGCTTTTAGCAAGCTCCCACCACTCCGACTTACTGCTGCAGAAATCCAGGATGGTTACCTGAGCCTGAAAAAAATCCTCAAAAGATTGTCTTACCTCCTCGTCATCCAGCAGAGCCGAATTCATCCTCCAAATACCCTTTCCTTTAGGTGGCATATCTGAAGCATTGAGAATCACAGACAGCAAAAGGTGATCAGAAAACTCCACCATATCTATCCTGCTCTCACAACTGCCTCACCTAAATGTGTACCCCGTGCTGTCTGGGCAACGCTTAATATGCGCATCTTCCAGACCTGCTTCCCTGGCTATCGTATTAAGAAAAACGCTATCATATCTCAGGCTGTCAGTGGAGCCTTTCTTGTCTTTGGGCCTAGTAACGGTGTTAAAATCACCTCCAAAGACAACTTGCCGAGATGTAAAAAGGAAAAGCTTAATCTTTGTAAAGAGGCATTTCCTCTCCCATCTAGTCTGTGGTCCATAAATATTTATTAAACGCAGATCATGCCCCTTCACAGAGACGTCCAGGACCATACACCTTCCAATCTCTACCTCGATAACCCACCGACACGTTACCATGCCAGTAAAAAGTACTGCAACTCCGCTGTAAGGCTCAGCCGCAAGAGACCAGAAGGAGGGCCCACGCCTCCACTCCCTCTTTGCTAGGTGGACATCGGCAAGTCTATTTAGCCGGGTCTCTTGCAAAAATAAAATATCTGCATTCATCTCGCTGAGCAAAAATAAGGCCATATTACGAGCCCTTACAGATTTTATGCTGGCAACATTAATCGTTGCCAACTTTATCGGAGTAGGAACTGCCATCAGGATGATTGAGGTAGGCGTTTCTTAGCCTGAGCTCCCTCCCCCCTTACTGGAGACCTTGACCTCTTTAGAGAACACTCTACCTCATCTTCCTCCATCTGAGACACGGAATTAGAAGACTCCTCCTCCCCCTCAGATAAGGACCCAAAATTGTTTCCCAGCAGTAGATCATCTACCTCTAAGGATGAAACCGAGGAGGCAGAGGTCAGGACTACCTTATTCCTCCTTCTCCCCACCTTGGTCCACTCTCCCTCCTCCCCTGAAACATTACCCTGAAAGACCTCATCTACATTATTAGCAGTGGCAACTTCCCCCTTCTTCACCTTAGAACCTCCACTAGAGGTTTTACGCTGCATTAGGGAAGGCCCTGATGAAGCTGCCACCTCAGATCTGCACAAATCTGCCCCTTTGGCAGCCTCAGCCAATCTGGATGACTTTTTTACTTTTGGAACACTGGGCACTTGAAACACTGGGGAAGAACACACAACAGAAGTAGACACAGACACAGTAGGGAGCACAGACTGGGGAGCAGACACAGTAGGGATCACACCTTCAGGCTGGGAAACGGACACCTGGGGGGGTCATCAGGACTAGCTGAAACAGCTCCACCAACCCCTTGCTGCCCCCCACGTTCCTCCTCCTCCATCCTCAGAAGTTCTTCCACCACCTCTGGCTGATTATGGAGGGCTTCAGGGCAAAGACTATAGGGGTGACCTAACTTGTTACAAAGATTACAATGAATACTATTGCAGTCTTTTGCAACATGCCCTGAGCCCTGACAGAGGGAACATTTCTGCACAGAACATGAGCTTGAAAAATGCCCCTTTTCACCACAGCGATGACACAACTTTGGTTGCCCTGCATAAAAAGTGATAATCCTGTCACGACCTATAAAGGCAGACGAAGGGATGTGCTTAACAACATTACCCATGACATGCAGTTTTACCAACACCATCCAACCTCCTGTCCAAATCCCCCTATCATCTACAACTTTCCTCAATGGAGCTTGGACATCAGCATATCTCCCCAACCACACCACCAGATCCGCAGCAGGAATGGACTCATTGCGTACTAGAATGGTGACGTTCTTATATAATGGCTGGCGAGAGATTACTTTGGGTGACAAACCTGCCCATTTTGGGGACTCCTTCCACCTCTGCTCATACCTCTCCCAAAAGACATCTAATCCTTCCCCCTTGACAAAGGAGAGGTCACACTCATATGACCCAACTGGGCTGATAAGGGCAAAAACCTCCTCTGCTTTAAAACCCATCCCCAGAATACGGTCCACCACATCTCTCCTATTTGGGGGGGGCCTTCTCCAGTCCACCTCAATTGGACCACATTGCGGCGTTTGAAGGAGCTACCAGATGGTGTCAGATTGGCCTGACCTTCACTCACATCAGTCCTAGTGACCACAGAATAACTGGCCCTACTCACCCTTGGGACAGGTGCAGCCACCGCTGCAGCATAGGAAATAACTGCACTCCTTGCAACATCCCGCACATCACTTTTAGTTACAGACCCCTCTTTAGAAACAACATTATTATCAACAGATGGAACAGAGACTTCTGACACAGAAATATCATCTACATTACCCTTGGTAATTCTTACTTCATTACCAGTAACTAAAGGGTTACTAACAGCAGAGATGTCTTTATCAGCACTCTTCACAGCAGAGTCTGCACACCCCTCACTGGCTCTCTGTACACAGGTGGTAGTCTCAGCCAGGAGATGAGCTTGCTCTCCACTGCCCTCTACAGCACCCTCTATAGCAGTGGTTCTCAACTCCAGTCCTCGGGACCCACCAACAAGCCAGATTTTAAGTATTACCTTGGGGAGATGCAGACTAGAATACTGCAATCACTGAGCAGCAAATTATATCACCTGTGATGTATTTCAGTTATCTTGCAAACCTGGCCTGTTGGTGGGTCCTGAGGACTGGAGTTGAGAACCACTGCTCTATAGGAACTACATCTCCATTATGTTGTATTGGGAAATCTTTAACAAAAACGGCTTTTTCAGCCAATCGATGTTTCAAAGGTTTTGGGGGGACATCACTATCCTCTTCTTCATCCTCTGATGATCCAGACACGGCAAACTTGCAACCATGCAAAGGGGATTCCATTTCTTTGATTAACTTAAGCATTCCTGCTCCCTTTACAGGCTCAGATGGATCATCTTGCTCCATAGCCTCCTGCTGCGGTGACAAGGGCACAGAACTTCCTTGGCCCAGTGGCATACTGGCAGTCAAAACACCTGACTGCTGATCACCCGCAGCCTGTGTGCCAGAGCTTTCTCCACTTTCTGCAGGCATACTGATACTTGGTAAAGATTTTCCAGCGTGCTGGCCAGAAACACAGTCCAAGCCCGAAGAAACTTTTTTGCTTTGCACTGACCTTTCTTTCTCGCACTCTGGTGATGCTTCTCCTCCACTGGACTCTATGGTCCCTCTGCGCATTGTACGGAAGCGATCATCATTGCCATATTTCTCCTTGAAAGCTCAGCTGGTTTCTTTCAATGCGGCCACCCGCAGACTCTGCTTTTCCACTTTAGCCTCCAAAGCCATTAACTCAGGCCGCATCTGTCTTCTCTTAGAACTGTGAAGCCAGTCATTTGCAATTTTTTTATGTTTGAAGTCAAACTTCAACTTCGCCAGTACTTCCTCCTCCTTGGCAATTCTCGCAATCCTAGCACACACCTTCTTTCTGTAGGCTGACAGGCTTTCACCTTTAGCTGGGCCATTTCCCAGGTCCTCAAACACTGGTATGGGAGGACCGGTACTCTGGCCATCCGGGGGATCCTCCCCGGCGTCCACCCCAGATTCCTGCATCCACTCTGGGTATAGGGAGTAATCAAGCTCCCTGGATCAGTAGGCCTCTCTAGAGCTCAGGAGATCAGCAGTAGTGCAGCCACACCCTTTGCAGCTGTAACAGCTTCAGCTCTTCTGGGAAGGCTATTCACAAGGTTTAGAAGTGTGTCTATGAGAATGTTTGACCATTCTTCCAGAAGTGCATTAACCACTTGCCCACCGCCTCACGACGATGTACGTCGGCAGAATGGCACGGGCAGGCAGAATCACGTACCTGTATGTGATCTGCCTCCCGCGGGCGGGGGGGTCCGATCGGAAATGATGTCATCTCTCCTCGGCTCTGTATTTTCCATTCCGGCGCCGAGGAGAGAAGACTGCAATGTGAGTGCACCAACAGCACACATCACAGTAGAACATGCCAGGCACACAATACACCCCCCCTTTACCCGCCGATCCCCCACAACCACCCCCCAATCACCCCTCCCCCCCGTCACACTGACACCAAGCAGTTTTTTTTTCTGATTACTACATTGGTGTCAGTTTGTGACAGTTAGTGTGGTAGGGCAGTTAGTGGTAGACCCCTTTAGGTATAGGGTACCCCCCTAACCCCCCCTAATAAAGTTTTAACCCCTTGATCACCCCCCGTCGACAGTGTCACTAAGTGATAATTTTTCTGATCGCTGTATTAGTGTCACTGGTGACGCTAGTTAGGGAGGTAAATATTTAGGTTCGCCGTCAGCGTTTTATAGTGTCAGGGACCCCCATATACTACCTAATAAATGTTTTAACCCCTTGATTGCCCCCTAGTTAACCCTTTCACCACTGATCACCGTATAACCGTTACGGGTGACGTTGGTTAGTTCGTTTATTTTTTATAGTGTCAGGGCACCCGCCGTTTATCACTTAAAAAAGGTTTAGCCCCCTGATCGCCCGGTGGTGATATGCGTTGCCCCAGGCAGCGTCAGATTAGCGCCAGTACCGCTAACACCCACGCACGCAGCATACGCCTCTCTTAGTGGTATAGTATCTGAACGGATCAATATCTGATCCGATCAGATCTATACTAGCGTCCCCAGCAGTTTAGGGTTCCCAAAAACGCAGTGTTAGCAGGATCAGCCCAGATACCTGCTAGCACCTGCGTTTTGCCTCTCAGCCCAGCCCACCCAAGTGCAGTATCGATCGATCACTGTCACTTACAAAACACTAAACGCATAACTGCAGCGTTCGCAGAGTCAGACCTGATTCCTGCGATCGCTAACAGTTTTTTTGGTAGCATTTTGGTGAACTAGCAAGCACCAGCCCCAGGCAGCGTCAGGTTAGCGCCAGTACCGCTAACACCCATGCACGCACCGTACACCTCCCTTAGTGGTATAGTATCTGAACGGATCAATATCTGATCCGATCAGTTCTATACTAGCGTCCCCAGCAGTTTAGGGTTCCCAAAAACGCAGTGTTAGCGGGATCAGCCCAGATACCTGCTAGCACCTGCGTTTTGCCCCTCCACCCGGCCCAGCCCAGCCCACCCAAGTGCAGTATCGATCGATCACTGTCACTTACAAAACACTAAACACATAACTGCAGCATTCGCAGAGTCAGGCCTGATCCCTGCAATTGCTAACAGTTTTTTTGGTAGCGTTTTGGTGAACTGGCAAGCACCAGCGGCCTAGTACACCCCGGTCATAGTCAAACCAGCACTGCAGTAACACTTGGTGACGTGGCAAGTCCCATAAGTGCAGTTCAAGCTGGTGAGGTAGCAAGCACAAGTAGTGTCCCGCTGCCACCAAGAAGAAGACAAACACAGGCCCGTCGTGCTCATAGTGACCTTTCTGCTGCATTCGCCAATCCTAATTGGGAATCCACCACTTTCGCAGTGCCCGTACTTCCCCCATTCACATCCCCAACCAAATGCAGTCGGCTGCATGAGAGGCATTTTCTTTATGTCCTCCCGAGTACCCCTACCCAACGAACCCCCCCAAAAAAGATGTCATGTCTGCAGCAAGCGCGGATATAGGCGTGACACCAGCTATTATTGTCCCTCCTGTACTGACAATCCTGGTCTTTGCATTGGTGAATGTTTTGAATGCTACCATTCACTAGTTGAGTATTAGCGTAGGGTACAGCATTGCACAGACTAGGACACACTTTCACAGGGTCTCCCAAGATGCCATCGCATTTTGAGAGACCCGAACCTGGAACCGGTTACAGTTATAAAAGTTAGTTACAAAAAAAGTGTAAAAATAAATAAATAAATAAATAATATATAAAATTTTAAAAAATAGTTGTTGTTTTATTGTTCTCTCTCTCTCTATTCTCTCTCTATTGTTCTGCTCTTTTTTACTGTATTCTA
Organism: Lithobates clamitans; assembly: GCA_037952925.1. Lineage (NCBI taxonomy): Eukaryota > Metazoa > Chordata > Amphibia > Anura > Ranidae > Lithobates > Lithobates clamitans. The sequence continues at coordinate 662,892 of JBBGZY010001138.1, forward strand.
TTCTGCAATGTTTTATTGTTATTATGTTTTATCATGTTTGCTTTTCAGGTATGCAATTTTTTATACTTTACCGTTTACTGTGTTTTATTGTTAACCATTATTTTGTCTTCAGGTACGCCATTCACGACTTTGAGTGGTTATACCAGAATGATGCCTGCAGGTTTAGGTATCTTCTTGGTATCATTCTTTTCAGCTAGCGGTCGACTTTCATGTAAAAGCAATCCTAGTGGCTAATTAGCCTCTAGACTGCTTTTACAAGCAGTGGGAGGCTATACCCCCCCACCATCTTCCGTGTTTTTCTCTGGCTCTCCTGTCTCAACAGGGAACCTGAGAATGCAGGCGGTGATTCAGACAGCTGACTATAGAGCTGATCAGAGACCAGAGTGGCTCCAAACATCCCTATGGCCTAAGAAACCAGAAGCTACGAGCATTTCATGACTTAGATTTTGCCAGATGTAAACAGCGCCATTGGGAAATTGGGAAAGCATTTTATCACACCTATCTTGGTGTGGTCAGATGCTTTGAGGGCAGAGGAGAGATCTAGGGTCTAATAGACCCCAATTTTTTCAAAAAAGAGTACCTGTCACTACCTATTTCTATCATAGGGGATATTTACATTCCCTGAGATAACAATAAAAATAATAAAAAAAAATGAAAGGAACAGTTTAAAAATAAGATAAAAAAGCAAAAAAATAATAAAGAAAAAAAAAAGCACCCCTGTCCCCCCTTGCTTTCGCATCTCCGAAACTGTGATAGGCAGTGAAGGTGTCTACTTTCCAAAATGGGGTCATTTGGGGGGTTTTGTGCCATCTGGGCATTTTATGGCCTTCAAAACTGTGATAGGTAGTGAGGAGTGAAATCAAAAATTTACGCCCTTAGAAATCCTGAAGGCGGTGATTGGTTTTTGGGGCCCCGTACGCGGCTAGGCTCCCAAAAAGTCCCACACATGTGGTATCCCCGTACTCAGGAGAAGCAGCTGAATGTATTTTGGGGTGCAATTCCACATATGCCTATGGCCTGTGTGAGCAATATATCATTTAGTGACAACTTTGTGTAATTTTTTTTTTTGTCATTATTCAATCACTTGGGACAAAACAAATTAATATTCAATGGGCTCAACATGCCTCTCAGCAATTTCCTTGGGGTGTCTACTTTCCAAAATGGGGTCATTTGGAGTGGGGGGTTGTACTGCCCTGCCATTTTAGCACCTCAAGAAATTACATAGGCAGTCATAAACTAAAAGCTGTGTAAATTCCAGAAAATGTACCCTAGCTTGTAGACTCTATAACTTTTGCGCAAACCAATAAATATATGCTTATTGACATTTTTTTTACCAAAGACATGTGGCCGAATACATTTTGGCCTAAATGTATGACTAAAATTGAGTTTATTGGATTTTTTTTAGAACAAAAAGTAGAAAATATCATTTTTTTCAAAATTTTCGGTCTTTTTCTGTTTATAGCGCAAAAAATAAAAACCGCAGAGGTGATCAAATACCATCAAAAGAAAGCTCTATTTATGGGAAGAAAAGGACGCAAATTTTGTTTGAGTACAGCATTGCATGACCGTGCAATTGTCAGTTAAAGCGACGCAGTGCCAAATTGTAAAAAGTGCTCTGATCAGGAAGGGGGTAAATCCATCCGGGGCTGAAGTGGTTAAAAATCATGTGGGCCTTTTTCATATATATATAAAAATAAAGATATATATGCTTGATGTAATGCATTTCTATGCATGCACACATTAAAGGAGTTAATTGTTATTTACAGAATATTTTTTTTATTTATTTGATGGTTTATGGTTTGATGGTTTATGAGTTGGTTATTATTTGCATAATCTTTTTTTATATTTATTTGAAGGTTTATGGCTATCAAATATTTACAGGTTTAATAGGGGACAAACCTCTAATGTCCACCTGTCGGCGGCTGCACACGGAATACTGGGATCCAGTCCTTGGAGGATCCAGCAATCATGGCACCCAGAGTGGTTACCATCCAGGGAGTCCAACTACAGGATATGGACACATGCCTATACTTGACTTTTGTAAGTGTATTTATTTTATTCTCTTTATTAATTCACTAAACAGTATTGCACCAGGAGCCTGTGAGTTCTGTCTTCTTTTATGTTTTCACAGCCCTCAGTATCACGCTGATTCTAAGGAGCTGCAAGGCAGTGTGCACACCTATGTTTTAACCCTTTCTTAGTTGGTTTTACTTTGCTGTTGTGGACAATTTGGACTTAGCGCAAGGACTGCAAAATTTTATCTATATACTGTACATATTGTACTTTTTTTTAATTTAAATGCATTTTATTTTATTTTTACAATTCTTTATTTATGCCATCATCTAATCAACATCAGGTACAGGAGCAGTCAGAGTGCATATACAATACAGTGAACAGAGACATAGTAATAGACATGTTGCATCCAATTTGACAACATTAGGGCTTATGCATTAACAGGCAGAATAGAGAAATTTGTAAATGCAGTAGTTAGGTTGTCTAGCCCACCTGTATTCAATCACCGAGCGGTAAAAAAAAATTTCTTCACTAACAGTAATGGGGCACTGCGTTACGTACTAATTACAAGTAATAATGATAAGAGAAAAGACAGAGAGAAAAAAAGAGGGGAGAGGGGGTGAATGAGAGAAAGAAGTTGAAAGGACAAGAGGTGCTACTCCCTGGGAGGAGGTAGGGGGAGAATGTCTTCACCAAGATGGGAGAGTGGACTACTAAAATTGAAGCGTTGAGCTGGAATCCTGGGCCATTACCTGTAGCTTTCAAATACTACTAGGCCTCTATGCCTTTCTGAATTTCTCTTCTGTGTGTATGTAAGGTAGAAGTAAAATCTTCCACGAGGAAGATGTCATTAATTTTGGAATACCATAGATATTTTTGTGTGTGTGTGTATGTACTTTATGTACAGTATATCTGCCTCCATAGGAGGAGGATCAGAGCATAGAACAGCTGAGTTGGAAGTGCGTGTCAACGAAATTGAAACCCCCACTCAGCATTATATCACAGAATTTGAGCACCTTAAAGAAGAGAACCTTTTACTACAGTCTCGTTTGGTGGATCAGGAAAATAGGGACCGTCGTTCCAACTTACAAATTAGAGGAATACCTGAGACTGTCCTTGATCTACAGGCCACAATGACTGCATTATTTCAGGAACTGCAGCCTGGTATCCCAGTAGAGAGATTGGAAATGGATAAAGTGCACAGAGCCTTAGCCCCACGCAAACCTAATGGTCCTCCTAGAGACATAATAGTTAAGTTTCACTATTATCGAACAAAGGAGCAGTTACTTGCAGCAGCTAGAGGGAAAAATAACCTTGTCTTTCAAGGCAGTGTATACCAGCTGTTTGCAAACCTCTCCCCACTGACAGTGGCTAAGAGATGTGCACTCAAACCACTACTGCAAGTACTTCAATGTCACCAGATCATATACCATTGGGGGTTCCATTTTCACTTCGCTTCACCCACCTTGAAACTGCAATTGACTCTAACTGACCTAGGGCTCATGGATCCAAAATCAGTCAGATGTAACCAAAAATCAGTCTCACAGACGCTCGGCCTCTCAATCTCCTCCACAGGAAGCTGCACCAGGCTCAGGTCCCTTTGCTTCTACACAGCAGAATCTTCATAAATGTGGACACTTTGATAATCCATCACCAACAAATGTGGATTCAATGGACTAACTTCAACCTACTGTTTAGTTTGATTCTTAATGTTGATATCTAGCAGACTATGCTAGATTATGATTTCTTTTGAAGGCATCACATTAGCTCTAGGCTTGAAGCTGCAGTTACACTCCAATTTTTTCATTTTTTTTTTAGAACCTCTTCCTGTTATCCATGGTAGATTGACCTACCACTTCCAATTACAGTATTTTACTGCCCATCCATTAATTGCTTTTGTTTTAATTGCCTTCTGTTACTGTCAGACTTACACATACCTGACTGATGAACCCGGTATAGCAGGGGAGGCCTCCCGTACATATCTGGTTCCCGGCCCCTGGTAGTGTAAACAGAAGGCACAGGAGTGCAGAGTGATAAGAGGGCCTGGCAGGTGACTTCCGGAGGTAAGGCCCAGGATCCTGATGCGTATGGTCTGGAAGTCCTAGAAAGTAAGTGTCTAGGCAGCTGGTGCAGAGCAGGAGCAAAGTGGGCTGGTCCGGTCACAGGCAGAGTTGGCAACAAACGGTAAGCGAGGTACAGAGGAGCAGGCAGGCTCAAAGTCCGGGTCACAGGCAGGGTTGGCAGAAGGTGGGCAATGTGGTACAAAGGAGTAGGCAGAGTCATAGTCAAGGAAAGCCACGGTCAGGTGCAGGCAGATAACAAGAGAAGTCCAAAGGTAGGCCGGGGTCACTTAGGCGATCAAACAGGCAAACAGGAAGCAAACAGGAAGCAAACAGGAAGTCAGGAACTGGGAGCTGCAGATCGGACAGCACCGAGCAAAAGATTCCAGCAGACTAAATAGGGCGGCTGGCATTAAGCGACAGCGGCGCGGACCGCTGCGAACCGGCGCACACTGGAGCGCCCAATAGCCAATCTATACGGAGAACTCCTCTGACAGTTACCATTGATGGCTACACTTTATTAGTGTTGTTACATTTACCAGGTGTTTATTTTTAACAGGTACTCGTCCTCTTAAATACCTAACTAGAATGACCCTGTAGAAATCATTATAATATTAATGCACTTATAGTTATAGCTATTTCAGGCTTATTGGTACTATATTTGTAAGTTCTCTGGTGTTGTTTCTCCCTTGGGAACTTCTTGCTGCCCCCCTATTACCCTTGGACTCCTGCTACCGTTATGCAGACTTCTGACGTACGGTGACTCCGGATCATTTCGGGGACTCTATGATACTCCCCTGAGACGTTCCTACACCCTACTCGTATATCACTATTTCTTGATATTTAGTACATCTTTCAGGGTTTTTCAATTATTTTATGTTCCCTCCTTCTTTTTATCTTTTTTCTTCTTCTCTTTTCTGTCTCCATTGGTGGTAGTTTTGGCTCTCGTCTTAGGTTTTGCTTATCTGGCTATGATGATTGTATTGATCTTATCATGGCCCCCATAAATATTTTATCATTGAATGTACAAGGCTTCAACATTCCACATAAATGAACCAAGGTAATGAGCTCTTTTGCAGCTAAAAAGGCACATATTATTTGTCTTCAGGAAACTCATTTTATTGATAAGGCCTCTCCTAAATTTCTTTCCGCCTCCTACCCTCAATTTTACACAGCTTCAGCCACATCTAAGAAACGCGGGACCCTTATCGGTTTCCATCGCTCTTTGCCATTTACTCTTACCTCACAACTGAGTGATCCTGAGGGTAGATATGTCTTACTCACAGTCTTTACTGCTGATACTGAAATCACGTTAGTATCTTATTATGCCCCAAATAGACACCCGGAAGCCTTTTTATAACACCCTTTTCGGGTGATAGAAATGCATAAATTTGGAACTGTTATAGTGTGTGGGGACTCTAATGCAACTGTTTTGCCTTTCTTAGATAAATCACCACCAGTCTCCAACTCAGGTACCGTAAACAAACTTTACAATATTTGTTCACTACACACAACTTAGTAGACACATGGCGGGAAATTAACTAGACAAGTAGAAATTTCACACTTTATTCTTATCCAGATAAACTATTTTCACATATAGAACATATTCTTACCTCATCAAGTATGCTCCCCGAGATTACCTCTTCTAAAATTATCCCCTACCCATGGACAGACCACTGTGCAGTTTTCACTACATTGGCCTCCCCAACCCCTAGGTCACATGATGTGACCTGGTGTATTACTGATTCTACACTATCTCATCCATCACATCATTTAGAAATTGAAACGTCCCTCACTGAATACCTCTTACACAATGATACAGAGGATATCTCTGCCCTTACTCTATGGGAAGCTCACAAAACTTTCTTTTGAGGCAGATTGATACAACAAGCAATAACTCTCAAAAGAGAACGTAAACTTCTGTTAGCAAAACTTGAGGCGAATTTTAATGCGTGTCAGTTTGCTTATCAATCTGCAATGAATGCCACCAATAATACTAAATTAAATAAAGCTCAACTTGAGCTCGACCTTTTTTGACTAATACAGCAAACTTTTACGCAACATACTTAATACCTTAAAGCCAACAAACCAGATACTCCTATGACGCGCAGCCTAAGAGCAATTCACCACCCACAGACATCTAGTAGACTTAAAACATCTAGAGATGCTTACACTAGCAACCCAATAAAACTACTGGAAATATTTTGTTCAAATCTGGCTAAATTATATTCCCTTCCCAAAACTTAGATAAGTTTAAAGCAGAGACTTTTTTCTCTGACAGTAAGCCCCCTACCCTGGAACTTAAACATCCTATATCCCTTTTGAACCTGGATATAAAACTATTAGCTAAAATTTTAGCAAATAGACTAAATTATATAATAGGGAAGCTAATACATTGCAACCAAACAGACTTTATGCCCATGCGTCAGGCAGGCGATAATGTTACATAGTTACATAGTTACATAGTAGGTGAGGTTGAAAAAAGACACAAGTCCATCAAGTCCAACCTATGTGTGTGATTATGTGTCAGTATTACACTACATATCCCTGTATATTGCGGTCATTCAGGTGATTATCTAATAGTTTCTTGAAGCTAACAATGCTCCCCGCTGAGACCACCGCCTGTGGAAGGGAATTCCACATCCTTGCCGCTCTTACAGTATAGAACCCTCTACGTAGTTTAAGGTTAAACCTCTTTTCTTCTAATTGTAATGAGTGGCCACGAGTCTTATTAAACTCTCTTCTGTGAAAAAGTGTTATCCCTATTGTGGGGTCACCAGTACAGTATTTGTAAATTGAAATCATATCCCCTCTCAAGCGTCTCTTCTCCAGAGAGAATAAGTTCAGTGCTCGCAACCTTTCCTCATAACTAAGATCCTCCAGACCCTTTATTAGCTTTGTTGCCCTTCTTTGTACTCGCTCCATTTCCAGTACGTCCCTCCTGAGGACTGGTGCCCAGAACTGGACAGCATACTCCAGGTGCGGGCGGACCAGAGTCTTGTAGAGCTGAAGAATTATCGTTTTATCTCTGCAGTTAATCCCCCTTTTAATGCATGCCAATATTCTGTTTGCTTTATTAGCAGCAGCTTGGCATTGCATGCCATTGCTGAGCCTATCATCCACTAGGACCCCCAGGTCCTTTTCCATCCTAGATTCCCCCAGAGGTTCTCCCCCCAGTGTATAGATTGCATTCATATTTTTGCCACCCAAATGCATTATTTTACATTTTTCTACATTGAACCTCATTTGCCATGTAGTCGCCCACCCCATTAATTTGTTCAGGTCTTTTTGCAAGATTTCCACATCCTGCAGAGAAGTTATTGCCCTGCTTAGCTTAGTATCGTCTGCAAATACAGAGATTGAACTGTTTATCCCATCCCCCAGGTCGTTTATGAACAAATTAAATAGGATTGGTCCCAGCACAGAACCTTGGGGAACCCCACTACCCACCCCTGACCATTCTGAGTACTCCCCATTTATCACCACCCTCTGAACACGCCCTTGTAGCCAGTTTTCAATCCATGTACTCACCCTATGGTCCATGCCAACGCACCTTATTTTGTACAGTAAACGTTTATGGGGAACTGTGTCAAATGCTTTTGCAAAATCCAGATACACCACGTCTACAGGCATTCCTTTATCTAGATGGCAACTCACCTCCTCATAGAAGGTTAATAGATTGGTTTGGCAAGAACGATTCTTCATGAATCCATGCTGATTACTGCTAATGATATCATTCTTATTACTAAAATCTTGTATATAGTCCCTTATCATCCCCTCCAAGAGTTTACATACTATTGATGTTAGGCTAACTGGTCTGTAATTCCCAGGGATGTTTTTTGGGCCCTTTTTAAATATTGGTGCTACATTGGCTTTTCTCCAATCAGCTGGTACCATTCCAGTCAATAGACTGTCTGTAAAAATTAGGAACAACGGTCTGGCAATCACCTGACTGAGTTCCCTAAGTACCCTCGGATGCAAGCCATTTAAGTTGGCTTAAGTTTCTCAAGTCTAATTTTAATTCCGTCCTCTGTTAACCATGTAGGTGCTTCCTGTGTTGTGTCATGAGGAGTTAAGCCATCCAGGATGTTTGTTCGCTCTTTTAAATTTATTACCCAATGGGATACATTGGCTAATGCCCTTATTTAATATGCTCTTAAAGCAAACCCATATCTCCTCCGTATTCTTTGTTCCTAATATTTTATCCCAATTTATGCCTTTTAGCAAGGTTTGTAGTTTAGGGAAGTTGGCTCTTTTGAAATTCAGTGTCTTTGTGTTCCCTTCATGTTTCCTATTTGTGTGATTTATACTGAAACTAATTGACCTGTGATCGCTGTTACCTAAATTGCCCCGTATTTCCACATCTGTTATCAGGTCTGTATTGTTGGTAATCAGTAGATCTAGTAAGGTTTTATTTCTAGTTGGTGCGTCTACCATCTGACCCATAAAATTGTCCTGCAAGACACTAAGGAACTGGCGAGCCTTAAATGAATGCGCGGTTCCCTCCGCCCAGTCTATGTCTGGATAATTAAAATCCCCCATTATGATAACACTTCCCATCCTTGCTGCTAATCCAATTTGTGATAGGAGATCCGTCTCCACTTCCTCCCTCAGGTTAGGGGGCCTATAGCATACTCCCAGTATTATTTTCCCCTTAGCTTCATCCCTTTGGAGCTCTACCCATAAAGATTCCACCTCCTCCCTAGCCCCCTCAGTGATGTCATCTCTCACATTCACTTGTACATTATTCTTGATATATAGGCATACCCCTCCCCCTTTTTTACCCTCTCTATCCTTGCGGTATAGGGTATACCCTTGAATGTTTGCCAGCCAATCATGAGAGCTGTTGAACCAGGTCTCTGAAATTCCCACAAAATCCAAATCTTCCTTGTACAACAGTATCTCTAGTTCACCCATCTTGTCCGCCAGGCTCCTGGCATTGGTGAACATGCCACATAGTTTAGACCGGTCGCATATTGTCCTTGTATTGGGTGTTTCAAGATTGCAACTAGGACTTGCTACTATACTCACCTTGTGTTTTTGTGCTTTGGTTAACCTACCACTAATGCCCCCAATACTACCCTCTGGAATATCTTCCGCGCTGGCTATCACTGTCTCTGGACCCTCCCCCCCATCGCCTAGTTTAAAAACCCCTCTAACTTTTTGGCCATCTTCATTCCCAGCAGATCTGCACCCTCCTCATTTAGGTGCAGTCCGTCCCTTCTATAGTACCGGTTACCGACTGAGAAGTGGGCCCAGTCCTCCAGGAGCCCAAACCCCTCCTTACTACACCAGCTCTTCAGCCACTTGTTTACTTCCCTAATCTCCCTCTGCCTCTCTGGTGTGGCTCGATGTACCGGTAGTATTCCTGAGAACACTACCTTGGAGGTCCTTTTCCTCAATTTAGCTCCTAAGTCCCTAAAATCGTTCTTTAGGACACTCCATCTGCCTCTGACTTTGTCATTGGTGCCAACGTGCACCATGACAGACGGGTCTTCCCCAGCCCCTCCCAGTAATCTGTCCACAAGATCCGTGATGTGCCGAACCCGAGCGCCCGGTAGACAACATACTGTTCGGCGCTTCAGGTCTTGGTTACAGATTGCCCTCTCTGTCCTTCTAAGAATTGAGTCCCCTACCACCAGAATTTGTCTTTCCTTTCCCTTTGCTGCCCCCCCACTCTCACTGGAGGAGTTCTTCCCCTGGCAGCTAGGAGAGTCCCTCATCTCCAGCAGTGCTGGTCCCTGACTGGTTTCACCAATGTCACTCAATGGAGCGTACTTATTGGGATGCTCCAGTCCTGGATCAGCCTCCCTGGCACTTCCCCCTCTACCCCTCCTGACTGTCACCCATCTACTCTTTGCTAGTGCCTGCACCTCTTTGTCTCCACCCGCCTCTGTGCTGGCCCCTGCTGGCACCTGCCGTGTACGTTCCTGGCTCACCTTTAGTATGGAGGGACTTCTCAGTGCTGACAGTTGCTTCCCCAGATTCAGAACCTGGGCTTCCAGGGAAACAATGTGCTTACATTTTGCACAGCAGTATTCGCCCTCGATCGGATGATCAAGGAACGCATACATGCGGCAAGATGTACAAAGAGTCGCCTCTCCACACCCGCCGGGCATCGTACCTATTAAATTTAGTGAGGATTTGGGTATTTTACCCTGTCCAAATTACCTAACAGCTAGCTTCCTGGCACTAATACTCAAGACAATACACAGGTACACGACAATACACAGGTACACAATACACAAGTACTAACGATCCACACACACTACTCAGACAACACTCAGATACTCACACTACACAGGTACTATGACCCCTGTTATAACCTCCTGTTTTAAACTCTTGTTTTTAACTCCCACTTAATCCAGCTCCACTTACACCAAGCTCCACAGCTTCAAACTGAGCACGCTCAGACTGAGTCCTACAACAAGTTAAATAGGCACCTGTGAGCAATTAACCACACCCCTTAATTGATAGACTGATGAAACCAAGAAAAAAAAAGAAAAAAAAAGCTATTTAAAAAGTGACAGCAAAAGGCAAATTAAAAACTAAAAGGAAAAGTCCCCAAAATGCAACCCAGCAAACACCAATAGACAGCAAACACCAACAGACAGCAAACACCAACAGACAGCAAACACCAAACAAACACCAAGACTTGTATACTCTAACTCTTGTTTTTAACTCCCACTTAATCCAGCTCCACTTACACCAAGCTCCACAGCTTCAAACTGAGCACGCTCAGACTGAATCCTACAACAAGTTAAATAGGCACATGTGAGCAATTAACCACACCCCTTAATTGATAGACTGATGAAACCAAGAAAAAAAAAAAGAAAAAAAAAAAGCTATTTAAAAAGTGACAGCAAAAGGCAAATTAAAAACTAAAAGGAAAAGTCCCCAAAATGCAACCCAGCAAACACCAACAGACAGCAAACACCAACAGACAGCAAACACCAAACAAACACCAAGACTTGTATACTCTAACTCTTGTTTTTAACTCCCACTTAATCCAGCTCCACTTACACCAAGCTCCACAGCTTCAAACTGAGCACGCTCAGACTGATGTTAGGAGAGCACGTTTAATGACGCATGCTGCCAAGGTTAGACGTATCCCTGCTTGTCTTCTATCATTAGCTATAAGGAAGGCATTCGATTCGGTCACCTGGCCATATATGCAATATATTCTCCAAAAATGTGGCTTTGGAAATAATTTTTTTTCCTGGGTCTCCTCTTTGTACAGTAACCTGAGAGCATATGTTAAGTATTTAGGTTATAAATCAGCTATGATAGATATTAGAAGAGGTACAAGACAGGACTGCCCTTTATCCCCTTTGCTTTTCGCCCTACTTATAGAACCTCTGGCGCATTTAATTAGGGATAATTCCAATATTAAAGGTGTGGAACTAGACAGCAGGAATGAGCCGAACACCCCCCTGTTCGGTTCGCACTAGAACATGCGAACAGGAAAAAAGTTCGCTCGAACACGCGAACACCGTTAAAGTCTATGGGACACGAACATGAATAATCAAAAGTGCTAATTTTAAAGGCTTATATGCAAGTTATTGTCATAAAAAGTGTTTGGGGACCTGGGTCCTGCCCCAGGGGACATGGATCAATGCAAAAAAAGTTTTAAAAACGGCCATTTTTTCAGGAGCAGTGATTTTAATAATGCTTAAAGTCAAACAATAAAAGTGTAATATCCCTTTAAATTTCGTACCTGGGGGGTGTCTATAGTATGCCTGTAAAGGGGCGCATGTTTCCCGTGTTTAGAACAGCCTGACAGCAAAATGACATTTCGAAGGAAAAAAAGCCATTTAAAACTACCCGCGGCTATTGCATTGCCGACAATACACATAGAAGTTCATTGATAAAAACGGCATGGGAATTCCCCACAGGGAAACCCCAAACCAAAATTTAAAAAAAAAAAATGAAGTGGGAGTCCCCCTAAATTCCATACCAGGCCCTTCAGGTCTGGTATGGATATTAAGGGGAACCCCGGCCAAAATTTAAAAAAAAAATGATGTGGGGTTCCCCCTAAATTCCATACCAGACCCTTTAGGTCTGGTATGGATTTTAAGGGGAACCCCGCGCCAAAAAAAAAAAAAAAAACGGCGTGGGGTTCCCCCAAAAATTCATACCAGACCCTTATCCGAGCACGCAACCTGGCAGGCCACAGGAAAAGAGGGGGGGGACGAGAGTGCGCCCCCCCCTCCTGAACCGTACCAGGCCACATGCCCTCAACATTGGGAGGGTGCTTTGGGGTAGCCCCCCAAAACACCTTGTCCCCATGTTGATGAGGACAAGAGCCTCATCCCCACAACCGTGGCCGGTGGTTGTGGGGGTCTGCGGGCGGGGGGCTTATCGGAATCTGGAAGCCCCCTTTAACAAGGGGACCCCCAGATCCCGGCCCCCCCCTGTGTGAAATGGTAAGGGGGTACTTACCCCTACCATTTCACTAAAAAAGTGTCAAAATAGATAAAGATGACAAGAGACAGTTTTTGACAATTCCTTTATTGAAATACTTCTTCTTTCTTCTATCTTCCTTCATCTTCTTCTTCTTCTGGTTCTTCTGGCTCTTCTGGTTCTTCCTCCGGCGTTCTCGTCCAGCATCTCTTCCGCGGCGTCTTCTATCTTCTTCTCCTCGGGCCGCTCCGCACCCATGGCATGGGGGGAGGCTCCCGCTCTTCTCTTCATCTTCTTCTTCATCCTCTTCTCTTCTTCATCTTCTTCATCTTCTTCATCTTCTCTTCTTAATTTTCTTCTCCGGGCCGCTCCGCATCCATGCATGGAGGGAGGCTCCCACTGTGTGACGGCGTCTCCTCGTCTGATGGTTCTTAAATAACGGGGGGCGGGGCCACCCGGTGACCCCGCCCCCCTCTGACGCACGGGACATGACGGGACTTCCCTGTGGCATTCCCCGTGACGTCACAGGGAAGTCCCGTCAAGTCACCATGCGTCAGAGGGGGGCGGGGTCACCGGGTGACCCCGCCCCCCGTTATTTAAGAACCGTCAGACGAGGAGACGCCGTCACACAGCGGGAGCCTCCCTCCATGCCAGCATGGGTGCGGAGCGGCCCGGAGAGGAAAATTAAGAAGAGAAGATGAAGATGAAGAAGATGAAGAAGATGAAGAAGAGAAGAGGATGAAGAAGAAGAAGAAGAGAAGAGCGGGAGCCTCCCCCCATGCCATGGGTGCGGAGCGGCCCAAGGAGAAGAAGATAGAAGGCGCCGCGGAGGAGATGCTGGACGAGAACGCCGGAGGAAGAACCAGAAGAGCCAGAAGAACCAGAAGAAGAAGAAGATGAAGGAAGATAGAAAAAGCATTTAAATAAAGGAATTGTCAAAAACTGTCTCTTGTCATTTTTAACTATTTTGACACTTTTTTAGTGAAATGGTAGGGGTAAGTACCCCCTTACCATTTCACACAGGGGGGGGCCGGGATCTGGGGGTCCCCTTGCTAAAGGGGGCTTCCAGATTCCGATAAGCCCCCCGCCCGCAGACCCCCACAACCACCGGCCACGGTTGTGGGGATGAGGCCCTTGTCCTCATCAACATGGGGACAAGGTGTTTTGGGGGGCTACCCCAAAGCACCCTCCCAATGTTGAGGGCATGTGGCCTGGTACGGTTCAGGAGGGGGGGGGCCGCACTCTCGTCCCCCACTCTTTTCCTGCGGCCTGCCAGGTTGCGTGCTCGGATAAGGGTCTGGTATGGATTTTTGGGGGAACCCCACGCTGTTTTTTTTTTTTTTTTGGCGCGGGGTTCCCCTTAAAATCCATACCAGACCTGTAGGGTCAATGAACTTCTATGTGTATTGTCGGCAATGCAATAGCCGCGGGTAGTTTTAAATGGCTTTTTTTCCTTCGAAATGTCATTTTGCTGTCAGGCTGTTCTAAACACGGGAAACATGCGCCCCTTTACAGGCATACTATAGACACCCCCCAGGTACGAAATTTAAAGGGATATTACACTTTTATTGTTTGACTTTAAGCATTATTAAAATCACTGCTCCTGAAAAAATGGCCGTTTTTAAAACTTTTTTTTGCATTGATCCATGTCCCCTGGGGCAGGACCCAGGTCCCCAAACACTTTTTATGACAATAACTTGCATATAAGCCTTTAAAATTAGCACTTTTGATTTCTCCCATAGACTTTTAAAGGGTGTTCCGCGGCATGGGAAGGATGACAGGCTGAGGCCGCCTCGACTTTTTTTCCCCACGCCAATGGCTTATCATTAAGGATGCATGTACTGTATTGTCACAATTTGAGGTGGCCACAAGGATGGTGAGCCGTGACAGTGCATGCATCAGTGAAGCATATAAGCCTTTAAAATTAGCACTTTTGATTATTCATGTTCGTGTCCCATAGACTTTAACGGTGTTCGCGTGTTCGAGCGAACTTTTTTCCTGTTCGCATGTTCTGGTGCGAACCAAACAGGGGGGTGTTCGGCTCATCCCTAATGGTGGGCATGTCACAAATCAGGCAGTATACAGGCACTTGGAATCCCTGCTGAATTTCAGCCAACCGAGCACTGGCTGTGTATGACCGCCTGAAATGGCTACAGACTCTTCTGGCCTGTTTTAGTACATCTTGCAACCCTGGGTACGTACTTAGGAAATGTGCACCACCAAATTGCCAGGCATGGCACATGTGTCAATTTTCCCTGTCTAGGGGCAGACAGTAGGTTTGAGCCATTATCGCACAACACAATTCCTGGCTTCAGCTGGCATGGTGTGAACCACCTCTAGGCCTGTCAATGCAGAGCTGCAAGAAACTCTGCTCTGGTGTGGTTCCTGTCTCCTAAACACACCAGCTGAAGCACCGCATGGCAATTTTTAACCTGACTCTGGGAATAGCCCTTTGAACACTTAGGGGATACCTGATGTTCATAGGACAATTCTGCAGAGGAGGGCATGGAGGTGACAGAGGAGGAGGAGGGGGTAAAGCTTACAGGTCTGGCATCATCACCACCAGCTTTATGGAGACGTGGGGGCACAACAAGCTGCAGCACCGAGTCCTGTCCTGCATTCTTTTGAGTTGCAAGTAGCGTTATCCAGTGTGCCGTAAACAAAATATATCGTCCCTGTCCATGTTTGCTGGACCACGTGTCAGCAGTAAGGTGGATTTTATGGCTGACTACCTTGCCCAACGATGCCAGAACATTCCCTTCCATGTGATGATAGAGAGATGGAACATGAAAAGTAGTAGCGACTGGGAACCTGCCATTGTGGTACAGCACATTGTGCAAATTCATGGAAGGGGACAGAATCCACTAGGCTGAAAGGCAAAAGTTGGAGAGTCAACAGCTTTGACAAGCTTGCATTTAGACACTGGGTGGCAGGGACTGTAATTTTTGTTTTCCGCTGCAGCAGATGGGGCAGAGAAATTTGCCGGCTACAGTCTACAGCTGGTGGTGTGCTGCTAGGACCTGGGACACCCTGTGCTATACCATCATCTCTGCCAGTGGAGGCTGCTGAGAGGTAATGACTCGGTATAGCAGGGGCTGACTGAAGTGGGTAAGGCGGAGGAGGAGGGAGAGATTTGTGCCCCTTTTGTGTGGCTTTTAGATGCTCTTGCCAACGGACTGAGTGATTGAACGTTAAATGCCTTGTTAAGCATGTGGTACCCAAATGGTTGGTGTTTTTGCCACGTTTGATGTGCCTGAGACTAGGGATGAGCCGAACACCCCCCGGTTCGGTTCGCACCAGAACCCGCGAACGGACCGCAAGTTCGCACGAACGTTAGAACCCCATTGACGTCTATGGGACTCAAACGTTCGAAATCAAAAGTGCTCATTTTAAAGGCTAATTTGCATGGTATTGTCCTAAAAAGGGTTTGGGGACCCGGGTCCTACCCCAGGGGACATGTATCAATGCAAAAAAAACTTTTAAAAACGGCCGTTTTTTCGGGAGCAGTGATTTTAATGATGCTTAAAGTAAAAAAAAAAAAGTGAAATATTCCTTTAAATATCGTACCTGGGGGGTGTCTATAGTATGCCTGTAAAGTGACGCGTGTTTCCCATGTTTAGAACAGTCCCTGCACCAAATGTCATTTTTAAAGGAAAAAATCTCATTTAAAACTGCTTGCGGGTTTAATGTCATGTCGGGTCATGGCAATATGGATGAAAATCAGTGAGACAAACGGCATGGGTACCCCCCAGTCCATTACCAGGCCCTTTGGGTCTTGTATGGATATTAAGGGGAACCCCGCACCCAAATTAAAATAAGGAAAGGTCCCTATATACTCTGAACAGCAGTATACAGGCGGTGCAAACAAGACAGGGACTGTAGGTTTGTTGTTAAGTAGAATCTGTTTGTAATTTTGAACATTTTTAATGTGTTTAGCTCCAGCCAAAAAATCTTTTCTAAGCTTTTTGGAAAACATAGGGAAGGGTTATCACCCCTGTGACATTTGTTTTGCGTCTTTCCTCCTCTTCAGAAGATTTCACCTCACTTTTTTGTCCCAATGAAAAATGTTTTTTGAAAATTTGGGTTTTTTTGTGGAACAAGGATTGGAAAGCATCAGTGGAAAGGAAAAATTGTTTTCCCATATTAACTCTTACAGGAGAGAATTTCCCTTCCTTAGGGGTAGATTTCATCTCACTTCCTGTTGTCTCCTTCCGTTTGCAAGTAGGAGTCGTTTGTAAGTTAGATGTTTGAAAGTAGGGTCCTGCCCTATATACTCAGCAGAAATTTGGGCCTTAGGTGTTGCTGTGGCCAAAACACTGTAAGCCCTCACAGGGCCCTGCTGTGAAATATTAGATCAAGAATTGTAATTACATGCCCCTGTTGAACAGGAGCTGAAAAATTAGGCCTTAGGCACTGGTGCTGGTGCCACAACACTGCAACCCCTCACAGACACTCTAGTTGAAACGCAGGAACAAGCCCTGCTGCAAAGTATTGCATCAAAAATTGTAATTACACGCCCCTGTTAGACAGGGGCTGAAAAATTGGGTCTTAGGCACTGGTGCTGGTGCCACAACACTGCAACCCCTCACAGACACTCTAGTTGAAACGCAGGAACAAGCCCTGCTGCAAAGTATTGCATCAAAAATTGTAATTACACGCCCCTGTTAGACAGGGGCAGAAAAATTGGGTCTTAGGCACTGGTGCTGGTGCCACAACACTGCAACCCCTCACAGACACTCTAGTTGGAATGCAGGAACAAGCCCTGCTGCAAAGTATTGCATCAAAAATTGTAATTACACGCCCCTGTTAGACAGGGGCAGAAAAATTGGGTCTTAGGCACTGGTGCTGGTGCCACAACACTGCAACCCCTCACAGACACTCTAGTTGGAATGCAGGAACGAGCCCTGCTGCAAAGTATTACATCAAAAATTGTAATTACACGCCCCTGTTAAACAGGGGCTGAAAAATTGTGCCTTAGGCACTGGTGGTGGCGCCCAGAACCAAAAATGTTCTTACAAGCTATCAGCGTGATGATTGAGGAGGAAGAGGATAATTACTCAGGGATAGTCACTCAGCATCAGCATAGGCAGTCTTTGAAGGGATCTGAGATTTCAAAAAAAATTATTCGGTTACATCTGCATCAGGTGCTTGGTAGCTGGTGGTGATCCAAGACTGATTCATTTTTATGAAGGTCAGCCGATCGACCGAGTCGGTGGACAGACGCACCCTGTGATCGGTTACCACGCCTCCAGCAGCACTGAATGTGCGTTCCGAAAGAACGCTGGATGCAGGACAGGCCAGTAGCTCAATTGCATACTGTGCAAGCTCTGGCCAGTGATCCATCCTCAAGACCCAGTAACCCAGAGGATTTTCGGTGGGAAAGGTGTCCAAGTCTGATCTTGCCCCTAGGTATTCCTGCACCATGTAAAACAGACGCTGGCGATGGTTGCTGGAACCGATCATACCTTGGGGCTGCGGACCAAAAAATTGTCTGAACGCATCGGTCAGACGGCCACCTTCTCCACCGCTCCTTCTTTGACTGACCGAAGCCTCAGCAACACGTTGTCCAGAAACAGGAGTTTGTAACCTCCCAGTCTCTGGGAACGCGTTGCACAGACCTTTCTGCAAGGCCTCCCGAAGATGTTTCATCCTCTGCTCCCTCTGCGATGGCAAGATAAGGTCCGCAACCTTACCCTTGTAACGTGGATCAAGGAGGGTTGCCAGCCAGTATTGGTCCTTCTCCTTGATACCACGAATACGAGGATCCTTACGCAGGCTTTGCAGGATCAGGGAGGCCATGCAGCGTAGGTTTGCTGAGGCATTCGGTCCGGAGTCCTCTGGGTCACTAAGGACAACAACGTCCGCAGCCACCTCCTCCCAGCCACGTACAAGTCCATGTGTTCCTTGGGACTGATCCCTTAAAGACTGCTGATGCTGAGTGCCAGGCTCCACCTCCATACTGACACAATCTTCCTCCTCCTCCTCCTCCTCCTCCTCGTCCTCTTCCTGTGTGATCGGCGGGCACGCAGGAACACTGTCTGGATAAAGGGGGCCTTGAGAGCTAAGGAAGTCCTCCTCTTCCTGCCTCTGTTCTGCCTCAAGTGCCCTGTCCATTATCCCACGCAGCGTGTGCTCCAACAGGTGGACAAGGGGGACAGTGTCACTGATGCATGCACTGTCAGTGCTCACCATCCTCGTGGCCTCCTCGAATGGTGACAGGACAGTGCATGCATCCCTGATCATGGCCCACTGGCGTGGGGAAAAAAAACCAAGGTCCCCTGACCCTGTCCTGGTGCCATAGTCGCACAGGTACTCATTGATGGCCCTCTGCTGCGTGTGCAGCCGCTGCAGCATGGCCAACGTCGAGTTCCACCTGGTGGGCATGTCACAGATTAGGCGGTTCTTGGGCAGGTTAAACTCCTTTTGGAGGTCCGTCAGCCGAGCACTGGCATTATATGACCGGCGGAAATGCACACAGACTTTCCTGGCCTGCCTCAGGACATCCTGTAAGCCCGGGTACCTGCCCAAGAACCGCTGCACCACCAAGTTAAGGACGTGAGCCAAACAGGGCACATGGGTCAGTTGTCCCTGTCGGAGGGCAGAGAGGAGGTTGGTGCCATTGTCGCAAACCACCATTCCTGCCTTAAGTTGGCGTGGCGTCAACCACCTCTGAACCTGCCCCTGCAGAGCTGACAGAACCTCTGCCCCAGTGTGGCTCCTGTCCCCCAAGCACACCAGCTCAAGCACCGCATGGCATCTTTTGGCCTGCGTACTTGCGTAGCCCCTTGAACGCCTACGGAGCACCGCTGGTTCCGAGGAAGAGGCCATGGAGGAAGAAGAAGAGGAGGGGGTGGAGGAGAGAGGTGTGTCACAATCAGCATTTTGGAGGCGTGGTGGCGGAACAACCTCCAACACTACTGCACCTTGTCCTGCATCCTTCCCAGCTGCCAGCAGAGTCACCCAATGCGCCGTGAAACTTAAGTAACGTCCCTGTCCATGCCTGCTGGACCATGAGTCAGCGGTAATATGCACCTTACCGCTGACCGCCCTGTCCAGCGAGGCATGGACATTGCCTTCCACATGCCGGTAGAGAGCCGGAATCGCCTTCCGTGAGAAAAAGTGGCGTTTGGGTACCTGCCACTGAGGAACCGCACATTCCACAAACTCACGGAAGGGGGCAGAGTCTACCAACTGAAAAGGCAGCAGTTGAAGTGCTAGCAATTTTGCCAAGCTAGCATTCAACCGCTGGGCATGTGGATGGCTGGGAGCAAACTTCTTTCGGCGGTGCAGCAGCTGGGGCAGGGAAATTTGCCTGGTACAATCTGACGTCGGTGTACCAAAAGCAGATTGCCCATAAGTACTTGGCTGTGACACACCTAATTCTACACCTTCATTCCTCTCACTGCAGGTCGCAGAGAGGACTGAAGGTCTAGTGGGGTTGGAAATCTCAGCTGATGAGGAGCAAGGAGAGATCGTCTTTGTTCTTTGGTGTGGGTCTTTTAGATACGCTTGCCAACGAACTGCATGGCAGGTCAACATATGTCTGGTCAAGCATGTGGTACCCAAGCGGGAGATGTTTTGGCCACGCGAGATACGCTTGAGACATATATTGCAAATAGCAGCGGTGCGATCTGATGCACTCGTCTCAAAAAAGGCCCACACCAAAGAACTTTTTGAATAACGCGCAGAGACTGCAGCGCCCTGCACATGTGGAGCTTTGGGGTGTGATGCAGTCAATGTGCTGCCCTTAGGCTGGCCCCTGGAGGGCATCCTGCCTAGTTGGTGATGTGCCACCTCCTCCTCCTCCTCCTCCTCCTCCTCCTCCTCCTCCTCCTCTCTCCTATCAGGCACCCACGTTGAGTCAGTGACCTCATCATCCCCTCCCTCCTCATCACTGGAGCAAACCTGGCAGTATGCTGCAGCAGGGGGAGCATGACTGCCAGATTGCTGTCCTTCTTGGGCACCCCCTCTGTCCGTGCTCATGTTACTGCCTTCATTGAGCTCAGTATCATCATCAGAGCCTTCCAAACGCTGGGCATCCTCCTGGAGCATGTACCCAACACTGTGGTCAAACAGTTCGAGGGAATCCTCAGGAGGACATGGTGGGGCTAGGGAAGGAGTCACTGATGACATTGAGCTGAGGGAAGAGGCCGCTGCTTTGCCAGACAAAGCACCCTGGGCATGGGTGAGAGAGGATGAGGAGGATGAGGACGGCTTGGTCATCCACTCGACCAAGTCTTCCGCATGTTGCGGCTCAACACGGCCAGCTGCCGAAAAAAAGGCCAAGCGTGTCCCATGGCCACGTGCTGATGAGGATGCACCGTCTCCACGACCAGCACTAGACACAGAGCCTGCTTGCCCTCTCTTATTGGCTTGTGACTGTCTGCCTCTCCTTCTTGGCCTTCCAGACATACTAATGGCCTGTAGCTGCACTAAGCTGGGATAGAACACCTGTAATTTTCTTCAGGTAGCTTTATATACTGTAACCAGACAAGCCTGCCTGTCAGTAGGAAGATAACAGGAACGGATCTAGCTGAACACTGTGAGCAGGACGTACTGCACTAAATGTATATAGCAGGAACGGATCTAGCTGAACACTGTGAGCAGCACGCACTGCACTGAATGTAAATAGCAGGAACGGATCTAGCTGAACACTGTGAGCAGGACGCACTGTACTGAATGTAAATAGCAGGAACGGATCTAGCTGAACACTGTGAGCAGGACACACTGCACTGAATGTAAATAACAGGAACGGATCTAGCTGAACACTGTGAGCAGGACACACTGTACTAAATGTAAATAGTCTAGCTGCCTGACCGTGGTACTAATAGGATCAAAAAGAACACCTGTAATTTTCTTTAGGTAGCTTTATATACTGTAACCAGACAAGCCTGCCTGTCAGTAGAAAGATAACAGGAACGGATCTAGCTGAACACTGTGAGCAGGACGCACTGCACTGAATGTAAATAGCAGGAACGGATCTAGCTGAACACTGTGAGCAGCACGCACTGCACTGAATGTAAATAGCAGGAACGGATCTAGCTGAACACTGTGAGCAGGACGCACTGCACTGAATGTAAATAGCAGGAACGGATCTAGCTGAACACTGTGAGCAGGACGCACTGCACTGAATGTAAATAGCAGGAACGGATCTAGCTGAACACTGTGAGCAGCACGCACTGCACTGAATGTAAATAGCAGGAACGGATCTAGCTGAACACTGTGAGCAGCACGCACTGCACTGAATGTAAATAGCAGGAACGGATCTAGCTGAACACTGTGAGCAGGAAGCACTGTACTGAATGTAAATAGCAGGAACGGATCTAGCTGAACACTGTGAGCAGGACACACTGCACTGAATGTAAATAGTCTAGATAGAAGATAACAGGAACGGATCTAGCTAAACTGAATACAGTGTATATATATATATGCAACACCTGGGATGCATATATATACACAATACACTGTAAGTGCAGCTAACTGACTGACTGTTCTGCCTAATCTATCTAACTCAAATCAAACACTGTCTCTCTGTCTATCTCTTTCAACGCCGGAACACACACTACACAGGGCCGCCGTGCAGGCGGCCTTATATAGTGTGGGGCGTGTACTAAATCCCCTGAGCCATAATTGGCCAAAGCCTCCTTGGCTTTGGCCAATTACGGCTCTCTGTTCAGGCGGCGCTGTGATTGGCCAAGCATGCGGGTCATAGTGCATGCTTGGCCAATCATCAGCCAGCAATGCACTGCGATGCCGCAGTGAATTATGGGCCGTGACGCGCCACACGAATTTGGCGCGAACGGCCCATATCGTTCGCAATTCGACGGACGGTCGAACAGCCGATGTTCGAGTCGAACATGGGTTCGACTCGAACACGAAGCTCATCCCTACCTGAGACACAATTTGCAGATAGCAGCAATGCGATCTGCTGCTGATGTTCTGAAAAAGGCCCAGACAGCTGAGCTTTGGGGATAACAGCTGCAGAATGTGATGGAACAGGGTGGCTGCTCTCTACTCTTTCTTGATGTCGGCCTCCTTGGGATTGTGCTGCCTCACCTTGAGTTTCCTCCTCTGCTCTATCTGGCACCAAAGTCCCATCAGTGACCTCATTATCATCATCATCTCCATCTCCTCCATCTTCATCATTACCACTGGAGACAACTTGGCAATATGCTGCGGCTTGGGGAATATGAATGCCAATTTGTCTACCAGTGTTCCTCCCTCTCTCTAGGCTCATGTTCCTGTCATCCTCAACCTCAGAACCAACATCTGAATCCAGTAATGGCTGGGCATCATCAAGGAGTAAGTGGCTGACACTGTGGTCAAATAACTCAGTTGACTCAATGGCTGATGTTGGGGCTATGGCAGGAATAGATGTGGACAAGGAGGCAGGTTTATTCACTCTGGCAACTGCAGGGGACTGAACACTTGTCTCTTCTTGCATGACAGAGGATGAGGAGGACGAGGAAGGTTTAGTAAGCCAGTCCACCACCTCCTTTGCATGCTGTGGCTGGATAGCACGAGCAAACTCACTAAACAGAGGATATGATGCCCTGCCTGAGGACTGACCACCGCGTTCACATTTGCCTGTGGACACATTTGTTGCTGGCCCCCTTACAGTGCCAAGGGAATGTCTGCCTCTCCTTGTTGTCCTCCCAGACATTATTGGGAGGGAGGAGGCAGTGCTTATAAGCAAATGTAAAGAAGAAGTTGAAATCTGTACATAGATGCACTTTAATCAATGTAAAGAGGTGTTTGGTGCACTTTAATTTGAGTACTCACACTACACAGACACAATCCAAGAATATGCTATAATATACTGCAATATAATGCGCCAAATGTACAGTGACGCACAAAACTATATGGCATTTAACTGGCAGTAATGCACACAAAAGTAAATGGTGTTAAACTGGCAGTAACGCACAAAACTATATGACGTTAAACTGGCAGTAAAGCACACAGAACTATATGGCGTTAAACTGGTAGTAGCGCACACAGAACTATATGGCGTTAAACTGGCAGTAGCGTACACAGAAGTAAATGGCATTAAACTGGCAGTAGCGCACAAAACTATATGGCGTTAAACTAACAGTAACGCAGTGGGGCGGGAATGAGTCATGATTGGATAAAGTCATGATGACAGTGTCCAATCATGACTCTGACAGTGCTCTGTGCCCTGATTGGCTGAAGCTTTCACTGCTTCAGCCAATCAGAGCTTGCAATGCACTGTTCAGTGCCGTTATGCATTGTGGATGGTTCGGGGGGGCGAACAAACGGCCGTTTGTTTGCTGTTCGTCATACATCTGAACAACGAAAGTTTGGCCCGAACATATGCTCCGGCCAAACCGTTCACCCATCCATGGTGGCCACAGGAGGAGCAGAATCTCAGCAACACTGATCCACTGCTCCCTGGTGAATTTCTTGCTTACTGCATCTGAACATAGCATTTGAGCCTTTTACATGATTTTACATGACACTACCTTTCACCAGGTACATCCAGTGCTCTTTGGATTTTACTGCAGCAACACCTCCTCATAGAGGAACTCTTGTTCATTATGTGCTTTACGAATTTTTATAATTATATATGGTTTATGGTTTGATATGGTTTTTGGGCCAGTTTTGCTATCTTAGACTCAGCGCTATCACAACTACCTTTTATTCAAAGGAGGGCTGGGAGCAAACCTTCACCACGCTTAACAGGTAAGGTATTAAGAAGGCTTTATACTTCAAGATGAGTCTTTCTGTCAGGTGGATAACATAAGCCACTGGGTTTTGGTCCATGTCCATGGCTCTATTTTTGGACAATACCAAAAAGTATAACACATAAGGTACTTTATACTATATCATTATTTTCCCAGGTCTTGAAACCTGTTATCTTATGGATTTGTGTGCAAAATATAGTATATTTCCCCTTTGTTGTAGAGCAAGGAAGATCCCTATTTCTTTTTTCATTTTGTAGGAAAGGACAGGAGTATTCTGCATCCCCTGAGATCAATATATTGTAAATGTAAGAGAGCGTATGGTGGATGCATTTCCCAGAACAGCACGACGTCTCAGACGCAGTTAGTGAGCAAATATTACTACATGGTTAAAAATGGATAAAGGGAAACATACTCAAAAAGTTTAGAAGGTGATCAAACATGGAATAATGGCCTGCCTGAGAGGGTACTGTACCATGATACAAGAAATCTACAAGATTAAATTTGCTGAGCATCAGAAATTGCAGAAGATTCTTATTGGTAAAGCCCTGAGTAAAGTCATGAATCCCAATTGCTGGAACCAAGTGCGAGAGAAAGGGGGAGATATTGACTGAACAAAATGTTTTCCTGGCATTCAGGATAGTGCTATTCAGGTGTTTAAGAACCTTAGAGGGTAGTGACATAGAGAGCCATGGTAAACCCAGGGCAATAAAGGGAGAGCCCTCAAGATCCTTTGAAACCTATTGTTTAGAAGTGTCATTACAGCACTAATCTTCAATTCTGTTAAGAATAGCAACTTTGTAATATATGATGTTTTAAATCCTGTATTTCTTTACAGAGTGCACTCATGATGGTGGAGGCCATATCATTGATGACCTGCTTAGTAGGGGGGTGGTATAGCAGGTCCCTTAGATTACCCTCCAGTTGGACCTTCTAGTTGGGATGTACAGGGAGGTTGAGCCTATAGGTCAATCTGCTCACGGAGAAATCAGTGTCTGGATCGGGAATTCAGGGGAACCAGATCTCTGATGGAGCACTTTGGGTGCTGTCATATGGGATTTGCCTTGCTTTTTGTTGGAGGCTGAGCTCGCTAGTGTAGAGCATGGTGGTACCATATTGGCAAATGGAGAGGTTTGTCCATTAAGAGGGATGGCAGAGGAAAAAGTACAGAAGGTCCTATTCATTCTTATACAACACTGTATGTACTGGAAGAATTCCATTCTGTAAGTAAATGCAGTCCGTAAAGTTTATTGTAGCATCATACTGATCCATACTAGTACACAGAGCTGCTACAGGAAGTGGCCTCACTCCACCATTACCAAGCCATGCCCCCCCACCTATATTTTCATTTGAATGCACCATTTGATGGAGTAGTCGAATTAAATATCTTACACAAAGCCTCTGCTGCAGACTATCACCTAAACACCAAGTTACAGTTTCAGTCCTAACACTAGGGGAGATGAGACTGAGAAATGCAGGTCCCTGAGAACTTCAAAGGAGACTCTTATGAAGATCAGCTGATGCGAGGAATGTCTCAGTCGACACTGCAACACTCCATTGCAGTTGAAATGAGTGCCTGATCTGATCAAATGTTATAATTTGCAGATAGGAAGTCTTCAATAAAGGTTTCAGAGCAAGCAAACAAGTTGTCTTCAGGGGATACCGCTGCTCATCCAGGCTCCTGTCTGCCTCTCAATCATCCAAACAAAGGTTACCCAGTCTCTGTTCTAGTATACTGTATGTCTTTATTTTTTCTCTGGCTTACATACAAAGCATAGCATAGACCTACAGCACATCTGCTGTGCCTTGTATGTACGCAAGAAAAGAAATAAATACATAGAAGAACAGGGACTGGGTACCATTGTTTCCTTTTCTTTGGTTCTTTGTCAAGCCTCCTGGATTGAACTTTCAGGCTCGGGAGAAAAAAGCTGGTCCATGACTGCAAAAGGGTGGTGTTGAGTTGACCCCCATGCTCAGAAAACGTGGGTGTGGGAAAATTGTGTTAACAGTGGGTTGGGCTTAAAACCGGAGCCTACTCACTGTGTACATGATAAAATATGCCACAGTCTTTGTACCCAAAAAATATGCTTCAATTACCATGCCAAAAGCAAAAGTCTAAAGGAAACGTATGAATCTCACGCAGTCTCCCTTTGAAGAAGAAGGTCATTAGCATAATCAGTGACTACTTAGCAACCACAAACTGTTGTACAATATAAAGAGTGCAGTGGTCAAGAGTATGTCATATACAGCCCAGTGCGGCCTGAGCATAAGTTCGGACCAAATTTTCCCTGTTCGAACATTCGACGAACAGCCAAACAAACAGGTTGTCCAACCGTTTGTTCGCCCCCCCAAACCAACCACAATGCATTGCGGAGCTGAACAGTGCATTGCAAGCCCAGATTGGCTGAAGCAGTGAAAGCTTCAGCCAATCAGGGCACACAGCACTGTCAGAGTCATGATTGGACACTGTCATCATGACTTTATCCAATCATGGCTCATTCACGCCCCACAGTATAAAAGTATTCTTTCAATGGCAGTCATTTTTAGTGTCATTTTGGTGTGGAGAGAGATAGAACAGGGCTCTGTTCAGTGCTATTAATTAATTAGTGTACTATACTGAGCTATTTTGCTTCAAATGTCAGTGTAGAATATTCATCTAGTGTCAGTCTAGGGATAGTGTTAGTGTAGTGAGGAGGACCATCATTCAGCTTTGCATAGTGTGCAGCTAGAGTGGGGACAGCTCAGATAGTTTTACTGTAGTGTAGTTAGACCGTGTCATTCATACATACATTAGTGTAGAGTAGGGACAGCTCAGATAGTTTCAGTGTAGTGTAGTGAAACCATGTCAGTAATCTTTACATTAGTGTATAGCTAGAGTAGGGACAGTTCAGATAGCGTCAGTGTAGTGACGGTTGAACACCATCTATTTGACTGCGTTACTGCCAGTTTAACGCCATTTACTTTTGTGTGCGTTACTGCCAGTTTAACGCCATATCGTTTTGTGTGTGTTACTGCCAGTTTAACGCCATATAGTTTTGTGTTCATTACTGCCAGTTTAGTGCCATATAGTTCTGTGTGTGTTACTGCCAGTTTAACACCATATAGTTCTGTGTGCGTTACTGCCAGTTTAACGCCATATAGTTTTGTACATTACTGCCAGTTTAACACCATATAGTTCTGTATGCGTTACTGCCAGATTAATGCCATATAGTTCTATGTGAGTTACTGCCAGTTTAACGCCATATAGTTTTGTGTGCGTTACTGCCAGTTTAACACCATATAGTTCTGTGTGCGTTACTGCCAGTTTAACGCCATATAGTTTTGTGCGTTATTGCCAGTTTTTTAACGGCATATAATTTTGTGTATTTATGCCAGTTTAACACCATATAGTTTTGTGTGCGCTACTGCCAGTTTAAGGCCATATAGTTCTGTGCGTTACTGTACATTTGGCGCATTATATTACAGTATATTATAGTATATCCGTGGAGTGTGTCTGTGTAGTGTAAGTACTCAAATTAAAGTGCACCAAACACCTCTTTACATTGATTAAAGTGCATCTACGTGCAGATTTCAACTTCTTCTTTACATTTGCTTATAAGCACTGCCCCCTCCCTCCCAATAATGTCTGGGAGGACAACAAGGAGAGGCAGATGTTCCCTTGGCACTGTAAGGGGGCCAGCAACAAATGTGTCCACAGGCAAAGGTAGACGTGGTGGTCAGTACTCAGGCAGGGCATCATTTCCTCTGTTTAGTGAGTTTGCCCGTGCTATCCAGCCACAGCATGCAGAGGAGGTGGTGGACTGGCTTACTAAACCTTCTTTATCCTCCTCATCCTTTGTCATGCAAGCAGAGACAAGTGTGCAGTCCCCTGCAGTTGCCAGAGTGGATAAACCTGCCTCCTTGTCCACATCTATTCCTGCCATAGCCCCAACATCAGCCATTGAGGACTCAGCTGAGTTATTTGACTACAGAGTCAGCCACTTGTTCCTTGATGATGCCCAGCCATTACTGGATTCAGATGTTGGTTCTGAGGTTGAGGATGACAGGAACATGAGCCTAGAGAGAGGGAGGAGCACTGGTAGACAAATTGGCATTCATGTTCCCCAAGCCGCAGCATATTGCCAAGTTGTCTCCAGTGGTAATGATGAAGATGGAGGAGATGCAGGAGATAATGATGATGATGAGGTCACTGATGGGACTTGGGTGCCAGACAGAGCAGAGGAGGAAACTGAAGGGGAGGCGGCACAACCCCAAGGAGGCCGACATCAAGAAAGAGTAGAGAGCAGCCACCCTATTCCATCACATTCTCTAGCTTTTATCTCCTGGCCCACTCACCAAAGCTCAGCTGTCTGGGCCTTTTTCAGCACATCTGCAGCAGATCACACTGTTGCTATCTGCACACTGTGTCTCAGGCACATCAAACGTAGCAAAAATACCAACCATATGCATATCATTGCAATTTTTTTTGCATTCACCAAGAGCACCTCTATAGGGTTACGGTGGGAAGGCGCCCCCAATACCCAGAGACCAATTTTTATGCACCCGATACCTCTATACAATGTCGAAGTGACACCAGAATGTATCCAATAAATCTCTAATCTTGTTCCCAGTGCACTACATTGTGGCTTCATCATACACACTGGCTCACCAGCTGTTGCTGAGCAAAATCAATAAATGTCATTTTTTGGGGGCTTTATAAATGCAATTATTGCTGCAGCAGATTCTAGAATGGTACAGATCTGCTACTTTACAGGTAGACTAAGAGGACCCCCCAGGCACTATATTGGAAGGAATTTTCCATTTTTAGGATTTCACTTTAAAAATCCAAAAATCACTGCTCATTTAAAAATGACGTTTTTCACAAACTTTTTTTTATTGATACAATTTTATTTTTTTTAATTATTTTTTTTTTTTTCTATGGTTGAACTGGATGAACTTGTGTCTTTTTTCAACCTGACTAACTATGTAACTATGTAACATGTCCCCCAGGGCAGGACCCAGACCCCTATAACCATTGTATGCCCAATTACATGCATATAAGCCTTCAAAATGGGAACTTTTGATTTTTTGCGGTGTTCAGAAGTTCTGGTGCGAACTGAACAGGGGTCCATTTGGCCCATCCCTATTCCTAATGCACAAAGTGCGAAAATCATAAGTGCATTATTCACAGAGCACTGGGGTCAGTAGTGCACAATATATTGAACACAGGGGCTGTGGTTGGTAAGGCATGAGTGCACGGGACAGGGGAGTATAATGCACAAGTCAGTAGAGAGATACAGCAAACAATTACCTCCATTTTAAAGCCAACATCCCTTATTGCAGATTTCAAAGTGTCTCACAGTGGGTAAAATGTTTATAGGGGCTGTTGTGCAAAGGGATAGGTATATTTCTTACCTGTACATTACATATATTCTATACCCAACACATTTCTAATAACTATTTTAATGAAGTTATTCTTCAAGGTAGGCTTAGACAAAGTGTTAGCTCCTTGTCTATTTTCAGTTTTTGTTTATTAACAGATCCTTTAGGTTTTTATGTATCTGTGAGATTCTCGCTCATAATACAGTAATTAGGGGATATTTTGTGGGTGCAAAGACTGCATTCTTTTTAACCAAGACTGAAATTCAGTGTTTTGCATAACATGTAACATAACATAGCATAACATACACTGCCTTGGGGATGTATGGACACAGAAGAAATTAGGCTGAAAGTGATGAAATGCACCTGCATTTTTTAACCACTTGCCGACCGCCTACCGCATATATACTGCGGCAGAGTGGCACGGACAGGCAAAATCACGTACCCGTACGTGATCTGCCTCCCGCGGGTGGGGGGTCCGATCGGACCCCCCCCCCCGGTGCCATAGACGGTCGGCTCTCGTTCGCGGGCGATGGGAGGTGAGGAGGAGGCCATCCATTGATGGCCACCCCCTCCCGATCGCTCCCGGCGAATGAAAATGCTTCCTTTCCCTCTGTAATGTAAACAGAGGGAAAGGAAGTGATGTCATCTCTCCTCGAGCCGGTCTTTTCGTCCGGCGCAGAGGAGAGAAGACATCCAAGTAAGTGCACCAACACTACACTAACAGTAGAACACGCAGGCACACTTTTCACCCCCCTGTCACCCCCCGATCACCCCCTGATCACCCCCCTGTACCCCCTGTCACTCTGACACCAATAGCAGTGTTTTTTTTTTTTTTGCATTGGTGTCAGTTTGTCAGTTATAAGTGTTAGGGCAGTTAGGTTAGCCCCCTTTAGGTCTAGGGTACCCCCCCTTAGGTCCAGGGTACCCCCTAACCCCCCCTAATAAAAGTTAACCCCTTGATTACCCCCCGTCACCAGTGTTGCTAAGCGATCGTTTTTCTGATCGCTGTATTAGTGACACAGGTGACGCTAGTTAGGGAGGTGAGTATATAGGTTTGCTGTCAGTGTTTTATAGCGACAGGGACCCCCATATACTACCTGCTAAAGGTTTTAACCCCCTGATTGCCCCCTAGTTAACCCTTTCACCAGCGATCACCGTATAAGAGTTACGGGTGACGCTGGTTAGATAGTTTGTTTTTTGTAGTTTATTATAGTTTATTACAGTTTATTATAGTTTATTATAGTTTTAGGGCACCCGCCGTTTATTACCTTATAAAGGTTTAACCCCCTAATTGCCCGGCGGTGATAGAAGTTAAGTTTTTAGGATCTGATAAGGTCTGCGTCGCCCCAGGCAGCGTCAGGTTAGCGCTAGTACCGCTAAAACCCACGCACGCAGCATACACCTCCCTTAGTGCTATAGTATCTGAACGGATCGATATCTGATCCGATCAGATCTATACTCCCCAGCAGTTTAGGGTTCCCTGAAACACAGTGTTAGCGGGATCAGCCCAGATACCTGCTAGCACCTGCGTTTTGCCCCTGCGCCCAGCCCAGCCCAGCCCACCCAAGTGCAGTATCGATCGATAACTGACACTTACAAAACACTAAGCACACAACTGCAGCGGTCGCAGAGTCAGGCCTGATCCCTGCGATCGCTAACAGTTTTTTGGTAGCGCTTTGAATCAGTCGCTAACAGTCAGGAGCTTTTTTGCCTGTGAGTCTCACTAGTGTACCCCTAAATTTAGAGGCCAAAATGGCAAATCCAAGGTACACTAGTGAAGAGGCCTACAGGATTCTGAGTATGACAGATAGTGAAGAGGAAGTCACTCATCTGTCAAGTTCAGGCTCAGAATACGAACCTGTAGAGGACAGCGGCTCCATGACAGATAGCTCTGACGACGGAGTTGTGGTCCCTGCTAGGGTCAGGCGTACCAGACCCCGAACTTATGCTGTCCTTGAAGTGCATGAACCGCAGGGCTCTCGTAGGGAGCAGAGAGGTACTAGTGCCGCTACTCCTTCTGGTGAACTGGCAAGCACCAGCGGCCTAGTACACCCTGGTCATACATCCAGCACTGCAGTATCACGTGGTGACGTGGCGAGTCCCATAAGTGCAGTTCAAGCTGGCGAGGTGGCAAGCACAAGTAGTGTCCCGCTGCCACCAAGAAGAAGACGAACACAGGCCCGTCGTGCCCATAGTGCCCTTCCTGCTGCATTGGCCAATCCGAATTGGGAACCTTCCACTTCTGCAGCACCCGTACTTCCCCCTTTCACTGGCCAACCCGGAATTCAGGTGGAAACAGTTGACTTTACGCCACTGGATTTTTATTCGCTGTTTTTCACCGAAGATCTCTATAGATCTATTGTGGACCAAAGCAATTTGTACGCTGGTCAACACATCGCCACTATTCCCCAGTCCACCCTTGCCAGAGATTGGAGACCAATTACGGTCTCCGAATTTAAGATCTTTCTGGGCCTTTCCCTCCTCATGGGCATAACCAAAAAGAGTGAGTTGCGGTCATATTGGTCCACTGACCCAATTCACCATATGCCCGTGTTCTCTGCCTCCATGACCAGGGCACGATACGAGCAGATTTTGCGGTTCATGCACTTCAACGACAATGAACTCTGTCGTCCTCGTGGAGACCCTGCATACGATCGGCTCTACAAAATTCGGCCCCTCGTAAACCACTTCAACCAACGTTTTGCAGACTTGTTTACCCCCCATCAAGTTGTCTGCGTTGATGAGTCCCTGATTAAGTTTTCTGGCCGCTTGTCCTTCAAACAGTACCTTCCCAGCAAGCGTGCCAGATACGGGGTCAAGATGTATAAGCTCTGTGACAGGGCCACAGGCTATACATGTAGATTTATGGTTTACGAGGGCAAAGATAGTCACGTAGAGCCGATAAACTGCCCTGACTACATAGGAAGCGCTGGCAAGATAGTGTGGGACTTGGTGTCACCCTTATTCGGAAAGGGGTACCACTTGTACGTGGACAATTATTATACGAGCGTGCCACTTTTTAGTCACTTGTTTGATCATCAGATTGGAGCATGTGGCACCGTGCGACCTAATCGCCGGGGCTTTCCCCAGCGGCTTGTAGAGTCCCGTCTTAGGCTGGGGGAGAGAGCCTGCTTGCAGTATAATAATTTGCTCGCTATGAAGTGGAGGGATAAGAAGAATGTTTTCGTTCTCACCTCCCTTCATGCAGACACGACGACCCAAATTACTACGGCGACTGGTGTTGTGGAGAAACCCCTCTGTGTCCACGAATACAACCTTAATATGGGAGGGGTGGACCTCAACGACCAGTTGTTGGCGCCGTACTTAGTTGCCCGTAAGGCCAGACGCTGGTACAAAAAAGTGTCTGTTTACTTATTTCAATTGGCTTTGCTGAATGCTCATGTGCTATACAGAGCTTCAGGACGGACTGGATCCTTCCTTAAATTCCAGGAAGAGATCGTCAGAGCCCTTCTGTTTCCAGATGGTGCTCCACCTCACCTTCCCAATCCAAATGCAGTAAGCCGGCTGCATGGGAGGCATTTTCCTTATGTCCTCCAGAGTACCCCTACCCAACGAGCCCCCCAAAAAAGATGTCGTGTCTGCAGCAAGCGCGGATTTAGGCGTGACACCCGGTATTGTTGTCCCTCCTGTCCTGACAATCCTGGTCTATGCATTGGTGAATGTTTTGAACGCTACCATACACTAGTGGAGTATTAGCGTAGGGTTCAGCACGGCACAGACTAGGCACACTAACACAGGGTCTCCCAAGATGCCATCGCATTTTGAGAGACCCAAACCTGGTACAGTTACAGTTAAAAGTTAAAGTTACTAAAAAAAGTGTTAAAAAAAAAAAAAAATATATAAAATAAAAAAACCAAAAATAGTTGTCGTTTTATTGTTCTCTCTCTCTATTCTCTCTCTATTGTTCTGCTCTTTTTTATTGTATTCTATACTGCAATGTTTTATTGTTATGTTTTTATCATGTTTGCTTTATAGGTATGCAATTTTTTTATACTTTTTTATTGTTAACCACTTTTTTGTTTTCAGGTACGCCATTCAGCTGCAGAGCGGATTTATTTATCTTGACAGCAACAGCGTTTGCTCCCACGATATATAAAGCCGTGACTCCAGCGCTGTCGGAGGTGATTTCACCACCACAGTTCCATACTTCAGCATATATGCCGAAGCGTGGGGGCAGTAGTGGGTGGAGGAGCAATTTGCTCCTGCCTTTTGCGGGAGGATGCCCCCATGCTTCGGCATATATATATTTTAGGTAGGCACAGGTTGCGTTAAATGTTTTATTTTTTACTATGTTTTTTTTGTATTTGCTTTGCAGGTATGGTAAGGTATACTGTTATACTGTAATGTTACTTTGTTTTTTTGTTAACCATCATTTGCTTAGCAGGTACGCCATTCAGTTGCAGCGCGGATTTATTTATCTTGACAGCAAAAGCGTTTGCTCCCACGATATATAAAGCCGTGACTCCAGCGCTGTCGGAGGTGATTTCACCACCACAGTTCCATACTTCAGCATATATGCCGAAGCGTGGGGGCAGTAGTGGGTGGAGGAGCAATTTGCTCCTGCCTTTTGCGGGAGGATGCCCCCATGCTTCGGCATATATATATTTTAGGTAGGCACAGGTTGCGTTAAATGTTTTATTTTTTACTATGTTTTTTTTGTATTTGCTTTGCAGGTATGGTAAGGTATACTGTTATACTGTAATGTTACTTTGTTTTTTTGTTAACCATCATTTGCTTAGCAGGTACGCCATTCAGTTGCAGCGCGGATTTATTTATCTTGACAGCAAAAGCGTTTGCTCCCACGATATATAAAGCCGTGACTCCAGCGCTGTCGGAGGTGATTTCACCACCACAGTTCCATACTTCAGCATATATGCCGAAGCGTGGGGGCAGTAGTGGGTGGAGGAGCAATTTGCTCCTGCCTTTTGCGGGAGGATGCCCCCATGCTTCGGCATATATATATTTTAGGTAGGCACAGGTTGCGTTAAATGTTTTATTTTTTACTATGTTTTTTTTGTATTTGCTTTGCAGGTATGGTAAGTATTACTGTTATACTGTAATGTTACTTTGTTTTTTTGCTTAGCAGGTACGCCATTCAGTTGCAGCGCGGATTTATTTATCTTGACAGCAACAGCGTTTGCTCCCACGATATATAAAGCCGTGACTCCAGCGCTGTCGGAGGTGATTTCACCACCACAGTTCCATACTTCAGCATATATGCCGAAGCGTGGGGGCAGTAGTGGGTGGAGGAGCAATTTGCTCCTGCCTTTTGCGGGAGGATGCCCCCATGCTTCGGCATATATAAATGGTGCATGTATGCCCATCATTAGAAGTGGGCGGATGAAGGGAGGTATTCTAATGGTGGGCATACCCACCGATCAATATCTTTTTTTCGTTCAGCCCACAGGCTGCATGAAAAAAAAGTTTAGAATACAAGGACCAGCAACGTACTGGTATGTTGCTGGACTTTGAGTGGTTATACCAGAATGATGCCTGCAGGTTTAGGTATCATCTTGGTATCATTCTTTTCAGCCAGCGGTCGGCTTTCATGTAAAAGCAATCCTAGCGGCTAATTAGCCTCTAGACTGCTTTTACAAGCAGTGGGAGGGATTCCCCCCCCCCCCCACCGTCTTCCATGTTTTTCTCTGGCTCTCCTGTCCCAACAGGGAACCTGAGAATGCAGCCGGTGATTCGGCCAGCTGACCATAGAGCTGATCAGAGACCAGAATGGCTCCAATCATCTCTATGGCCTAAGAAACCGGAAGCTACGAGCATTTCATGACTTAGATTTCGCCGGATGTAAACAGCGCCATTGGAAAATTGGGAAAGCATTTTATCACACCGATCTTGGTGTGGTCAGATACTTTGAGGGCAGAGGAGAGATCTAGGGTCTAATAGACCCCAATTTTTTCAAAAAAGAGTACCTGTCACTACCTATTGCTATCATAGGGGATATTTACATTCCCTGAGATAACAATAAAAAAGATAAAAAAAAAAAAAAATGAAAGGAACAGTTTAAAAATAAGATAAAAAATCAAAAAATTAATAAAAAAAAAAAAAAAAAAAAAAAAAAAGCACCCCTGTCCCCCCCTGCTCTCGCGCAAAGGCGAACGCAAGCGTCGGTCTGGCGTCAAATGTAAACAGCAATTGCCCCATGCATGTGAGGTATCACCGCGAAGGTCAGATCGAGGGCAGTAATTTTAGCAGTAGACCTCCTCTGTAAATCTAAAGTGGTAACCTGTAAAGGCTTTTAAAGGCTTTTTAAAATGTATTTAGTTTTTCGCCACTGCACGTTTGTGCGCAATTTAAAAGCCTGTCATGTTTGGTATCCATGTACTCGGCCTAAGATCATCTTTTTTATTTCATCAAACATTTGGGCAATATAGTGTGTTTTAGTGCATTAAAATTTTAAAAAGTGTGTTTTTTCCCCAAAAAAAGCGTTTGAAAAATCGCTGCGCAAATACTGTGTGAAAAAAAAAATGAAACACCCACCATTTTAATCTGTAGGGCATTTGCTTTAAAAAAATATATAATGTTTGGGGGTTCAAAGTAATTTTCTTGCAAAAAAAAATTATTTTTTTATGTAAACAACAAGTGTCAGAAAGGGCTTTGTCTTCAAGTGCTTAGAAGAGTGGGTAATGTGTGACATAAGCTTCTAAATGTTGTGCATAAAATGCCAGGACAGTTCAAAACCCCCCCAAATGACCCCATTTTGGAAAGTAGACACCCCAAGCTATTTGCTGAGAGGCATGTCGAGTCCATGGAATATTTTATATTGTGACACAAGTTGCGGGAAAAAGACAATTTTTTTTTTTTTTTTTTTTTTTTTGCACAAAGTTGTCACTAAATGATATATTGCTCAAACATGCCATGGGAATATGTGAAATTACACCCCAAAATACATTCTGCTGCTTCTCCTGAGTACGGGGATACCACATGTGTGAGACTTTTTGGGAGCCTAGCCGCGCACGGGACCCCGAAAACCAAGCACCGCCTTCAGGCTTTCTAAGGGCGTAAATTTTTGATTTCACTCTTCACTGCCTATCACAGTTTCGGAGGCCATGGAATGCCCAGGTGGCACAAACCCCCCCCAAATGACCCCATTTTGGAAAGTAGACACCCCAAGCTATTTGCTGAGAGGTATAGTGAGTATTTTGCAGACCTCACTTTTTGTCACAAAGTTTTGAAAATTGAAAAAAGAAAAAAAAAATATGTTTTTATTGTCTTTCTTCATTTTCAAAAACAAATGAGAGCTGCAAAATACTCACCATGCCTCTCAGCAAATAGCTTGGGGTGTCTACTTTCCAAAATGGGGTCATTTTGGGGGGTTTTGTGCTATCTTGGCATTTTATGGCCTTCAAAACTGTGATGGGTAGTGAGGAGTAAAATCAAAAATTAACGCTCTTAGAAATCCTGAAGGCGGTGATTGGATTTTGGGGCCCGTATGAAGCTAGGCTCCCAAAAAGTGCCACTCATGTGGTATCCCCATACTCAGGAGAAGTAGCAGAATGTATTTTGGGGTGTAATTCCACATATGCCCATGGCATGTTTGAGCAATATATCATTTAGTGACAACTTTGTGAAAAAAAAAAAAAAAAAAAAAAAATTGTCACTTTCCCGCAACTTGTGTCAAAATATAAAATATTCCATGGACTCAACATGCCTCTCAGCAAATAGCTTGGGGTGTCTACTTTCCAAAATGGGGTCATTTGGGGGGGTTTTGTGCCATCTTGGGATTTTATGGCCTTCAAAACTGTGATAGGTAGTAAGGAGTGAAATCAAGAATTTATGCCCTTAGAAATCCTGAAGGCGGTGCTTGGTTTTCGGGGCCCCGTACGCGGCTAGGCTCCCAAAAAGTCCCACACATGTGGTATCCCCGTACTCAGGAGAAGCAGCTAAATGTATTTTGGGGTGCAATTCCACATATGCCCATGGCCTGTGTGAGCAATATATCATTTAGTGACAATTTTGTGCAAAAAAAAAAAAAATTGTCACATTCCCGCAACTTGTGTTAAAAAATAAAATATTCCATGGACTCAACATGCCTCTCAGCAAATAGCTTGGGGTGTCTACTTTCCAAAATGGGGTCATTTGGGGGGGTTTTGTGCCATCTTGGCATTTTATGGCCTTCAAAACCGTGATAGGTAGTGAGGAGTGAAATCAAAAATTTATGCCCTTAGAAATCCTGAAGGCGGTGCTTGGTTTTCAGGGCCTCGTACGCGGTTAGGCTCCCAAAAAGTCCCACACATGTGGTATCCCCGTACTCAGGAGAAGCAGCAGAATGTATTTTGGGGTGTAATTCCACATTTGCCCATGGCATGTTTGAGCAATATATCATTTAGTGACAACTTTGTGCAAAAAAAAAAAAAAAAATAAAAAATGGTCACTTTCCCGCAACTTGTGTCAAAATATAAAATATTCCATGGACTCAACATGCCTCTCAGCAAATAGCTTGGGGTGTCTACTTTCCAAAATGGGGTCATTTGGGGGGGTTTTGTGCCATCTTGGCATTTTATGGCCTTCAAAACTGTGATAGGTAGTGAGGTGTGAAATCAAAAATTTATGCCCTTTGAAATCCTGAAGGTGGTGCTTGGTTTTCGGGGCCCCGTACGCGGCTAGGCTCCCAAAAAGTCCGACACATGTGGTATCCCCGTACTCAGGAGAAGCAGCTAAATGTATTTTGGGGTGCAATTCCACATATGCGCATGGCCTGTGTGAGAAATATATCATTTAGTGACAACTTTTTGTAATTTTTTTTTTTTTTTTTTGTCATTATTCAATCACTTGGGACAAAAAAAAAAAATATTCAATGGGTTCAACATGCCTCTCAGCAATTTCCTTGGGGTGTCTACTTTCCAAAATGGGGTCATTTGTGGGGGTTTTGTACTGCCCTGCCATTTTAGCACCTCATGAAATGACATAGGCAGTCATAAAATAAAAGCTGTGTAAATTCCAGAAAATGTACCCTAGTTTGTAGACGCTATAACTTTTGCGCAAACCAATAAATATACGCTTATTGACATTTTTTTTACCAAAGACATGTGGCCGAATACATTTTGGCCTAAATGTATGACTAAAATTGAATTTATTGGATTTTTTTTATAACAAAAAGTAGAAAATATCATTTTTTTTCAAAATTTTCGGTCTTTTTCCGTTTATAGCGCAAAAAATAAAAACGGCAGAGGTGATCAAATACCATCAAAAGAAAGCTCTATTTGTGGGAAGAAAAGGACGCAAATTTTGTTTGGGTTCACCATTGCATGACCGCGCAATTAACAGTTAAAGCGACGCAGTGCCGAATTGTAAAAAGTGCTCTGGTCAGGAAGGGGGTAAAACCTTCCGGGGCTGAAGTGGTTAAGTGCTTTCATATGCTAAATAATTTTTAGCACATGATGACAGGTTCACTTTAGGTTTACATAGCCATTCAAGAAGAGAAACTAGCCACACTGATATATATAAGGTTTTGAAATTAAGAGATTATACTCCATTAGAGTTTTATCAGTAAATGTCTGACGCATGCAAACCTTTTTAGAGATCATCCCACAAGTATTATAAATAGTACCAATAAATAATAGAGTAAAATACATTCCATTGGAATTGTATAAATATATATATACATATATATATATTTATTTATTATTTATTTATTTATTTCAGGTACTTATATAGCGCCGTCAATTTACGCAGCGCTTTACATATACATTGTACATTCACATCAGTCCCTACCCTCAAGAAGCTTACAATCTAAGGTCCCTAACTCACATTCATACATACTAGGGACAATTTAGACAGGATCCAATTAACCTACCAGCATGTCTTTGGATATATATATATATATATATACACACTGTATTTATATTGCTCACTTTGCTGTTTCCCAACAATGCTATATATATATATATATATATATATATATATATGCTATATATATATATATGCTATATATATATATATGCTATATATATATATATATATATATATATATATATATATATATATATATATATATATATATATATATATATATATATTATATTGCTCACTTTGCTGGTTCCCAACAATGCTATATATATATATATATATATTCCCAACAATATATATATATATATATATATATATATATATATATATATATATATATATATATATATATATATATATATATATATATATATATATATATATATATATATATATATATATATATATACACACTGTATTTATATTGCTCACTTTGCTGTTTCCCAACAATGCTGACACCTTGTGGCATCTTTTAAATGTGTCAAAGTAAAATGACATTGGGGTTGAATTTCATATTTCGCACCAAAAAGCATTTGTTTTCACAAATCAATAATAGCAGTAGTAGTATTTCAAGTTCAGTATAGCTAAGAATGAAAAAAAAATGTTCTAATCAGAGATTATTAGTATTCACTAATATACAGCATATATACACATATATACAGTGCCTTGCAAAAGTATTCACCCCCTTGGCATTTTTCGTGTTTTGTTGCCTCACAACCTGGAATTAACATGGATTGTTTGAGGATTTTCATCATTTAATTTACAGAACATGCCCACAACTTTGAAGATTTTTTTTATTGTGAAGCAAACAACAAATAGGACAAAATAACAGAAAAAGTCAATGTGCATAACTATTCACCCCCCTAAAGTCAATACTTTGTAGAGCCATCTTTTGTGGATATCACAGGTCCAAGTCGCTTTGGATAAGTCTCTATGAGCTTGCCACATCTTACCACTGGGATTTTTGCCCATTCCTCTTTGCAAAACTTCTCCAGCTCCTTCAAGTTGAATGGTTTGCGCTTGTGAACAGCAATCTTTAAGTCTGACCATAGATTTTCTATTGGCTTGAGGTCTGGGCTTTGACTAGGCCATTCCAACACATTTACATGTTTCCCCTTAAACCACTCAAGTGTTGCTTTAGCAGTGTGTTTGGGTTCAATGCCCTGCTGGAAGGTGAACCTCTGTCTTAGCTTCAAACCACACGCAGAGTGGTACAGGTTTTTCTCAAGAATATCGCTGTATTTAGCATCATCCATCTTTCCCTCAATGTGTTGGGTTTGCGCCAGACATAGCATTTTCTTTGATGGCCAAAAATAATTTTAGTCTCATCAGACCAGAGCACCTTTCTCCATACATTTTGGGAGTCTTCCACATGCCTTTTCGCAAACTCAAAACGTGCCATTTTGTTTTTTGCTGAAAGTAATGGCTTTCTTCTGGCCACTCTGCCATAAAGCCCAACTTTATGGAGTGTACGGCTTATTGTCGTCCTATGTATAGATACTCCAGTCTCTGCTGTGACAGGTTCTTTCCATTTGGTTATGATAGATTTGATGTCCTAGGGATCATCAAAGATTTGGATATTTTTTTATAACCTAACCCTGACTTGTATTTCTCAACAACATTGTCCCTTACTTTTTTGGAGAGTTCCTTGGTCTTCATGGCAATGTTTGGTTAGTGGTACCTTTTGCTTAGGTGTTGCAGCCTCTGGGGCCTTTCAAAAAGGTGTGTATATGTAATGACCGAACATGTGACACTTAGATTGGACACAGGTGGACATCATTTCATTAATTATGTGACTTTTGAAGGTAATTGGTTGCACCAGAGCTTTTTATTGGCTTCATAACAAAGGGGGTGAATACATACACACATGCCAATTATCAGTTTTTAATGTCTGAAAA
The DNA here is from genome assembly GCA_037952925.1 of Lithobates clamitans. NCBI lineage: Eukaryota > Metazoa > Chordata > Amphibia > Anura > Ranidae > Lithobates > Lithobates clamitans. The sequence continues at coordinate 704,148 of JBBGZY010001138.1, forward strand.
ATAGTTTTATGTATATATTTTTCTAATTTTACTTCACCAACTTAGACTATTGTGTTCTGATGCATCACATATAATTCAGATTAAAAAAACATTGAACTAAAGGCTGTAATGTAACAAAATAGGTAAAAGGCCAAGAGGGCTAAATACTTTTGCAAGGCACTGTATATACACACTATATTACCAAAAGTATTAGGACGCCTACCTTTATATGCACATGATGGTATCTCAGACTCAGTCAGTAGGGTTCAATATTGAGTTGGCCCACATTTTGCAGCTATAACAGCTTAAACTCTTCTGGGAAGGCTGTCCACAAGGTTTAGGCATGTGTCCATGGGAATGCTTGACCATTCTTCCAGAAGAGCATTTGTGAGGTCAGGCAGTTATGTTGGCCGAGAAGAGCTGGCTCGCAGTCTCTGCTCTAATTCATCCCAAAGGTGTTCTATCGGGTTGAGGTCAGTATATATATACTTACCGTATTTATCAGCGTATAACACGCACCGGCGTATAACACACACCCCAATTTAGGAGGGAATTTTAAGGGAAAAAAACTTTTAGGAGGGAAGTTGAAGGGAAAAAAACTTACATTTAAATGCCCATCATTGCAGCCTTCTCAGTGCAGCCTTGTCAGTGAAGCCTTCCCCAGTGCAGCCTTCCCCAGTGCAGCATTGTCAGTGCAGCCTTGTCAGTGCAGCCTTCCCCAGTGCAGCCTTCCCCAGTGCAGCATTGTCAGTGCAGCTTTCCCCAGTGCAGCATTGTCAGTGCAGCCTTGTCAGTGCAGCCTTCCCCAGTGCAGCCTTCCCCAGTGCAGCATTGTCAGTGCAGCCTTCCCCAATGCAGCCTTCCCCAGTGCAGCATTGTCAGTGCAGCCTTCCCCAGTGCAGCCTTCCCCAGTGCAGCATTGTCAGTGCAGCCTTCCCCAGTGCAGCATTGTCAGTGCAGCCTTCCCCAGTGCAGCCTTCCCCAGTGATCCCCTGCCATCCTGGGCTTCAAAATCGCAGACCGCGATTTGAAAATGGCGCCGCCAGCGCCGAAATACACAGAGCCGGTCCTCGGCTCTTCTCGGCAGCTCTCGTTCACTTTCGGCTCCACTCGTAGTCCCACCCGGGATGGGCGTGACTGTGAGCGGAGCTATCCAAACCTAGCCGAGTACACTCGGCTAGGTTCAGGCGGCATCGAGTGAAGCCGAAAGTGGCCGAGAAGAGCCGAGGACCGGCTCTGTGTATTCCGGCACCGGCGGCGCCATTTTCAAATCACGGTCAGCGTTTTTTTTAGATCTGTCAGCGGGGGATTGCAGGGGATTGGCGTATAACACGCACCCGCGATTTTCCCCTGATTTTAGGGGGAAAAAAGTGTGTGTTATACGCCGATAAATACGGTATTTAAATATGTACATGTGCTTTTATTATGTGTTACAAGTTGCCATTTTAGGCAAAGGAAACTTATGTCTGACTGTTGGTTGACTGTTGGCAGCACTTTTCAGAGGCAGTTTGACAATTGCACATGGTTTCCATGTATATTTACAACTGACATATATAGCTGTTATCATTTTAGAAACAGGGTTTAGAATCAATATTTTATGCTAACTAGACAGTTCAAATGCTGGGGAACTGTTTTTGTGAACTGGGAGTGGGAATGAGTCTAGTCCTCTCGTTAGTTGTAATATCTTTTTAAAGGATGAGGGTAACTATCTATTATTCATAAAACACAGTTTTAGTGCTCTCATAGTTTAGAGTAAAACTAATGGTTGCCAAAGAAATTTAAGACATCATTTACATTAATAGCAAAAAGTAGATACTTGGTATGTATCTTTAATAGGGATGAGCTTTATGTTCGGGTCCAACATGAGTTCGACTTGAACATTGGGTGTTCCCGCTTTCATTGAAAAACAAACATTATGGGGCGTTTGTGGCAAATTCGAGCACCGCATAACACCCCATAATGCAATGCGAGATCACAGTGCATTGCTGTATGATGATTGGCCAAAGCATGCACCATGACCTGCATGCTTTGGCCAATCCCAGTGCCCTCAGCTAAGAGAGCCATAATTGGCCAAAGGCAGGCAGGTTATTCAGTTAGCTGCAGTGTATTAAATATATATATATACAGTCAGTCTCGTATATATATATATATATATATATATATATATATATATATATATATATATATATATATATACACTGAATCCAGTGTAGCCATGCCTATATCTGACTGCAGGCCATTCCTGGTGTACTTGCACCCATAGTGCAGTTGCTACTACTTTTCTGGTGGTGTACACAGTACACAATACAGTGCACCCATAGTTGTTATTACACTTCTGTTGGTGTACAAAGTACTGTGCACCCATAGTGCAGTTGCTACTACTTTTCTGGTGGTGTACACAGTACACAATACAGTGCACCCATGGTTGCTATTAGACTTTTGGTGGTGTACACAGTACTGTGCACCCATAGTGCAGTTGCTACTACTTTTCTGGTGGTGTACACTGTACACAATATAGTGTACCCATAGTTGTTATTACATTTCTGTTGGTGTACACAGTACTGTGCACCCATAGTGCAGTTGCTACTAATTTTCTGGTGGTGTACATTGTACACAATATAGTGCACCCATAGTTGTTATTACACTCCTCGTGGTGGACACAGTACCATGCACCCATAGTGCAGTTGCTATTACTTTACTGGTGGTGTACACAGTACACAATACAGTGCACCCATAGTTGCTATTACACTTCTGGTAATGTACACAGTACCGTGCACCCATAGTGCAGTTGCTACTACTTTTCTGGTGGTGTACACTGTACACAATACAGTGCACCCATAGTTGTTATTACACGTCTGTTGGTGTACACAGTACCGTGCACCCATAGTGCAGTTGCTACTACTTTTCTGGCGGTGTACACAGCACACAATACAGTGCACCCATAGTTGTTATTACACTTCTGTCGGTGTACACAGTACCATGCACCCATAGTGCAGTTGCTACTACTTTTCTAATGGTGTACACTGTACACAATACAGTACACCCATAGTTACTATTAGACTTCTGGTAGTGTACACAATACCATGCACCCCTAGTGCAGTTGCTACTACTATTCTGGTGGTGTACACAGTACACAATACAGTGTAGTGTGGTTTTGCTAAACAAAATTTACAGCATGTCCAGAAGCTACCAAGGAGAGGCAGACGCTTACAGGCCACTAAAGGAGGGAAGGCAGGCTCTGTGTTTACAGTCAACAGTGCTGGTCATGGACACGGTGCATCCTCAGCAAGTGGCCATAGGGCACGCGGAGTGGCAGGATATGCCCAAAATCTGATTTGTATCTTGGTGAAGACTTCTGGGAACATCAGTAAGCCAATAACACAAGCAGGAAAGAATGTTTTTTTATCTGTGGGGGCGTTCTGTACACTATCTGTGTAGAGAACGCTTCCAGGTTACCATGTTGCGTTGCATTTTACAGAAAACTAAAGCACTGCAGATTGAAAAGGAAAGTTAATTTTTAATAACATTCAATTACAATATGATACTCTATAATATTTTTTTTGTTTTTTTCCCAAGAAAGTGGAGTAACCCTTTAGGAAAATGCAACGCAACATGGTAACCTGGAAGTGTTCTCTACACAGATAGTGTACAGAACGCCCCCCCCAGATAAAAAAACATTCTTTCCTGCTTGTGTTATTGGCTTACTGATGTTCCCAGAAGTCTGCACCAAGATACAAATCAGATTTTGGGCATATCCTGCCACAAAAAATGCCATTTTTGGTGAGATACTCCCAAAGGGAAATCATGTCTAAAGGAATGCAGACCTTGTCGCTTTCCCTTATTAGAGCCTTGCAAATGCAGCAGCTGATTGATAATTTTAAAATCACTCCCATACAGACAAACATGGACAAACTGCTATTTCTTCAGGATAACAAAAGGTAGGAATCTGCAACAAAGTTTGTTAAAATCCTTACAATGTACACTGATCACCCAGGGGGGAATGTTTTTTTTTGTCAACAAAAGTGAAGCTACTCTTTAACAACCAGTGACATGTCTCTGTATGCAAACCTACAGTTGGCCTTCAATACCTCCAGTATTGAAGTCCAGTCCAGTACACATAGACTTAAATGGACCTGGACACACACAGCAAAAATATGAAGAAAAAGAGGGAATGAGCGTACAAATCGATGAAAAGGGAAATATCAAACTAGTGTCAATCAGAACCTCTATACCCTACAGAGACCAACTCTTACTGAAGTGTACTTAGAACGTGCTAATTCAAAGAAAAGGTTTATAGGAATGAGCTTTGTTAATGGCAGGGGCCCGAGTCGCATTCAAAAGTTCTATCCAGAGTGTTTCTTGTCTCAGTATCTGTCTATCCCATTTTCTTCCCATGTTTATTTGGGATAAACAGATTCTGAGACAAGAAACACTCTGGATAGAACGTTTGAATGCAACTCGGGCCCCTGGCATTAACGAAGCTCATTCCTATAAACCTTTTCTTTGAATTAGCACGTTCTATGTACACTTCAGTAAGAGTTGGTCTCTGTAGGGTATAGAGGTTCTGGTTGACACTAGTTTGATCCTTACAATGTACATTGATCACCCAGGGGGTATGTTTTTTTTTTGTCAACAAAAGTGAAGTTACTCTTTAACAACCAGTGACATGTCTCTGTATGCAAACCTACAGTTGGCCTTCAATATCTCCAGTTTACTTATCTGCAAACTGGAGGTAATTATTTTTGAATTTGTTGAAATAATAGCACCACTTTGCAACAGTGACAGTATTAAGAATTACCTGAATCTTACCTGAGTTTTTGTATCTGGTGCAAGGGCCATAATACCACCAAAAATGTCACTGATGTTTTCTTGAATTCACCTGATTGAATTTTATCATTGCTCACATTTTACTTACCTGTTTTAATGTAAAGAGAAACATCAGGGGGAATCACAGCATGTAAATCTCTTAATTTTTGTAGAGGTCCACACAGACTCAGTGAGCACAGAAAATCCACTCTAGCATAAGGAAAGTGTTTGCTGCCCAGATATAGAATTATTGGTTATAGGGCTTCAGCCTTATTAATTGCATAGGGAGATTCCACATGTTATTGTGGCGGTGTATATTCCACCTTCTGCCAATTCAACGTTGGCAAGTGATGCCATCCACGGTATTATTGCAATATTTCAAACCAAGCATCCCAATGTCCTTATCATAATCTCAGGTGATTTTAATCATGTCACCATGGAGAAAACCTTGACCAACTTCACACAGTTTATGAGCTGCCCAACTAGAGAGAATAAGACCCTGGATCTGCTTTATGCCAATGTGGAGAATGCAGATAGCTCTTCTCCTCTTCCACCTTTGGGCAGATCAGATCATAATTTGGTCTACCTTAGTCCTTGTTATGTGCCTATGGATAAGAGACAACCTATGACCACCAGATCAGTGAAGAAATGGTCTGTTAAGTCCTTTAAGTTATTGTGGGGCAGTTTTGAGGCAGATTGGAATTCACTCTGTGAGCCACATGGAAGGGACATTGATAGGCTTATTGAGTGCATTATATTAATTTCTGTGTAGATTCTATTGTTCCAACAAGAATTGTTCGTTGCTATTCAAATAATAAACTGTGGGTAACTATGGATATGAAGGATATTCTTAACTCCAAGAAGATAACTTTTAGAGTGGGTAAGAGTGAGAAGTTAAAAATGATCAAAGGGACCTGAGGATAAAGATTAGAGAGGCTAAGGAGAAATATAGGAGAAAGCTTAAAAAAGAGGGACTTTGGACTTTATAGGCACGGTCACAACAAATATCTATAACAAAATTAATTTATTGAAAAATACATACAAATAGGACATCGATTAAAACCACAAATCATATGTGTACATCAAAGTATAATAAAGCGATAGCTATACAAAACCATCTAAATGTATAATTATTCGGACATGAGGATAACCATCCCGAGTAACAACAGGTCCGAGAAGATGGCTGGATAGCAGATCCGCAATCGATTAATTCATGTCATGTAGATACTCAATGCTCAACATGTTTCGCGTGTCTTCACGTTTCTTCAAGAGTGGAAAGATGTATTGTGGCTATCAAAATACATAACATATAATTAGTATATAAAACCCTAAAATCTGGCATCTGAGACAATGTCAAATACTACAAAATCAGACAATTCCATGCTAGTCAAACCAATGTGGTAAAGTGTGGGACACCAGACCAAGGAGGCGAAGAAAGGCTACCATGGGGGCGTGCACAACATAATACTAGATTGTAACTGAGGAATATGTCAAGGTGGAAAAATAATAAAACCAACCAGTGAAGCTGGGGGGGGAGAAGTGGAAAAGGAGGGGGAGGGGGGTTGGTGGGGAGGAAAGAGGGAAGGGAAAAAGGAAAGAGGGGGAGAAATAAGGGGGAAGGATAGGGAGGGGGGAGGGGGGAGGGGGGGAAAGGGGGGTACCAAGGGGGGGATTTTTTGATAAAGTACTTACAAAGTAGATGTATCTAAAATCATATGGAATAAAGTAGCCCGCAGGTCAGGGAAAAAAACAGGCAATGTAGACTGGCAAAGCTCACTCACCAGCAGCTCAAGATAAAGGGTATTACTCCATGTCAGTTTCATATAGGTATATATGAATATAGCTAGAGGGCTCAGAAGGTCACAAGCGTTTATATAGGTGCCAGAGCCAAAGTATCAAAGAAGATGGTTATTGGAGTGAGAGTTGCTAATGCCTAGAATACAAAGGGGAACGGGGAAAGGAACCAGCTAAAAGAAAATTATATGCCTAGAAGAAATACCAATAATCAATCTGTTATGGCCACTACCTATATCATGGTGAAGGTACCTGAATTCCATGGGTAATAAGATCAGACGCGTGGTGCCATCCCTTCGCTGGAGCGAGTTGTGCACAATAACAGGACGCCGTCCTTTTTGTGTGCACGTCCCGTCCGTAGTCAACCAATCGGCAATGCCGACGTGACGTCATCCGGACCGGCCGAGAGCTCACAGTGCGCATCCCATTTTTTTCCCATGTTTATTTGGGATAAACAGATACTGAGACAAGAAACACTCTGGATAGAACGTTTGAATGCAACTCGGGCCCCTGGCATTAACGAAGCTCATTCCTATAAACCTTTTCTTTGAATTAGCACTTACTATGTACACTTCAGTAAGAGTTGGTCTCTGTAGGGTATAGAGGTTTTGGTTGACACTAGTTTGATATTTCCCTTTTCCTCAATTTGTACGCTCATTCCCTCTTTTTCTTCATATTTTTGCTGTGTGTGTTCAGGTCCATTTAAGTCTATGTGTATTCATATATAAAAATTTGCATGAACAGACTGGACAATCTACATATCAGAGTTTGACCTTAGAGTTTTAACTCTATTTCTTTATGAAGACTATTGCTGTTTAGGTTTATATAACTGTAAAAATGTTTAATAAAAATTTTTGTTGATGATTGACTTTTTTCCTTATATTGTGTTTTTTTTTGTTTTTTTTCCTTGCTGTTCTGTCCAGTGTGGATCGTGCGGGCGCCACATAGTGGTGGGTTCTTGGTTACCATGCGGCCGCCCAGCGTCACACCAATATCTGTTGGTGTGATGCTTACATCAGCTGGCGTGGGTGGATCCTCCATCTCTCCTCCATGCCGGCTGTTGTTGCTCTGTGTTGCTCCTCATGCTGGACGCGCCGTCTGTCTCCTTGACGGCGCTCAGAGTCAGGTGGCACGCATGCGCACTGTGAGCTCTCGGCCGGTCCAGATGACGTCACGTCGGCATTGCCGATTGTTTGACTACGGACGTGACGTGCACACAAATAGGACGGCGTCCTGTTATTGTGCACAACTCGCTCCAGCGAAGGGATGGCACCACGCATCTGATCTTATTACCCATGGAATTCAGGTACCTTCACCATGATAAAGGTAGTGGCCATAGCAGATTGATTACTGGTATTTCTTCTAGGCATATAATTTTTTTATAGCTGGTTCCTTTCCCCGTTCCCCTTTGTATCCTAGGTATGAGCAACTCTCACTCCAATAACCATCTTCTGTGATACTTTGGCTCTGGCACCTATATAACTGCTTGTGACCTTCTGAGCCCTCTAGCCATATTCATATATACCTATATGAAACTGACATGGAGTAATACCCTTTATCTTGAGCTGCTGGTGAGTGAGCTTTGCCATGGTTTTATTAGTCTCATTAACACCCAAGACCTGTAGATCATTGCTTTCTGAAGCTAGTTTTATATAATTTTTTTGCGTAGGATATATTACCAATCCGTACCCAACTAGACGCGTGCTGCTTTACTCCATTGCCTGCTTTTTTCCCTGACCTGGGGCTACTTTATTCCATATGATTTTAGATACATCTACTTTGTAAGTACTTTATCAAAGCCCCCTCCTTGGTCTCCCCCCCTTCACCCCCTCCCTATCCTTCCCCCTCCTTCCCCCCCTTATTTCTCCCCCCCTTTCCTGTTTCCCTTCCCTCTTTCCTTCGCCCTCCCCCCAACCCCCCTCCCCCTTCTTTTCCCCTCCCCCCCGCTTCACTGGTTGGTTTTATTAATTTTTCCACATATTTTTCCACATATTCCTCAGTTACAATCTAGTATTATGTTGTGCACGCCCCCATGGTAGCCTTTCTTCGCTTCCTTGGTCTGGTGTCCCACACTTTACCACATTGGTTTGACTAGCATGGAATTTTGTAGTATTTGGCATTGTCTCAGATGCCAGATCTTAGGGTTTTATATACTAATTATATGCTATGTATTTTGATAGCCACAATACATCTTTCCGCTCTTGAAGAAGCGTGAAGACACGCGAAACATGTTGAGCATTGAGTATCTACATGACATGAATTAATTGATTGCGGATCTGCTATCCAGCCATCTTCTCGGACCTGTTGTTACTCGGGATGGTTATCCTCATGTCCGAATAATTATACATTTAGATGGTTTTGTATAGCTATCGTTTTATTATACTTTGATGTACACATATGATTTGTGGTTTTAATCGATGTCCTATTTGTATGTATTTTTCAATAAATTAATTTTGTTATAGATATTTGTTATGACTGTGCCTATAAAGTCCAAAGTCCCTCTTTTTTGGTTTGGTTTTTGAGTGTCAATATAAGTTATAGGACGTGGCACAAGCATACCTTCCATGTATCCACAGTACCACTCTGTGTTATGATACATTTCCAGTTTTGCATAGGAGAAAGCTAGAGTAGAAGCTCCAGCAAAACAAAGTGAGAGAGGTCTTGAGTAACATGAGAACCATTACAGGTCTTAAGCAGGTTGGTGGAGGGACTAGGGGTGATGTGGAGATGGCAAATTAACTGAACCATTTTTTTAATAGGTTTGATTCGGCTTTAACTTCCTCAGATTGAACACAAAACTGTAGGAGAGTAGAGTAGGGATGAGGCCGAAGTTCGAGTCGAACATAAGTTCGACTCGAACATCGGGTGTACGCCTGTTCGCCGAACAGCAAACAATATGCGGTGTTTGCAGCACATTCCAAAGCCGCCGGAAAACCGTTAAAGTCTATTGGACACTAACATAAAAAATCAAAAGTGCTCATTTTAAAGGCTTATATGTTATATTTAAAGACTTATATGTTATAAGTTATTGTCATTAAAAGTGTTTGGGGACCTGGGTCCTGCCCCAGGGGACATGTATCAAAGCAAAAAAAGCTTTTTGAGGAGCAGTGATTTTTTTAATGCGTAAAGTGAAACAATAAAAATGAAATATTCCTTTAAATATCATGCCTGGGGGGTATCCATAGTATGCCTGTAAAGTGGTGCATTTATCCCGTGTTTAGAGCAGTACCACAGGAAAATGACATGTCATTTAAAACTGATCTCGGCTGTAATGAATTGTCGGGTCTCAGCAATATAGATAAAACTCATTGAAAAAAAAAGCATGGGTATGAATATTAAGGGGAACCCCGAACCAAAATGTAAAAAAAAAATGCGTGGGGGTCTCCCTAAAATCCATACTAGGCTCTTCAGGTCTGATATGAAAATTAAGGGGAACCCTGCATCAATTTTTTTTTTAAAATGGCGTAGGCCCCCCCCAAAATCCATACCAGACCCTGATCCAAGCACGCAACTTGGCAGGCCACAGGAAAAGAGGGGGGAAGAGATAGCTCCCCACCTCCTGAACCGTATCAGGACACATGCCCTCAACATGGGGTGGAGGGCTTTGGGATAGCCCCTTATTCCCATGTTGATGTGAACAAGGGCCTCATCCCCACAACCCATGCCCGCTGGTTGTGGGGGTATGCGGGCGGGGGGCTTATCGGAATCTGGAAGCCCCCTTAAACAAAGGGACCCCTAGATCCCAGCGTCCCCCCATGTGAATTGGTAATGGGGTACATTGTACCCCTACCATTTCACAAAAATAAGTGTCAAAAATGGTAAAAAAGACAAGAGACAGCTTGGGACAAGTCCTTTAAAAGTACAATAAAAATGAAATATTCCTTTAAATATCGTGCCTGGGGGGTGTCTATAGTATGCCTGTAAAGTGGCACATTTTTCCCATGTTTAGAACAGTACCACAGCAAAATTAAATTTCTAAAGGAAAAATTTTCATTTAAAACTGATCGCGGCTATAATGAATTGTTGGGTCTCGGCAATATAGATAAAACTCATTGAAAAAAAGAGCATGGGTTCCCCCCCAGTCCATTACCAGCATTTGGGTCTGGTATAAAAATATTAAGGGAAAGCTCAGACCAAACTTAAAAAAAAATTGCGTGGGGGTCCCCCTAAAATCCATACCAGGCCCTTCAGGTCTGATTACATTTATATTAATATATACATTTAAATTTTTATTAAAAAAATCACTTCTCCCGAAAAAAACGGCCGTTTCAAAAAAAAAAATTTGCATTGATACATGTCCCCTGGGGCAGAATCCAGGACCCCAAACACTTTTTATGACAATAACTTGCATATAAGCCTTTAAAATGAGCACTTTTGATTTTTCATGTTCGTGTCCATTGATTTTAACGATGTTCTTTTGAATTTTTTGCCTGTTTGGTATGTTCTGGTGCAAACCAAACAAAGGGGTGTTCGGCTCATTCCTAGAGTAGAGTTGCGGAAAGTACTTTCCTCTCCTCATACTAGATGTCCTTCCTCCTTTAATGTGTGTTCTGATTCACCCCTATTGGATACTTTTACTGGTTGTTCTTTTTATAAGAACAACTCTACGCCTTTATGGGAAAGGGCATCAATGTCTTTTAAAGCTGATCAGGTGAGTAGACAGTTGAGGAGACTTAAGTCAGTAAAATCAGCAGGCCCTGATGGAGTTAGCCCCAGGGTGCTTAGGGCATGTGCAGACCAACTGGGGAGTGTTCTTCAACGGGTTTTTAACCTCTTCCCGCCCGGCCTATAGCGGATTGACGTCCGGGAAGTGGTTCCGTTATCCTGACTGGGCGTCATATGACGGCCAACAGGATAACATGCCACCACGCGCCCACGGGGCGCACATCGTGGTGATCAGTGGAGCGGTGTGTCAGCGGAGGCTCTTTACCATGTGATCAGCCGTGTTCAATCACGGCTGATCACGATGTCAATAGGAAGAGCAGAGTAATCTGACAGATGTGAGTAGAGGAGAGCTGATCGGTGGCTCTCCTGACAGGGGGGGTCTGCGCTGATTGTTTATCAGCACAGGCCCCCTCAGATCACCACACTGGACCACCAGGGATCGCCACTAGGACCACCAGGGAAGGGGCAACATGTGGATGGCCAGGTATGTACCCCATGGCCATCCACATGTGCCCAATCTGTGCCAATCAGTGCCCACAAATGGGCACTTATTGGCACCATAATATTGCCTAGATGCCCAGCAATGCCACCCTTAGGAGCATCAGTGCCACCAATCAGTGTCATCAGTGCCACCCATCAGTGTCCATCGGTGCCACCTGTCAGAGCCCATCTGTGCCCATCAGTGCCCACCTATCAGTGCCCATCAGTGCCCATCCATGCCACCTATCAGTGCCACCCATAAGTACCCATCAATGCCACCTACGAGTGCCCATCAGTGCCACCTATGAGTGCCCATCAGTGCCACCTATGAGTGCCCATCAGTGCCGCATACCAGTGCCACCTATCAGTGCCCATAAGTGCCACCTATCAGTGCCCATCAGTGCCGCCTATCAGTGCCCATCATCAGTGCCCGTCAGTGCCACCTCATCAGTGCCACCTCATTGGTGCCACCTCATCAGTGCCCATCAGTGGTGCTGTATCAGTGCCCGTCAGTGCAGCCATATCAGTGCCCATCAATGAAGAAGAAAACATACTTATTTACAAACATTTTTAACAGAAACAAAGAAAAACTTGCTTTTTTTTCAAAATTTTCGGTCTTTTTTTATTTGTTGCACAAAAAATAAAAACCACAGAGGTGATCAAATACCACCAAAAGAAAGCTCTATTTGTGGGAACAAAATGATAAAAAAAATTGTTTGGGTACAGTGTAGCACGACTGCACAATTGTCATTCAAATAGCGACAGCGCTGAAAGCTGAAAATTGGCCTGGGCGGGAAGGTGTCTAAGTGCCTGGTATTGAAGTGGTTAACTTGAGCCTGTGTTGTGGAAGACATCCTGTCTTGTCCCTGTGCCAAAGATACCACATCCTTGTGGGTCCAAAAATTATAGACCAGTGGCTTTAACCTCCTACATCATGGAGACCTTTTTGGAGAGACTTGTTTTATATCAGTTACGAACCATGGTTAGTAAATGTTTAGACGCTTTGCAGTTTGCATACCAGTCAAGACTGGGGTTTGAAGATGCTATCATTTTCATGGCAAATTGCATGTATACACACTTGGATAAGCACTGTGAGGGTCATGTTTTTTGACTTCTCCAGTGCTTTTGATACTATCAGGCTAGATCTTTTGGGCGAGAAGCTAGCAGCAATACAGGTTGATGTTTCCCTTGTGTCATGGATTGTAGACTACCTGACAGGAAGACCACAGTATGTGCGTTTGCAAGACTGTGTGTCAGATTGGGTGATCAGCAATATTGGGGTTCCACAGGGGACAGTTCTCTCTCCTATTCTTTCTACTGTGTACACCGCTGATTTTAGCTACCAGACAGAGTCTTGCCATCTTCAGAAGTTTTCTCTGCGGTAGTGGGATGTATCAGGGATGGGGAAGAGACTGAGAATAGGACTGTGGTAAAGAACTTTGTCACATGATGTTATTCATCTGTATCTAAATGTGACAAAGCCAAAATAACTGGTTGTGAATTTCAGAAAGAGGAAGCCACCAGTGACCCCAATCTCTATCCGAGGCGTGGATGTGGAGGGAGCGGACAGTTCCAAGTATCTGGGGGTGCATATAGATAATAAGCTGGACTGGAGCAAGAACACTGAGGTGCTCTATAGGAAGGGCCAGAGCTGCCTCTACTTTTTGAGGAGACTGAAGTCCTTTAACATCTGCCGGACGATACTGAAGATGTTTTATGAGTCTGTGGTGGCCAGCACTCTCTTGTATGCAGTGGCATGCTGGGGAAGCAGGCTTAGGGAGTCCGACACCAACAGACTCAACAAACTGATTTGCAAGTGATGTCCAGTGATGTTAGTGGATGGGAATTGTAGTCTTTTAGAACAGTGTTGGAGAGGAGAATGTTGTTCAAGTTAGATTCTATCTTGGACAACTCCTCCCACCCACTCCACAATACACTGGTCAGTCTGCGGAGTACCATCAGATTGTTACACCCACAATGCACCACAGATTGACACAGGAAATCATTTTTGCCTGTGGCATTCAAGATATATAATTCTTTTTTGTGATGGCTGGAGGTTAAGATTTCATTCTGGTTGTTTATGATCAGGATTTTGTATTGTTTTTATAGTATGTTGGTATTGTGTTGGTTATTTTCTGGGGTGGTGTTAGAGAAAGTGATGTATGTATGTATTTGTATTTGGTAGTTTGCCTGTTATTTTAATCTATGTTATTTATACTATGTTGTATTTTAATTGTATGGATGTTTTATTTGTAGTGTAGTTTTAATTTTGTGATTTGGTGTTAATGGCTGTTATTGGTAATTTTGTTGTGTTTTTGCATCTTGTTCAGTCTATTGTTGTGATCTTGTGTTGTCTTTGCTAAGTGTGGTAACAATTTCCCTTTGGGATTAATAAAGTATTCTGTATTTTGTGTTCTGTTGTCTGAAGGGTAAGAACACTTGCCTTTTGTGCATAAAACTTTCTTCTTTGGGAGCCAGTCCCAGGGGCTTTGGGGGGCTTTTTTAAGAAGGATTTCAGAAGAAAAAGTTCAACATTTGCCAAGAGATTGGTAAGGCCAGAATTCATTTCTATCCATAGAGGAGACAAACACACTGCACTATGCAAAGATTTATGCCCCTCAGTTTATTTTGCTTTAGGTTCCAGCTTTGATGAGTCATTGGAAACATTACTGTATTCTAATTCTCTGGCACAGACTTTTGACATAATTGTGGAGAAATTGTTGAAAAGATTCCCATATGAAAGCCTTATGCCCCGTACACACGATCGGACATTGATCGGACTGACAGATTGATTCCGACAACAAAATCCATGGATTTTTTCCGACGGATGTTGGCTCAAACTTGTCTTGCATACACACGGTTGCACAAAGTTGCCGGAATTTCCGATCGCCAAGAACGCGGTGACGTACACCACGTACGACGAGACTAGAAAAGGGCAGTTCTGAACCAAGCGTGGCACCCTTTGGGCTCCTTTTGCTAATCTTGTGTTAGTAAAAGTTTGGTGAGAGACGATTTGTGCTTTTTCAGACTCGTGGTTTTCAGATTGTTTTCTGCTGTTCAGTTTGTGCTTGTGGGTTTGTATCTGCTCTTTAGTGCATGAAGTCAGTTCGTATTGGATTATTCAGTGCGATCTTGTCCGTTCGTTGCTGTTTTTCAGGTCGCTCTTCACAGGCCTTGCTGTTCTTCAGTGCGTTCTGTAACTTCGTTCTGAGCAGCCGACCAGTTTCTAGCCATGTTGCATATACGTACTCCTCGTAGAGTTCGTGCTGTGCGGGGGCTTGGTGTTGGGGTCCTTACCTTGACACAAGTCCAGTCCATGAACAGGGTGGGGAGGAGTTTGCTTGGTTGGTTTGCTTGAATTGGTTGCTTTAGCGTGACCAGTTCTGTCACATGCCTTTGCTCCGTGAGATCCGTGAGAATAATCCTGATGATTTCATGAACTTTCTCCGGATTGAAAAGCATCAAAGGAAAAAAGATGGGACTTTTAAGGCACAATTGTAATGGACTACAAAAAGTATATAAAAAAAAAAAATTTTATATAAAAAAGGTTGAATTTTATTCGTAACATACAAAAAACATGGGGAGTAGACATGGACATTTAAAAACACATCAGATATAGACATACAACATCTGTGATAACACCATTGGGGGTCCTATCCTGCAGTCTCCTAAGTGATTCTAATACTTATAACAGTGCAATATATTCCAGGTAGAAGAAAAGGATAAACTTCCCCTAGAGAGTTGGAAATTGAAGGGGCACTGCAGGTCTGGTATTCCAAAGTGGTGTATTCTCCAATTGCTCTACATGTTTCACGTTGACAAAGAACGCTTCTTCAGGAGCTAGAGGTTCGGTTAGATGAGAAAAAAGCAAGAAAAAGATATTCACATAGATGAACTGATTCAATGGATCACTGGAAGCGATCACAGGTAAAAGAGTTTCTGAGAAAAATCAGACTGGCAGCAGGCAGAGACCGGGGTGTCCCAGGTAATTGTAACATCAATGATTGTAGGTAGGGGGAAAGCTTGTATGAGCTGCAGTTCCCACAGTAAATGACAGAAGATTCTGAGGACTGCACCGCTCTGCTGGGTTGCTGCCTGTTATATCGGGACATACATATTTGCCTTCACTTACCTCCCCAGCATGCTCTCCTGGCCCTATATTCACCTCATGTTCACCTCACTTAACAGTGTATTTTGTCAGCTCCATAGTAGTGCTTTACCCTAAATACCCCTAAAATGTGTAAAAATGTGGTGTGCCAGAGGTTTTTTTTTTGGTCCCCAAATCATTTGGAACCCTCCCTCCCCCCAACTGCTAAGTCAGCTGATACTAATTCTCTATCTATCCTCAATCATCTATCTGCTGACTTTGCCAAACCCATACACACTATACCCATCTCTTTTGTGGTCAGATGTATGGATGAATTCCCCAAAGCATGTAGTGCAAGGGCCTACCTGAATACTTTCAAATGGTACTGTTTAAAGTTTTTGTATATTATTATTATCTTGATAGGTAATAGCAGAATGTACAAACCTGCTAATATGTGTACAATGTGTATTTATATCTTTGTATTATGACACTTCTTACCTGTCCAGTGGGCTGTCAATAGTGTAAGTAAGGAGGGGGCATTATTTAGGCATTCATCTCTCAATGAAGTGGAGAGGGTTACCTGTCCAAAAGATCTCCCCCCCTAAAATGTTAGAAATGGCCCATGAGAGGGGGGGAATCTGATAGGTGGACCTTATACCTTGGTCTTTCAAAACTCCCTAAAATAAATGTTATACTGATGTTGGGCAAGAATGTTTGTGTCTAATCTGCTTTCCCTGTTTAGGTGCAAAATGATTAATTTTTTTTCTTGTTTGACTCCACAGTTTCCTTCCAACCCACAGGAATGGCAAACTGTGGCCTCCCACTTTGCCCAGCGGTGGGACTTTCCTAACTGCGGAGGGGAAATTGATGGGAAACACGTCCACTTTGTTCCACCATTCAACTATGGGTCATACTATTATAATTATAAGGATTCAATAGTATTGTGATGTTGGCAGTGGTGTCGGCTACTTACGAGTTTCTGTATGTGGACGTGGGGAAGAATGGCCAGATGTCCGATGGGGGAATCATCACCCAGACGGAGTTCTACAGGCATCTCCAGAATGGCAGCTTGGACTTGCCACCTCCAGAAGACAATGTGGAAGGACTCCCATTCGTCTTCGTTGCTGATGAAGCGTTTGCGCTGGGGGACCATCTTATGCGGCCATTCCCTATAAGGACCCTCACCCCCGGACGAGAGGGTTTTTAATTACCGGCTAGCCAGAGCCAGAAGAGTGGTGGAGAACACATTTGGAATCATGTCCAGCTGGTTCCGCCTATTTCTTACACCCATACACATGGCAGAGTACTAACTGAATCATATCATCCTGGCGTGCTGTGTTCTACACAACTTTTTAAGGCAAAATTTGGCCAACTATGCTGGCTCAGTTGGGCCTGAAGCCGGAATTCATAATGAACCAACGGCACTTGAAAGTGGCCATCCTGGCTTGCCCCCTCTGAGTGCCCGTGAGGTCCGTCTTAGATACCTTGATTACTTTGCGGGTAGGGGGGGCATCAATATGCCAGACAATGTCTGAAACATTTTTAAAATAAAAAATCATTTTAACTACTAAAATCTTTGGTCACATTTACTGCTTGTGTTTCTTTTAACTGACCCTGACAGAAATGTTGGGAGTCCTGAAAATGGTGTGATTGTGTAACATTACAAAACACTGTTGGGTGTTATTTACTAAAGGCAAAGACACTTTGCACTACAAGTGCAGTTGAAACTGCACTTGTAGTGCAAAGTGGATTTTCCCTTAGGAAATAACCCACATTGTCACAGAAAAGACCAATTTGAGCACAACAAAAAATTTTGGAGCGTTGAAACAATAATCCACACATTCTTGATTATCAATCTTTTTAAAACCAGCACAATCACATGTGCATTTGTAAAAGGTTTTTAAAACAACTTACAAAGTTCAACCTTTAAAGAAATTGAAGGCAATATCAGACATGAGTATTTCTTAACTGTGTTTGATATTGCGTTCAGATGGGTGAAGTCACCCCTGGAAAAGCCACATTTTGAAGATGCACACAAATTGCCGAATGTCAACATGTCAAACAATGTCAAACAATGTCAAACACAAGGGACGTGTTTTGGGGGTGCAACCCCTTCCTCCCATCTACTTTATTATTGAGGAAGGGGTTGCACCCCCAAAATGCATACATTGATCTCCCGTGATGGCAGATAGCACATGTTGACACACTGTGTATCTTCAAAAATTGGCTTTTCTCGAATATGTCAAAAAATGTTAGAAATTTTTAGATCCCAAAAAGCACAAAAAAGGGAAGGGATTTGGAGGGGTTTTAAACTCTCCCTAAAACATCATTTTTTTTTAACATCATTGATGTTTTTATGGATGTTTTCCAAGTCCCTATTACACCCCATGATCTCCCCGATCAGGATCTGTGCAATTTCAGAGGTGAAATGACCTGGATCCACAACATTACGATTAAGGATGAGCCGAACACCCCCCCG
This sequence comes from Lithobates clamitans, assembly GCA_037952925.1. Lineage (NCBI taxonomy): Eukaryota > Metazoa > Chordata > Amphibia > Anura > Ranidae > Lithobates > Lithobates clamitans. The sequence continues at coordinate 722,438 of JBBGZY010001138.1, forward strand.
GTTCGGTTCGCACCAGAACTTACGAACAGACCAAAACTTTGCAAGAACGTTAGAACCCCATTGAAGTCTATTGAGTCAAAAGTGCTCATTTTAAAGGCTAATTTGCATGGTATTGTCCTAAAAAGTGTTTGGGGACCTGGGTCCTGCCCCAGGGGACATGGATCAATACAAAAAAAGTTTTAAAAACGGCCGTTTTTTTGGGAGCAGTGATTTTAATAATGCTTAAAGTCAAACAATAAAAGTGTACTATTCCTTTAAATCTTGTACCTGGGGGGTGTCTATAGTATGCCTGTAAAGGGGCGCATGTTTCCCATGTTTAGAACAGTCTGACAGCAAAATGACATTTCAAAGGAAAAAAGTCATTTAAAACTACTCGCGGCTATTAATGAATTGCCGGTCCGACAATACACATAAAAGTTCATTGATAAAAACGGCTAAGTGGCAGCCAGGAGAAGGCTGGGCCCAGTAGGAGCCTGACAGAATCGCAGGTTCCTCCCCTCCGCCTTCCAACTAAAAGACCCAGGAAGGGGAGTCACATGCAGGATTCAGCACTCAAGCTGATTCAGGAGGCTTCTGCGTCCCTCAGAGCCACCCCCACTCCTGAAGAGGCCTTTGCCTGCATTGCTGCCACCAAACTGCAGGGCATGCAGGAGAGCCAACGCCTCCTGTGTGAGGACCTTCTTTATAAAGTCTTAACTAAGGGGGTGAGGGGCGAAATCACACACAAAACCCACCTGAGTGAGTTGGACCATCCTCCTCCTCCTCCTCCTGCCACAACTCCACCACCAGAGCCACAGCGTGGAAGGAAGCATGGAAGGAAGACCAGAGAGTGATGGCCTGGGTTCAGTCTGGTCTGGCAAAAGATGCAGTCTCTTGTATGACCACAGCCTGGGGACACAGATGTCATCTGCTGCTTTCAGGATCTCTGGGACTTCTGGACCAGACTGCACTCCCTTACATATGGACTCCTCAGGCCACCAATTTTGCAGTAAAATAATTGATGTGTGCCCTGGGGGCCAAAGGCTTCACCAATTTCTGCTGTTTCTCCAGTGTTGTCTCCCTCTTTGTTTGGTTATGAGCCCTTAATAAAGGATTTTTTGTTTCAATTATACTCGCCTATGTGTGTTTCCCTTCAAAAAGGACAGTTTGTTTGTGAGGAGGCAGGTACATTTGTAAACTACAATGTGAAATTAACAAGAGACACCAACACCAAGCAACCTCCTTGAGATTAAATAATACAAGATAATAATGGTGTTGTGGTAACTTGACACACAAAACACACACCAAAATATTCTGGAGTAAAAAAAAATAAAAACAAAAAAAGATCAGCCTTGAAAGAAATACAAACCAAATAAATAATAATATATATATTTTTTGTCAGATGTGACAAATCAATATATATTGAGGGAATCCCGATAAATAATAAAGAAAGAAGTTTGTGAGAAGTCTGTGTGAATATGAGCAGCAAAACTTCTTCATTCTTCTAGCATTATAAAGAAGAAGAGAGTGCGCTGTATTAAACTATTTTAAACATTGCAGCCTGACGAAAGTGCTCTATCCATTCCGAACGCTAATTTTACCAGACCAAGCTGTTCCGTCTCGGAATTTCTTCTGAGTATGCGTGGCAGTCTGTGCGTCTGAATTGGCCACACACGGTCCGAATTGATCCGATCGGATTTGTTGTTGGAAAATTTTATAGCCTGCTCTCAAACTTTGCGTGTAGGGAAAATCCGATGGAAAAAGTCTGATGGAGCCGACAACAAGCTCCGATCGCACATTTTCCGTCTGAAAGTTTGACCGTGTGTACAGGGCATAAGACATTTGGAACATTCAGATAACAATGAATAATGACAACCAACCCTAAAGAAAAAGAAAGCCTTTAGCCTAGGTTCACACTACTGCAATGAGATGCACTGCGAATTTGATCCATTTTTTGTCCAGTGTGAATTTGCCTTGCGTTTTAAGGTGGGCAGGTGCAAATTTCCTGTGTTTTTACCGCACATTTCAGGAGGCAGACAGTGAACAATTTGCAGAGATGTGAACTGTGTGCTGCGAGTTTACTGCAAGTTCAATTGAAGCCTATGAAGATAAAATTCGCACTGCACCATAGGAATTTGCATCGCACTCGCAGTCAACATGCACAGGACCCTTTTTTTTTCTCGCACCAAATTCGCAACGCATAGATGTGAACCAAAGTCATGGAATACTATGCTTTTTACATGACCTGCAAATCTTTGTGTTCCTAAACGCATCAAACCCACTATAAACTCGCATTAGTGTGAACCCAGGCTCAGACAGGGAATCCTAAAACAGTATGTTAGCAAAATTTAGATCAAACAAGACTGCCCAGAATTAACAGTTGGCAAATAATGAATACATTTGCCAGGATGTTTTCATTGTCTTTTTATTTTTGTATTTATTTATTTGTAATAAAAAAAAATAACACAATAGATCTCTTTGTCTGTGTCTCCCAGATAATTATTAGTTGTAATGTAACACAGTAATGTAACACAGTATACATCTTCTTTGAAGGATTAGGTAGCCCTCCTGAATATTAAAGCTGTGATCCACAGCTGTTTGAACATACAGGGCTGTAATAAATATAGTAAATGCGTAATATGATTTGCTTTATAAATTAATTATGGAATTTGATAATTAGATGATTCCTGAAAAATAAGTGTTAGCAAATTTTGATAAATTACACAGCTTGAGCCAAATTACCGTTAATTTGTTTTTGGTAATGTGCACTGAGGTGATCCAGGTAAGTTATTTCTATTTATATACACTTAAAAACATTACACAGATTTGAATTAACATATTTAGAAGTGTGTTTTTTATTTCATAGAAAAAAAACTATGATCACCAAGAATATATTGTACGGTTTAACTTAAAGTAATTTTTTTTTTTACTTTAAAGTTTATTTATTGTTGTTGCTGTGCTGTATTTCCAGTTCTATATTGTATATATTATGGATTCATCTAGTGGCTATCTATATATTGGGCAGAAAGAGACACTGATTATTAACTGTCAAGATAAAAAAAAAAAGAATATTAGACAGACCTGTTTGTTAGACTTGTAATAAGGGAGTAATACTAATGAGCGGAGATTGTTGACAACACATACATATATAACTAAAAACTATTCATATAAATAAACATTTTTAACACAAATTTAATTTTTTTTTAATTAAATTAACTCATTGCAAAAGCTGTAGTTTTCCTTTAAATTATTCTTTTACTATCAGACCACTTTCAATTCACAATCATTTTTTTTTTTTATTAATTTATTTCTTTTTTTGCTTCTTCTTTCTTAAAATGGGCCTACATGTATTTTCACATTAACATTTTTGCAGAGAAGCATAGATACCATCACTCAAAACACTGAGCAAAAGCTTACGTTTTCTTACATGATTTCTCCATGGTTGGTTATAGCCATCTGAATTCTGAAATTATTCTAATTTCAGAGATCAGGTGACCAATTATCTAGGCTTTTTCTGACGTATCACCAAAAAAAGCATTGATCAGTGTTTTCTCCATTAAAGAGTATTTCAGTCCATAAATAAGTCTTACCTTTTTTACCTACAAACATAGAAACCAGACTGCCTTCTTCATAAAAGTTGTGGATAACAAAATGGTTCATCTCTAAGCCATTTTCAAGTGACATTTATCAGAAGGTATTCCTTTGTTCTTGTGTCTCTGTTAGAGATATTTTTGTATAAACACTTACAACCCAACTGGGCAATGACATAACAAAACATAGCAAAACTAAATGCAAATCCTAATGAACTTCATCCATATATATATATATATATATATATATATATATATATATATATATATACACAGTATCTCACAAAGTAAGTACACCCCTCACATTTTTGTAAATATTTATTATATCTTTAAATGTGACAACACTGAAGAAATGGCACTTTGCTACAATGTTGTCCCCTCAAAATAACTCAACACACGGCCATTAATGTCTAAACCGCTGGCAACAAGAGTGAGTACACCCCTAAGTGAAAATGTCCAAATTGGGCCCAATTAGCCATTTTCCCTCCCCGGTGTCATGTGACTCATTAGTGTTACAAGGTCTCAGGTGTGAATGGGGAGCAGGTGTGTTAAGTTTGGTGTTATCGCTCGCACTCTCTCATACTGGTCACTGGAAGTTCTTCATGGCACCTCATGGCAAAGAACTCTCTGCTGACAAGTGACGTAGCAAGTGACACACTGCACCTGCTGACAAGTGACGTGGCAAGTGACACACTGCACCTGCTGACAAGTAATGTGGCAAGTGACAAGCTGCATCCACTGACAAGTGACGTGGAAAGTGACACACTGCACCTGCTGACAAGTGACGTGGCAAGTGACAAACTGCATCTGCTGACAAGTGATGTGGCAAGTGACAAGCTGCATCTGCTGATAAGTTAAGTGGCAAGTGACACACTGCATCTGCTGACAAGTGAAGTGGCAAGTGACAAGCTGCATCTGGTGGTTGAAGATGGTGGCAAGTGAAGCACTAAGATTCTGCATTATGGTGAGTTGAACAATTCAATTTTATATTACAATGAAATAATAGAAATAATGCGCTTCAATCATCCTGACACCATAACAACCATGGTGCCGGGATGATTGAAGCGCCAACACCAGGTGTTTGGAATAAAATGGGCTGGTCTAGATGAAATCCAGAGCCACATTTTTGTCCCAGTCCAGTCCTGGGCAGAGCACTCGCTGCCATACCCACACAGTGGACTGCACGCCTATCCTCTCCGCTGCTCCCCCCCATTGCTGCAGACAAATGCCATGTCTGGACAAGAGGCAGAAACTGCAGGAGAAACTCAGCTGTCAAGCTGACAGCCAACAGTGTGAAGGGGAGGAGCTTTCTGCTGCGAGCAGAGACCCCATGTTGGAAAAGGCATTGCTGGAGGCACTACCGACACTGTAAGCAAGTAAGTGCCAGCACCCATTGATCCCATCCCCACCACCACATCTGCCTCTGTCTGTCTAAACCCCCCCTCCCCACCACCACATCTGCCTCTGACTGACCCCCCCAATCACCATCACCGCCTCTGACTGAACCCCCCCACCACCCCCATCCCTGCTGCCTCTGTCTGAACCCCCCTACCACTGCCTCCTCTGTCTGAACCACACATAGCTGCATTGGACTGAACTCCCCACCACCACCATCACCACTGTTGCATGTAGATCTGACTTCCTGATACATTTAAGTTTAGCTTTAATTGTCATGATATAAAATAATGGATATGGGGGCCTTTTGGTGGGCGTGATTATTTTTTTGGAAGGGGCAGCATTTCATTCTTGATCCCAGGCAGCACAATGTCTTGGGCCGGCCCTGAGGACATGGATTACTAGCACCATATCCTGTGGTCTGATGGGACCAAGATAAACATATTTGTTTCAGATGGTGTCAAGTGTGTGTGGCAGCAACCAGGTGAGGAGTACAAAGACAAGTGGTGGTGGGAGTGTCATGGTCTTGGGCTGCATAGATGCTACCAGCACTGGGGAGCTACAATTCATTGAGGGAACCATGAATGCCGACATGTACTGTGACAAACTGAAGCAGAGCATGATCCCCTCCCTTCAGAGACTGGCCGCAGGGCAGTATTCCAACATAACAACGACCCTAAACACACCTCCAAGACGACCACTCCCTTGCTAAAGAAGCTAAGGGTAAAGGTGATGGACTGGCCAAGCATTTCTCCAGACCTAAACCCTATTGAGCATCTGTAAGGCATCTTCAAATGGAAGGTGAAGGAGCGCAAGGTCTTTAACATCCACCAGCTCCATGATGTCATCATGGAGGAGTGGAAGAGGACTCCAGTGGCAACCTGTGAAGCTCTGGTGAACTCCATGCCCAAGAGGGTTAAAGCACTGCTGAAAAATAATGGTGGCCACACAAAATATTGACACTTTGGGCCCAATTTGGACATTTTCACTTAGGGGCGTACTCACTTTTGTTACCAGCGGTTTAGACATTAATGGCTGTGTGTTGAGTTATTTTGAGGGGACAGCAAATTTACACTGTTATACAAGCTTTACACTCACTACTTTACATTGTAGCAAAGTGTAATTTCTTCAGTGTTGTCACATGAAAAGATATACTGTACTCGCTGTTGTCTCTCTGGGTCTCTCTCTCCTCATTGGTTCCTGATGTTCAATCACAGCCAATTTGGTAATGAGGAGAGAGTGGGGGTGGGGCCAAGCTACAGTCTCTGTGTGAATAGACACACAGAGTGCGGTTCGGGAGCGAGTCAAGTGCCCTTATAGCAAGAGACTTGCTAGTGGGGGCACTCAGCAGGGGGGGGGGGCCAGGACCGCCAACAGGTGACCCAAAAAAAAAGGCTGCTCTGTGCAAAACCATTGCACAAAGCAGGTATGTATAACATGTTTTTTTGGGGAGGTTTTTGTTTTTGTTTTTTTCTCCTTCAAAATCACTTTAACATCTAGTGTAATAGTACCCCAATCTCAGTATATAGTTCTGGTATAATGATGCAATAATAAATAACAACCAATTAGAAATACTAAAAAAAAAATTTAATTAGTTGTGAGACCATATATCATGTATATTCTCATAGGGAGAAAGCTAGAGCAGTTTACCTTTAGTTTAAAACTACTGTATGTCTTAAGCAACATTGTTCTTAAGGCTATCAATGATGAAATTCTGACTCCCTTTTGGCCACCAATTGCCACTTGGATTATCATGCTCTTGTATACATCATGCTGTTGTTATACCATTTTCACCACCATTGGACGTAGAACACCTTAAACAATACCTTTATTTGGCTAAGTATCTTGCTACTGCAATATTTTAAGATGGCTCAGGTATCTTCTTCAATTAAATCTGTATAGTTTTGGTTAAAGAAGCAAAGTGAGGCTGCAGTCTAGGCATAAGCTTCATGTTAGTTTCTACTTTGGGTCTATGGTGAATTCCCAGGATTTGTGAAGTTTGGGAATCAGGGTTTTTTGGCTTAAAACTTGGCAGATTTGCCACCAATATAAGGAACAACCCATAATGCAATACATAGACTTTGTTCCTGGTAATATGAGTCACAAAAGCAAAATAGAGATCTTTCTTGGTTTCTAGAAGGGTCACAATTATTTTTAAACACAGCAAAACACTTATAGGGAAACTGTTCAAGTCTACTCTCACTCACCAATTCTTCTGAGTGTCTCTCTCTATTTCTACAGCATTTGTCCACACTTCGAAATTCAGAATCACCAAACATGTAGAGAGGCATATGAGTTTAAAGAGATGTCACTATTTGTTCTCCTTTACCACTATCAGGAACTGGATATGAATAAACTTTATTTACACTTGATGTGCTTCTACCTATTTTGAGGCAACCCATTATTTCTATATCAGGAAATATATTTTGATTTACATTCTCTTCTGCATTATTTAACAAGAGACAGAGAATACATCAGGTTGGCTGGCCTAGAATTACTGACATACTGTGTACTGTATATCTACATATCTAGGTCTAAGGTTAGAACTTTATGCTACAATCATGTTTCTCTGATTATTGTACAGAATATCGGAAGGCTGCTTACAAAGTTACAAGTTTGAGTGCAGCATTGTGGAATTTGAATGAATTGTAGGCTATATTGCAGCTTTCCACACCGCGTCGTTTAAAAATATAAATGTATTGGGGGGGCTTGACTTTTGAGCTCCAAGACGGACACCTAATCCACGAGCTCCACTCTGCCACCGGGGGGATCCACAGCCATCCGAGCCCACCACTGCAGCCACCCAGTACCTCCATCAGCCTCGGGAATGCCTGCAGGATGACCCAGCTCAGGAAAGCAGTGCCACAGATGAGCAAGCTGCCTGGATTCTTCCCTGCAATTCCCAGGCCACAACAAAATGGCAATGGCCCCCGCTCCTCACAGCCTCACAAGCATGCCGAACACACTGAAGTGGGCTGTGGCCAGCATAACAACCACAAAGCACAAGCAGGGGGGCACAGCAGCACCTCCTCTAGCACCTCCAGCCTTACCACCCAGAGCCCAGTGAAGTTTAAGGCCAGCAAACACTCTCCGCCCAGAGACCCAGCGGGACCAGACATGGAGGTGAGTGGACCCCAGAGCTCTAAAGGAATAACTTCAGAAGTAACAGACCCCATGGCTGCCTTCCTCACTACAGGGCAGCCTGTGTCAGACACAATGTTGAAAGACATGATGCTGTCACTCAGGGCATAGTGTCCAGTGTGAAACAGTGTCAGGTGGAAGTGCAAGTTTTGAGAGAAAGGGTAAACCATGTGAAACATACCTTGGGGGATTACTCTGCATCTTTTAACACTCTAGTAGAATCCCACAATGCAAAAAATGAAGAAATTACTTGGCTAAAGGACAAAATTGATGACCTAGAAGATAGATCCAAGAGAAACAACATCAAACTCAGAAGCATCCCTGAGTCTGTGCTCCCTCACCAACTACAGCAATTCGTACTGAGCCTATTCTCCTCCTTGGCACCATCACTGTTGGCACACAATTTAATGATCGATCGGATCCATAGATTGCCATAACCATCCTTTCTGGCTGCTGATGTGCCAAGAGATGTCCTCTCAAGGGTACATTTCTACCACGCAAAAGAACTACGGATGACATAATTCAGGAGAGCTGAGCAGCTACCAGATATATATGTGACAATCCAGCTCCTACCAGATCTATCCAAACACACCCTTCAATGCAGCTGCAACTTTGCAACAATCACCAAAGCACTAAGAAATCATCAGATTCTACATAAGTGGAAATACCCTGCTACACTTTCAATTACCCATAATGGAGTTACAACCACGGTGTCAACACTTGAAGAGGGTCTAACCACCCTACGCCAATGGGGCATACTCCCTGAATCTACATCCGCTCCAACCCAGCTGAAACCACCGCTGACCATGGAACCAGAATGGCAGGTGGTATCACACAAGAGAAGTCCCAAGAAACACGGTGGTGGAGCCTAGCTCTTCTGCATATTATCCAAACCCGAACAACCTCCCAGTTAGAGGAAAGTTATACATACCTTCCTATCTCCCCTCACCATATCGGTTGCATTTATTGCACTCAGATCTGACAAAGGATACCCTTTTTACAGTTTACTTTTGTTCAATTTACTACTTTTTGTACTATTTTGTTTTTCTCTCCCCTTAGATGCTACACATCACGTTGGAAAACAGCTGATAATAGCTTCTGAGTCTCTTAACTCCACAGCGCACCCCATATTATTCGGCAGACAGACGAGATATCCAATACAACTTGCCAACAACGGACACAGTCTCCACCAGAAGATGACAACCAGCACAGACGAGTACACGAACACAACAAACTCGCCGTAAGCGTGAGTAGGAATCCTAATCACCAAACACACCCATGATCTTGCAACATGGCCTTAACTTGCCTCTCACTTAGTGCTAGGTGCCTAAACCACCCAGCTAAACATTTTCCTATGTGGAAGGAAACATGCAAACATAAAGCCGACATACTTAGCATCCGGGAAACACACTTTCAAGCATCCAACATACCCAAATGCTCACACAAAGACTACCCCTACATGTATCTAGCATGTGCCCAAGAAATGAAAAAAGAGGTTCTTCTAGCCATCCACAACTCTCTTGTTTTCTATCTAAAGGAATCCATCTTGGACCCGCAAGGCAGGTTCATCATTACTACCTGTTAAATCAACGCACAACCATATAGGGTTAGTGGCATTATATTAACCAAACTCCCACCAACTTAGGTTCCTATGAACACTCTTTAAACACATTGCCTCTGTGAAATTCAGACAACTTTTGATATGTGGGGACTTTACCTTAACAACAGACCCTCACCTAGTCAACAGCTCTCAGGTGACAAGTCGTAGCACTTAATTACATCAACTGTTTCACTCAGAGGAACTGTACGATGTCTGGAGATGTCAGAATGCGAGTGAAAGAGATTACACTTACTTCTCTCCCAGACATTGTACATACTCCCATATTGACATGTTTGTGTCTGATAAATGGTTATTACAAAAGGTATCCTCATCCAGGATACATAATATAACCTGGTCTGATCACGCTGCAATTTCAATCACTATAGCAGAGAAGCATGACTCCCCCTCTGTTCCCATCTGGCGCTGTAACATTCGCTTACTACAAGAGCCTACCAGCTCTACAATGCTCAACATCTTAACCTCCCTGGCAGTATTCCCAAGTCTGGCTTGGGGTGGAATTTCAGAACCAAAAGCGGTAACCCCGAGCCAGACTCAGGATTGCATCTCAGCATCCAGGAAGAGCTTACTTACCTTGTCCCCTGGATCCTGCGATGTCTCCCCGCAGTGTGAGCGGCTCGTCCTCCACTCAATTCATCACGGAGCCGAGCTCTTTTTCCTGCAAGCGTTGCAACGCACGAGGGACGGAGAAACGGCGCCCAATTCAAAACGTGAAACACACACAATACATACAGTATACTGTAATCTTACATATTACATTACTGTATGAAATTATTTCACATCCCTTTTGTCCCTAGTGGTTTGTCCCATGCCCTGCATGCAGTTTTATATTATAAAAACTATATATGACAAAAATGCGCCGCGCCTAGGGGTGTAACTGAATAACTGTAAATCTAAGTACAAATCATAGATAATAAAGCGTGCAAATCAAATAGAGCCTAAAGCTCTGATCACTTACTAAGATCACCTGCTGTGTGAATCCTAAAGCTCTGATCACTTACTAAGATCACCTGCTGTGTGAATCCTATGACCAAACACACTAAAAAATATCCAGTGCAATAAATCACAAAGTGCAATGTGCATAGACAAACGTAATAAGATAAATATACAATCCACAGTGATTAAAATATAATCATTCCTAATAAGGTGTATATGCTAAAAAATGTTACACATATGTAGATCCACTGTGATTAAAATGAAAAAAAGAGAAAAAAAAAAAAAAAATTAAATAAAACAATGTATATATTCGTAAAACACAAACAGAGTAAATCAATCACATGCGTGGGTGAATTGAAACTATAATCGCCCTAATAAAAGTGTTCAAATCACATCCGTGAAAAAATCTTCCAATCCAGTAACATAAAGTGACCAAGTTCAAATAAAAGTCAGTGTAATGGTGATGGTTCAAAGAAAAAGTTCCGGTTTTGAATCAAACGTGCCCAAAGAAAAACATGCTGTGAAGTGCCTTGGTGACCCCCAATGTGATTGCGCTCACCTTGGAGCGTGTGACACAGGTTTTAATTGTGTCAATACACGCTTTTGGAGCCACCCCTGGGCTCAGTATTAGGTACAGCTGATTCCCACACTGGATTCTTTATGGCTCCACTCACATATTTATAAGGTGCTCATGTGCACCAAACATAACATAGGAAAAAACGGCTGTGCGGCGTGCTGCGGGGTGTGAGAGCTCCACAACCCAGCTCTGTGCTGATCGCTCCGTCCTGGCCCCTCCCCTACGCGTCTTCGACACAGGGAGTCACGTGTCTTCATCAGGGGGATATGATTGGACGGGCGCTCTACAGTTTAAATACCCTAACGGTGGCCATTTTGCGTAAGACCGCGGACATTAATATGCTGGGCTCCACTCCTCCTAGTGAATTTAAAGCCATTAACAGCGGCCATTTTGCGTGGGACCGCAGACATATATACAATGGGCTCCGCTTTGAATACTCACAGCACAAAAATAATGCATCTATAGGAACTCCAAATATAACTATATCCTGTAATAAAAATATCCTGTAATAAAAATACCCAGGACGGAGCTAGGAAGGGATTGGAAACTCACACCGCTCAGCATACCCTCAAATTAAGTAAATACTAGTAAACATGGAAATGACTGTAATGATGATTAATAAATAATATGCAGGCATAGTGCAGACATGGTGATTAAAAAAATTTAAAAAATTGGGTTTTATGGCAAGCGGATAAACGTCCTTTAATCGCATGATCTGCGAGTTGAATGTCATAATCGCATGGTGTATGAATATAGATCAACATTAAAAACTAATTTTAAAACCTAGGTCAGGTTTATACATGCCCCACAATCGCATAACATGCGACTAAATAATACTTAATGATTTTGATTCAAAACCGGAACTTTTTCTTTGAACCATCACCATTACACTGACTTTTATTTGAACTTGGTCACTTTATGTTACTGGATTGGAAGATTTTTTCACGGATGTGATTTGAACACTTTTATTAGGGCGATTATAGTTTCAATTCACCCACGCATGTGATTGATTTACTCTGTTTGTGTTTTACGAATATATACATTGTTTTATTTAATTTTTTTTTTCTCTTTTTTTCATTTTAATCACAGTGGATCTACATATGTGTAACATTTTTTAGCATATACACCTTATTAGGAATGATTATATTTTAATCACTGTGGATTGTATATTTATCTTATTACGTTTGTCTATGCACATTGCACTTTGTGATTTATTGCACTGGATATTTTTTTAGTGTGTTTGGTCATAGGATTCACACAGCAGGTGATCTTAGTAAGTGATCAGAGCTTTAGGATTCACACAGCAGGTGATCTTAGTAAGTGATCAGAGCTTTAGGCTCTATTTGATTTGCACGCTTTATTATCTATGATTTGTACTTAGATTTACAGTTATTCAGTTACACCCCTAGGCGCGGCGCATTTTTTTCATATATCATTTATCGCACGGTCATGAATACGTGATCTGCGCTTGCAGCCGGGTAGCTGTTTGGTTGAATTTCCATTAAGGCACTGGATAATTGTGGCTCGCAAGATTTTTTTCCATAATATTATAAAAACTGTTCTTTCTGCCTGGAAACTGGAGATTGTCCATAGCAACCAAAACTGTCCCTTTACATCAAAAGAGGTTTTAGACCAGCTAGAAAACAGTGATAATAAATTAGAATCACTCGCAGAATTGAGCGATAGTGATTTGTGGAGAGATCCGTCATCAAACACTGAAATGTAATGACAGCAACAATTCTGCAACTGAGCAAATTTCAGTGTTTTTGATTTGATTACATTATTGAATAATTTTTATTATTATTATATTATTATTTGGTATAATTATTTATAGTTATTTATTATATTATAATTTATGATTTCCTGTTTCAAACTTTATCATACCCGAGATGTCTGCTAGACTCTGGTTTGGACAGATTTAAGTGAGTTATTCCTAAGAATTACAAACCTACAATATAAAATGCCAAATTTCCATGCAAAATAATGGTACTACTTTCAGCACTAAAAATCTGAAATAATCATACCGCCAGGGAGGTTAAAGACTTCTTCCATACTAATGCATCTTCTGTTGACAACCCATACACCCTATAGAATGCTTATAAAGCATACATGAGAGGTATTCTGATTGAGCAAGGTTCTAGGGCGAAAAAATGTTATAACCTCAAGCTCAATTCCCTTCTGTCTGAAATACATAGATTAGAATCCCAGAACAAACATGACACCAAAGAGGAACACGCCTATAACTCTTAGCAAATTTCGAGAAGAACTAAGAAACCTGCTAAACCAGCAGTATGACAAAATTCTCTGCTGTCTAAAGGAAAATTCCTATACAAACACAAATAGAGCAGATAAACATCTGGCCAACAGGATAAAAGTTGCCCATGCCAAATCCAGAATTACACTTCTAATTAGGGATGGCCCGAACACCCCCCTGTTTCGTTCGCATCCAGAACATGCGAAAAGGCAAAAAATTTGTTTGAATACGTGAACACCGTTAAAGTCTATGGGACATGAACATGAAAAATCAAAAGTGCTAATTTTAAAGGTTAATATGCAAGTTATTGTCATAACAAGTGTTTGGGGACCTGGGTCCTGCCCCAGGGGACATGTATCAATGCAAAAAAAGTTGCTTAAAGTGAAACAATAAAAGTGAAATATTCCTTTAAATTTCGTACCTGTCTATAGTATACCTGTAAAGTAGCGCATGTTTCCCGTGTTTATAACAGTCCTAGAGCAAAATGACATTTCTAAAGAAAAAAAAAGTCATTTAAAAGTGCTAGCGCTAGTGCCGGCTATTACTGAATTGTCCGTCCCGACAATACACATAAAACTCATTAAAAGTCATTGAAGAATAAAAAAAAATGTGTGGGGGTCCCCCAAAATTACATTACTAGGCCCTTCAGGTCTGGTATGGGTAAGGAGAACTCCGCGCCAAAATAAAAAAAAAGATGACGTGGGGTTCCCCCCAAAAATCCACACCAGACCCTTATCCTAGCATGCAACCTGGCAGGTCGCAGGAAAAGAGGGGGGATGAGAGAGCGCCCTCCCTCCTTAACCGTACCAGGCCACATGCCCTCATCATGGGGAGGATGTCCCTATGTTGATGGGGATAAGGGCCTCATCCCCACAACCCTTGCCTGGTGGTTGTAGGGGTCTGCGGGCGGGGGGGCTTATCGGAATCTGGAAGCCCCCTTTAACAAAGGGGACACCCGGATCCCAGCCCCCCCATGTGAATTGGTTAGGGGTACATTTTACCCCTACCATTTCACAAAAAGAAAGTGTCAAAAATGTTAAAAAACCACAGGAGATGGCTTGGGACTTTATTAAAAATAAAAAAAATAAAAAAGAGATTCCAGCAATGTAATCCAATAAATCCATGCTCCTACTCCAGCGATGTAATCCAATTCTCGATCTCCAGAGATGGATGATTTCCAGCGACTCCAGCAAGGAACACGCACAGAATCCTGCCTCCACTGGAGGCACCCAGCCAATGACGCGGCGCTAGCTTGACAGCTCTTATTTAGCTGAGGGCGGGGCCACCCATCACGTGAGTCTCCCCCCTCTGACAAGGGGAAACGCCGGGGTTTACCAGTGACGTGTACGGGTGACCCCACCCCATCTGATGCAACGCAGGATTCCCATTTCATCAGAGATCACATGACGGGTGGCCCCGCTCTCAGCTACATAAGAGCTGTCAAGCTAGCACTGTGTCATTGGCTGGGTGCCTCCGGTGGAGGCAGGATCCTGTGCGTGTTCCTCGCTGGAGTCACTGGAGATCATCCATCGCTGGAGATCGAGAATTGGATTACATTGCTGGAGTAGGAGCATGGATTTATTGGATTACATCGCTGGAATCTCTTTTTTATTTTTTATTTTTTTATTTTTAATAAAGGACTTGTCCCAAGCCATCTCCTGTGTTTTTTTAATACTTTTACTCTTTCTTTTTGTGAAATAGTAGGGGTACAATGTACCCCTTACCAATTCACATGGGGGGTGGGATCTGAGTGTCCCCTTTGTTAAAGGGGGCTTCCAGATTCCGATAAGCCCCCCGCCCGCAGACCCCCGCAACCACCATGCAAGGGTTGTGGGGATGAGGCCCTTGTCCCCATTAACATGGGAATATCCTCCCCATGTTGAGGGCATGTGGCCTGGTACAGTTCAGGAGGGGGGTGCTCTCTCGTCCCCCCTCTTTTCCTGCAGCCTGCCAGGTTGCGTGCTTGGATAAGGATCTGGTGTGAATATTTGGGGGAACCCCACGCCATTTTCTTTTTTTTGGCGCGGAGTTCCCCTTAAAATCCATACCAGACCTGAAGGGCCTGTTAATGGAATTTTGGGGGACCCCCACGCATTTTTTTTTTCAATGACTTTCAATGACTTTTATGTGTATTGTCGGGACCGACAATTCATTAATAGCTGGCACTAGCGCTAGCACTGTTAAATGATTTTTTTTCCCTTTAGAAATGTCATTTTGCTCTAGGACTGTTATAAACACAGGAAACATGTGCTACTTTACAGGCATAATATAGACACCCCGCAGGTACGAAATTTAAAGGAATATTTCATTTTTATTGTTTCACTTTAAGCATTATTAAAATCACTGCTCCCGAAAAAATGGCCGTTTTTAAAACTTTTTTTTGCATTGATATATGTCCCCTGGGGCAAGACCCAGGTCCCCAAACACTTTTTATGACAATAACTTGCAAATTACCCTTTAAAATTAGCACTTTAGATTTCTCCCATAGAATTTGAAAGGCTGTTCCGCGGCTTTTCGATTTTGCCGCAAACACCCCAAATTGTTAGCTGTTCGGCAAACGAGCGAACAGCCAATATTTGCGTCGAACTCATGTTTGACTCAAACAGATAGCCCATCCCTACTTCTAATCCACCCCACCCTACACCACAAAATCACCAACCCCCAGGATATAGCAAGCCAATTTGCTGATTATTACACGGCTTTATACAACCTGAGGGATGACCCAAACACTCCCCAATCTTCGGGAGAGGACATCAAAGATTTCCTACTAAAATTGAACCTCCCCACCCTCCCAGAGGCACACCTACTTAAGCTGAACACCCCGTTTACAACCAAAGGAATTGAACATATCATAGCATCCCTTCCCAATGGAAAGTTCCCAGGCTTGGACGGTTTCTCCAGAGAATATTTTAAAAAAATGTTAACAATATTTTATCCTCTCACTACAAGTCTACACAAAAGCAGCCCTATCCTCCTCTTCCCTAAGGAGATGCTAACTGCTTATGTTGTCACACTACCTTTGCCAGGAAAATATCCTACAACACCGGACAATTTTCAACCAATATCACTTCTAAATACAGACTTCAAAGTATACGCAAAAATACTAGCCAAACGCCTTACGGATATTATTCCGTCTTTAGTCAAAGGCGACCAGATGGGATTCATAAGGGGCAGGCAAACTTCTGATGCAACAAGAAGAGTCTTAAATATTGTACACTATCCAAAACAAACTTGAACACCTTCTCAGCTGCTCTCCATTGATGCAGAGAAGGCGTTGGACAGAGTACATTGGCAATATATGTCAGCAGTGTTATGTAAATTTGGATTTCAAGGTAATATACTCTCAGCAATTCTAGCCTTCTAGCCCTCTAACCTTCTCTGCAAACCATTCAACATCTCTAATGGAACTTGACAGGGTTGTCCACTTTCATTGACTATCTTCAATCTAATGATTGAACTGAACCCCTAGCAGAAATGATTAGGACACATCCTTCAATCTCAGGCTTCAGATTCTATTCTACCCGACACGTGATAAATCTCTTTGCAGATGATGTGATCCTAATTATGATGGACCCAATAAACTCACTCCCACATGCCCACCAAATATTGTCACAATTTAGCACTATATCATACTACAAGGTCAATTATACAAAATGCCTAATCTTAGATCTTGGCCTAAGCATGGTGACCAAACGAAACCTACAACAAAAATTCCCCTTCAAGTGGAGTTCACAAGGAATCCCATACCTGGGCATTACCTTGACACACACTATATCCTCCCTATTTGCAGCCTAATCTAAACCCACTCATAGTCAAGGTAAAGGAACAGCTATGACACATCTCACAGCATGAACTATCTTGGGTAGGGAGACTGGCAGCCTTCAAGATGACCATATTTCCCCAAAATTCTCTACATATTTCGGGCCCTACCCATTCACATACCAAACCAAATGTTAAGTCTCCTTCGAAAATTTCTATGGGATAACAAGAGAGCAAAATGTCAACAATCTAACTTGATCAAACACAGATCATTTGGTGGAGCAGGAGTGGTAGAAATCCGCAATTACTTTTGGGCGGTCCACATGGATCAACTTAAAGGGGTTGTAAACCCTCAAGGTTTTTCACCTTAATACATTCTATGCATTAAGGTGAGAAACCTTCTGTAGTGCAGCAGCCTCCCAGAGCCCCCCTTTTACCTACCTGAACCCGATCATTCCATCGACGGGGACGAGCACAGCAGTTCCAGCTGCTGTCTCAGGTCCTCATTGGATAGATATACAGCAGTGCAACCATTGGCTTCCACTGCTGTCAATCAAATCCAGTGACACGGGAGCCAGGGGGCGAGTCCAAGTCCTGCTGTCTGTGTCAATGGATGCAGCAGCAGGACTCGGGACAGGTCCCTTACGGGTGACCCCTTGGAATGCGGGTCTCTGAGGGGCATTCATCGCAGGGAGGAGACATGAGCACCGCTGGGGGACCCCAGAAGAGGAGGATTGTGCCACTCTGTGCAAAACCCTTGCACAGAGGAGGTAAGTATAACATGTTTGTTATTTAAAAAAAAAAACCTTTACGACCCCTTTAAGTTTTGGTTCAGAGACAAGGACATTCCACTTTGGCCAGAAATAGAAACAGCACTGGCACCTACCTCCAACCTAATAACCCTTCTAGAATGTGATTTCTAAACCCTGGGATATCTCATTACTGACTGCGCCCACTCAAGCATTTATCCTAGCTTGGAGACACCTGCACCAGCAATCGGACACACAAACAGACACGCAATTAACTGACGACCCTCTACACATCCTAGAAGCTCTAAGTTCCACAATACCTCTCAGCTTTCTATCACAACCTGGCATACAGTCTGTTAAAGATTTCATGCAAGGTCCTAGACCCAAAACGGTGGAAACAATAATAACAAAATATGATCTCCCAAGAGAGCATCACTTCACATGTGCTCACATTGTTGACTTCCTGACCAAAACTTCCATCCCTAAATTTAACATACATCCCACGGTATGGAATTTCTATACTTCACATAAACCGATAGATAGAGGAATTTCCATTTTTTACAATATATTCCAAAACAAACATACTTTTCAAAAAACCACAACAATGACTAAATGGGAAAAAGACTTCCATTCCACAATCTTTCGGTTACAATGTCAAAAAGCCTTTTGGACAATTCACCAAGCATCACATTGCACTATGCATTGAGAAATGACACACAAAATCACACACAGATGGTACTAAACATCATACCGGTTGGCTAAATTCTCAAATTCATTATCGCCCAAGTGTTAGCGGAACTGCGACCAAATAGGGCACCTGCTGCACACCCTATGGGAATGTCCCAGCTTAATGAGCTTTGGGAAACAAGTTTTCAAACTTATATCCTCAGTAACAGGCATACTATCACCCCCAATCCAAGCCTGGCACTTCTCAATATCATTATAGATCTATACCCAAGCTCAGATAGAATTTTATTTAACATTCCAACCTTCTGGTTTAAAAAACAGTTAAAAATTAAAAAAGAAAGAAAACTGTAGTCAGTTGCAACTGTTTTTGCAGATCATGCAGAGTAAAAAAAATATAGAATCACTCAGTTCTGAGGAAAATATTATGGAATCACCATGTACTTCTAAAACAAACATCTGCATCAGATTACATGCTGAAAAATGATGTCATAATCACCAAACATCCTTTCAATTGATAGAATAATAAAAGTTTCCAAAATCTCAATATAAACTTGTGCATTTATTGAAGATTTAATGCCTGTCATCTCCCTGTACCTTTATCTGACATGCAACCCCGTATCATCAATGATTGTGGAAATAAGTATGTTTTCTTCAGGCAGTCATCTTCATTCATTTCTTAGGAATGGCACCAAACAAATGTTCCAGCATCATCACCCTGCCCAATGCAGATTGGTGATTCATCAATAAATATCACTTCATCCAGTCACCCACAGTCCATGATTGGTTTTCTTTGGCCCACTGTAACCTTGTTTTTTTCCTGTTTAGGTGTTAATGATGGTTTTCGTTTGGCTTTTCTTTATGTAAATCCCATTTCCTTTAGGCAATGTCTTAGAGTTCGGTCACAGACATTGACTCCAGTTTCTGGCTGTTTGTTCCTCATTTGTTTTGTTGGGCATTTTCTGTTTTTAAGGCATATTGCTTTAAGTTTTCTAACTTGACGCTTTGATGTCTTCCTTGGTCTACCAGTATTTTTCCCTTTAACAACCTTTCCATTTAATTTGTACTAACAAAAACCATTATTAACACCTAAACAGAAAAAAACAAGGTTACAGTGGGCTAAAGAAAAGCAATCGTGGACTGGGAATGACTGGATGAAAGTGATATTCAGTCTATATAAACCCTACTGTAAAACAATGAGCTTACTTTATAGATCCTTGTAAACTTACTTTATGTATCTTTATAATATTGTATACTCAATAAACTTCTTTTGACAAGGAAAGTGATATTCAGTGATGAATCACCAATCTGCATTGGGCAGGGTGAGGATGCTGGAGCTTTTGTTTGGTGCTGTTCCAATGAAATGTATGAAGATGACTGCCTGAAGAAAACATGCAACTTCCCCCAATAATTGATGATATAGGGTTGCATGTCAGGTAAAGGTACAAGGGAAATGACAGTCATTAAATCTTCAAATAAAGGAACAAGTTTATATTTAGATTTTGGATGCTTTTCTTATGCCATTAACCACTTGACCACTGGGCACTTAAACCCCCTTCCTAACCAGACCAATTTTCAGCTTTCCGTGCTCTTACATTTTGAATGACAATTACTCAGTCATAAGAAAAATAAATAAAATTGCGCTCAGAGTATAATGGAAATAACAATGAAGAAAATATGAAATAAATTGAAAAAATGCAAAACATATGAAATAAAATATAAAATAAAAATATTTTTAAAGATGAAAATTATATATAATGAAAAATATTTCTATAAAGCTGCGGCTTATAAGTGGGGCACACCAATACAAATATAGAACAGAAAAACCGCGCTAAACGTGTTAAACAATAATTTTACCAAAAAGAGGGACATTGAGGCCCGGGGAAAGGCCACGGGACTTTTAAAGGTGCTAGAGTGAAATGAGGTAGAAGGAATAAAATAAAAGATTTTTATTTAACAATCTTTTTTAAAAAACAGACATAAAGCGAAATATTGATATGTGTTTACAAAAACAACAGTAATTGCGTTAGTACAAAAGTTGATACCACTTTTCTCAACATGTTTCGCTTTCTTAAGCTTCTTCAGGAGATATAGTGTGGCAATAAATCAACTATAAAGTAGAAAAAACACCAATGAGAAATTTATAATGTCTGCTAGTATATCATATCAAAAATACAAAAACAAATATTAGAAGGTTAGATATTGAAAAGTTTTTTTATATATAAATGTAGACCCCACAACGGGGAAATCTATCAATAGTGAAAAGTAACATAGGCAAATATATAAGAAAAAAAAAAAAAAAAAAAAAAAACAATAAATACATTCAAGTACACTTATAATCAACATCTATTATAAATAAAACAGTGATCTTACCCATAGAAAGGGGAAAGAAGGTATGTTAGAAAGAAAATTTGTGCAACATGGAATATTCCGCCCTCCAGTTCACACCTCAAAAAATTAGCATGCAGAGAGAAATAAAAGTTTTTGCAGCAATGGAGAAAGTTCTCTGAAAAAAGAGAAAAAAATCAAATATAGGGATGTCATAAGGTCTAGATGCATATATAAGAAGATATGAGTAAGCTAGCATTTATTGATGTAGAAAAAAGTACCTTAAATATGGTAAGTAGAATCAATTCTCAATTGTCAAAATTATTCACATCCAAAAGATGAAGAGAAGCCTAATTGCTGAAGGTGTGGATAAAGGGTTCTTTATATGCAGCAGGATAGCAGCCGAAGGGGGGGCAGCATTTAAGGACTGAATGCCCAAGAGTGGGGTAGTTCAGCCTAAAAAATCGCCTGCAGTCTAGCGCAAAGAGCCTGAGATGTAATAATAAAAGAAAAAAAAAAAAAAGACAAATGATAAAAAGCATTCATAGTGTCTAGGGGCATATCAAGCAAAGCCAAAAGACAACAGGAGATCACTGGGTAATCTGGAAGACTTACTTGTCAGTAATAGAAATAAATAGTAAGTGATGACAGGAGAATATCCAAAGACGTCTGTCTGCCCGGCATGTCTGGAAGGAGTGACAGAGAGTAGCGGAAAAAAACGCTATTTAAATCTCTCCAGCGTGACGGCGTCTGACTCACCGTCACGCTGCGGACAAGAAGAGGGACAACTGCGCATGCGCACGCCTCTCGGTCACAATGCGGAAGGCAACGTCAGCGGCGTCAGGAATGAATAGCTGAGCCGTTGCCATCTTTGGAAGTCCGATGCCCATAAGAGGTGCTACGGAAGCCCTAAGGTTACAAATAAAAAATATATATAGAGAGATGGGCTGTCTACATGCATAGAACAGCCTGAATTGCCCTCACACATTGATTTATCCAAGGGAAGCGAGGCCGCACTAATTGTCACAAAGGGGCAAACAAACAGTCGGCACATTGATTAGGAGCTAGACTGATGAGTGCCCGGGGTGTCCGTACATGCTGAAAACAGGGAAGGTGGTGAACTGGGGGAAAGGGAAGGAAGAGAATATCCAATGATGCACAAAAATAAAAAATATATATAATTTGGGAAATGAAATACACAAAAATCGCATATGTAGCGTGACTGCATGGCATCACATTCAGAATCCATGATTAGATTATTCATAGTAGATAAAATTAGAAAAACATTTATTTATATAAATGTGAAGGGTGTACTGAAAAAAAAAAAAAAAAAAAAAAAAAAAAAAAAACGCATAAAGCTGGACTGTTTAAAGAAAAGGTTTATAACTAAGAACATCATTTAGGCCAGGATATTTCAAAGCATTTAGACTAAAAATCCATTTAGTTTCGCGTTGCAATAAAGTCCTGTCATAATCTCCACCTCTTTCATTTGGGGGAGCATATTCCAGGGCAAAAAAATGCATCTTGCTATCATCGAACTGATGACATAATCCCATATGTCGACTGATGGGGGTTTCCATCTTTTTTTTAGTTACTAGGGAAACGTGGTCTCTGATTCTATGAAAGAAGGGACGTTTTGTTTTCCCCACGTAAAAGGCATTGCACTCGCATGTCATAATGTAGACAATGCCGATGGATTGGCATGTGGCTAGAAAGTTGGGATTATAAAGTCGTCTATTTGGAAGAACGATGTTGCGAGATGCATAAATATATCTACAAAAATCGCAGTTGTGGCACGGTTTAGTTCCCTTGTTTATGGTAGCAGTAGCAGAGGAGGGGGCATAGTGGCTATGAACAATATGATCCCTGATTGACCGGGATCGTCTGTAGGTGATCTCAGGGTAGTCCTTGAGGTGTTTGGATACCCTGGGGTCACCCATAAGTAGATACCAATGCTTCTGTAATAAATCACGCATTTGCTGATGTTGGCCAGAGAAAGTTGTAATTAATCTTAGGCCTGGGTCTGATTTCACAGTGGTGCGTCCATGAATAAGTTGACTACGATCCATCCTTTTGGCTCTGAGGTAGGCTCTTTTAAGGCATTTATTGCTATAACCACGTGCCTTGAGGCGTTCCCTCAGTGCTTTGGCTTCGGATTCAAAGTGGATGTTTTCACTACAATTTCTCCTTAACCTTAGGTATTGACCGTACGGAACATTGTTGATGAGTGGCAATGGATGTGAGCTGGTGGCGTGTAGGAGCGAATTACCCGCCGATGGTTTACGAAAAAGGGTAGTCCCTATAGTTCTATCAGGGTTGACCAGGATGGTGATATCCAAAAAAGTTAAAGTGGTTTGGTTAGCTTCCATAGTGAAGGTCAAATTATAAGAGTTGGTTTTCAAATTGTCAAAAAAGCGAGAGAGATCCTCTCTACTGCCCGTCCAGATTAGGAAAACGTCATCAATGTACCGTTTCCATATCGGTATGTATTCCATCAGGGATTGCATGTCATCCCTAAAGAAAAGCCTCTGCTCCCACTCCCCCAGGTACAGGTTCGCATATGAGGGAGCACAACGGGTCCCCATAGCGACACCCTGCACCTGGAGGTAGTGGGAGCGTGCAAATAAGAAGATGTTATTAGTAAGAATGAACCTCAGAAGGTCCAAAATGAAATTATTGTAGGCCCGGGAGACATCACTGTTGTGAGAGATGAAGCCCTCTACAACTGCCACCCCCAATTCGTGGGGGATGGAGTTGTAGAGGGCCTCCACATCCAAAGTAACCAGCCAGGCTCCCTCAGGGATGGACAATCCATCCAGGGTTTGGAGAAGTTCGCTGGTGTCTTGTAAGTATGATGTAAGGCCTTCTACATAAGGCCTAAGGAAGTCGTCTACAAGTTGGCTAGCATTTTCAGTTAACGATCCGTTTCCGGACACTATCGGTCGGCCAGGAGGATTAAATAAATCCTTATGGACCTTCGGAAGAGCGTAGAGTGTGGGAGTACGAGGGTGAAGTACATTAAGGAAATTCCATGTTGGTTTTGTGATTAGACCCTGATGATAAGCAGTCCCAATTAGCTTTCTATAGCGTGTGATCATATTAGTGACATGCGTCTCAGATACTTTCCTGTACCAGTCTCTATTTTGGAGAAGGCGTAAGACCATGGATTCATACTGTTCCGTGGTCATTACTACCAAATTACCTCCTTTGTCTGAAGGTTTTATTATCAGACGGGAGTCCTGTTCTAATGATTTTAAGGCCGCTTTTTGTTGGCCTGTAAGGTTTGATTGTGATAGGCCCTTCCATTTGGTCTTACAGATGTCTTCTGTGACCTGATGGATGAAGGCCCAAACATTGGGATTGCCCTGTGCTGAAGGAAAGGTTTTAGATTTGGGTTTGTATTCGGTAGGGGCAACATGGGCTCCTAGACTGGGGGCATATAACTCACGGTCAGGATAAACATCCTGACTGAGAGCTTGAGCTTCAAGGAGGTCTACTTCGTCAATGTGTCCCTCGTCCCAGAGTTCCATGAGCTCCTCCATAGCTTTAATCTCATTTAGTGTGATATTTTCCAAGGCTGGTGCATTGGATGTAGCCATAGAGCTGGGTTGCTTGGGCTTGTCGTACATAATGCGCAGCATTAATTTACGAACAAACAGATTGAGATCCTTAATGAGTTCGAACTGATCAATTTTCTGTGTCGGACAGAAGGTTAAACCTAATTCTAAGACAGAGAATTGATCAGCACTGAGAGGAATGGAAGATAAATTGATTACCTCGAACTTTTTGCCTGTTTCTGTGAGCCCTCCATGGTGGTCATCTTTTTTGAATCGTGCACCGGTTGTGTGAAGATAGGGGCCGGGCGAAAAACCGACTGGGTAACGTGCTCATTGGTATTGCTTGTTGATGGTATCGGTGTTGGGGATAATGGAGTGGTTGAGTGGATGTTGGAAGCAGTGTCCCGGTGAGCCAGTGCGGTATCCCGGTGAGTTGGTGCGTGCGAAGAATTACTTATCTTGGCCGTGGTGGCTCTGGTATGAACCGGTGTGCGATTGGTATTTTGGTGCCGCTTATTTGACCCAGTTGGTACATTAGGATTACCATTAATGCGTTTCGGGAGTCCAAAATCCTTAGGACCTTCCGGTGCCTGTGATGAAAGAGAGGAAGCAGTGGAGGTGTCAGAATCAATCGATTCAGGATGGACATCTTTTGGAGTTCGCATTTTAGTGTTGCGTCTCTTATTGGTTTTAGTTTGTGTCCAAAGATAGGCTTGATTATTATCATAGGATAGTTTGTCTCTTACAAATTTCTTTTCTTTTGTTTTTAAAATTTCAGCTACATAGGTTTCAATGTGTGCTTTCAAGGTTGCCTCACGGCTCGAAAAGAGTTCATTTGTAACAATTGAACTGTTTTCTGAATATAATTTTTCTATTTCTTTGTCCAAGGAAATCAATTCATCGTTGTAGTGGCCACATAATAAATCCATCATTTTCATGGAGCAAGACTGGAGATTGGTTTCCCAACTAGTTCTAAAATCCTGCTCCAGTTTGCTCACCGTGGGGAAAATTTGAATTCTTAGACCCCAAGGGGCAATTCGATCATCTAAGTATTTAGAAAAATACCACTTATTCCAATAAATTCGGGCTTTCTTCTCCAGCATTCGTTGGAGACGAAGAAAAAAACGATCCATAGATAAACCCCCCCCACTGGCATTTTGCGATTTATGGATCTGGTCCATAAATCCATCAAAAGCATTGCCACAATGATGAGCCATGGTGGAGAGAAAAAAAAAAAAAAAAAAATATAGAGAAATGTTATAATTGAAATAGATATTTGGCACAAAGGCCAATCCGTAGATATAGAGTATAATTAATTAAATTCGATTTAAAACAATAAAGTGTTGAAATTCCTCAAATCTTAGGGGTGATAGGTGGGTAACACCTCAATTGGAGTTTAGAATGAAAATGAGGAAAAATCAAAAGCACCACATCCCAAATAATACATTTACCAAAAAGAGGGACATTGAGGCCCGGGGAAAGGCCACGGGACTTTTAAAGGTGCTAGAGTGAAATGAGGTAGAAGGAATAAAATAAAAGATTTTTATTTAACAATCTTTTTTAAAAAACAGACATAAAGCGAAATATTGATATGTGTTTACAAAAACAACAGTAATTGCGTTAGTACAAAAGTTGATACCACTTTTCTCAACATGTTTCGCTTTCTTAAGCTTCTTCAGGAGATATAGTGTGGCAATAAATCAACTATAAAGTAGAAAAAACACCAATGAGAAATTTATAATGTCTGCTAGTATATCATATCAAAAATACAAAAACAAATATTAGAAGGTTAGATATTGAAAAGTTTTTTTATATATAAATGTAGACCCCACAACGGGGAAATCTATCAATAGTGAAAAGTAACATAGGCAAATATATAAGAAAAAAAAAAAAAAAAAAAAAACAATAAATACATTCAAGTACACTTATAATCAACATCTATTATAAATAAAACAGTGATCTTACCCATAGAAAGGGGAAAGAAGGTATGTTAGAAAGAAAATTTGTGCAACATGGAATATTCCGCCCTCCAGTTCACACCTCAAAAAATTAGCATGCAGAGAGAAATAAAAGTTTTTGCAGCAATGGAGAAAGTTCTCTGAAAAAAGAGAAAAAAATCAAATATAGGGATGTCATAAGGTCTAGATGCATATATAAGAAGATATGAGTAAGCTAGCATTTATTGATGTAGAAAAAAGTACCTTAAATATGGTAAGTAGAATCAATTCTCAATTGTCAAAATTATTCACATCCAAAAGATGAAGAGAAGCCTAATTGCTGAAGGTGTGGATAAAGGGTTCTTTATATGCAGCAGGATAGCAGCCGAAGGGGGGGCAGCATTTAAGGACTGAATGCCCAAGAGTGGGGTAGTTCAGCCTAAAAAATCGCCTGCAGTCTAGCGCAAAGAGCCTGAGATGTAATAATAAAAGAAAAAAAAAAAAAAAAAAGACAAATGATAAAAAGCATTCATAGTGTCTAGGGGCATATCAAGCAAAGCCAAAAGACAACAGGAGATCACTGGGTAATCTGGAAGACTTACTTGTCAGTAATAGAAATAAATAGTAAGTGATGACAGGAGAATATCCAAAGACGTCTGTCTGCCCGGCATGTCTGGAAGGAGTGACAGAGAGTAGCGGAAAAAACCGCTATTTAAATCTCTCCAGCGTGACGGCGTCTGACTCACCGTCACGCTGCGGACAAGAAGAGGGACAACTGCGCATGCGCACGCCTCTCGGTCACAATGCGGAAGGCAACGTCAGCGGCGTCAGGAATGAATAGCTGAGCCGTTGCCATCTTTGGAAGTCCGATGCCCATAAGAGGTGCTACGGAAGCCCTAAGGTTACAAATGTAATCTGATGCAGATGTTTGTTTTAGAACTGCAAAGTAAGTGGCGATTCCATAATATTTTCCTCAGAAATGAGTGATTCCATATTTTTTCCTCTGCTTGATCTGCAAAAACACTTGCAACTGACTACAGTTTTCTTTATTTTTTTAATTTTTTTCTTAAAGCCAGAAGGTTGGACTGTTAAATGAAAATTGTTTTGAGGCATGTCTGTGATTATTTTTTTCACACAATTACACAATTGAATCAACATTTTCCAAGAGTGGTGATTCCATACTTTTTGCCAGGAGTTGTAGCCATTAGGTACATTTGGTTTAAGCGTTGTTTAGCTAACTTAAAGCCGAGGTCCACCCTAAAAAAAATTACATAAACAGGCTCTTTAAATTTTTTTTAAAAAAATTTGAAAAAAAAAATGTTTTTACTTACCTGAAACGCTTGTTGTTAGGCAGTCTTCCTAATCTGCCACTTCCTTCTCCGCGGAGCTGGTCCTTCTCTTCATCCCTCGCATGGTGTTCTGGGAGATTGGGCGCGATGTCTTCTGGGACCTGTGTGTGTCCCAGAAGACAGCCGTCCATTCACAAAGCGCAGCGCGACTCACGCATGCGCAGTAGGAAATGGGCAGTGAAGCCCCAAGGCTTCGCTGCCTGTTTCCCTTAGATAGAATGGCAGTGTCAGCACCCGATCCGATGGACGGATCAGCCTCTGGGGGCCGACATCGCAGGCTCCCTGGACAGGTAAGTGTCATTAAAAGTCAGCAGCTACAGTGTTTGTAGCTGCTGACTTAAATTTTTTTTTTTCAGATGGAACACCGCTTTAAAAGAAGTTTAGATGGCAAACCCAAACCATGTTCATGTGGACAAGGACCTTTTTATCACAACCCTGGCTGGAGGGTTTGGGGGTCTGCAGGATTGGGGCTCATCAGAATGTGGAAGCCCCCTTTAATAATAAGGGAGCCCCTAGATACCACCCACCGGGCCCCGATGTTAATGGATATTGTTCATATTTGGGCAACAATGTCACTTCTATCCCCTTTTGTTGATGTAGCTGGGGAATCTTGGTTATATAAGGCAATATTCCATGACATAATAGTTCCTAGGGATGTGGTGGGTGCAGGCAACTGCCCCTTTCCTAAGAACCAGTGGCAGAGGGAAGCTGTTAAGTATAGAAGTGTTGCAAATACCACTTCTTTATATGATGCTTGGCTCCCACTGAAAACAGAGTTGGGCAGACAAGCATCCATCTGAATGCCGAACAGCCAAAGTTCAGTAAAAATCCTGGATCAGACCAAACTGTTTTCGCATTCCTATTGAAGACAATTCATCGCTCATCCAAGTTGCTTCCTGTGTTCTATCTAAGCTACTTTCTAAATTCTAAGAAGCAGCAAAATACCTTTAACATTACAGAACTACCGAGTGACTAGTGATGAGCCAAACACCCCCCCGGTTCTGTTCGCAGCAGAACATGAGAAAAGGCAAAGAATATGTACGAACACGTGAACACTGTTAAAGTCTATGGGACCGGAATATGAAAAATCAAAAGTGCTCATTTTAAAAGCTTTTCGGGAGCAGTGATTTTAATAATACTTAAAGTGAAACATTAAAAATGAAATATTCCTTTAAACATTGTGCCTGGGGGTCTCCTTAGTCTGCCTGTAAAGTAGCGCATCTTTCCCATGTTTATAACAGTGACACCGAAAAATGAAATTTCTAAATGAAAAAATGTCATTTAAAACTGTTTGCAGCTGTAATGAATTGTCGGATCTCGGCAATATAGATAAAATTCATTGAAAAAACAGCATGGAATTGCAGGACACTTTTTTAATAAAGGAATTGTTCAAAACTATCTCTTTTTTGACACTTTTTTTGGTGTAATGTGTAAGAGTACAATGTACCCGATACCCATTCACATAGTAGGGGGGCCGAGATCTGGGGGCCCCCTTGTGAAAGGGGGCTTCCAGATTCCGATAAGCCCCCTGCCTGCAGACCCCCACAACCACCAGGCAAGGGTTGTGGGGAAAAGGCCCTTGACCCCATCAACATGGGGGCAAGGTGTTTTGGGGGGACCCCAATGCACCACCCCCATGTTGAGTGCATGTGTCCTGGTACAGTTCAGGAGGAGGGCGCTCTTTTACCCCCCCTTTTCCTGCAGCCTGCCAGGTTGCATGCTCGGATAAAGGTCTGGCATGGCTTTTTGGGGGGACCCCAGGCCATTTTTTTTAATTTGGCATGGGGTTCCCCTTAAAATCCATACCACACCTGAAGGGCCTGGTATGGATTTTGGGGGGGCCCCACGTCATTTTTTTTTTAAATGGTACAGGGTTCCCCTTAAAGTCCATACCAGACCTGCAAACTCCCCATAATGTTCTAAATTCAGCGGACGGGCGAACACCCAATGTTCGAGTCAAACTTACGTTTGACTCGAACATCGAACTCATCCCTACCAATGACTACCTGCTACAATCTAGCTTTTTTACAAGCCTGAGATTGCCTGTCTTTCCAGTGTTGTAGAGTCCAACATTGCCCTCATCTCCACATGTAAGTGAAGAACTAACACTTCTGAGAAATGATAATTTTTCAACACTACTCACTAGAGTACTAGATGAATTCAGTGTTGTTAAAATGATTAAACACTCTAGCAGGTATATTCTTTTCTCTTCAATTCCTCCTCGATCTCTTCACTATAGCTGGATATTGTCACAGCCAAAGAGCATATGGCTTTATCTTTTTAAAATCTCTTGTTCAAATATTTTATTGAAGATAACAAGTGTTTAAGTACAAAAGGTACAATTGAGAGTGTAAGGGTCATGTAATTACAGTCATATAATAAAGACAAAGTAACAGGAGCTAAAGCATGGAAAAGACCATGTTGGGTCAAAACAAAGGTACATAGCAATTGTCAAAGGGAGGATAATCCTCCATATTGCTATACATAGATAAGTTGAAATTCTAGGCAGAAACAATATATAAATGGTCTGGAAAAAAAAGATAAAAGGGGGGGGGTAGAATAAGAGGGGGGCATGAGCTTTATGTAAGGCTCCTAATCATGCCCAAGTAAGTAACAGAGGTAGCTGTTTGGCACCCCAATGGGGGACAATACCAAAGAGCTCAAGAGTACTGGGAGAATGCAGGTCGGGGAGGGTAATGGTGTGAATGAAGGGGAATGCCTAGCTAGAAACTCTAGTTAGGGTAGGGCCACGGTGGTAGAATGGGGAGGATAGAGACAAGAAAGAAGTGAGGGGGACAAGGGGCAAGCATGTAGGAGGGGTAGAAAGGAGCAAGAGAAGGTAAGGGGGGTCGGATAAGGAGAAGGAAGGGAAGAGAAAAAGGGGAGACAAGGGAAGGGACACCCCTAGGGGAGGGTAAAAGAGTGGTGTCAGACTCAAGGGTGGGGTAAAGATAGTTAGATAAAGATATCATGGGCATAGTAAGGTTTCATCGAAGATCTTTTTAAAATCTCATACCACAATCACCTCACACCTCTTGCACAAATAATAGTATGATTTTTATTTCCTCCAGTAATGTTAGGAATACAATGGTACATTGACTTTCATCTTAAATTAGAACTAAATCATTTGACATCCATAAAAATGCAGATTTAACTTATGACTTAAATTGATAATAAGTCATTTATTTAAAAGAAAAATACATCTTATACTTACCTGCTCTGTGTAATGGTTTTGCACAGAGCAGCCCTGATCCTCCTCTTCTTCTCCAAATGCCCCCAAAGCAAGCCCCCATTCTCTCCTCATTGGCTTACTGGCTGGGATTGACAGCAGTGGAAACCAATGGCTCCCACTGCTGCGTCTCAGCCAATGAAGTGGCAGAGACCTGGGAGAGCAGCCACTCTCGTGCACATCGCTGGGTCAGATTAGGTTCCAGTAAGTATTAGGGGGGCTGCTGGGGGAGCTGCATACTGAAGGTTTTGTACCTTCATGCATAGACCTTCGACCTTTACAACCACTTTAAGTGGGGTAAATGCTATGTGAATTGAAGCTCTTGCTAAAATTGTTAAATAAGGCACATATGAAAGTGATGCCTGAACACTTTTCATTTGTGAGTTATGGTTTGAACCAAACCTTACAGTCAGCATTGTGAATCTGAAAGGATGCATACAGATATCAATGGTATTGAATAATGTTCACAACTTATCTTTGAATTCAATGAAAAACTGCAATTCTTAATCATATTTGGGTTGCAAAGAAATGTCTCTTATTTGCATTTAACTAAATTGTATTGTTTGTGTTTCTTTAAAATTTTGTCAAATAAATGTTCATTAAAAACTACAATGTAAATATTACCTATTTCTACAAAACAGAAAATAGTCACAAATTTGAAAAAAAAAATTGCTCTTGCAATCTGTTGGGACTTTGCTAGGGTTGGCAATCCGCCAATCCACCATTCTAAAACCATTGCCTACTATTTGTTTTACCATGTTTTCATTGGCAATCTGCTATTTTTTTTTTCCTTTTTTATCATACTAGTTATTTTTTCCAATAAAAACAATTGTATGCTTCCCCTTCCACAACAGGCAAACAGGGTGGAGCGGAAACATCATCATTAGGCTGATTTCCCGGAGAGGTGGCTTGTGACACACGTACTGACAGAGACCCAGTGGCTGGGGGACACAGCCACTTGCGTGTATGATCTCTTTGACAGGAGATCTTTGGATCTGGTAAGGGGCTTACCTACTTGAGGTGGAGGAACTCCCTACAACACCACGCTCCTTACGGAGATAGTTTTTTTTTTTTTCTTGCACGTTTTACATCACTTGAAGAAAGAGTGTCTTTCTCCCTCTATCCATTAATTTTCTGCACCCACAAGGACTTTTATTTTTTGATTATATGGACTTGATTCAATTGTTTTGATCACTGAATTCCTTATTCACCATTTCTGCATGCGATTTATGTTTTTTCAGTTACTGTATATTTTTTACTATTTTGTTCACGTTTAATTGTCAAGAAATACTTTGCTTACGTTCAATTGTCACTAAGGTGGTTGTATTCATCATGATCACGTTCATTTATTAGCAGCGCAGCCTATTATCTGTACAGTTAGTAAGGTGGGGGTTGTCTCGCATTTAAGGTTGCAGCAGCATTTTATGGTTATTTTTTATTTCTTGTTCCTTTTTGTTTGCTTTGTTCTTTCACTGAACACATGTGTGGAATATTTTCACTTAAGGGATAGCGCAGTATTTTTCTTTATGGTTAAACAGGGTGGAACACATTTGTTGCCAGTTCTGACTTTTGAGATGGAAATTAGTGTGTATTGCTATTTTTGGATGTTTTAGTAAGGACTTTGGGCATGCACAGAGATAATGAACATTACAGCCAAAGTTTGGGACAATGAAATTGGGATCCACCAACATGCTTGGATCGGCACCCAGCTTAGCCTCTCAGTGAGCCACTGAGAGCCTGAACCAGCAGCTCCCGCCCCCTCCACAGCTCAGTGATCCAGTGAGCGCGAGGGGGCAGAGCAAAGAACTGGTGACTGACAGTTACCAGCTCTCTGCTCAGGGAGCCCTGAGAGGCAGTGTTTGATCGCTCAGTTCTCAGTGTTAGAGTCAGCGGGGGACATATGCAGCATTGCACCGATGCTGCATCCACCTAGGTAAGTATGATACAGAAAAAAAAAAACATACTTCTCTTTTAAGGTTTTTGATTTACAGCAACCACAGCATTCTCCTGGACATGTATGTGATCAAATAAATGATCAGTCATAGATCTGGTCTAACAGTCATTCCTTCAAACATGATTATTTGGCACAAAAAAATAAAATATAGGGTTGTTGAAATTTGGCTGGATTTGCTACTGGGTTGAATTGCTCAAGTTTGGCTGGATTTGCCACCTGTTTTGAAATATAAGATTTTGCAACAACCATTATACATGACAATTGCACTGTTATGTTTATGGTCTTTATATAGGTAGAAAAAGCTGCAGCTAGTGGGTATTAGGCACAGTTATAAATACTAAGTATCTGACTGTAGTTAGAATAGTAGTGTCATTTTTTTTCATCAAAAGCAGTAGTTGCACAGCAGACTACCTGGCATAAACAGATAAACTTGGGTGCAGAGTTTAGCCTAATAAAATAATAGTTTGCACTCCTTTTCAGGAGCCTGCAAATCCTTCCCCTTCAAGAAGCTCCTGAGTTAAAGCAGAACGTTACCCATAACAGTTCGATAAAAATTAATGTTCTTTAACAGAAGAATATACATTCCACATTAATAATTATTCTCCCGAAATTAATATTTGATGTAAATTGCCTCCTGCATTTCTCCTGTTTCTTTTTGTTAGAGGCTGCTATTTTGTTGAAGCCCGGGGCAGTCATTTCCTTATATGAAACCAGTGGTGGCTAGTGTTCCATTTTTTTGGGGGGGTGGCAAACAAACCACCCAACCCCCGTTCAGTCGGTCGATTAATCAAAACCCCCCACCCCACCCCTGTCGCTGGGTCGATCGGTGAACAAACCCCCCTGTCACTTGCCTGTCCGCACACCAGCCCAGCACCTACCCCATCCAGGCCCGGGGCAGTCATTTCCTTATATGAAACCAGTGGTGGCTAGTGTTCCATTTTTTTGGGGGGGTGGCAAACAAACCACCCAACCCCCGTTCAGTCGGTCGATTAATCAAAACCCCCCACCCCACCCCTGTCGCTGGGTCGATCGGTGAACAAACCCCCCTGTCACTTGCCTGTCCGCACACCAGCCCAGCACCTACCCCATCCAGGTCGCGGGCAGCTTCGGCGGCTTCCCCCTATGTCTCCTCCTCAGCGGCTCCCCCCCTGCTTCTTTTCCCAGCCAATACGGTTGCTTCTCCTCCTGGCCAATCATGAAGCAGATCTTAAGACCTGATTGGCCGGGAGGAGAAGCAGGAAGACAATAGCGAATATTATTATTGTCACATAACTGGGTGGCCCACCCCACCCTAACCACCCTTTTTGAAACTAATTAGAGCCTCAGGCTTTAATCATGTGCTTAAAAAAACAAACATTGAAATCAATGCATTCAACGCCCTGCATGTACATTAGGGGGCTGGTGTATAAATTAGGGGGCGACGCCCCTGCAACCCTAATGGAGTGACCACCACTGTTAGAAACTCTCCACTTCTACTTGGTCTCAAAAAGTATACATCTCTATCTGAAATGAATATATGTACATTTCCAGACTTGATTGTATTGTATGTATTGGCTTAGCTAGAGAGGAAGGTTGGCAGAAGCTTTACAGTGCTGAACTTCACAGGCTGCTAATGAGGGAGAAAGCAGTGAGAATCATAGAGATACGATAAAACATGACCCTTGTAATTTTAACTCTTTTGTAACTCCTTGGCTGCAGAGTTTGTCTTGTCACCTCTCCTGCTTTGCTTTTCTCCCTCCCTACTCTGTGTGTGTTCTCTCACACAAACAGCGGCATTCCCATTGCTTTCTTCCCCCTTCAGCAACAGTAAATCTCAAAGCTGACAGCTAATCAGCCTCTAAGGGCTCTGATTTTAGGCACAGTTCCGAGAATAGAGAGCAACTGAGCATGTGCAGAGCAGGATGAGCCAGTGCCTTACAGGACTCCAAACAGTGTAGGTGTCATGGTTATGCAATAGAGTTTTCTCTGTCAGCTTACCTGTCTCCATGTGTTCATCTCTAAAGACCAGCTGCCTCTCACCTGACTGGTTTTATAACCTCTCCTCTAAGCATGGCCCCACCCCAGGCCCTATCAGGGAACCCTATATTAACCTGTGCACTGCAAGCCAGCAGTGCTGATCAACCATTGTGTGTTAGCCTCTGTGTGTACTTGCTGTGTTTCCTATGTCTGATTCCTGTTACCGACTTTGGCCTGTTCTCGACTCTCCCTGTTTGCTTGTTACCCTGACCTTTGGCGTGTTATGTTTATCCTTGTCTGCTAGTCGCCCTGACCTTTGGCTTACCCCTTACTTCCCTGTCGTTCCAGCCTGCTGCCTCCTTCCTCTTCTCCTGTAGTCTACGGTTAGCGTGAGCTGTGAGACCCTGGGGGCCGTGACCTGGAGCCAGACTGCAGCGCAGTCCATCCTCACCACTAGAGGCTCTGGTGAACAGCCGCTGGCTCTTAGACTCCGCCCCCTGGGGAATCTATGCTCTAGATCCCACTGGGATCCATGTTAGTTATACTGTAGACCTGCTTCCTGAACCTTCCTGGGTTCAATCTGCAGCAGTCAGTCCTAGAGATCACTACCTTAGCGGTGCACTTCCGACTCCTACAGAGTGCATCTGTCACCTGGTCTCAGGTGACCTGACAGTAGGCACTTATTTTTAGTGTTTGCAGCTATATCTACAAAAGGGGCCAGCGAGGTGATCTATCAGGACTTAATTTTCTGACTAAAGTTATACTTTAAGACAATAATCCCTTGGACCAGAGTATGAAACTGCTGGTTAAGGTAGGTTAAAATCCTTTGCTATATCCCCAAATCGGTTATATTTTAATGTTTATGAGGTTTATATCAGTTTTTTTCTAATATAATTTACATACAATCATATACATTTAATACATGACAAAGGATTAACAATAAACATTTTTTTTAAGAGACAATACAGCACAAGGTGTCTTCTTTTAGACTCTGGCTCTGATTAAAACCTTGAATGGAGCTGTACAAAGTGAGGAGAAGAGATGGTAAGGAGAAACTGTGACACTTGTAAAAAGGGGTCTAGAGTTCTACCTGCTGGCTAGCTATAAAATACAGTATATTCAAA
This sequence comes from Lithobates clamitans, assembly GCA_037952925.1. Taxonomy (NCBI): domain Eukaryota; kingdom Metazoa; phylum Chordata; class Amphibia; order Anura; family Ranidae; genus Lithobates; species Lithobates clamitans. The sequence continues at coordinate 758,554 of JBBGZY010001138.1, forward strand.
TGTAATATTTTTTATTTATGTGTATGTGAGTTAGGGACCCTAGATTGTAAGCTCCAGGACTGATTTGTATATACGTGTGTGTGTGTGTGTGTATATATGTGTGTGTGTGTGTGTGTGTGTGTGTGTGTGTGTGTGTGTGTGTGTGTGTGTGTGTGTGTGTGTGTGTGTGTGTGTGTGTGTGTGTGTAAAGTACTGCACATAAATCGTCATTGAAAAAAAAATCTTGACAAAAAAGGATAAATAATATTGAAAATTCTGTTTTAGAAAACTAAAGATAAAAAAATCAAATATGTACAAAGCCACTATATGCATAACAAGAATAAAGAGATCTAACTAGAAACTGTTTGTTGTAACAGTGGGCAAATATCCTATGTGGGATCCCCTCTTCCAACATTAGTTAGGTTCTCTCCAATGGATAGCAAAATCTGAGCCTAGTTTATCTGCTATAAATTGCCCTATTCACATGTACCATTTCCCTGCTAGTTACAGGGTGCCATTTGGCTTGTTTTTCCAACGCTGTGAGACATGTCTCAAGCAGAAACAGTGGCATCAAGTATTCCTTGGCCACCCTTAACTTTCATAGCTCTGGATTTTCTATAGGCCTCACCTACCCTATTAATAACAATTGTAACACACAAAACCCTCCATATCACATCATCTCTCTTATAACATCTGAAGTTGTTCTAAATATTGTGTCTTAATAGATCATCATTATCTTTAGTTTGATTCAGAGATCTAACTTGTCTAAATAAAAGAACAGTTCCTTGTTAGGTTTGATGGAAATTGTTAAATATTCACTAAACAGTAGCAGAGACCAATAATCTTGACTAATAAGAATGAACTAAAAGGAACCAAACAGTACACACACATACATTCACAAACACATAGGCCCCTTTCACATGGCAGCGATTTAAAAGTTGCGCAATTTTAACACAAATTTGCGGCTGGTGATTTTGCCTGCGACTTCAGGAACTACCTGTGTAAACTTGAGGTCTATGGACCTCAACTCGCATGAAAGTTAGACCACAGTAGTACAGGGACTACTTTGAATTTGAAACGACTTGAAGTCGCACATATATGAATGGTTATCATTGAAAATCATGGTGTATGACCTGCAGTCCAAAGTCGCAGGCCAAGTCGCAAAAGTGTGAAAGAGGCCATAATGTTACATTCATTATTATCTTAATATAGCTGTGAAGCCAATTCAATTAAGCAATCTAAATTACAATATCAGATACTCTTTGGACAAAAGCAGATACGCCAAGTCTCACCACAGGATGGACTGTGGAGACTTAGTGGGTAGAGCAGTGCCAACGTCCTAAATCTACAAATATTCAATACTACACCCAAGAGTGTGGGAAAATGGACTTTGTAGGCACACAACTTGGTAACACACAACAACAGCAATAAAACTAGGCAAGGCCCTAAGTTTAATAAGAGTGGCTCTAGCTACTCTTCAAGGGAGGAGGATACAGAATCTGATTCCTCGGCTGCTTCCTCCTCTACCCGGCCTTCTTCCCAATCCAATAATACACACTCAAATTCCTTTGCCTGTCCTAGGAACACCACATCCTAAGAAACGACCCGATGAATCTGTTAAACATCACCTTTCACAATCTAAAACACAATCCCAAGGTCCACCTGTGGGCTCCACTTTGGGAGCCACGGGCGGTACCCACACAACCACGCACCTTGGACATCTAGCTACACAAGCACTTGGTATGTTACAAAACATACACGGTCCGAATGCCAATTCCACTCCTAGCAATGGCTGTAATCTCCCCAACACAATGACACGACAAGTCACTAATACGACATCACTTTTTCCAAGTTCAATAGCACCTACCTCTTCTACTAGACAGAGCACTTTGGATGCCCATGTTACCTCTTTAACTGTGCCTTCCACAAATTTTCCTTCACCCCTGACCCTACCCCCCCCACCTAGGACTGGATTTTATTAATCTTACTTCCTATCCCTTTTCACGTACTGACCTTGACCTACTCAGAATTGGATTAAGCTTTTGCCCGACATCCCAGATGGATAAGTACGATGCCATTAAAGATTTATATCTTTTTTGTAGAAAGCTAACTTACAAATATTTGTTTGACGAGCAGCACATACGCTCCAAACGTGATAAGAAACTTTCTGAGAGCATTAAACACTTCACGATGGAGGAGTTCAGGGCCTTTAGAGATCTCATTTTATTGCTTGAGGAGAATGAAGGGGCGGGGTCCTCAATATCCACTACTGACACTACCTCTATACCAATCCCCCTGGGGTCCAAACCAAAAAAATTTAAACCTAAATCAAATAAATTCCCGGATCTTGCTTGTAATCCCCACATCTGGGCTTTTCTGACAGCCACCATTGGAGATCTGAGACGACTTAAATTAGATCCCACACCAAAGAACTTGCAGTCTGACCAGATGCAATCACTTACCAAACTACGACGCTACCCAGACTTAGTTATAAAACAGTCGGACAAAGGGGGCAACATTGTACTAATGACTGACCAACAGTATATAAAAATGTGCATGACCATTCTTAACAATATGTCTTGGTACCGTAAAATTCCAGAAAGTACAACTCTCCGCTTTGTGAACGAATTTAAGTCTCTTATTGGGGATGCTTATCATATGGGCCTTATCAACCAGGATACGCATGCTTTCTTGGATACCAAATTTCCCCGCATGGCTACGTTCTACGCGCTGCCAAAGATTCATAAGAACGCGCAAGCCCCCCCTGGACGACCTATAGTCTCGGCTATAGGTTCACTGACCGAGAATGCAAGTAAATTTGTTGACTTTTTTTTAACCCCTCACGTTCTACGTCTACCTTCCTACATCCGCGATACCCTTGACCTCCTTAAACATGTGGTGGGAGGCGAAATCCCTCCCGACGCCCTGCTCGTGACTTTGGATGTTGAGGCTTTATACTCCGGCATCCCTCACGAGCAGGGCATCGGAATGGTTCACTCCTTCCTTATGGAGGAAGATCATCATCTTTGGCCATTTAACGAGTTCTTATTGAAACTTCTATTTTTTGTTCTGACACACAATTGTTTTATGTTCCACGGTTCCCACTACCTCCAGGTGCAGGGCGTTGCCATGGGCATTTGGTGTGCCCCGGCCTACGCCAACTTGTACCTGGGGGGTGGGAACGTGAACTATTTTCGAATGAACAACTCAGTGACTATACCAGCGAGGTGCTGCTATGGCTAAGATATATCGATGATATATTTGTTATCTGGGTGGGATCCCAACAAGCACTGTGTTCCTTTGTTGAGCGCCTGAATACCAATACCTTCAATCTAAAGTTTACGGTCAACAGCAATAGCCATGAAATCTCTTTTCTTGACCTTATGATCTATAAGGATCCTAATAACTGCCTGGCCACTACACTGTATCGCAAGGAAGCAGCAGGGAATACAATCCTGCACGCTTCGAGTGCACATCCCTCTAGTCTAGTACGTAGTATTCCTTACGCACAGTACATTCGGCTCAGGAGGAACTGTACCGCTGATAGTGACTTTAAACATCAGGCCAACCTTCTCAAGGAACGTCTCCTTAAACGTGGTTATTCCAAGTCACTCCTTCGCAAGGCCTTTAATAAAGCCTATGATCAACCTAGGAACACATTGCTTTACAAAAATAAAACCAAAGTAGATGAACATTCAACGGTTAAGTTCATTACGCAGTATTCCTATCAGCAATACCAACTACGCAATGTACTACAACAACACTGGCACATTTTACATGAGGACCCCATTTTAGGCAAATACGTGGGTGACCATCCGGAGATCGTGTTCAAAAGAGCACCATCTTTACGAGACAAGCTAACCAAAATTCACTTCATGCCCCTACAGGACCAGACTACTAACCAATTAGGGATGAGTATCTGTGGTAGTTGCCCCTTCTGTCCCTGGATTTCCACGGGCCAGAGGTTTCAACTACCTAATGGCGAGACGTTCCGCCCATTTTTCTCGGCCGACTGTAACACTCAAGGGGTGGTCTATCTGATGACTTGCAAATGTGGGGTCTTTTATGTTGGCAAGACCATCCGTCACTTCTGGCAAAGAATAAGAGACCATGTCTATTATTCAACTAATGGCAAAATGCTCAGTCCCATTAGTAGACATCTCGATCTTTGTCATATATTTGATACCTCGGTTGCAACTTTTATCGCACTGGCAGTGATCACACGGGATCCAAGAGGGGGTGACTGGGACAGAAGGATACTCCAGCAGGAGGCGAAATGGATTGAACACCTGAACGCTACACGCTGGCCAGGCATTAATGAAGTACAGTCGTACAGATCGTTTCTTGGCTAGGCAATACCTGTCTTTTTCAAAACCTTTGATGGTTATGTTACATATTATTTTTGTTACTATTCTTTTCGCTCTTCTGTGGGTTCGTTGATCCTTCTGTCCCCTCCCCCACCTCATCGACCCTGATTTGCTTGATCGTCTCTGAACGCACTCCAATGTTTCAAGTTCTGTTTAGTTATTGTTGTATAACTTTTTATCTCATTGAACTACCTTTCTTGAATCAAAGTCACATTGAAATTATTAAGATGCCTGTATGTATTTATGGTCTAATTGAATATTTTTGAGCTTTACGCACCATGAAAGGGGTTTATCTATCCCCCGTACATGGTTGTTACTTTCTTCATTTGGATGGTTTTGCGGGCCATGCATTTTGGGGCCTGTAACGGGGACTTGGGCAACATTAACCTCTGGAACTCACCAGCATGCAGGTCTAACCTAGTCACATGTGCGGCCGGGTAGCCGCATTCCGCCCCATTTGGGGATGAGTTTTGCGGCTTTAGGTACATGCCTGTGGTCACTCTCCCTCTAGCTCCGGGCTCTGGCTACCCCTGTAGCTTTTGTCTCCACCCCATGGCTTTTTTTTTTTTTTTCATCTGGCCTGTGCAGTGTGTTTTCACACTATATGTTAGGTGGTACCACTAGGGGGAGCTCCCAGGCCTGCTACCTACATGGAGGCGCTCCTTCCACCTGTCCGCGTTGTTCGTAAGTGACAGGCGGTCATTGCGCACGCGCGGGCATACGGGGATGCGCGCGCAGCCTTGGTCGGCCGAGTCAGGTGTTGCACTGTGTGCACACCTGATTGGAGCGGGTACTAAAGGCTCCCAGCGTAGCCTAGTACCACGCCACTCCTGTCCATGGCGCTTTGGCGTTCGGGCGGCTCGTCTCTATCTGGTTAGCCTGGTAAGTGTCCGTTCCCTCATGCCCTGTTTTGAAGCATGGTTGATTTGAATGCTCTGTTTTGTAACATTCAGTTTCTGGGTTGCCTATATAGATGACCCGATTGCATTGCTGTACAACCACACTGGGGGCCGCTTACATCACTGCAGCTTGATTACATACATTGTATTGCTACCTTTGGGGCACTACTACAAAACTGTCCATGATCAGTGTATACAGGATTAGTCCGGTGATTATTTTTGCGTGTAAGGTGAGATCCTTTTTATTTGTAGTATTGGCCGCACTCCTGCAGTTTCTATTGTGTGCAGTATCCAACTAATAATTTCCTCTTTCTTTCTTTAACCTTGTTGAATATGGTGGCTGTGCTGCTGGATGCCTGTACAGTTGTAGCAACTGTTGGTATAACCCATACTTTATTGTTTGCATTTAGATTTTCTACCATCCACTGCGGCAAAGCCACTTTCTGGCTGAGCTTCGCAGCAACTGAATTTTAGCGATTCACGCTCTTCTATTTTATATTGAGGTAGGCCTCACCATATATTAGTCCATATGCCATCAGCCCCCTCCACCTTTAACCCCCCCCCTTTCTCTTACCTCTTTTTCATTCCTTTCCTTTGTTTCTCCCCTTCCCCTTTCGGTTCTTTTCCCTTTTGGTTCCCTATCTTTTCCCCCCTTTTTATTTTTATTTTTATCTATTATTTTATTATTTTTTCTTCTCCCTTTCCTTTTTTCCCCCCGCCCCCCCCTTTCCCCTTTTCCTCTTCCCCTCTCCCTCCCCGTTTCTTTTCTCCCTTTCTTCCCCCCCTTTTTTTCATCCCCTCTCACCCATTCTTGGTTTCCTCACTGCTCCCCTTCTCCCTCTCTTTGTATATTTTTTATCCATTTTTCTGTTTTTTCTCATTTTTCTTTTTTCTACGCCTTCTCTGTTCAGTGCACTGGGACTGCACACTCCATTCTGGTTCCAGGCCCAAACACTGCTTGTAGATACATTTTTCTACCGTACACGTCCCCGCATGTGACTGCTGGTTACCATATGCTTGCTGGTCTCCAGTTCCACTGGTTTGTTGCCGCACCTTGTCCGTGAATGCTATTCCAAACGCATTTAATAGTAATGAAAACTGAATATTAACATTATGCATTGTGTTCTATGTTGTATGTCCCTTTTCTCTATTTCTCCAATACAGGTGACTCAAACTGCTCCTGAAGAAGCATTCAATTGCGAAACATGTAGAGCTCTTTTTTAGTTTGTTGTCTCTTTTTACAAATAGAGGGTTTTGGTCCCCCCCTCACGGGGTGAGGGTTACCCCTCTATCGGCGGATACTTGTATGTGAGAAATTACGAGCTATGGCTCTGTTGCTACTGCAACGCCTTGTTTTTAATATATGTGTTTGTTTATTTTTGTATATTTATATTTAATAGATACTCTTTGGAGTTCAGGTATTTTACAAAAACTTTAGGATTGACTTCTCCGATGTTGATACACTTGCCACTGCTTAGCTGGCAATACACACATCAAATTTCAGCTGATTCATGCTGAATTGGCCAAAGTTTGCTGCATGAGTGGCCATCAGCAAAACTGAGATTGATAAAGGTAAATTTTTCAGTTGACCTTTGTTTATTGATCCTTTGAGTTTTTCACTTTCAGTTGTCTCTAGTAGAAGCAGAGACACTCTTTACACCACTCAAGGATGCTGGAAACAGCAATTTCTGCAATCTTAATTTTTTTAAATAATAATATTTAAATTAAATACATGGTGGGGGAGGGTTCCTGTGGTCACTCTCAATGACAAACTGTGTACACAAACAAATACAAATATATAATAATATAAAACATTTTCCAAGGGTCATTGCAAGCCTACCTAATGCTAAAGAACTACACAGTTTTAAATTAAAAGTACAAAACTTTTTGGCACAGATTGGCATTTGGCAACATTTAGCAAACAAATCTGCTTCATCTGGGTCAAATATCGATTTAGATGAACCGGTCCGCTTGTCTCTAATCAAAAGATAGATGTCTCAGATATCTTTTATAATGTGTCATATATTTACATCCAGTTTTTTAGTACAATTTACAACAATTTGAACCTGTGACACTCTCATACATTTAAGGCCCTCAGGGAGATACTTCTTAATATGTAATAAGTATTTATTTGGTTGCCAAAAAGATCATCTCTAGAAGCTTCACTGCTAGTGGAAACGCCAACAGTTTAGTTACTGAGAATGTATGTGCTCTTGTACATGCTGTCAGAATTAAGTATTTCTTTGCATCACATCAACAATTGACTTGCAAATGAACTCCAGATAAATCGAGACAAACTGTTTCATATAAATAGATGAAGGCATACTTGTGTCTTGAAAATTGATGGTGTGCAGTTATTCTTGAGTAAAGCAAGTATGATGATAAATTACTTATTTTACTTCTGCATATAGTGCCTAATGATTATTCCCATCATTGTAGATAAATTCTGGAGGGTAGAATGGACAGTACTCTTAAAGAGTGGTATGTGTTTGATAATAGAAAAAGAATCGGGGGTTTTGTACACCCCTCTACTAATAAATGTCAAGTCCCTTACACCTAGACAAGGAAATATATAATTTGACAGCACTAAGTCCCTAGTGCATGCAAATATTAACATGCAGAATATTTTTCCTTTATATATTTTTCTTTCTAATCATATTTTGGGCATCTGTTTTTTCCACTTATGATGCGTCTTAAAGATGTCTACAATAATTGAACTTCCTTTTTATGACTATTCACTTGCACTTTCTCCTCATTGCTAAGAAGGTCTGCTCCACACATACCTGTCTAGTTCCTGGATTTCATAAAGGGCAGCATTCTCAATAGCATGCATGTCACACTGGTATTTTTTGGGCCACATGCAGTCTTCTCACTCCTTCACTAGACCCTTGGGTGTTTTCAGGATTTAAAAAGAATGATGTCCCAGCTGTTTTCCAGTTTCTAAGACACTTATAATATAAGACAATTATAATAAGTGTATTATAATACACTTCACTAAATACTTCAGGAAATGATTAATGCCCCTTTTCAGTTGGATAACATGTGGCAACTGCCAATAAAAATATATATTTTTTTAAATAATTAAGTAGATAGGGATTCTAGTGGACATAGATGGGCTGATTTACTAAAGGAGTAAAGCATGTTCACTTTTAGGGTAAATTTTCACTTATCTTAGGGAACAAGGAGGAAAAAGTCCAGCCATACATGGAGAGAATTTCTTTCCTGCAACCACGGGCAGTGTTGATGCAGTAATCCCTCCTGCTGGACCATTGTCTTCTCCTGGCCTGGGGAAGACAGTGCTTATTGCTAGCAGCTATAACAGCCGCCAGCAATAATTGCAGGTAAAACCCGGCATGCTGGTTGTACCCAAGTGGATCAATTGATCAACTTGGTACATTCAACCTGCCCATACATGGTTCAAATTGTGGCAGGTTCAGCAGGAACCAGCCGAGACTCAAACTGTGTATGGTCTGCCTCAATTAAAATTCACTTTGCAAACGATACTAATCATGAATAAGAAAAAACAAGCAAAAAAAATCAAACAGTATTTTGTATAGAAGAGCGAAGTCAGCAGAATTTGACTTCATTTACTTAGTTAAAGTGTTTGCGAACCTAAAAAAAACGAAGGTCCTGTTCCTTTAAGGCATGAATAACAGCACAGTGCTTGTGCTGTGCAATTCTTTCTTCTTTCTTCCTAACTGTTAATAAACCTGGTTGATCCTGCCAGTTCCTGAGTCCCCCTGCCTCTGATGACCACGATAATCATGGCTGCTGAGCCCAGACTACCGTGCTCAGTTTACATGCCTCATCAACCGCAGCCCTGCTCTCTCCTCTGACAGTCTCTTTCCCTCCCTCCCTGTCATCATGAGACTGCTTTCCTCCCCGCCCCTCCCCACCCCTCCCCCCTTTATTCAGCTGCATAATGCAGCACATAGGAAAAGAATGCCATGCAGATATGCTGCCATTAATGAAAGTGTAAGTGTTTGTGACACTGCAGCTGTGCGATCACCTGATTCCCCTGAGCTGGCCAGCCTCGCTCTATGGAGAGAAGCAGGTGGGGCGGAGGTTACCCTGTAACATCAGCCGGCCAGCAAAGTGGAATCTCGGCCCCTCCAACTTCTCTGCAAAGATCGAGGCATTTGTTAAAATGAAAAAGTCTGTAAATGAAACGATGCTAAACGTTACCGTGTTTAGCAGCATTTATAAGCTGTTACTGGCATTTGGCATTTCAAATGCCTCTAAACATCCGTCTAAACCCATTTTTTTTGCGTTCCAAAAAATGCTTCTAAACTCAACTGCCTAGAAACGACTATAAATGCCCCTGTGTACATGTACTGATAAGTTAACATTAGGAGAGTTCAGGGGCAGCTAAAAAAAAATGCCCAACTGCTCCTAAACATCCATTTATCAGCAGCAGTGTACATGAGGCCTTACACTTAATGTACATGGGATGCTGAAGCAAACTCCTCTGAACAAATTTTTTGACAGCTTCAAACCGGTGTTTAGAAACGCAGATTTTGCTGCCTTTGCACGCCGTGTTTTACCACGTTTTACCGTGTTTGCGTCTAGGAGCGTTTATTTAGGATAACATCATAGGACTCTCCCAAAGCCCAACAAACAGTATTAATTAACTATTTCAGACATTCTGTGAGACCAAAGTGAGTAGCAGCAGCTGAGAGAGCAGCAGTGTACTTGTATCTACCTCAATGTTGGTGCTTTTACTATGGATCCCATAATGAGCATATGTGAGGAAAAAATGCAAATTTTGTAATATATTTAATTTTTAAATTGCAATTTATTAGTATATTTTTTTGTTTATTTTTTTTTATAAGCTGTATATGTAATTTCATTTTTTTATTTATTTATTTATTTTGTCTTTTTTATGCAAAATATAATTGCATTTTTTTATATATTTCATTTTTAAATTGCAATTGATTAGTATATATATATATTTTTTATTATTATAAGCTGTATATGTAATTTCATTTTTATAATTTATTTATTTTATCTTTTTTATGCAAAATTTATTTACAATTTTTTAAATATATTTAATTTTTAAATTGCAATCGATTATTAGAATTTTTGTTATTTTTTTTTTTAAAGCTGTATGTGTAATTTCATTTTTTATTAACTTATTTTTTCTTTTTATGCAAATTTTAATTGCAATTTTTAATTAACCCTAACCCTAACTTGTTCTTTAAGGGGAAAAACCCTAACCCTAACCTTAACCCCCTAACCCTAATGGGAAACCCTAACTCCTAACCCTAACCATAACCGGAAACCCTAACCCTAACTTGTTCTTCAAGGGGAAAAGGCTAACCCTAACCCTAAAGGGAACCCCTAACCCTAACCAGAAACCCTAACCCTAACACTAACTGTAACCAGAAACCCTAACTCTAACCTGTTCTTCAAGGGGAAAACCCTAACCTTAACCCCCTAACCCTAATGGGAAACCCTAACTCCTAACCCTAACCAGAAACCCTAACCCTAACTTGTTCTTCAAGGGGAAAAACCCTAACCTTAACCCCCTAACCCTAACCCCTAACCCTAACCGGAAACCCTAACCCTAACTTGTTCTTCAAGGTGAAAACCCTGACCCTAACCATAACCCCCTAACCCAAATGGGAAGCCCTAACCCCTAACCCTAGCCGGAAACCCTAGCCCTAACCAGAAACCCTAACTTGTTCTTCAAGGGGAAAACCATAACCCCCAACCCTAATGGGAAACCCTAACCCTAATGGGAAACCCTAACCCCTAACCCTAACCTGAAACCCTAACCCTAACCAGAAACCCTAACCCTAACTTGTTCTTCAAGGGGAAAACCATAACCCCCTAACCCTAATGGGAAACCCTAACCGGAAACCCTAACCCTAACTTGTTCTTCAAGGGGAAAAGTCTAACCATAACACCCTAACCCTAATGGGAAACCATAACCCTAACCGTAGACCATAACCCTAATGGGAAACCATAACACTTGCTGTAACCCTAAACTTTTTGTTCAAGGAGAAAACCTTAACCCTAACCATAACCCCTAACCCTAATGGGAAACCCTAACCCTATCCCTAAATGGAAACCCTTACCATAAACCATAACACTTACCATAACCCTAAACTTGTTCTTCAAGGGGAAAACCCAAACCATAACCCCCTAACCCTATGGACAACCCTAACCATAACCCCCTAACCCTAATGGAAAACCCTAACCCTAACCCTAACTGGAAACCCTAACCCTACCCCTAACTTGTTCTTCAAGGTGAAAACCCTAACCATAACCCCCTAACACAAATGGGAAACCCTAACCAGAAACCCTAGCCTTAACCAGAAACCCTAACTTGTTATTCAAGGGGAAAACCATAACCCCCTAATCCTAATGGGAAAGCCTAACCCTAATGAGAAACCCTAACCCTAACCTCTAACCCTAACCTGAAACCCTAACCATAACCGGAAACCCTAACCCTAACGTGTTCTTCAAGGGGAAAACCATAACCCCTAACCCTAATGGGAAACCCTAACCCTAACCGGAAACCCTAACCAGAAACCCTAACTTGTTCTTCAAGGGAAAAACTCTAACCATAACCCCCTAACCCTAATGGGAAACCATAACCCTAACTCTAACCGGAAACCCTAACCCTAATGGGAAACCATAACACTTACTGTAACTGTAAACTTGTTGTTCAAGGGGAAAACCCTAACCATAACCCCTAACCCTAATGGGAAACCCTAACCCTATCCCTAAACGGAAACCCTTACTGTAAACCATAACACTTACCATAACCCTAAACTTGTTCTTCAAGGGGAAAACCCTAACCCTAACCCTAACGGGAAACCCTAACACCTAACCATAACCCTAACCAGAAAAACCCTAACCCTAACTTGTTCTTCAAGAGGAAAACCCTAACCCTAACCATAACCCCCTAACCCTAATGGGAAACCCTAACCAGAAACCCTAACCCTAACTTATTCTTCAAGGGTAAAACCCTAACCGTAACAATAACCCCTAACCCTAATGGGAAACCCTAACCCTAACAGGAAACCATAACACTTACCATAACCCTAAACTTGTTGTTCAAGGGGAAAACCCTAACCATAACCCCCTAACCCTAATGGGAAAACCTGACCCTAACCCTATCCCTAATCGGAAACCCTAACCCTAATGGGAAACCATTACTTACCATAACCCTAAACTTGTTCTTCAAGTCGAAAACCCTAACCCTAACTATAACCCCCTAACCCTAACCGGAAACCCTAACCCCTAACCCTAAATATCATGCAACTATGTTTGATCAAGTCAGGGGTGAAGCTCAATGGTGGGGTCATCTGGTTGAAATCTAACAACATATAGGTCAAGTTCTAATTATACTTTGGCTAACAGCAATGCTAGTGGTGTATTGGATTGGATCATGCTCATTAGGGGTATATAAATGGTCTACGAAGCATAGCAAGCAATTACAAGTTTTTAAACTATTTTTTAGTGTTTTTTCATCATTTGCTATCATTTTTAAGTTTTGTAATGTTAAAAAATAGGGCACCTGTAAAAACGCTTATAAACAGAAACGTTTGGCAACGCTTTGCATCTGAAACGTCAGAAACTTCGGCGTCTGAGCTAATTTTTTTGCCTTCAAAGAAAAGCCTATAAACTCAACTGTCTAAAAACTACATTAAACAAACCTGTGTACATGTACACATAAGATAATAATTGGATGAGTTCAGGGGCAGCTGAAAAAAGCAGCCAACTGCCTCTGAACGTCCGTTTACCAGCAGCAGTGTACATGAGGCATTACACTTTCATTAATGGCAGAATATCTGCATGGGATACATGTAAAGTCACTTTAGTTAATTTTCTCTTTGCCAAGAAAATTTTCTCTTTGCAAAGTGAACGTTCACTTAGCATAGTGAATGAGGTAAAGTTTGACTTTATTCATTCATTTCTGTGTAAGCAAAAATGCATTTTTTTTTCATTTTCCTTGCATATGACTGGGTATTCTTTGTAAAGTGAATTTTCACTTTGTTTCACCTCATTCACTAAGATAAGCAAACATTAACTTTATTAAATTTTATTTTCAAAGTGAACACTCTCTATTCTCCATTGTCTAGGGTCAATGTAGCACCTTAAAGATTATGGTGTATGTATGGGTGAAATAAAAATAAATATATGCAGTCCATCTCTCTAATACATGCACATTTAAATGTGACTTGTATCTTTAAAAATGCTGTTGATCCTCTCAGAAATCCAGGAAGCTCATACATTTCTGTGTTTTTGTGAACTATGGAATAGCTTCCCTCTACATTACGGCGGCAAGAAGAGAGGGAGGTGGATTGCCTCCTAACACACTTCATGTCCAGGAGTGACAACACTACTCTTGCAAAGTTAGTGTTGTCACCAGAGGAAATTTTAAAAAAGCCTAAAGATAATGAATGCAACCCCAATATTTAAAGACTATAGGCTGCAATATATTATTTTTTTATTTTAAATGTTAAACTCCTTTCTAATTTATATTGATTACGAGTTATAAATTCCTGTATAGTTCCCAAAAAAATAAAAAAATAAAAACGACCAGATGGAATGCTGCCTTCACTCTTTTAGCGATAGAAAAAGAATACAATTTGAAAAGCATGAGAGCATTTCAAAATCTTTGCATGGACCAGCCACACAATATATGTGTATATTTTTAATTACACAAATGCTCAACATTACAGATTTCTGAAGCCACAATCGCGCTACATCAACTCCAGAGGGATAAAACAACAAAAAAGTGTAGCGCTAAACAATATCAAACATAAAACAACTGTGGACCAGTCAATGTGCAGTGAAAGGGATCAACTGTATCTGACATGAATAGGTAGGCCTTTATGTAGACATTATGACTGAACCCTACAGGTAAGTAGTCCTTATAAAAACATGTTATAAACAAAATTTTGAAGAATTATTTTGACATCCCAAATGCAGACCAGCTCACTCACACCGAGAGATGAAAAGGCTTACCGGATAAGGTGGACCCAAAGGGGCATACGCCGAATTGGGTCAGATAAGGCTTAGGTGGTGAGTGGCTGTGTTAGGCTCAAAGAAGGATGTTGTCTCGTGGATTACTGTATTCCTCCAAGTAGCACCCGGATCATGGAGGGTGTAGGCAATCTCACGGATATAGGTGGTCATGTAGATCCGGATAAGGTGGACCCAAAGGGGCATACGCCGAATTGGGTCAGATAAGGCTTAGGTGGTGAGTGGCTGTGTTAGGCTCAAAGAAGGATGTTGTCTCGCGGATTACTGTATTCCTCCAAGTAGCACCCGGATCATGGAGGGTGTAGGCAATCTCACGGATATAGGTGGTCATGTAGATCCTAGGAGGGTGGGGTGTTCCGTAGGTAAACCCCTCAAGGCAACATTCCACGGACCAGGAAATGGTGTTGTTGGCACTCTGAAATGTTACTTTCCTGGTCACTATCCATGGCAGCATATGCACAATCCATGCATGTGCTGCATGGATTGTGCATATGCTGCCATGGATAGTGACCAGGAAAGTAACATTTCAGAGTGCCAACAACACCATTTCCTGTTCCGTGGAATGTTGCCTTGAGGGGTTTACCTACGGAACACCCCACCCTCCTAGGATCTACATGACCACCTATATCCGTGAGATTGCTTACACCCTCCATGATCCGGGTTCTACTTGGAGGAATACAGTAATTCGCGAGACAACATCTTTTTTTGAGCCTAACACAGCCACTCACCACCTAAGCCTTATCTGACCCAATTCGGCGTATGCCCCTTTGGGTCCACCTTATCCGGATCTACATGACCACCTATATCCGTGAGATTGCCTACACCCTCCATGATCCGGGTGCTACTTGGAGGAATACAGTAATCCGCTAGACAACATCCTTCTTTGAGCCTAACACAGCCACTCACCACCTAAGCCTTATCTGACCCAATTCGGCGTATGCCCCTTTGGGTCCACCTTATCCGGTAAGCCTTTTCATCTCTCGGTGTGAGTGAGCTGGTCTGCATTTGGGATGTCAAAATAATTCTTCAAAATTTTGTTTATAACATGTTTTTATAAGGACTACTTACCTGTAGGGTTCAGTCATAATGTCTACATGAGGACTACCTATTCATGTCAGATACAGTTGATCCCTTTCACTGCACATTGACTGGTCCACAGTTGTTTTATGTTTGATATTGTTTAGCGCTACACTTTTTTGTTGTTTTTCACATCTTTACTTTGTTGGTCGTGTTGGCTGCTTTTGTTTTTCTTTTTTGGGGTAGCGCAGAATCATTTTGTATATTTAACTCCAGAGGGATACCCAAAATAGTATCCTTGGACCACTTATGTCAAAAACTTTCTGGGGTTTAATGGCCTTTTCCTCAGAACTAGACTCCATGCTCTGTGCATCCGTTTGACTGTGGAAAGCCTCGCATTCCTTCCCTTGCACGGACTGCCATTGCCCATGGCAATTCGAATTGGCTTATCGTCTTACCCCTGCGTCCAGGGAAACCCTTGCACCCATTTTGGAGACCACTGCCCGGTGCCTTCTTTTACGGTGGATTGACGGACTACAACCACTATTAGTCACTCAACTAGAAACCCTAAAACGAGGTATCAACTCTATGGCTTGTTGTTACAACACTTTTGGCACAGAACTACAGAGTACCACTCTTTTAACAACCAACTATTAACTATGCCAAATGATTTGCCAACAACCACAGATCATCCTCGAATTATGTCTCTACCCCTCACAGTGTATGCATACACAAGCGCACTGCGCTGTATGACCGTACACTGCGTCGCCAGACGAATCTACACAGAGCACTTATGCCCGCTTTATTTTACAAAACACTGCGGCTTCTCTCTGTACCTCGATATTACAAACAATAACTTGGATGCCTCCTGTTTTCTCTCTACCCAAAACTGTATTACAGTATAAAACTAAAAAGACAGCTGGAATTAAATTTAAAACACTTTCAAATACCAGTATTTTCCCATTGTCCTTTCAAGCACAAATCTAATTTGCTTGTGTCATAGGACCCCAAGCTCCCCCACTAACTTCCTGTGGATACATGAAATGCTGAGAAGAACTTCCTGTTTCATGGCCAGCTCTAAAAACCCCTCAAACTGGTTTATTTACATATTAATGTACAGGAAAAGGGAGGGAAGGGTAAGCCCAGTTTCATATACTGCAGGTTATACAATAGAAACCTCAGCTAAAGCAATACAAGCCTCAAAACAATGAATTGCCCTCTGAGGAACTCCAAAATATTTAAAAACACACAAAGCTAGAAGTACAAAAACTCACAGTTAAATCTAGTCTTGTTATCCATTGAAATTCAGTGTAAAGTAGAGGTTTCACTCAACACCAATATTCAATACAGAAAATGCAATAACTTCCTTGAAAAGTATGTAAAAAGTACAAAAATAGAATTCACTTAAAAGGAAATGGTACCTAGAGATAAGGTGGCAGCCCAAACCACATGGCTACACACACACACAAAGGAAATTGGAGCAGCTTCCCCTGTACGATGACCCACAAGTCCTCAAAATGGCCGCCGATCCACATGGCAGACAACAACAAAAGAAATGGCAGACAAAAACCAGGCCACAACAAAATGGCGCATTTTCCAGCCAAAACTGAAATCCAATACAAAGATGGCCACTCTTCTACTGCAAAGTTAACAAAAAGTACAAACACAGCTCACCTACAATAGCTTACATTTGCTTAAAAGAAAACAGAAATAATGCCTAGAAACAAGATGGTGGCTCATGTCACATGGTTTCACATACAAAGGAATTGAAAATGGCCGACTGTAACCACATGGCAGACAACAACAAAAGGAAATGGCAGACAAAAACCAGGCCACGACAAAATGGAGCATTTTCCTTGCCAAAATTAAAATTTCTCTCCACAAAACTACACATTTGAGATAACAAATGAACACTTATAAACATTTAAAAGTGTTAGAAGTTACGAAAAAGCACAACCTAAAACAAAATGGTACATAAGTAATAATTACAATTCATCCATTTCTCACATGCACTACTAACTTGTTACACAGCATACAGTTACTTACACATACACACAGTCTCCTTACACAAACATTCAAGCTTGCAAATACAAATCACACACACACACGCAGGCGCACACACAGGCAGGAACACACACACGCAGGCACACACACGCAGGCACACACACACGCAGGCACACACGCAGGCACACACTTGCAGGCACACACGCAGGCACACACACGCAGGCACACACCAGACATACGATCAAATTTCTAGCATTATTTCAAAAAGACGAAAAATCAGTTCTTTCGCAGAGCAGAGGCTCCCCAACACATCGGAAAGAGATGTCCTGTACTGGGATCTGTTCTCCCCCCTTTCTTGCCGGTGTGGAGGGGGCTCTGTCTGCTCCATAAGTACCTGGCTTGCCATCTGTCATAGAAAGATGACTGTATGCTATGCACACAGCCATATCTCCTGTGCTAATAAACACCCATTTCCGTCTTAATGATATAAATGCATCTTACCTTTTGATCGTATGTCTCCCCTCTGGTTCCCATTTCCCAGTAAAACAGACATCAACACATTCTTAAGTTCTCATCCCAGCATGGCTCGATTTCTCTAGCTAGCATGCTCTTTTATTACCATATCAACAGGAAGTCCCAAGAGGGTGTGCCTCCAACAGCCAAACCCCTCCTACAAAGTTTGTGACCTCACAGGAAATGAACTCAGGATGTGAATGACCATATAAGGATTTAACAACACAGGAAATACAACAGCCAATGAACAATGACTACAGGACATGATACAATATACAATAACCAAATAACGATGACTACAGTTCCTCGTGGATGGGAGATTATCTGCAGGTGTACGTCATGGCACCCCAAATATGTTGATCAGGCATACAGGGGTGACAAGAGCGCACATTCACTAAACCAATAATGTCTTTGCAGAGCGAACACACCCCCACCAGACGATCGTTCTGTGCATTGCACAGGGGCCCTTTGCTGGTGGACATGTCCTCTCTCCGCAAACACCTCTCTCCAAACAACAGGAAGTTTTCTACTACCTAACAGGTCTCAACCAGCGTCGGTCTGCCCCACTCAGCTCTTTAGAGCCAGCCGGCGAGAAAACGGACACTGGGAGACTCTTATGACAATACATTAAAATACATCTTCAGAACTTCCCGTTCCGGAGTAGCTGTCTCTCCTCACAGCTCCCGCAACCAGGACAAAAACCTGCATAAAAAACCGGCCCAGAAGCCCGAATACACCCCCGGCTACCTCGGGCACCAGCACCCACTACATGGACCGATTTGTAGAAGTCCGCGGCCCCCGCACCAATACGGCCCAGACGGTGCCGCCGCCCCAGCCGCAAATCGAGGCCCCGGCTTCGGCCTACACGGACCTGCACACAGGCGCGCAGCCAGCAGACATGGAAGTAAGTGGCAGCGCAGCCCCACACACATCTCCACAAGCCTCCCAAGCTCAGCCACAACCCCAAGCCGCCTCTCCTCAAGCCCCTCTCTCCCAGGCCTTTCAAATATCAGCCCCCTCTCCACAGCATGCAGGGGACCATAATAATACAGAGCGCATTGCACAGGCAGTAGCAGCCCTCCTGTCCCCCATGATTGCAACATCTGTGGAAAAAGCTGTAAATGCGGGGATGAAACAAATTAAGGCCCAGCTGGGAGAACATAACACCAGGCTACATGAGCTGGAACACCGCCTTTCAAGTATGGAAGAAGAGATGTACCAAGCCCAAGCCACAGAACAAGCGCAGGACAAGACAAACCAATACATAATACAAAAACTTGATGATTTGGAAAATAGGTCCAGAAGGAGCAACCTGCGATTCGTGGGGATACCCGAATCGCTACAATCATCTGCTTTATCAGACTTTTGCTCCCAAGGCATCCCTGAGGCGCTAGGCCTAACAGGCCCCTGCGCGGTGGAACGCGCCCACAGAATGGGACCATATAGTGAAGAGCGCAAGAACCCTCGCCCCATCATTGCTAAATATTTGAACTACTCAGACAAAGCACTCATTCTTCAAAAATTTAGACAAACCCGCACACTGCAAATTGATGGTGTGAAGGTTCTGATCTTTGCCGACTACTCCATCGAGGTCTCCAAGAAACGCAAAGCCTTCCAACAGATATGCACAGAACTCTTCAAGCAACAAATTAAATTCACTCTAGCATTCCCAGCCACCTTACGCCTCAAGACTCCCAGCGGTGACCAGCTATCCTTTCAAGATCCATCAGAAGCGGAAGCCTACGTGCGATCGTTACTCTCCAACACTCAACAGCACACCCCCTCCAAGGGCACCCCACTCAACCGCTCCCTGGATCAACGGAGCCCACGCAAAGACTCTCCCAAATGCTTCAGATCCTCATTTCCAGACCAGCATCGCTTCACTCCTCGCTGAACTGTAACTTGCAACCGCCATCAAGGGCTACCCAATCTACGGACAGTTCCCCAACTTGTCCCTTCTCAGGTTTTCTACCTTCCTTTCACGGTATCACGTAATGTATAACGCTATATTGCTATGACTGTTCTCAGTTCTAAGAGTTATTATTTTTTTTTTTCCAGAACAATATTTGTTTGAACACAGTTTTCTTATACGGTTATGTCCTCCTGGCCTCACTGTGTACGGCAACATGCATCCCCCCCTCCCCTAATTTCTAACATCAAGCGTATGTATAGACGCCTGTCACCCTTCCACGGGCCAATTTGGGCCCCAAACCGTAACTGTCCTGTTATGGGAGTTGACCTACACAGTGAACCCATGCGGAAAAAAGCGAAGTTCTTAGGCTTAATGGTTATGTTATCCTTAATGTTACCTCCCCTCTATGGCATACCCCCCCCCCTCCTTCTACCCCCTTATACAGGGCCCACACCATCTCCCCCACACATCTAATGTCCCTCTTGATCAGTATGAAAATGGCATGTATCTTGCCATAGTTGGTATTTCAACCCACCATCCACAAATTGGTAAATTGACAATATCTGCTCATACCCCTCACAACCCCCCCCAACATGAAAATAATCTCCTGGAACGTGAAGGGTCTCAGATCCCCTCAAAAAAGAATGAAAATTCTCAGGCATCTTAAACGGCTCAAAACAGATATAGCCCTACTCCAGGAGTCACACCTGTCAGCCTCAGACTTCCATCGTATGAAGAAGCTCTGGGTTGGCACTGTTCTAGGCTCTGAGGCAGCAGGACGCAATGCTGGCGTCCTCCTACTCATACACAAAAATCTCCCCTGCACAATCCTGTCGACAAAAACTGATCACCAGGGCCGTCTGCTCACCACACATGTCAAAATAGGCTCCAAAGAGCTCATAATCACAAACGTCTATGCCCCTAACAGCCCCAGCAAGCAGTTCTACTCCGAGCTTTCCAGTTGGCTTCTAGAAAACACTCACCTCCCCCACCTAATCGGAGGGGACTTCAATGACACCCTTCAGTAGATAGTCGACAGATCCTCACCAAAAAGTCCTAACCTACGTTCTAACCCTCCCGCCCCTTCCCTCTTTGCAAACACCATAGAATCTATCCATCTCCAGGACCTTTGGCGCCTCTCCCACCCAACAGACAGAGAATTTACATTCTACTCCAACCCACACAAAGTATTCACAAGGATAGACTATTTCTTTGGCTCTGACAACTTAATCCCTTTCCTCCAGAACACCACAATACATGACATAACCATCTCCGACCACGCACCTATAGAGGTAACTCTCGATAATCTAAACCTACCCCCACATCCCAACATCTGGCGGTTCCCTTCCTTCCTTCATAACAACACTGACTTCCAACAATACATGTCCGATGCATGGACGGAATACTCTTCAAACAATGCCCCCCACATATACGACCCCAACCTATTTTGGGACGCCGGTAAAGCTTACCTAAGAGGCCGTATTATCTCCTATGCAACCTCATTTAAACGCAACACCCTGTCTAAATATAAAGCAGCCAGCTCACGCCTACACCAGGCACAACGAGCACTATATACCACAGACTCCCCAGCCAATCAATTGGAATGGCAGGCAGCAAAAAGGGACTTCGACACATGGGTAAACACCCTTGAACACACCAAACAGGCCTACCTAGAAGCCTCCCTCCATAAATTTGGAAACAAAGCGGGTAAACTCTTATCCAGATTATGCAAAGGCCCTTTCCGCCCTACCCACATTACATCACTCCGCGACAGTACAGGCACCCTTCATTCCACTCCACAAGCAATTAACAAAGTTATGCAACAATTTTACTCTACACTCTATGCCCCAGATCCCATAGATACACAAAAAGCACGTGCTTTTCTAGGGAAAATAAACTTGCCCAAGATTTCCACACTACAACTAGAAACCCTTAACGCCCCTATAACCCCCACCGAAATATCAACAACCATCCGCCACTTGACTCTCTCCAAAGCCCCGGGCCCAGACGGCTTCACTAGCGAATTTTACAAGACACTACAACCCCTTCTGGAACCCACCCTCCTCCAAGTATACCGGAATATCTAGTCAGGGGGGGGCGTACATACAGTCGGGGAACCAAGCTCTTATAAAATTACTATCGAAAAAGGGCAAAGACCCCCAAGAACCAGGCTCATACAGGCCCATATCACTTCTCAACCTAGACGTGAAAATCCTCTCCAAAATTATAGCCACCAGGCTGTCTGACATCATCCCTTCCTTAATTCACCCCGCTCAATCAGGCTTCGTAAAAGGTAGAACCGCCACCCTCAATATTCGTAAAGTCATGATGGCCCTAGAACACGCACTCCATCACCCAAATACCAACCACGCCATTATCACATTAGACGCAGAAAAGGCCTTCGATAATGTTAGCTTCGACTGGCTTTCTATGACAATGTCAGAGATGGGATTCTCTGGCCCATTCCACCACCTCATCACTGCCATGTACACAGCCCCATCAGCAAAATTAGTGGTAGCAGGCCTCATGTCAGAAGAATTCCGTCTTCACAAGGGCACCCGCCAAGGATGTCCTCTATCCCCGCTCCTTTTTAACATCGCCCTAGAACCCCTGTCCAGATATTTAACACTAACAGCCCCCTTACATGGCATAAAAATAGGCACACATGATCTACGCACATCCCTATTTGCGGATGATGTCCTCATATTTTCGGCCAACCCCCCCTCTGATATGATAACCATTAAAAAGGTGTTTGATGAATTTCGCTTGTGCTCTGGTCTGCGCATCAACTACAGCAAAAGCGAAATCCTCCCCATAGGCACACACTCTGTACCACAATGGACCCAACAATCTATCTTCCCAGTCACGAAATCTCATATCACTTATTTAGGGATAAAAATAGGAAAGCTCCCCTCATCACTATACCATCTAAATTACCCTCCTCTGCTGTCGAAAATATCTCAAGAATTAAATGCCTGGATGGACCTGCCCCTCTCGCTCTTGGGAAGATGTCACCTAATAAAAATGGTCAGTTTCGCAAGACTACTATACCCACTGCAAACTATTCCGCTACTACTTCTTCATAAAGATGTGTCTTCGCTCAACTCCTCCTTATCAAAATTCCTATGGCGAAACAAAAGACCACGTATAGCTCTAAAAAAACTACATCTTCCCAGGCGCGAAGGGGGCATCAGTCTACCACACATTAGATTGTATAATATAGCATGCTTGCTTAGAACCAGCATAGACTGGATAACACAATCCTCCCGCTACTCAAACTTTTCCCTGGAATCGGACATGGCCCACCCTTACTCGTTAGTGGGTCTCCTCCACTGCAGATGGAAGTCAGTCCCCCCCCCTCACCAACACAATCTATTATTAAGAGACACAGCGGTGGCTTGGAGAGAAGCAAGGAAAATACTTAAGATATCCCCTTTCGTGTCATCTCATCTCCCGATTCAAGGAAATCCGGCCTTCCCACAGGGACTAGAACATAAACCTTTCAAAATATGGGAACGGAAAGGCCTAACAAAATTTTCCTCCCTTTGCAACATTCAGAGGGGTCGACCACTGCCTTTCCCCAACATTGCCAAAACCTTCGCTCTTCCCACTATGCATTCTTGTCACTATAGGCAATGCATCAGCTTCCTAAAGGAGACATGTAAACAAGCAGAGAAAAGGTTTCCAACAAACATCATAGACCTAATGATATCAAACAACTCATACAAAACCTCGGACATCTACAAACCCCTCCTACTTAAATCATCTCCACCTCTTTCAGCATCATCGATAAAAAACTGGAATAAAGACTTCCCGGACTTTCTAACTGAAAATAGCCCACAGAGCCTATATGCCCTTTTCATCGTCAAAGACTGACACTAGCAAAGCCTTCTGCCCGCTATGCCACATTCGGAAACCTTCCCTGGCCCATCGCTTCTGGGACTGCTCCTACATCTCAACTTTTTGGGACCAAGTTCTTGCCTACATATTTGAAGTGACCCTATTAAAACTACCCAAAGACCCGCTACTCCTCATATTCGGCTACTGGGACCCACTACTCCTACCCTGGTCAAAATCCGCCAACAGCGACACAAGCCCCTCAGGAAACCTCAAAGTCAACGCCTCACACAAAGGGTGGTCCCTAACCTGTCTTCTAATCACAAGAAGGACCATCTTGAAACATTGGATCTCTCCACCGCACCCCAACATCTCCCAAGTCAAATGAGAGCTCCTACATCTACTCATCAAAGACCGCATCAATACGGACTTCAAACAGAAAACCTCCTCAGACCGCTTTCACTCTAAATGGCACACCTTTATGCTCTCATCTCTCTCCCAAGAGGAAATAGCAAATATGAGCCAATCCACCTTCTCCTACCACGACTCCTACCAGCAGATGCGAAACAAGAAAATCCCCCCATAAGAGGTGACCCCCTGTATCATCCTAAACCATCCCGACCGCGGCATGGGCCACTGAACTCATTAATCCAAGATCACCAACAGTTCTACATGAAACCAAATACTACCAGCTACCTTATTTGCAAAATGTTCTTAATATGGCAAAATGTCTATGATTAATCGGATACTATACCCCCACCAACAGTCTCTTTCTCATACATCTCATGGCCCCCCCCCCTCCCCCCCTCCCCTGGTTTGAGTTCTTTTCCCACTTACAGGTATCTGATTGACATTAAATAATTCAGTACTCACAGAAATTGTCTAATCGGATCCATCCAGGCATCCACCACACAGTCTATTATTTACTCTGCTAGGATCTGTCTCATTTTGTCCATTTAACCATCCCTTTTACACGTATACTCCTGAAACTTATTGTCCCCCCCCTTCCTAGATTTGAGTTAATACCGAAATGTCTCCCCTATCTGTGAATGTACAAGTATATCAAAATATCTGTATACAACACTATATTTTATACCTTTTTTTGTATGTTTGAAAAGCGAAATAAAAACTTTTTGAAAAAAAAAAAAATACATCTTCATAAAATTTTCCACAACACTAATGAGTGCTGTCCAATAAGAGATCCAGGAAGGCACCACCTGACTTCATCTAGTCCCACAATGCTCAGACACCTAACAGTCAATCCTAGGTGAGCCGGAGAAGGTAGGGGGATCAATCTGTGTTGAAGTACTGTGTGCACAGCTGGGGGACACTTGCCCCCTTCTCTCATGCTCATGCATGGGACTGCTACATAGTCTGTCAGTCACAGGAGAGTGGGTGTGGCGACACAAATTATTTTTTTATGTGTCGGTTTTTTGCCCTGCAAGAAAGTGGAGAGGATTTCAGATTATTGGCTGCTCCTTTCCTGGCCAGACTGGGGACACTTTGATGTTGAGGTAGACTGTTCACTTTGATTTAGATTTTTCTGGTTCACAATCACTTTAAATCTACAATAAGTAATCATAGAATTGTGGTACTGACATTTTTAACCCAAACATTTGTAAGAAACCATGATATCTCCAGTTCTATAGCATTCACATAAAAATGATTTAGAAATTACAGTTTTTTCAGTAAAGACCAGAATTACTCTTGAATAAGAAATGAGAATGCATGGTTTCTGATGAATGGGTTGAAGCTAACAACTTACATGGGCACAGTCATCCTTTTTATGGGACAAACTGTCATTATGGTGATTCCTGCTGTCTTGTAAATACCAGCTTTGCCCATTGTTCGAGCCACCTGTAACTCTCTTTTGTAGTCTGTTGCTTTTAAATTCAACAAAATATCCCTAATTTGTTTGAAGTATTGTTGGCCATTTTGCATGAAATGAGCACATTATTGTTTTTGCTCATTCTGTTCCATTTTCTGGTTTACGTTCTGTTTAATGTGGGTGTGAAAGTCCATGTGCCAGCTAGTTAGAGAGAGGGGAAGCATAGATAATACATTTTAACAGATTTTGTTTGGAATGTTATTCTAGTTTGTGGCCATTTTTAAAAAAAATCCATCCTATCTGGTAAATATTAGCTGTTGAAACAGGGCCATGGAAGCTGACCAACATGAATGTGTATGAAAAGGTCCCTCAAATTAGAACAAATGGTATTACACAACAGCTTTTAAAAATGCTGTTCACTAGTGCCCTGGGTCAAACCTCATGAATCATTCCAGAAATGCTTTCTGTGACATTTTGGAAGTAATCTCAACCAAACTTATTGCAGTTTCACAAAAAAGATATTATTCTAGTTAAATTAAAGTCACTTAAAAATCATGTGTTTTATTTTAGCAAATCAATGATGTTGAAATATAAAATTGTAATTATGTGCAGCAATAGAAATTTTCAATAACAATACACATTTTCAGAATCATGTACTTATTATCACTATTTTATTTCAGGCATTTGCAAAGCTCTTAGATTAAGGTGGAATGGAGTTCTAGGCCAGATAGCAGCTTTGACCCCTTTAACTAACATCCATTTGACTGACATGAGCTCAGAAATGCTGCTCATTTGCAATATCTGTATTTGCATGCCTCACCTCTTCAGACTGAGTTCATCTTCCATCATGAAGTAACAGGCAGATGCACAGCTTTGACCAGTTAAGCTTTACCCCTGGTTTACTACAGGTGAATAAAGGTTGTAGCAAAGCCCATCTAGACATCCAACAAGCCCTAGGCTCCTTCCTTGCCTTGTAGATGATCTGGCTCTGGCCCAGCTTTTTAAAGGTCTGACATCAGCCTTGCTTGCTTATCTCATGATAGAATTTATAACAAGCTATCTTCTCCAGACTCAGTTGTTGTGGAAGATAATAACTTACTATTCAACTAGTATAATTAAATTGTGCTTTAATTAAAAAGGACTTTGGAACAATTGTTTATGCTTGGTAAAAGACCACACAAATTGACCTGGCTGTTGAGGCTACTACTTGCCTAGACTTTGGCTTTAGGGAATACACAGCTATAGATAACAAAATAAGTGTAGCGCTAATATAAAAAATCAAATAACCACATGTTATGTAGCATGAAGACCATTACGTTTCTCAAATCAGCAAATCCAAATTGAAAAAAGGGGGACATAAAAAGGTATATCCAAAAATAAAAAAAGTCCGCAAAAAGTATATCATACAGAATAATGGGATAATAGTCCTCAGTATATGTGTGACTTCATACATAAAACTTGTCAGTGTACAGAAAACATCTGGAATGGAAAAACACCACCACCAACAATAGGGAGGCTTACTGGAACGTTTGAACCCAAAAAAACCTACGTTCAATTGGGTCAAACAAGCTTGAGTGATAAACGGCTGATGGAGTTCCGTGGAAGGTGAAAGAAGATTCTGGAATGATCTATGGACCGGTGTGTGCCTCAGGGGTGATGCCCGTAGTGGATGGTGATTACATTGGACAAGAAGAAACAAAAAGAGGCCACATAGTGTAATACCGTAAAAAAAGTGTGCCAAATTTATTTAAAGGAAGGAAATACACTCACATGAAGATAGATAAAAAACAGCACTGTATAGGTAAAATGGCAGCAGTGGGGTCCTACCCGACGCATTTCATCTCCTTTGACATCATCTGGGCACGATGTCCAAGGAGACAAAACGCGTCGGGTAGGACCCCACTGCCGCCATTTTACCTATACAGCGCTGTTTTTTATCTATCTTCATGTGAGTGTATTTCCTTCCTTTAAATACATCAGTATTTAAAGGAAGTATCGGAGCAGAGTTGCCACTCTAGACTGCACCTGTTTTCACTACAGTAGGATAAAAAATGTTGCAATTGGTGTGGCTGTCAGCATTGTAAGGCCACATGTACACAGGGCGTTTTTCCTGCCGCTTTTAGGAGCAACCTTTTTTCTACAGCTTAAAAACGCCTCTCCATGTTATTCTATGTGTCCATGCACACATAGGCTTTTAGGAGCTTTTAGTGGCATAGGCGTTTTCAAGCTGCAAAAAAACACCAGGGCCAGCGCGTAAAGAAGACCAGCGTAACAGCTGTAAAAATGCCTGATGTGGCTAAATGCGTCTAAACGTGTGTTAATACTGTATACAGCGTTAAGCTGTATCAAGCATTTTTAAGCTTTAGTTATGTGATTTGGCAGTGGAACATAGAAGAGGGCTAAACGCACATTAACGCCAATGTAAAACACTTCCAAAAGCATATTTGTTATGTGTTTTTTACTGGCGTCGGCACTGGCTTTGCAGCTCTTTTTTTTTAACGCCCTGTGTGCATGAGGCCTTACTGCTGATCCACATACCTGTAGCTTGTGAATCAGCATCTGGCCACTAGGGATGGGCCGAACGGACCCCTGTTCAGTTCGCACCAGAACTTTCGAACACTGTGAAAGTTCAGACCCGAATAACGAACCCCATTAAAATTAATAGGACCCGAATGTCAAAAATCAAAAGTGCCCATTTTGAAGGCTTATATGCAAGTAATTGGGCATACAATGGTTATAGGGGTCCTGCCTTGGGGGACATGTATCAATAAAATAAAAGTTTGTGAAAAACGTCATTTTTAAATGAGCAGTGATTTTTTGATTTTTAAAGTGAAAGCATAAAAATGAAAAATTCCTTCCAATATAGTGCCTGGGGGCCCCCTTAGTCTACCTGTAACGTGGCAGATCTGTACCATTCTAGAATCTGCTGCAGCAATAGTTGCATTTATAAAGCCAAAAAAAGACATGTTGCCTGCAAGTTGCCTTTATTTTGCTCAGCAACAGCTGGGGAGCTAGTGTGTATGATGAGGATACATTCTGGTGTCACTTTGACTTTGGATAGAAGTAACGGGTGCATAAAAATTGGTCTTTGGGTGCTGGTGGCGCTTCCCACCGTAACCATATAGAGGTACTCTTGATGAAAGCAAGAATTGGCTTTGTTGTAAAAAATTGCCATGATAAGCACCTGTCAAACAGGTGCAGAAAAAATTGGTCTTTGGGTGTTAATGGTGCCCATGAAACCTATACCAAAAACATTCTTCCAGATGAAATGATTGAACACCCTCAAAGCTAGGCAGCCTTGAAGTCCTGCAGAGATTCCACATCCCAAAAAGACTTAATCAGTGACATCGGCATCAGGGGCTTCATAGCTGATAATCCAGGACTGATTCATTTTTATAAAAGTCAAACGATCCACGGAGTCTGTGGACAGACGATTTCTATGATCAGTAACGAAACCTCCTGCAGCACTGAATGCGCTTTCTGAAAGCACGCTGGATGCAGGGCAGCCCAACAACTCAATAGCATACTGGGCAAGTTCTGGCCAGTGGTCTATTCTCATGACCCAGTAAATCAGTGGATCGTCAGCTGGAAAGCTCTCCATCTCTGTTTTGGCCCAAGGTAATTGTCTACCATGTGATGTAGATGCTGCCAATGGGATGTCAGCTTCCACATCCCATTGGCTATAAAAAGAAGAGAAGTTGGGACTTTGTGTGAGAAGTGACTATCCAGTACACAGTTCTCCATCCCTATTGGTTTGTAAAGAAGGGGAAAAGGGGAATGAGGAAAAATGGGACTTTATATGAAACACAACACTTGGGGAAGCCATGGAAATGAAATTACCTGAAGCTTTGGGTAAAGCGTGTGTTCAGGGTGTGAGAAGTGAATGTGCCACAATGAAAGTGGAAGAGCAGAGTGACTGAGCTGCAGTGATGTGATGGTGAACAAATGGCCCGCCCAGCAGAACAGAGCCAAAACCGACATCACGCTGGTGTGCTGGGGAGAGAAGTGTGACTACGTCCGAGTGGCTAGCGCTCTTAAATGGGTCCCAAAACTCCCCCATGCTGCACGCCAATGGAAAATAGATGCCAGGTGCGGCTTTAGGTAATTTAATTTCCATGGCTTCCTCCATATTTTTGGCTCACTACTGTTCACCCCCCTTCACCACTTTTGGGTGCTCCTTCTGGCCTTATTCACTTTCTCTTCCTCCTGGCTCCATCTTTTTTTCTCCTATATTCTATTATTCTGTTTTTGCATCTCCTTACGGTCTCTAATCATATGTTTGTCTTTATTTTTGCAGTAGCCCCTAGGGGCCCTCACCTTCCACCCTAGTCACTCACCAAATATTTACTTTTACTGGAAGTACCTTGTTTGGCCCTCTTGTCGCTGCTTTGCCATCACCCTAGCTCCCAGAGGGTTATGTTGTTTCACCCCCCAACGCCTCTCATCTTATTCATCAATATCTGCATTCCTGTTAAATTATACCCATAGGTAAGAGTGCTAGGACCATAGTTTGTTGCTCCCTCTCTTCCTATTTTCTAATCAATTACTATTGATTATTAATTTAATTTATAACCTATTACAGGTACCCTTTATGTATAGCTGCTCCTGATGAGTGGAGACAACCCACGAAACATGTCAAGCTTTATATTTGATGCTATGCCATAGTAATCATGTTAATACCATGGGTTTGACCATTTTTAATCATCAATTAAATACTTAGTCACCATGTTTTTATACAATTTTGAGTATACTGCTGATATACCATGTACCATGTGCAACAATGTCTACTATTTTACCATATGATGCATTAGTCATGTTTATCTGGATTTTGTATTATCTATGTTTTTTATTCAATCATGTTATTAATTACACTATGCTCAATTGTGTTATCAATAAATATGTGTTTTACATTATTCGAGTGATTCAACCTACCCAAGTGTTGTGTTTCATATAAAGTCCCATTTTCCCTCATTCCCTTTTCCCCTTCTTTACAAACCAATAGGGATGGAGAACTGTGTACTGGATAGTCACTTCTCACACAAAGTCCAAACTTCTCGTCTTTTATAGCCAATGGGATGTGGAAGCTGACAGCCCTGGGCGGTGAGGACTAAATTCCGAAATGCCTCACTTAGGCGGACGCCTCCTCCAACGCTACTCTCTTGAACAACAGAAGACTCAAAACGATGTTTTCCATCATACTGTACCCTACTGGAGTCAGGAAAAATGTTCACTAAAATCCTCTTTAACATTTCCTCAAGAGATTTTATCTTCTGCAGTCTCTGTGGGGATGGGATTAGTTCTGAAACCTTCCCCTTATAACGGTGGTCAAGGAGGGTCGCCAACCAGTAATCATCCTTCTCCTTTAGGGATGAGCTTCGAGTTCGAGTCGAACTCATGTTCTACTCGAACATTGGCTGTTCGAAAGTTCGCCGAACAGCGAACAATTTGGGGTGTTCGCGGCAAATTCGAATGCCGCGGAACACCCTTTAAAAGTCTATGGGAGAAATCAAAAGTGCTAATTTTAAAGGCTTATATGCAAGTTATTGTCATAAAAAGTGTTTGGGGACCCGGGTCCTGCCCCAGGGGACATGGATCAATGCAAAAAAAAGTTTTAAAAACGGACGTTTTTTCAGGAGCAGTGATTTTATTAATGCTTAAAGTCAAACAATAAAAGTGTAATATCCCTTTAAATTTCATACCTGGGGGGTGTCTATAGTATGCCTGTAAAGGGGCGCATGTTTCCTGTGTTTAGAACAGTCTGACAGCAAAATGACATTTGGAAGGAAAAAACTCATTTAAAACTACCCGCGGCTATTGCATTGCCGACAATACACATAGAAGTTCATTGATAAAAACGGCATTGGAATTCCCCACAGGGCAACCCCGAACCAAAATAAAAAAAAAAAAATGATGTGGGGGTCCCCCTAAATTCCATACAAGGCCCTTCAGGTCTGGTATGGATATTAAGGGGAACCCCAGCCAAAATTTAAAAAAAAAATTGACGTGGGGTTCCCCCTAAATTCCATACCGGACCCTTCAGGTCTGGTATGGATTTTAAGGGGAACCCCGCGCCAAAAAAAAAAAAAAAAAAACGGCGTGGGGTCCCCCCAAAAATCCATACCAGACCCTTATCCGAGCACGCAACCTGGCAGGCCGCAGGAAAAGAGGGGGGACGAGAGTGCGCCCCCCCCCCTCCTGAACCGTACCAGGCCACATGCCCTCAACATTGGGAGGGTGCTTTGGGGTAGCCCCACAAAACACCTTGTCCCCATGTTGATGAAGACAAGGGCCTCATCCCCACAACCCTGGCCGGTGGTTGTGGGGGTCTGCGGGCGGGGGGCTTATCGGAATCTGGAAGCCCCCTTTAACAAGGGGACCCCCAGATCCCGGCCCCCCCCCTGTGTGAAATGGTAAGGGGGTACTTACCCCTACCATTTCACTAAAAAACTGTCAAAAATGTTAAAAATGACAAGAGACAGTTTTTGACAATTCCTTTATTTAAATGCTTCTTCTTTCTTCCTTCATCTTCTTCTTCTTCTGGTTCTTCTGGCTCTTCTGGTTCTTCCTCCGGCGTTCTCGTCCAGCATCTTCTCCGCGACGTCTTCTATCTTCTTCTCCTCGGGCCGCTCCGCACCCATGGCATGGGGGGGGAGGCTCCCACTCTTCTCTTCATCTTCTTCTCTTCTTCATCTTCTTCTTCATCTTCTTCTTCTCTTCTTCCTTCTTCTCTTCTTCATGTCTTCTCCGGGCCGCTCCGCAGCCATGCTGTGGCATGGAGGGAGGCTCCCCCTGTGTGACGGCGTCTCTTCGTCTGACGGTTCTTAAATAACGGGGGGCGGGGCCACCCGGTGACCCCGCCCCCCTCTGACGCACGGTGACATGACGGGACTTCCCTGTGGCATTCCCCGTGACGTCACAGGGAAGTCCCGTCATGTCACCGTGCGTCAGAGGGGGGCGGGGTCACCGGATGGCCCCGCCCCCCGTTATTTAAGAACCGTCAGACGAAGAGACGCCGTCACACAGCGGGAGCCTCCCTCCATGCCACAGCATGGCTGCGGAGCGGCCCGGAGAAGACATGAAGAAGGAAGAAGAGAAGAAGGAAGAAGAGAAGAAGAAGAAGAAGATGAAGAAGAAGATGAAGAAGAGAAGAAGATGAAGAGAAGAGCGGGAGCCTCCCTCCCCATGCCATGGGTGCGGAGCGGCCCGAGGAGAAGAAGATAGAAGACGCCGCGGAGAAGATGCTGGACGAGAACGCCGGAGGAAGAACCAGAAGAGCCAGAAGAACCAGAAGAAGAAGAAAATGATGGAAGAAAGAAGAAGCATTTAAATAAAGGAATTGTCAAAAACTGTCTCTTGTCATTTTTAACATTTTTGACAGTTTTTTAGTGAAATGGTAGGGGTAAGTACCCCCTTACCATTTCACACAGGGGGGGGGCCGGGATCTGGGGGTCCCCTTGTTAAAGGGGGCTTCCAGATTCCGATAAGCCCCCCGCCCGCAGACCCCCACAACCACCGGCCAGGGTTGTGGGGATGAGGCCCTTGTCTTCATC
The DNA here is from genome assembly GCA_037952925.1 of Lithobates clamitans. Classification (NCBI taxonomy): domain Eukaryota; kingdom Metazoa; phylum Chordata; class Amphibia; order Anura; family Ranidae; genus Lithobates; species Lithobates clamitans. The sequence goes on from JBBGZY010001138.1 coordinate 791,460, forward strand.
AACATGGGGACAAGGTGTTTTGGGGGCTACCCCAAAGCACCCTCCCAATGTTGAGGGCATGTGGCCTGGTACGGTTCAGGAGGGGGGGGGCTGCACTCTCGTCCCCCCCTCTTTTCCTGCGGCCTGCCAGGTTGCGTGCTCGGATAAGGGTCTGGTATGGATTTTTGGGGGGACCCCACGCCGTTTTTTTTTTTTTTTTGGCGCGGGGTTCCCCTTAAAATCCATACCAGACCTGAAGGGTCTGGTATGGAATTTAGGGGGAACCCCACGTCAATTTTTTTTTTTAATTTTGGCTGGGGTTCCCCTTAATATCCATACCAGACCTGAAGGGCCTTGTATGGAATTTAGGGGGACTCCCACATCATTTTTTTTTTTTAATTTTGGTTCGGGGTTGCCCTGTGGGGAATTCCCATGCCGTTTTTATCAATGAACTTCTATGTGTATTGTCGGCAATGCAATAGCCGCGGTAGTTTTAAATGTGTTTTTTCCTTCAAAATGTCATTTTGCTGTCAGACTGTTCTAAACATGGGAAACATGCGCCCCTTTACAGGCATACTATAGACACCCCCCAGGTATGAAATTTAAAGGGATATTACACTTTTATTGTTTGACTTTAAGCATTATTAAAATCACTGCTCCTGAAAAAACGGCCGTTTTTAAAACTTTTTTTTGCATTGATCCATGTCCCCTGGGGGAGGACCCGGGTCCCCAAACACTTTTATTGACAATAACTTGCATATTAGCCTTTAAAATTAGCACTTTTGATTATTCATGTTCGTGTCCCATAGACTTTAACGGCGTTCGCGTGTTCGAACGAATTTTTTTCCTGTTCACATGTTCTGGTGCGAACCGAACAGGGGGGTGTTCGGCTCATCCCTATTCTCCTTTATGCCACATATTCTAAGGTCCTTTCACAGGCTTTGAAGAATGAGGTTGCCCATGTGCTTCAAATTTGCCAAGGCTTGTGAAGCAGACTCCTCAGGGTCAGGATAACAGCATCTGGAACTTCCTCCTCCCAGCCACACACTACTTCCAAGGGTCCTGGGGTTGGAAAGCCATCGCTTACAGATTGATGCATGCCTTCCTCTTCTTCAAAGCCCATGAAAGTGCCAGAATCCTCCTCCTCATCCATCTCCCCTCTTTGCTCCTGTGTGTTCTGTGACATAGGAATGATGGTGTCTTGATAAAGTGGGCCTTGAGAGGAAAGGAAGTCCTCCTCTTCCTCCTGCTGCTCTGCCTCCAGTGCCCTGTCCATAATGCCATGCAGAGTCTGCTACAGCAGGAACACAACAGGGATTGTGTCACTGATGCATGCACTGTCACTGCTCATCATCCTTGTGGCCTCCTCAAATGGTGACTATACAGTGCATGCATCCTTAATGATCAGGCATTGGCGTGGGGAAAAAAATCCAAGGCGGCCTGAGCCTGTCGTCGTGCCATACTGGCACAGGTACTTGTTGATGGCCCTCTGCTGCATGTATAGCCGCTGCAGCATTCCCAAAGTTGAGTTCCACCTGGGGGACATTTCACAAATCAGACGGTTTACGGGCAGGTGGAATTCCGCCTGAATTTCAGCCAACCGAGCACTGGCTGTGTATGACCGCTTGAAATGGCTACAGACTCTTCTGGCCTGTTTTAGTACATCTTGCAACCCTGGAAACGTACTTAGAAAACGCTGCACCACCAAATTGAGGACATGTGTCAGGCATAGCACATGTGTCAACTTTCCCTGTCTAAGGGCGGACAGGAGGTTTGAGCCATTATCTTCACCACCATTCCTGGCTCCAGCTGGCGTGGTGTGAACTACCTCTGGGCCTGTGTGGTTCTTGTCACCTAAACACACCAGATGAAGCACTGCATGGCACCTTTTAGCCTGACTCTGGGAATAGCCCTTTGAATGCTTAGGGGGTACCTGGTGTTGATAGGGCAATTCTGCAGAGGAGGGCATGGAGGTGGCAGAGGAGGGGGTAGCGCTCACAGGTCTGGCATCATCACCACCAGCTGTATGGAGACATGGGGGAACAACAAGCTGCAGCACCAAGCCCTGTCCTGCATCCTTTTGAGTTGCAAGCTACATTACCCAGTGTGCTGTGAACAATATATATCATCCCTGCCCATGCTTGCTGGACCACATATCAGCAGTAAGGTGTATTTTTACAGCTGACTGCCTTGCCCAATGATGCCAGAACATTCCCTTCCACGTGATGGTAGAGAGATGGAACGGCCTTACATGAAATGTAGTAGCGACTGGGAACCTGCCATTGTGGAACAGAACATTGTGCAAATTCACAGAAGGGGCAAAATCCACCAGGCTGAAAGGCAGAAGTTGGAGAGCCAACAGCTTTGACAAGCTTGCATTTAGACGCTGGGTGGCAGGGACAGTGATTTTTTTTTCCGCGGCAGCAGATGGGGCAGATAAATTTGCGGGCTACAGTCTACAGCTGGTGGTGTGCATCTAGGATCTTGGAGACTCTGTGCTATACCATCATCCCTGTCAGTGGAGGCTGCTGAGAGGTAATCACTCGGTATAGCAGGGGCAGACTGAAGTGGGTAAGGAGGAGGAGGAGGGAGAGATCTGTGCCCCTTTTGTGTGGCTTTTAGGTGCTCTTGCCAACAGGCTGAGTGATTGTACATCAGCATGTGGTACCCAAATGGTTGGTGTTTTTGCCACGTTTGATGTGCCTGAGACACAATTTGCAAATAGCAACAGTGAGATCTGCTGCAGATGTGCTGAAAAAGGCCCAGACAGCTGAGCTTTGGGGAGTGGGCCGGGAGATAACAGCTGCAGAATGTGATGTTGGCCTCCTTGGGGTTGTGCCCCTCCACCTTCAGTTCCTCCTCTGCTCTATCTGGCACCCAAGTCGCATCAGTGACCTCATCATCATCCCCATTATCATCATCATCATCTCCATCTCCTCCATCTTCATCATTACCACTGGAGACAACTTGGCAATACACTGCGGCTTAGGGAACATGAATGCCAATTTGTCTACCAGTGTTCATCCCTCTCTCTAGGCTCATGTTCCTGTCATCCTCAACCTCAGAACCAGCATCTGAATCCAGTAATGGCTAGGTGTCATCAAGGAGCAAGTGGCTGATGCCGTAGTCAAATAACTGAGCTGAGTCCTCAATGGCTGATGTTGGGGCTATGGCAGGAATAGATGTGGACAAGGAGGCAGGTTTATCCACTCTGGCAACTGCAGGGGGCTGCACAGTTGTCTCTGCTTGCATGACAGAGGATGAGGAGGATGAGGAAGGTTTAGTAAGCCAGTCCACCACCTCCTCTGCATGCTGTGGCTGGATAGCACGGGCAAACTCACTAAACAGAGGAAATGATGCCCTGCCTGAGGACTGACCACCACGTCCACCTTTGCCTGTGGACACACTTGTGGCTGGCCCCCTTACAGTGCCAAGGGAACGTCTGCCTCTCCTTGTTGTCCTCCTAGACATTATTGAGAGGGAGGGGGCGGTGCTTGTAAGCAAATGTAAAGAAGAAGTTGAAATCTGTACACAGATGCACTTTAATCAATGTAAAAAGGTGTTTGGTGCACTTTAATTTGAGTACTCACACTACACAGACACACTCCACGGATACACTATAATATACTGCAATATAATGCGCCAAACATACAGTGACGCACAGAAATATATGGCGTTAAACTGGCAGTAATGCACAGAAAACTATATGGCGTTAAACTGGCAGTAACGCACACATAACTATATGGTGTTAAACTACCAGTAACACACACAAAACCATATGGTGTTAAACTAGTAGTATTGCACACAGAATTAAATGGTGTTAAACTGGCAGAAACTGACAAAACTATATGGCTTTAAACTGGCAGTAACGCATGCAAAACTATATGGCATTGAACTGGCAGTAACACACACAACATGATATGGCGTTAAACTGGCGGTAACGCACGCAAAACTATATGGCGTTGAACTGACAGTAACGCACACAAAACGATATGGCGTTAAACTGGCAGTAATGCATACAGAACTATATGGCATTAAACTGGCAGTAACGCACACAAAACTATATGGCGTTCAACTGTCAGTAGCGCACACAAAACGATATGGCGTTAAACTGTCAGTAACGCACACAGAACTATATGGCATTAAACTGGCAGTAACGCACACAGAACTATATGGCGTTAAACTGGCAGTAACGCACACAAAACTATATGGAGTTAAACTGGCAGTAATGCACAAAATGGTATGGTGTTAAACTGGCAGTAACGCATGCAAAACTATATGGTGTTAAACTGGCAGTAACGCTCACAACACGATATGGCCTTAAACTGGCAGTAATGCACGCAAAACTCTATGGCGTTAAACTGGCAGTAATGCACACAATACAATATGGCGTTAAACTGGCAGTAACGCACGCAAAACTATATGGCGTTAAACTGTCAGTAGTGCACACAAAACGATATGGCATTAAACTGTCAGTAACGCACACAGAACTATATGGTATTAAACTGTCAGTAATGCACACAGAACTATATGCCGTTAAACTGGCAGTAACGCACACAAAACTATATGGCGTTAAGTTGACAGTAACACACAAAACGATATGGCCTTAAACTGGCAGTAACGCACACAAAACTATATGGCGTTAAACTGCCAGTAGCGCACACAAAACGATATGGCGTTCAACTGACAGTAACGCACACAGAAGTAAATGGTGTTAAACTGGCAGTAATGCACAAAACTATATGGCGTTAAACTGGTAGTAACACATGCAAAACTATATGGCATTAAGCTGGCAGTAACGCGCACAAAACTTTATGGCGTTAAACTGGCAGTAATGCGTACAAAACTATATGGCGTTAAACTTGCAGTAACATGCACAAAACGATATGGCATTAAACTGGCAGTAACGCACACAGAACTATATGGCGTTAAACTGGCAGTAACACACTCAAAATGATATGGCATTAAACTGCCAGCAACGCACACAAAACGATATGGCGTTAAACTGGCAGTACCGCACCCAAAACTATATGGCATTAAACTGGCAGTAACGCACACAAAACAATATGGCGTTAAACTGGCAGTAATGCACAGAAAAGTAAATGGTGTTAAACTGGCAATAACGCATACAGAAGTAATTGGTGTTAAACTGGCAGTAACGTATGCAAAACTATATGGCATTAAACTGGCAGTAACGCCCACAAAACTATATGGCGTTAGACTTGCAGTAACATGCACAAAACGATATGGCCTTAAACTGGCAGTAACGCACGCAAAACTCTATGGCGTTAAACTGGCAGTAATGCACACAATACGATATGGCGTTAAACTGGCAGTAACGCACGCAAAACTATAAGGCGTTAAACTGTCAGTAGCGCACACAAAACGATATGGCATTAAACTGTCAGTAACACACACAGAACTATATGGTATTAAACTGGCAGTAACGCACACAAAACTATATGGCGTTAAGCTGACAGTAACACACAAAATGATATGGCCTTAAACTGGCAGTAACGCACACAAAACTATATGGCATTAAACTGCCAGTAGCGCACACAAAGCGATATGGCGTTCAACTGACAGTAACGCACACAGAAGTAAATGGTGTTAAACTGGCAGTAACGCACAAAACTATATGGCGTTAAACTGGCAGTAACACATGCAAAACTATATGGCATTAAACTGGCAGTAACGCGCACAAAACTATATGGCGTTAAACTGCCAGTAGCGCACACAAAACGATATGGCATTCAACTGACAGTAACGCACACAGAAGTAAATGGTGTTAAACTGCCAGTAACGCACAAAACTATATGGCGTTAAACTAGCAGTAACACATGCAAAACTATATGGTATTAAACTGGCAGTAACGAGCACAAAACTATATGGCGTTAAACTGGCAGTAACGCACACAAAACTATATGGCGTTAAACTTGCAGTAACATGAACAAAACGATATGGCATTAAACTGGCAGTAACGCACACAGAACTATATGGCGTTAAACTGGCAGTAACACACGCAAAATGATATGATGTTAAACTGCCAGCAACGCACACAAAACAATATGGCGTTAAACTGGCAGTAACGCATCCAAAACTATATGGCATTAAACTGGCAGTAACGCACACAAAACAAAATGGCGTTAAACTGGCAGTAACGCACAGAAAAGTAAATGGTGTTAAACTGGCAATAACGCACACAGAAGTAATTGGTGTTAAACTGGCAGTAACGTATGCAAAACTATATGTCTCCTATCTCCTATCCAACTGTACATCCCTACTGAACTGACTTTGCTGAGTCTGCTATTAATATTTTTGGTAATTGTCTCCTATCTCCTATCCAACTGTACATCCCTACTGAACTGACTTTGCTGAGTCTGCTATTAATATTTTTGGTAATTGTCTCCTATCTCCCATCCAACTGTACATCCCTACTGAACTGACTTTGCTGAGTCTGCTATTAATATTTTTGGTAATTGTCTCCTGCTGCCATATCTTTAAACTTCCTTATTTACTGCTAGCTCTATAACAAACACACTGCAATAGCAATATTACTGGTGATTGATTCTCAACTCTATGTGGCTTGAGTGATCAAGAGAGGTAATTAGCTTTATGACCCTAGCCTGTGTCTGTAGCTGGCCTGGCCCTGGCCATCTCCTCCCCATATTCAGGTGTCTCACATCAGACCCAATAATGACCAACTGAGAAATGCATCCCAGCTTAGTCTCTCTATAAATTTATGGCAGCTTATGGGGTGGCGCAGACAGGGGCATGGCGCAGACATCATGGCTCTTTCCTGAGTGGCCATGTCACGAGTGATGCGCAGTTTCACCAATGCAGTTTAACGAATGCAGGATAACTAAAGCTGCATGAACAACAGGAACTCTGCTCCACTCTGCAAGACGACAAGCAAACCACCTTTGAAATTTATTTTATATTAGGTTAGTTTCCCACTCTCTATCCACTAACATGCTCCTTATTCTCTTCCTTCTCACATTGGTGTCTTCTATCCTCAAATTATCTTTACTCTACCCCTCCTCTCTTCCCTGCAGCATGCACATATCACCCTCACTCCTACCCTCTCCCTACTATGGCACCCATCATCTCCTGCAGTTGCTGCACCCACATGCTGACATAAACACCAGGGCCACTAGACACGTGCGCTCATGCACATCCCACTCCCACCTTGCCTTCCTCACCCTCCTCCTTCTCCTAGTCTCAGGTGACATTTCTCCTAATCCTGGTCCGCCATTTTCCAAATGCAAGCCACATATCCAATACCCCTCCCCCTCTGGCAACCACCGCAATCCACACAGTTTAATTTCTATCCCCCTGCTTCCTCAAAGCACCCCACCAATCTCATGTGCCCTTTGGAACGCCCGCTCCATCTGTAACAAGCTAACATCTGTACATGACCTCTTCATCTCTCATGGCTTGAACATACTCGCCATAACAGAAACCTGGCTGCAAAATTTTGACTCAGCTTCTCCTGCTGCCCTCTCCCATGGTGGTCTCCATTGGACTCACTCCTCCAGACCCAACAGACAGAAAGGAGGTGGAGTTGGCTTCCTTCTGTCCCCACAAAGCACCTTCCAAGTCCTTACTGTCCCTCCCTCTCTATCCCTCTCTTCTTTCGAGATGCACTGTATTCATCTGTTTTCTCCCATTTCTCTGAGGATTGCAGCAATTTATAGGCGTCCAGGACTGGTATCGCGCTTCATTGATGATTTTGCTGCCTGGCTACCCTACTTTCTCTCCTCTGAAATACCCACCATTATTCTTGGTGACTTTAACATTCCTGTCAATGTTAACAGCCCAACTACAGCTAAACTTCTCAACTTAACCTCATCTTTTGACCTAACCCAATGGACACATACTTCCACTCACTCCAATGGTAATACCCTTGACCTTGTATTCTCCCATCTCTGCAACCCTTGCAACCTCACCAACACCCCCTTTCCTCTATCTGATCACAACCTCATTACTTTCACTGTATCCTTGCCTCCAACCACCCATCCCTCCAAGCAGCAAACAATTACTTGTAGAAACCTTTGCCACTTTAACCCTTCTCTTCTCTATTCTGCTACTGACCACCTGTATGACATAATCTCTCCCCTGTTCTGTCCTGACCTTGCCACTTCTGTCTACAACAGTTCACTCTCATCATCACTAGATGCACTTGCTCCTCTAACCACACGCAGAATTAGGCCCTGACCGTTAAAACCCTGGCAAACTGACAACACTAGAAATCTCAAGAGACATTGCCGTGCTCTTGAACGACTGTGGCGTAAAACCAAATGCCTGCAAGACTTCACCCTATATAAATCTGCCCTTCTAAAATACAATTCATGCCTCCATGCTGCCAAACAAGCCTACTTTGTCTCTCTTATTAATTCCTTGTCATCCAGTCCCCGTCGGCTCTTCTCAACCTTTAACTCTCTGCTTCGTCCACCACCCCCTCTACCCACTAACTCACTCACTGCCCAAGAGATTGCCAATCACTTCAAAGACAAGATCGATGCAATTCGTGAGGACATCTCCACTGTGCGTACGTCTTCCCCACCCATCATACCTTGCCCAGCAGCACATTCAACACTCTCCACTTTTGAATTGGCTACTACGGAAGAGGTTACAAAAATTTTCTCGGATGCCCACCTAACCAATTGTCCCTTGGATCCTGTTCCCTCACAACTACTACGGTCACCCTCTTCTTCTATCCTATGCTCCCTCACCCACATCTTCAATCTCTCCCTTTCTAGTGGTATTTTCCCCTCCCCTCTAAAACATGCACAGATCACTCCCATTCTTAAAAAGCCCTCACTGGACCCTACCGACTTGAACAACTTAAGACCCATCTCATTACTCCCATTCACCTCTAAACTTCTAGAACGCTTAGTCTACAACCGTCTTAGCTTCTACCTTAATGAAAATAACCTTCTTGACCCCTTACAGTCTGGCTTTCGCTCGCAGCACTCCACGGAAACTACCTTACTAAAACTCACTAACGATTTACTAACTGCTAAAACCAACAGCCAGTACTCCATACTCCTACTACTTGACCTCTCTGCGGCATTTGATACTGTTGACCACCCGCTCCTTCTCAATAAACTACATTCCCTTGGCCTCCGAGATTCTGCTCTATCCTGGTTCTCTGGCTATTTATCACAGCGCTCCTTCAGTGTCACCTACAACTCTGTCTCCTCCTCTCCATTGCCCCTTTCTGTGGGGGTCCCCCAAGGCTCGGTTCTTGGACCCCTTCTCTTCTCTATCTACACCTCCTCCCTTGGTCACTTAATAACTGCCCACGGCTTCCAATACCACTTATACGCTGATGACACCCAAATCTATCTGTCTACTCCTCACCTCACTCCTTCAGTCTCCTCTCGCCTTACTAACTTACTAACTGACATATCAGCATGGATGTCGCACCACTTCCTTAAACGAAATCTCTCTAAAACTGAGCTATTAATATTCCCCCCCGCCCGTGCCCCCCTCCATGACTTTTCCATCAAAATCAACAATGCAACCATCAGTCCCTCCCCTCACGCCAGGGTACTAGGTGTAATCCTAGACTCTGACTTGTCATTTCAGCCTCAAATCCAATCGCTGTCAAAAGTTTGTAGAATTCACCTCCGTAACATCTCTAAAATTCGCCCTTTTTTAACAAATGAAACCACCAAGCTCCTCATTCACTCCCTTGTTATCTCTCGCCTTGACTATTGCAACTCCCTTCTCATTGGCCTACCGCTCCATAGGCTATCTTCTCTTCAGTCTATCATGAATGCTGCTGCCAGACTTATCCACCTTACCAACCGCTCAGTGTCTGCCAACCCTCTACTCCAATCCCTACACTGGCTCCCAATCACCCAGCGAATTAAATTCAAAATTCTAACCACAACATACAAAGCCATTCACAACTCTGCCCCCAGCTACATCACTAATCTTGTCTCCAAATATCACCCAAATTGACCTCTCCGCTCTTCTCAAGACCTCCTGCTTTCAAGCTCTCTCATCTCCTCCTCCCATGCTCATCTCCAGGATTTCTCCAGAGCCTCTCCCATCCTCTGGAACTCGCTACCTCCATCTATAAGGCTATCCCCTACTCTTGCTACCTCCAGGCAATCCCTGAAAACTCATCTCTTCAGGAAAGCCTATCACGTCTCCAACTAATCTCCTACCACTTCCACCAGCTCATTCCCCACAGTTACAACCTTTTGTACCACCTGCCCCACCCTATTAGATTGTAAACTCTTCTGAGCAGGGCCCTCTTAATCCTATTGTATTGTATTGTATTGTATTATAACTGTATTGTCTCCCTTTTATATTGTAAAGCGCTGCGTAAACTGTTGGCGCTATATAAATCCTGAATAATAATAATAATAATAATAATAATAATAATAATAATAATAATATATGGCATTAAACTGGCAGTAATGCACACAAAACGATATGGTGTTAAACTGGCAGTAACGCAACAAACTATATGGTGTTAAACTGGCAGTAATGTACAAAACTATATGGCGTTAAACTGGCAGTAACGCACACAAAACAATATGGTGTTAAACTGGCAATAACGCACACAAAACGATATGGCGTTAAACTGGCAGTAATGCACACAAAACTATATGGCGTTAAACTAGCAGTAATGCACCCAAAACGATATGGCGTTAAACTGTCAGTAACGCACACAAAACGATATGGCGTTAAACTGTCAGTAACGCAGAGAGAACTACATGGCGTTAAACTGGCAGTAACGCACAAAAAAGTAAATGGTGTTAAACTGGCAGTAGCGCACACAGAAGTAAATGGCGTTAAACTGGCAGTAACGGTCCACGGTCTCACTACACTACAGTGAAACTATCTGAGCTGTCCTTACTCTAGCTGCACACTATACAAAGCTGAATGATGGTCCTCTTCACTACACTCACACTATTCCTAGACTGACACTAAACTAATATTGTACACTAACAATTGAAGCAAAATAGCACAGTATAGCACACTAACTAACTGATAGCACTGAACAGAGCCCTGTTCTATTTCTCTCCACGCTGAAATCACACTGAAAATGGCTGCCATTGAAAGAATACTTTTATATTGTTGGGCGGGAATGAGCCATGATTGGATAAAGTCTTGATGACAGTGTCCAATCATGACTCTGACAGTGCTTTGTGCCCTGATTGACTGAAGCTTTCACTGCTTCAACCAATCAGGGCTTGCAATGCACTGTTCAGCGCCGCAGTGCATTGTGGTCAGATCGGTTGAACGACTGAACAATGAAAGTTCGGCCTGGACTCATGCTCAGGCCGAACCGTTCGCCCATTCCTACTGGCCACACCTAGTTCTGCCTACTGCATTCTGGCAGCACTGCCTCTGTTGCTAAAACTCTCTCGGAGTTGCAGTTTCTGGAAGGGGAAGCATGTAAAAGACAAATGAAGGAGGATTTGGCTCAGCCTAAGAAAGGTAAAAACAGATTTTTTTTGCTTTCTGAGTCTTGTGTATTACATAATAACTTGATTTTGGACTGTCATTGAGAAGCTTTTAGGTGTACTGTAACATTTGTGACAATTTAGTTCTATCCATAAGAAGTTTAGAGTAGGAGTGTGATGCAGATGAAAATGTAGACAAACATACAATTCAAGGTTTTATATCCTGCTATATCAAGATACCATTAAAATACCTCTGTCAGAAAAAATTTGATATATTGCCATTGGAAAAGCCTAACCTGTTCTCTCTTGTTCATTTCTTATATCACTTTTTACTAAAGTACTTAGGAAAACGATAAGCATAATTCATAGTTTGTGCACTTCTATGAAACAATCCAGTACTTGTAAGTGCATGCAACAGTAAATGCAGCTTTAGTAAGCCTGATTATTATCTAACACCTAAACATTATTCAATATGCATGGATTCTTTAAAATATGGTAAGTCATGGAAAATGGTATAGGGAGTTTGATTTGTGTCTTCATTGGTAATGTAGAAAATGGGAAGTGAGAAAAACAATATGTTTTACCTTTGTAACTGACTTGTATATACACTTTTATTTATATTACTATTGAATCAAAAAAAGTGTTAAGCATTGATAAATATAGCAACACAATAATAAAACAAAATCAGATTTATTTATACAATTTGAGCTTTCCATGTTGGCTAGAAATGTTAATGTTATTTTGATCTGCCGTTGCAAATAAAATGCCATATGCTGTTTATTTTTTATAATTGTACAATTAGTACTTTCTGTGGTTATTCATGCATATGCAAATTATATTTTTACATTGGTCGTATTTTTTTTTTGTCATTCCTAAGTCATTATCTCAAGCAGAAGTAGATAATTTTCAAAACAAAATATAAAATTAGAGGTAATCAATATCTCCTTGTGTTGTGTATTTAATTTTAGGTGAACAGTGGGTATTCAGGTCATAAAAATAAAATGCTTTAAATGAGATATGTTAACCACATGGCATATTTATCTCATATATTCTGGTGTACAGCTTGATATAAGATTATGGTACACAGTGCCAGACTAACTTAAAAGGATCACTGATATCTAAAAAATACAGTTACATTTCTATACATTTCTATACTGTATATTGTTATGGCTAGTGGAGGTCAAAGGCCTATTGCAAACCATAAAGTTATATATTTTTTACAATTACTGGACTAGCTTAGGCAACACTGCCCAGGGCATCTCACGCCCATCTGCACATTATTGGGGGGTACATGCTTAGTGGATAGTACCAAAATTTTATTCATATCTATGTACAGTTTCTGGCCATATTCACATTTATACATGGTGATGATGCATGTTATGGGGTGTGGCAGTGTCAATTATTTTTGCACTGACAAACAGCAGAAAGAAGAGGTGGTTGCATGTTTCCTAAACTATGAAGAGTCTTTTGACTTTTCTCAACATCTTGTGTACCATATTACCCTAAAGGTCCGAATATTGGGCAGCATGGGCAGGGTCAATAGAAACCGGTCGACATTAGTCCTGTGTGTATGGCAGCAATTTGGCTGGGTTCTGTCAAAGGGGCATGACCGAAGAAGGTCTGCCAATCGTCATCCGTTCAGCGTCAGTGGCTGAGAGTGCTGATCGCTGTGTTCTGGCGGGGGGTGTCCCTCTGTCGGAACACAATAGTTTAGAAGGGGAGATCGCTGTACTAACATCTCATAGCTAGTACAGTGGTTCCTTCCGAGCGGTTCAGTTTTTGTTCGTTCAGCCCTCTGGGTCGAACAGAAGAAAAAACAATGGTGTGTACTAGGCTTTAGGGTTCTCATAGTGAATTTTTGCCAGAAATGTCCAGAAGAGGTAAAAAACAAAGAAAAGGTTTTCTCAATATCTTCATTTTGAAGCTTGGAGCTGATCTTACTATCAACCTTCTCCTCCAGGCTCTCACCCAAAAGTGCCTTAAGGTAAAAAAAAGTATTTTCTTTAGGTAAATTCAACCGAAAGTTCAAAAATATTGGTAGCTAGTTAACTGGTGCCTACATCTGTAGAAGGTGCAAAAGCTGTTAACCTTCTGGAAATAGTAGCTGCCAGGCTGTCTTAAGTTTCAATACTTCATGTGTCATGTCAAGGAAGAGCTAGTTGCATGCTTGTCTTAAGTAAGTAGAGTCTTGAAGATGTGGACAGAAAATCCATGCAATTAGCAGTGCCATAAAGAGAATTTAGTAGTAACAGTCTCTGTATTTTCTTTAGCATCCATTTCCTGTGACACTATTACAAGGATTATGGCCCAAGATTGATCAATGTCAGGCCGACAGACAGTGGCCTGTTGGCCAGACATTGATGCATGTTGCTCATGCTCCATTTAGAGTTCATTGCCAAGGGAGTTTCTTTCAAACGTCCAGACCATTTTTGGATATATCTGGTAAAGGCGCTGTGTATTTTTGTTACTATGATTTCTGCAAATGTAAGGATATCTAGCTAGTGTAACTGATGGTCATTTATCTCCCTTAATTTATGGGTGCCATAGGGACGTGTTTGGTTCCAGTGCCCTGAGCTGACACCTGAATATCATCTGAATATTAAAGTGGTTGTAAACCCATTTAAAAAAAAAACTGCAAGACAAAGGCATAATGAGCTAGTATGCATCGCATACCACTCTCCGATCTCCACCTGCATCAACCCCGGCTAATCCTTGACCTCCACTTCTGTCTGTCCTTTGGCTTCTCTTCCACTGATTGGCTCCTAACCTGGCTTGTACCTAGAGCATGCTCCTGCCTGCTCCTCTGTACCTGATCCATCCTGTCAGTGTATGACCCAGCTTACCTGAATTTCTTTCCTGACACATCCTGCCCTGCTTGCTAACCTACAGTCTGTTTCCAGTGCATGCCTTATCTGCTGCTGTCAGCAGTGCTAGCCTGCTTCAGTCTGGCATCCACCAGCTGTCTACTAGCCTGTCTGCTTCTCTGAAGACTACTGACGACTCCCATGCCTGGCGTGAATACTAGCTCTGCTACTCGCAAGACTTACAGGCACTTGTGCCACTCTGCACTTCTGTGCCTTCTGTTCACATTACCAGGGGCCCCAAGTCAGAGGTGTATACAAACCATCCTAGCACGCTTCACCATGTTGTCTTACAACAACATGGTGGTGCGTGCCAGGATGGTTTGTATACCAATAATATGGTTAGGCTGCCCTCTAGTGGTGAATGTGTTTACTCTATTTAAGGAAGTGATGTGAGCACTGCTGTCCCCTACTGCTTCACAGAAGATGTTCTATTGAACAAAACGTACATCAGACAAGGCAAGGAATAGCGGTGAAGTCTTAGCACTCATGGAGAGTGTCTGACTGAGTTTGTCTCCTCTTCCTTCTGGTTTACTGCATGATCGGGTCTGAGGCTCCTATGAGATTGATATATGCATCACTGGCATCCCTTAACAGGCTGAACAGTTGATCTGGCTTACACCTGAAGTGAGGGGTTAATACTCAATAATGCATGTATAGGCCTTGAAAGGTCTTATTATCTGGTAAGAAGATATTTTTGTCTCCCCTGGGGAGCACGAGGTGATACACCTATCATTAATTGGAAGGACACCACCCTTTTTCACCTAAGGATTACCTGGTGTTTGGACACTTTCATCACTTTATACATATAATGTGTTTTGGATTATGTGAAGAACTTTAAAGGTTTATATCCTCTGATAATATATTGAGGAAAGACTTTATTATATATCACTATTTTGACAGAGCAACATTTTTTCTTTATTAATTTGCTTTCATGGTGTGTACATATTTATGAGTGTTGCTGTTGTGTCACATATTATCAATTACAATTAGATCACTGAGCGCAATTTTCCCATATATAATATAAAAAATGATGTCATGTTGATAAATAGATACCTAACATGTCACCTAAAAATCCACAGGTGACACTTTTAAACCCTTTAAAGATTAACAGCTTAGCATTACACAGGAGGTCTGCTACTAGAATTATTTCTCTCACTCTGACATTCGCAGCAATACCTTACATGTGTGGTCTGATCACCATTAACATATGCGTACGGGACCTACATGCGCGTTTGCATTTGCACGTGAGCACTGGGGGTGTTTTAACATTTTTTTTTATTATTTATTTTGTTTCAATTTATTTTTTATCACTGTACCTTTACTTTTTTTTACTTTTTTTTTTTTTATAACTGGC
The DNA here is from genome assembly GCA_037952925.1 of Lithobates clamitans. NCBI lineage: Eukaryota > Metazoa > Chordata > Amphibia > Anura > Ranidae > Lithobates > Lithobates clamitans. Next base: position 807,086 of record JBBGZY010001138.1, read on the forward strand.
TATCATGAACAACATCCCCTGTGATAGCAGGGGCCGCGACAGGCCCTCTTTATGGAGAGATCTGCGGTCTTTTAGACTCCAAATCTCTCCTCTGGCCTCCAAAGCATTTGATCAAGCCAAGATCGGTTTGATCAGATGCTGTACAAATTCCCCACTATGCTCATCTCCCTCCCTGACCTCAATTTAGGCACTTATTGACTTTATAGAGAAAATGGGAATAGATTCTGTGCAAGCTTCTAAAAATCTCAATATGTACCCTATACAAGGAAAATCAGTATAAAATTGTTTTTCATTGGTACTTGACCCCATAATTTCTCTGGTTAATATACCCCACTGCAAACAATTGGTGTTGGCAGTGTAGGTGGGACTTGGGCACCTTAAAGTATAAATATTGGAGTTGTCTATTTCTTTCCCCCTATTGGTGAGCTGTTCACACTCTTATACACAATCTCTTTGGATCCTCGACTCCCTTTACCCCCAGAACTGTCCTTTTGGGGCTCCCCAGCACATTTTCAAAATAAGACTATGGAGAGTTGGTCTGCTTTGGTTCCTGCTGGGAGTTTGGAAACTTGGGTACTTTGTTCCTTTTTCTTTTTCTACTCCTAACTCCTTTTCCCCTCTTTTTCTTGCTTCCCTTTTTCTTCACAAATTCTATGGGTAACCATGTACAGTGATGTGCATTCAGCTACAATATTTACCTCTGATGGGCCTATTAGGACATTCATCCCTTGCTCACAGCATTCCTTAATTAGCTTTTATCCAATGACTCTTCTAATGGCCTCTGTCTGCATTTATGAGGTTGGTGGAGACTAAGCTTTCCTTCTCATCCCCTTAGGGAGGCCATACACAGTTGGAATTGTGTATGGGTAAGCTGAATGTACTAAGTTGATCGATCAGCTTAGCTACAACCAACATTCCGGGTTGTACCTAAGATTACCGCTAGCGATAATCACTGTCACCTCAAACCCATGGTTACAGGAAAGAAATTTGTTCTGTGTATGGCCAGCCTTAATCTTTTCTATTTGGTATATTATTGCCCACCTTTCCTCACTTGAAGGACCATCTAAAATAGTTGGATTGCTAGTTATGATGTCTGTTTTACAATCTGGCAACTTTGTATACATAATTCACGATTACCCTGTAATCTCTGTGATAAATTAGTTAAAATAAATCTGTCCGTTTTCAAAAAATATAAATTGGAAATTGTGAGACCATCTATTTTTTAGCTTATTTGGGCACAAGCCTTACAGCTAAGAAGGCAAAGTGACATGAAGAAATAGTCTATCCTCCTATAGGTTGAGTGCAAAGAGAAAAAATATGTCTAATCTCTATTGACAGGGTGGAAGATATGAAAAAGATCTGTGAGCTGTAACTTGTGAAGCATGTGTTTGATTTTTTAGGGTGGATGACAGAAATGATTAGAGAGATAAATGTTCGGTAGTGTAAGGGTCTTATGATAGATCTTATATTTAAGAAATAAGTAGCAGCCCTCTGCATCATTCATTACTTGAAGGACAAAAAAGGGAGGAAGAAGTGGAGTCCCATTGCTGGGCCTTTCGATTTTACGTTTGGTTGTTACTGGTAAACCAGGTTTTAAGGTAGCAAGTTGGCATTGTGTGAGTTGAGGAGATAAAGCTTGGAAGGGTAGAGAAGTAATGATAATAAGGAGTGGGAATAGAAGTGTCAGAAACCATGAATCAGACTGAGATTGAAGTACAGTTAAAGCACACTTGTTTAATAATAATAAAAAAGGTAAACAGAGTAAACATAGTCAAAAGTTCAGGAACGGGAACAGATAGTCAGACAAGCCAACACGTCAGAGAGCCAGAGATGAGCGTAGTAGAACAGCAAGCAGGATCTGGAGCCAGAAGGAATGCCAGCCAAGCAAATCTTCAACAGGAACACAGGAGAGAGTTTATGGAGATGTGACCAAGGCAAAGGCAGAGATCATGTGGACTGGACGACTTAAGTAGGCCGAACTTATGAGCAGGATATCATCAACAGGTGAATCATTGTGGAGAGATAGGAGCTGGCAATTAGCTGACAGCTGAGCGGCCAGCTTTGAGAAGGAAGGGCTGAGCCCAGCCCTGACAGTACCCCCTCCTCAACAACCCCTCCCCCTCGGAGGATCACCAGGCTTGAGGAAAAAACATCTATGGAAATCATGGAGGAGAACAGGGGCATGTATGTCCGAGGATGAGACCCAAGAGCGTTCCTCTGGACCTAACCCTTTCCAATGCACCAGGTAATGTATGCGTCCACAGAACCTACGGGAGTCAACAATGAACTGTACTTCATACTCCTCATGGTTCTCAACCTGTACAGGGTGAGGACGAGGCACTGAGGTGGTAAAGCGGTTGCAGACCAAAGGTTTTAAATAGGAGACATGAAATACATTTGAAATATGCATATTAGAAGGAAGGTCTAATGCGTAAACCACTGGGTTAATCCTGTGAAAGAATACGGAAAGGTCCAATAAACCGAGGTGCGAACTTCAGAGAGGGAACACAAAGTCGAAGGTTGCAAGATGACAGCCAAACCCTGTCCCCAACCTGGTAGGAAGGCGCAGGCAGGTGTCTGCGGTCAGCATGGAGTCTGTACCTATTATTAGCATGTCATAAAGCTTCCTGGACTTGTGCCCAAGTGGAACGAAGATCACGGAGATGCTCCTCTAATGCAGGAATACTCTGCGGAACAAATGAGTCAGGCAACATGGAAGGTTGGAAACCATAGTTCGCCATAAACAGGGACAATTGAGAAGCAGAATTCAAGGCACTATTGTGAGCAAACTGCGCCCACGGTAAGGTCTGACCAGTTGTTATGATGGTCAGAAACATAGCAATGTAGGAATTGCTCGAAGGAATTATTGGCTTGTTCTGCAGCCCCATTAGACTGCGGGTGATACACAGAGGAGAAAGCAAGTTGAATTCCCAAATGTGCACAAAAGACTTACCAAAACCGGGACACAAACTGACTTCCCCTGTCCAAGACAATCACCTTGGGTAGCAGATTTAAGCGAAAGGAACATTTCAAGAGAACAGGTCAACCACCATAAGAATAACTGTGTTGCCCTGGGAGTTGGGTAACTCCACAATTAAATCCATAGACAGGTGAGTCCAGGGCCTCTCTCCATTGGGTATGGGTTGTAGGAGGCCCACTGGAAGGTATCGTGGAGTCTTACTCTGAACACACACGGAACAGGCAGCTATGAAGGCGGTTACATCAGACTCGGCCATGAGAATTGATGGGAAATGGCCCAAAAGAGTTGATTCTTCCCAGGGTGGCCAGCAGCCTTGGGAGAATGGTAAGTCCGGAGCACAGCAGTACGGAGAAGAGGATTTGCGGATGAAGCCTCGAAAAAGTGCATCTGCAACACACTTCTCCATGGCCTTATCCTCTAAGACTGGCAAAGGGTAAACCCGGCCACGAGGGGGTATGGCACCATGTTGAAGGTCAATTGTGCAACTATACGACTGGTGTGGAGTCAAACTGCTGGCTTGAGCTTCGTCAAAGACATCGCTAAAATCGCGGAGAGTGAAGAGGTGCACAGGACCTTGACTACCTTCTGGAAGCATGTCTTACTGCATTGTGGTGACCAGGAGAGAACCTCAGCACGCAGCCAATCTAAAGAGGGGTTGTGCTTCTGTAACCAAGGATAACCAATAACCAGCGAAACTTAGGTGAGGAAATAACTTGGAATTGGATTATCTCATGGTGAAGAGCCTCTACGGCCATGGACAACGGAACAGTCTCATGAGTCACATGGGCAGGCTGTAGAGGTCTTCCGTCAAGAGCCTCAATGACAAGTGAAGTGTCCCACAGTTGCAGCAGAATCAAAGTGCTTCGATACAAAGGCAGCATCAATGAATAGGCCTGCAGCCCCAGAGTCGATTAGAGCCTGTATCTCGACGGACGACTCAGCCCAAGAAAGGATAACCGAAACCAGGGGCTTATCCTTCTGGACAACTGGGGACAAAACAACATCACCTAAGGACCTCAAGGTTCGGGCATTCCCTGGACGAGTAGGACAAGACTTCAAAAAGTGACCTTCCTGGTCACTTTTTGAAGCAGAATCTCAAAGTATATCTCAACCTGGTTGAGAACCCTCTGCATTGGACTGGATCACCCCAAAATCGCTGGGGAAGTGGAGAGGAACCAGACATATCTCTTTTAGGTACGACTCAGGAGCGTTTGTAACGCCATTGCAAACTGATCCATGCGGTGATCCTACTCATCCAATCTGAAAGAAATATTACCAACAAGTGGATTCACTGCATCTTCTGAATTCATGGCCTTCGCCTACTGTCAGAAACCAGGAATCAGACTGAGACAGAAGTACAGTTAAATTACACTTGTTTATTAACAATAAAAAAAGGTAAACAGAGTAAACGTGGTCAAAACATAGCCAGAGTTTAGGAACCGGAATGGATAGTAAGACAAGCCAAAACATGACCAAGGTGAAGGCAGAGATTATCTGGACTGGACGGCTTAAGTAGGCAGGACTGACGAGCAGGATATCATCAACAGGTGAGTCACTGTTGAGAGATAGGAGCTGGCAATTAGCCCACAGCTGAGTGGCCATCTTTGAGAAGGAAGGGCTGAGCCCAGCCCTGACAAGAAGCAGATTGCAGAGAGAAAGAGGAAATACTCTAGAGTGAATATGGCTGACCAATAATGTCATGAAAGGGGTAGATAAAATACATCCTTTGCCAAAGATCTATATCACAAATATGGCAATAGGCCTTTGGGTCTACTGGGGGTAAAGGGTCAAGCACATATGACTGTCCCTAGCGATGATGAGGGATTAAATGATCTAGTACCAAAAAACTGAGAAATCTCTGTTAGAAGAGGTGGTGCAGAAATAAGTTTTACAAAATATCAGAATCAATAAACAACATAAAGAACAGTGGGGTTGAATTACTGCTGCAACTATGCATAGAAATCAGCTTCCAGGTTTTATTGTCAAAGCTCAATCGAACATGCTGAAGTTAGAAGCTGATTGGTTTATATGCACAGCTGCACCAGATTTTGCACACTTCAGATCAACCTCAGTGTCTCAGGTGACCATGCAAAACAAATAATAGTTGGCTAGCTATCTGCCACAGAGTGCTACATGCCAGGAGATCAATGAGGATGAGAAGTGATCTGTTTCGGCAACTGGAAAGGGGTGGTATGCAGAATGCCCCAAAACCCCCCAAGAAGTGGCAGATTTTCATTACAGGTCAAAGGCCATTGAGAGCGAGGGAGTCACAGAGATCCCATAATGGAGTAGCCCATATGTACAAAAGTGGGCTTACAGGGAGGAAGTAAATCTTAGTTGGAGTGCCTCAAAGCTAGGGTGCTATCCTCATCTGCTCATCTTGCTATAAAGTGAAAGGTAAATTCCCAACGGTATGTGACACCTACTTCTTGCAAGGTACAAGTTAAAGGGTGAAGGGTTCTTAGTCTGGCAAGCATCATCTAGAAGAGGTCAGGGTAAAGGGTGATTTAAGTCTTGTGGAATTCCAGAGTCCCTTTTTCTTTGTTTTGCTCATACCATAATTTCTTCCTGTTTGAAGAAGTGGATCCTGCACCAAACATCCCAGGTTTTCATTAGGTTTATATTGCAGAAGCATGAGTGTGCCCAGCAGGATGTTGAAAATCCCTTGCACCAAAGGCTGTAATCATCCTGGCCTGATGCCTCAGGCACATATTGTTTTCATCTAGGTTATCAATGTGAGACCATAAAGCCTGAATTAAAGAGTGCTGGCTTTATGTGACTCATGCAGTATTCCAATGCTAACTTCCATAGGGGTAGGGAAGATTCAACATCATTTAAATGTTGATGAAAAGTGTGTGAGCCCTTTCTAATTTCTGTCATGTACTTTTGTGTGAATCCTCAATTTTTGAGAAAAGTATTTCAATATCTCACTTGGTAGGCAGTGATGAGAAATATTTCTTAACAGCCCCCATAATCGCACATCCCTCTACATCGCTGCCTTCGTCTGGAAAGTAACTACTCCATGATGACTGTGAGAAGCTTGTCTGCATCAGCTTCTGAGTCCCTGCTCTCAGGCATCATATTGGAGGACTGCAGAAAACTTGCATGTTCTCCCAAGCACTGGAGGAAAAGCCTTTATATTCTGTTTTTTGGGCCAAAGTGGTGCTGTGTGTTCTTAGCTTTTCAAACTGTGTGCATTGGCACAGGAATAAATGTAAGTACATCTCCTGGGCCCATTCACACTTCTGCAAATCTGCATTTTTACCCTTTATCTTACCAGTGAAATCAAAAGAAGCACATCAAAATGCATTTTAATATGTGTTATAAATGCATGTTGACATACGATATGACGCAAATTAATATGTAATGTATAGTGCATTGCAACATGTGTTAAAACAAGTGTCTACGCATGTTAGCAAGATTTAATCTTAATTTTGTTTTCATTAAGTTCATGAAATACGCATTAGGCAAAATTACATTAACGTGATTGTAAACGATCACCTTGTAAAACAACCCATTCAGTTTAAAATAGAAATGAAAGGCAAAACATTTTTGTATAGATAAAAAAAAAATATAAATACCCTTTTTCCCTTTTTTTTAATAAATGATCACATCCCCTCTGTTCTCAGCTGCATAAGCTGTGGGGAGAAGGAGAAGAAGCAGCAGTACACTGAGCTTCCCAGTGAATAGCTGTGCAGCGGGGGGGGGGGTGTCAGGACAAGTCTGTATCATTGGAGGAGAACACACTGAGTTCCCAGCTTAGCTAGAGAACTGACCACGGTCTGCTCTCCTGCATAGTGCGGTCAGTTTTTAATAGGAAAGCAAGGGGAATAGCAGGAACACCAGGAATTTCACATAAAGGAAGCAATACAAGGAGAACAGGATAATTTCTCATACAAGTACATGGTACAGCAGGCACATATCAAGAACATGAAGTGTTGGGGTAGCAAATGCTTTAATATGTGAAAGGGCCCCTTGTGATAACTTTGAAGTTGCCATTGCTTTTAAAAATTTCAGCTGCCTGGCTGTCTTTGGCAATGCTTTCTGAATCACCCGGAATAAACATGTAATTTAGAAAGTCATCAGTTCAGCATATCCACCAGGCAAATAGCATTTTTAGGAAAGGTTAATATCAGTATTTCAGAAAATGGGGGAATTGGGACTTTAAATGAAGCACCAGAGTGCCTCCATCCCGGCTTGAATAAAAAACAAAGAACAAAGGGGGGATTTGGGACTTTGAATGAAGTGGTTGACTCATGTGGGTGAATGAAATACAGTTTATTAGAATAGGAGGTAAAAAATTGCATGAAGATAGTATAATTCATATAAAGTGAATCAATGGATAAATGCCATGTTCTATATACAAAAAACGATCAATGGATAAATGCCATAATCTATATACATGTTCATGATAGAATACCATCCAATTCATAGTGTATAACATAATCAGCACATGATAAAAATACATTACACATATTCCCATAAATCATTGGCAGTGATTAAATAGACAAATTGTGGTTTAAAATATTATATCCAGATATATAGCATATTAGAACACACAGCTACAGCCTCAAAGCCCGACGCGTTTCTGTGTATAAAAACACTTCCTCAGGGGCGGATGTTGTAGGGTATCTAAAAAACACATGTACCGTAAAGTATGTTAAAAAGGATTGTAATGTTGGGATATTGACACAAATTCGATGATATCGTCAACTAAAATGCTTACATGCCACAAGTAACAACGGCGCATGGTCCATGCAGAGCTGATGCCACGGAAGTGGTCCATCCCGGGAGCTGAGGTGGCTGCCACACGACCAAGGGGGCGCACACATGAAGCACCAAAGGACGCAACCCTCCCATCTCAAGGGCCTGTCCAAAGGGGTGCAAAGCCAAAGAAATGTGTTTTTAGATGCATGAAAGAACAAGAGTTATTGGAGTGGGGGAGGAAAGTGTACCTGAGTGAAGGATGAGGATAGAAGAATGGAACAAACCACACATGCAAAGGTGCAAAGGAAGATAGTAGGTGAGACCTGGGGATATGCATTGAATACCATGGAAGTGTAAGAGCCACCAGAGGAATGGAAGAAAAGAAAGAAAAGGAAGTGCTGGAAAGACAACACCGTGGGATCACAGGGGAGTGTACCTGAAAGAAATGGTGAGAGGTGGAGGAGCTTCCCAGACGTGCAACATGCCGCTTGTGGGATAGGGAGGAGAATGCGTCAAGGAGCCGAACATGTACCCCCCAGGGTGGGCGGGGCCGCCACTAACGTCACGCGCTCGACAAGCACTGGGGCGGGTGAGCGTGTGCGAGGACACGCATCGCCCAAGGCAGGACGCCAAAACCGTGCTGTCGGCAGGTGGATTCAAACGGCTGTGCTGCGGCGCCAAGATTGACGTTTTTTAGATACCCTACAACATCCGCCCCTGAAGAAGTGTTTTTATACACAGAAACGCGTCGGGCTTTGAGGATGTAGCTGTGTGTTCTAATATGCTATATATCTGGATATAATATTTTAAACCACAATTTGTCTATTTAATCACTGCCAATGATTTATGGGAATATGTGTAATGTATTTTTATCATGTGCTGATTATGTTATACACTATGAATTGGATGGTATTCTATCATGAACATGTATATAGATTATGGCATTTATCCATTGATCGTTTTTTGTATATAGAACATGGCATTTATCCATTGATTCACTTTATATGAATTATACTATCTTCATGCAATTTTTTACCTCCTTTTCTAAAAAAACGGTATTTCATTCACCCACATGAGTCAACCACTTCATTCAAAGTCCCAAATCCCCCCTTTGTTCTTTGTAGGTTAATATCAGTAGGCTTCATATTATCTCAATATAGATTTCCTTAAAAATTTCCAGGCTACAAAGTGGCTTTCTTTGGTGCTAAGTGGTGGTACTTAAAATTGACCTGATTGACCTGATATCATAAAGTGAATATTTGCTCTGCCATGGGGAACACCTACAGTATATATGTTAATTGTGCCCGAGCAGTGCATTAAAATTAAATTAGTGCACTTTGTCTTTAAATTCTCCTGTCCAGAAGCAGGACTTTCTGGTATGTGAATATGCCTGGACAATTCTGTGCTTGCAGCCCTATCGCTGTACATCTACAGTGTGAGAGACACTGCTGTCTATGATTGCTAGATTTGGTAACTACTGAGCAGTTTGCAGGACATAAATAGACACTGCATGCATCTCTTTGCTTTTTCTTTATTCATTATAACGACCAGTGCTTCTCACACCTCTCTTTGTTTTTTGAATGTTCCCCCATTAGTTATCAAGGCACCAGTCACAATGGGACTGCTCTGACAGGAAGCAAAGCCATATTACTATAGCAAGATAGCAATTTTAGAGTCAAATATGTTTTTATTAAGTTTTTACAAGATGAAACATTTCCAAGCATATTACAATAGTACTTCAACACAGTGGTTATGTAAACTAAAAACAATCTGCGTAGTCAGTATATTTTGAATATAGGCCGATGCAATATGGATACATAAACGTATGTTAGCTTAGTTTGGTTTATGCAGTTTGTTGCAAAATATCTGATGTATGGTACAAACGAGAATCACCTGTTCTGAGGCCTTATAAAATAAAATAGAATATAACCACCTTCCGAAATTTGAATTTCAAATGGAATAAATTTGAATTCAAATAGAATAGAAAAGCATATAATAGAAAAGAAAAGTAAATAAAATAATGGAATAGAAAATAATAGAATAGAATAAACAATAATAGAGAATAGAACCATTTTTAAAAATTCTAATTTCGAATAGAATGAAAAAAGAAGAAAAGAATAGAAAATAAAAGAATAGAATAGAAAAACAACAGAATAGAATTAAATAGAAAGAATAAAACCATCTTCTAAAATTTGAATTTCGAATAGAATAAATTCAATTTTGAATAGAATTCAATTTGAATGCAATTCGAATAGAATTTGATTTCGAATTCAAATGCTATTCGAATCTAATTTGAAAAATTTGAATTGATTTGATTTTTGAATAAATTAAACGAATTCCGAAAACAATTAGACAAATTTAATTAATATAACTAAACAAATTTATGTAAATAACAAACCGAAACAGAACAAAACAAAACAAATTTTCTTTTAATGTTAAATTTGCTGCAATGTGTACTTCTCCAAGCAACACCATATCCACTTTGTAGATGATAAAAACGCAGATCAAGTATTTGTTTTTACCACCCCCTAGCTGTCCATGTAAAAGGAACCTAATCAGTAATGAGGAAATTATCAGCTGCAAGGGGGCCGCAGGTCATAATGGTGACTAGTCCTGTGCCCTATGCTTGCCACATCTTCCACAGTTCATCTCCTCTTTATAGTTGACAAGTTTTTAGCACCTGTGAATATATGTTAGAATAGTTTCATATGATTTCTATTAAAAGTATCAGCCACACAATTCAGACATAACTTCCACACCTCCCAGTATCAGGGAAACCAATTGAGCCCTGGTCAGTCAGTAAGCCTGTGCTAATTTTAATTAGCTTCTTTCCCCAGCTTTCAAATGTAATTAAATGAGCTTAGTTGTGCTCACTGATGCAAGCCACCTTGTTTAATCACTAACATTATTTCCCTGAACTTCTAATGATTTTCAAAATGCTTGTTTATGCAGAATTAGAACAGTAATTAGCTTAGCAGTTAATTTTGTACCTTTACATTTCACACCTAGCCCAAACGTCATTCACATGCCAGACCCTTTCTGTCAAAACAATGGCGCTCTTGTTCTAAATGAGCTACCTTGTGCCAAACTGAAAGCCAAATTTTGTAATACTAATAAAGTAACGCTCAGTGAAATAAGGCTACTCATTTAGATCCTGTCTCCTACATACAGTATATGCTATGTTTGTGTTTTTAACTTCATTTGTTTTTAAAATGGGAAATTTTGTGTGCAAAGAAAAGGATTTTGATCTTCACCTGCAATTCCGAATAGAAACTATAAAAGGTCAGTTCAGCCAGCATTGATATTTAGGCTATGTGTGCTAATAGTGCAGAAGGCCAGGGTTCTTTATTGGGAATCTAAAGTGTTTTAGTACATATTTAAGCTATTATGGTGTCCGTTTATGAAACTGTGAACAGCGGTGATCCCGAGGATCGCCGCTAATCTCAGCTCATAAACGGTTTATGAAACAGAGATAATCAATGTTCTCCCCCGATTATCTCCACACACTGAGAAGCTGTCACTGACTGACACAGAAACGGCCAGTTTATGAAGCTGTGATCTCAGCAATTCACTGGCGATCTGTGTCAGAATTCACACTCCCCGATTCACCAGCTCAGAGGTGGTGAATCATGGAGTGAAGAGAGAATCCCGTGAAAGGTGAAGATTTTTGACTTCCTCCTTCCGCAATCAGACCCCCAAGACAGTAACCATGCCCCCCTGTCATATTTATGTGTATATATATATATATATATATATATATATATATATATATATATAGCCTTGAAAAAGTATTCATACCCCTTGACATTTTCCACATTTTGTCATGTTACATCCAAAAAAACCTAAATGTATTTTATTGGAATTTTATGTGGTAGACCAACACAAAGTGGCACATAATTGAGAAGTGGAAGGAAAATGATAAATGGTTTTCAGAATCTTTTACAAATAAATATGTGAAATGTGCGGTGTGCATTTGTATTCAGCCCCCTTTAATCTGATACCCCTAACTAAAATCTAGTGGAAGCAATTGCCTTCAGAAGTCACCTATTTAGTAAATAGAGTCCACCTGTGTGTAATTTAATCTCAGTATAAAATAGCTGTTCTGTGAAGCCCTCAGACATTTGTTAGAGAATCTTAGTGAACAAACAGCATCATGAAGACCAAGGAACACACCAGACAGGTCAGGGATAAAGTTGTAGATATGTTTAAAGCATGATTAGGTTATAAAAAAAATATCCCAAGCTTTGAACAAATTATGGAGCACTGTTCAATCCATCATCCAAAAATGAAAAGAGTATGGCACAACTGCAAACCTACCAAGACATGGCCATCCACCTAAACTGACAGACTGGTCAAGGAGAGCATTAATCAGAGAAGCAGTTTGTGAGAAGCCATGGGGGGGACACAGCAACATGTGGAAGAAGGTGCTCTGGTCAGATAAGACCAAAATTGAACTTTTGGGCCTAAAGATAAATGTCTTTTCTTCAGTAGCTGGAACAGAAGACAAATATTCACCCTATCAACCTCAATTTCAGCTTGACCAAATTTCTGGCTTTAAAGCTGTTCCCATTACACCAAGTGGAGTCTCTCCCCTTGTATATGTTTCACCTGATCTATGACTATGATCAGCTGCATACATTGTGCCAGCTTTAAAATGTAGCCTACCCCAACTGCTCCAATGCTAGTCTTATAATTTTTTTATTGTGATATGTTCACTATATTCATAAATGCACTTTAATGTGGATGAATTGGGATGAAAAGATGCATGCTGTGTCCTTTTCGAAAATGCAACCTGCTTCAATGCTGACATTGGAGTATGCACAATATTTCTGGCCTTTGTCTGAGAAATGATGCATAACAAAACCCTATCTCATCTGCTCTTCAATTGTCACATAGTAAAACTGCTTACATGACGTGCAACGAGTCTGTGTAATATTTCTGGCTGTTGTCTCTGACATATTACACTCTAATTTTTTTTCACAATAAAACCTGCTTTGTCTCTCTTTCTTACATTGAGGCCTAGTAAAACTGCTTTCATAATCTGCAGCGAGCCTGCAAAATATTTCTAGCTGAACTCAAATTTTAATTTCTTGGTAAAAACTGCCAATATGTATATTTGCTCTTAACCACATGTGAGATGGGGACTTTAGGTTGTGTGCTCCTTGAGAGCAGGGATGGAGGTGAATGCATAGTATTTAAAGTGCTATATACATTTCTGGTACTATGGTCTGTAATTTCCTGAAATAAATAAATGATTATTACATTTTGACTCAGGTCCGAATCCTTTTCTGTTCCATAGTTTGTCCACATTTTTTTCTCTGTGGAAAAATGCAATATCATTGCTAACACTAATACTTGCATTTTTATAAAAATGCATTTATTACCCAGTGAATGTCAGCCCTGCTTACTTGAATTTTTGTGACTTGTCAGTGAAATATCCTTAAAGCACACTTGATTGATGTCAGATGTAATGCTTAGGACACTATAATGTTCAGAAATAGCAGTGACTGTTAAAACACACCTGTCAGATGCTCATTAAAAGAGTAGTAACACAAGTGCTTCTTAAATGCTTCATCTCACATTTGAAAACCCAAGCTCAAGCACCAGCCATATTTACCTTGTACATTGACATTTTGGGTTTTCAGGAGGCTAACATTGCATAAGGGAAGTCAATATTAACTTTAAAGTTAAGGTATTGTACTGGAGCATTTCTAATATGAAGCTGTAGATTTACTTTTTTTTACATGAGCACATGGATTTCTGACTACAGCTTTGCTTTCTGATTTAGTACCTTACCGCCAGCACATTACCGACATCTGCCTGTTCCCGACCTTGAACCTGATCCTGACCCTGCACCTGGCTGCCGCTGAACAAGGCTTGTGACCGGAATCCATACCACCAATGGAAGGACTCCTGTGTCTCCAAGCTACAGCTCAATACTACAGCTTCCTGGCACCTGCGCCCTTCTACTGCGCTAGAAGAGTCCACACTCATCATCTTGAGTTTCGCAGTCAGATACGTGACAGCCTCTATTCACATGACCTGTCTGCTTTCTTCATTAAAATGCATGGAGACCAGGGGAGCGCATGCGTGGCTTTTGGTGATGGCAGACGTGCTTTGAGTGACCTCCGGACTGGCTCCACTCTCATCGGCCCCATCTTTGTTACATCAGGCTGAATCCACTTCAGGGGTAAGTTACCCTGTTCCCCATACCCACTGAGCACCCCATGGTGAACATCAGATACCAAAAACTAGGGTTGTCCCGATACCGATACTAGTATTGGTATCGGCACCGATACCGAGCATTTGCCCAAGTATTTGTACTCGGGCAAATGCTCCCGATGCTTCCACCAATACCTGGAAGTCAGCTGTGATTGGCGCGTGGGGGAGTTACAAGATTCTCCCCCAGCAAGTTTCAGCTGCTTTAGTGACATACAGTGGTGATCGCTCACCGCTGACTGTCACTGCATCCTCCTCCATGCCCCCTCCGATTCTCTCTCCTCTTCTGTCCTCCTCCACTGTCCCCTCTGTTCCTCTTTCATTCTCTGTGCCCCTCCGCTGTCCCCTCCGTTCCTCTTTCATTCTCTGTGCCCCTCCGCTGTCCCCTCCATTCCTCTTTCATTCTCTGTGCCTCTCCGCTGTCCCCTCTGTTCCTCTTTCATTATCTGTGCCTCTCCGCTGTCCCTTCCGTTCCTCTTTCATTATCTGTGCCTCTCCGCTGTCCACTCCGTTCCTCTTTCATTCTCTGTGCCTCTCCGCTGTCCCCTCCGTTCCTCTTTCATTATCTGTGCCTCTCCGCTGTCCCCTCTGTTCCTCTTTCATTATCTATGCCTCTCCGCTGTCCCCTCCGTTCCTCTTTCATTATCTGTGCCTCTCCGCTGTCCCCTCCATTCCTCTTTCATTATCTGTGCCTCTCCGCTGTCCCCTCCGTTCCCCTTTCATTATCTGTGCCTCTCCTGTCCCCTCCGTTCCTCTCTCCTTTTCTGTCCCCCTCCACTGTCCCCTCCGTTCTGCTGTGCCTCTCCACTGTCCCCTCCGTTGTCCCCTCCGTTCCCCTCTCCTTCTCTCTCCCCCTCCGTTTCACTGTCCCCCTCCTCCTTCCTTTGTGAATAGACAGAGTCAGCTGACTCTGTCCATTCACATAACTGAAACATTGTAATCTCCTGTGATTACAATGTGTCAGTTTATGAATGGAGAGGAGCCGCTGTCTTCTCTCCATTCATTCTCAGTGCAGCTGAGGCTGCAGAGAAAGGGACTGGGGAATCTCTACCCTCTCTATCTTTCTCTGTCTCAAGGGGGAGATATCAGAGGTCTGTTAAGACCCCTGATATCTCACCAAAGCCCCCTAACAGGGCTGATTAAAAAAAAAAACACATATTGCAATAAAAAATAAAAAAAAATGATTGTAAAAAATAAAAATTGTACATAAAAAAAAACACACACACATACAACGTTCACCCCCTCCCCCCCCCCCCAAAAAAAAGCACTGTTAAAAATAAAAAAAAAACACTGTCACGTGACATTAAAAAAAAAGTATTGGTAATCGGTATCGGCGAGTACTTGAAAAAAAGTATCGGTACTTGTACTCGGTCCTAAAAAAGTGGTATTGGGACAACCCTACCAAAAACCCTATCCTCACTCTCACTTTGAGCCGAGGCCTTCTTCCACCATATCGAATGTTTCCTGACCAGGCCTGCATCCCTGGCCTCAATTTTACAGGCTGATCCAAACGAACGTTTACACACTGATACAGTAGGGGAATTTCAGCTGCAGGCCCTCTCCCCCTCTCAGCTCCTTACTTTCCATTATGTAGTAACCCCCGAGCTGCTGAGTGAGAAGCTCCAGACATTACTACATTAGCTAACATGTAACATATCCCAGGAAGTGGGGATAATATCTCAAAAGCTGCGCGGGGAGCTTGACCAACTAGGGGAACATACTGATGTGCTAGAAACATGATTCAATATGGAAGAGGAAAATTCCACCCTCAAACATACATAAGGAGGATCTTGAAAATAAAGAACAATTGCCAGAATTTATGTATTAGGGGAGTTTAAGAAAATGCTTATCTTTTGGGCCTGTTTAATATACTCACGCCTGACATTGCTGACATAGACTGGTGTTTGGACTGAGCACATAGGTCCTTAGCTTCGGTTCTTTGTTCGGTTCCACTACTATGACAGTAAAGAGGCCCTCACTCTGGCCGCATGGAATCGATCTTATATTGATTACAAGGGAGATAGGATTTTCAGATTTTCAGCGACCGCACTCCTATCACCCTGGCAAAAAGATGCTCCCTATGGCCTATCACCTCCCATTTCCAATTCCATACAATCCCCTATTACTGGAGCTTTCAATTCCGTTTGAGCATTATGAAGGATGGCATCCAAAATGTCCTTCATGACCTGCAGGAAGGAGATGCCTTTGTCAAGAATCTGGGCTTACGACCACTGCCTGCTGAGGATTTGTTACCACCACCCTCTACACCTTGGGCCCCTGCTGCTCCAGTAAGGATCTGGACCCCTGCTAAAAGAAGAGGGAGAAAGTCCTCCTCCACCCTTCAAGGCTTCTGTCTTGTCAAACAACCAACCTGAACTCTCCTTGGCCACCCTCTTGGATCTTCTGCATGGTTTCGGTACCATACCACCCTTTCCATGGGTTTGTTTCACCTCCTCTGTTTCCAGTTTAGGAGCGGGGTTTCCTTCCCTTCCTCCCTTTCATTGAGGTGAAAAATTTTGTTGCTATTTCAGTTTAAAAGTTATTATGGAGACATTTATTTGCTTTCACTGCTCTGGAGAGTGGGGCTTGGATCCCCGTTCTGCCGTCTTCTGGAATCTCCATGTCTCCTTCCAATTTCTAAGGCTGTGGCCTTGGTTTCCTGAGTCGCTGTTGCTGTCTGCAATCACTTTTTTTTGCCCAATATGGCCTTTAGTTTCTGTGCTGCTGACTGCTTTAGTGACCTTTTCCTACTTGTACATTACTATTGGTTTCATCAAATTTTGTTCTATATTTTTAACCCCTCAGTACACCATTGGGGTACACCCCCTTTTTGACTTGCTTTCATATGCCTTTTGCTGCTAGACGATTATGGCACTGAAAATATTATCGTCTAATGTTAAAGGTTTAATTTCCATTAAGAAACATTGGTTAGAACTTTAGGAGTTTAAGACCTCTAGAGCAGATGTGATTTTAGTTCAGGAGACACATTCCCAACCTGGGGGCTCATTTAAATTTGCATCAAAGCCCTCTCCAGATTAAGTCATCTCATCTAGACCCCATGGTCGGTATGTGATCCTGATCTGTGACTGCCTGTCCACCTCTTACAATTGTAAGTGAACCTTTTACAATTGTAAGTGGTGACTTTAATGTTGTTTTTTCTCCTACGCGTTATAGAAGTTTCCTATTCCAATCTATCCTGTCCTCCTCGACTCAATCCCTAACTGCCTCCTTTTGTGCACTGGTACAATCACATCACCTCTTTGACTCCTGGAGAATTAAATACTCTACCGGTAGGCACTTCTTATTTTACTCCCCACCTCATAAAAATTTTTTCTAGGTTAGACTATTTTTTTTGTTTCTGCCCCTCTCTGAGCTTGGCCAAATAACCTGGTGTGACCATGCCCCCTATCTTCTGGATCTTTCCCTGACTACTGTGGGTGTGTGTCCACTTTGTGGGAGGCTCACAAGGCCTATTTCCGAGGGCAATGCATCTCAGAGGGCTCTCACCTAAAAAGAGATGCAGCAAGAAGCATTTGACTCATTCCTTGCTGATATACATTTGCCTAAATTGTCCTCCGCTGATCTTTAGAAACAAAACACTTTCATTACTGTGGAAGAATTCACTGCTACTGTTAAATGTCTACCTACACATAAATCCCCTGGCCCCAAAGAGTTTCCTGATTCATATTATAAAATCTCCACATCCTGGCCCCTCACCTGATATCCCTCTATAATTCTTTCCTTCAAGGAAAGGCTCCTCAATCTACCTTTACGCATTCTTTTATATCTGTTATCCTGAAGCTACCCATCTCTCCCTGACAACTATAGACCGATTGCACTCCTTAACTCGGACTACAAGATCTTTATATAGATCTTGGCCAATCACTTATCCCAATTGTTCCTTAACCTCCCTGGCGGTATTCCCGAGTGTGGCTCGGGGTTAAAATTCAGGACCATTAGCGGTAACCCCGAGCCACACTCGGGATTGCATCGCAGGATCCTGGTGCCTCCTTACTTACCTTGTCCCCGGGATCCTGCGATGTCCCCCGCAGTGTCCGAGGACTCCGTCCTCCTCCGAAGCCTCTCTGTGCCAGGCTCCGTTCCCTGCGAGCGTCGCGACGCACGGGGACGGAGCCTGGCAGCAAATTCAAAAAAATGTAAAAAGCATAACACATACAGTACTGTAATCTTACAGATTACAGTACTGTATGAAATCATTTCACATCCCATTTGTCCCCAGTGCTCTGGCCCATGCCCTGCATGCAGTTTTATATTGCATATACTGTTCTTTCTGCCTGGAAACTGGAGATTGTCCATAGCAACCAAAAAGTGTCCCTTTACGTCAAAAATGGCTTTAGACCAGCTAGAAAACAGCGATAGTAAATTAGAACACTTGCAGAATTGAGCGATAGTGAATCATGTGGAAATTTATTTTATTACTATTTATTTTTATTTTTTTTAATTATTATTTTTTTTTTATTATATTATAATTTATGTTTTTGTGTTTCAAACTTTATCATACCCGGGATATCTACTAGACTCTTGTTTGGACAGATTTAAGTGTGTTATTGTTAAGAATTACAGACCTACAATATAAAACGCCAAATTTCCATGCAAAATAAATGTACCGCTTTCAGCACCTAAAATCAGAAAGAATCATACCGCCAGGGAGGTTAAACTTATCGACAAAGATAAAGTGGGCTTTGTCCCAGCTAGACACGCAGGGGACAATACTAGGCTTACCATAGATCCAATTGATATGCTGAACAGCACTAATTCTGAGTCTAGATGCTCAGAAAGCGTGTGATCGGTTGAGTTGGCCTTATATGTTTGCAGTATTATCTCAGTATGGTTTTTAAGGCCCTTTTATTGCTGCCCTCCAAGCTCTTTATTCCAACCCCTTGTCCCAGGTTCAATTGTCTTCCTTTCTCTCGCAGACCTTCCATATGTCCAACGGCACCGGGCAGGGTTGTCCACTGTCACCTTTACTTTTTATCCTATGCTTAGAACCCTTAGCAGCTGCTATCCATGCTCATCCAGACATCTGGGGGGTCCCTATATATCAGAGGGAATACAAACTGTCTTTATTTGCTGATGACATTCTACTGACCCTGACACACCCCCATATTTTTCCACCATCTCTGCATGCTCTATGGACCCAATTCGGTTTACTCTCTGATTACAAAATAAACACCTCCAAGATGGAAGCCTTTCCTCTCCATATTCCTCCTGATGTGCTAGCCACATTGCAGCAGACATTTCCATATTGCTGGTGCCCCCACCCCCTAAAATACTTGGGTGTGCAAATTACAACAATTTACTCTTTCCTATACTTGGCTAACTACACCCCATTGCTCCGGAACATTAGTGATATGTTGAAACTCTAGAATGCTTATCCTATCTCATGGATAGGCAGGATAAATGGTTTAAAAATATCTATTATGCCTAAATTGCTGTATTTTTTTTAAAACACTGCCGGTACCTGTGCCCATATCCCAGCTTAAGTTGCTCAAACGCTGATTGCTTGACTTTATCTGGAGTGGTAAGACTCATTGATTGCCAGCTCCGTGGTCTTTTCCCCTAGAAACCGAGGGGGTCTGGGTGCTCCAGATGTATTATTATGGCTCTCACCTTCATTCGGTTGCAACCTGGTCATCTCAGGTGGCTCGAACAGATGGTCTGAAATCGAGATGGGCTTCCTCTACCCTGCTCATCCCTGCTCTCTAATCTGGTCTCCCTCTTTACATTTAGACTCTAGACTGCAAGAGTTATGCCTAGCAACCATGCTTTTCACTTTGAAGATTTGGGGTTCCTATTCCACCAAGTTCTCTCTCTCTTCGCCATGCCCCTCTTTATCTAACATGCTTTTCAACCCCCTTATTCCTGATGGCTTGTCTCACTCCTGTATGGTACCATGGGCTCAAGCTACACTGTTTCAGCTTCGTCATTTTGTTCTCCCAGCTACACGCACTCCTTACTCCTTACTTTTGACGATCTCCAAGCTAAATACTATATCCCCAAACATATGTTCTTTTCCTATCTCCAGATTAAACATTATCTCTCTACGCATTCCCCATCACTAACACTGCCTAAACCCAATACCTTTAAGTATATATGCGCTCAGGGTCCACATCAACTACATTTAATATTTTCAATTTATAAAATTCTTTATGAGGTGCCCACACTCACCGAAGACTCTCATATATACATTTGTAAATGGTCACTTATCCTCCATCTCCCTGTCCCTCTCCCTTGTTGGGGCAAGATTTGGTCCTCTACATCCAAAATTCTCTGGGTGTGTGGAGCAGAGAGAGACACCTTTTAAAATTCTTATGTTCTGGTATAGAACACCCAAGATCCTACACCAACATAACCTCTCATATTCTGCTTTGAGCTTTGTGGTAAAATATTGGGCTCTCGCTATCATAATTTCTGGCAATGTGAACTTATAGTGCCTTTTTGGGATATGGTAATGTCTCTTCTCCAGTGGCTGCTTACAGTTCCGCTCCCATTGGACCGGATTCATTACCTATTGGGTCTTCCCTTCCCTGGTATTGAGAAACTCTCGAATAAACTGGCCTCATACATCTTACTAGCTGCCAGGAGAACCATCCCTATGCATTGGTTGACCTTCACACCCCCTTCTCAGACTAAGCTTCTACACGCTGTTTGAGAGATTTGGAGTACATGACAGTCCTGGTTGATGATGCTATCACTCGGTTCAACAAGATATGGGACCCCTGGGACCAAACTGAGTATGGATCCTTTCCCATGTTTTCATTGGGCTTTAGTATGTGGTTGCATTACTTGGGGATGAACCTCCCAATTCCTATCTATCCTCATTCCAATGTGCTTTGTCCCGTGGTGTATATCAACAGGTTTCTTTTCCAATTTTACTGTTTCCCTCTTTTTCCCTTGTTAATTTTACTTTTCTTTTTTGTTTTTTTACATAAAGATTGATATATATTCTTAATACTGACTTGTTCACATAATGTGTATGTTACTGACCTACTTGTCTTGCATTTATACTATCTTGTCCTTTATGGCTCACTGTGTTTACTGCCTCTTCTTCATTGTAATGCTATTGCTATGCATACCTTATATTTCTGAAAATGTTTCAATAAAAATACAATTTAAAAAACAAATGTATAGAGATCACTGTTTACATGCTTGGGTATTGCTTTCCAAAATTTAGAGATTATAGGTTTCTGGAAAGAAGTTGTGCCAGGTAGGCTCCACAGTGGGTAGCTTAATTGTAGGTGAGTATGATCTCTTATAAAAGTGTTGTGACAAGGGAGGTGGGGGTTGGGCAGACAATGATAAGTACGCTATACAAATTTTTATTCTTTGTGAATGTTCTTTAATACTGGTTCTCAATATTTTGATGGTAAATTCATAGGTAATTTACCAGAACTGTATGGTTGTTTTACTAAAGGCAAATAGGCCATTTTGCAAGGGAATTTACATTTTGCACTTGAAAATGCTGATCACATGCACCAGAGAGACAATCAAGAAATTAATATTCACTGATCTCCCACCATGTCACCTGCCAACTCCTTCCGTGAAGATCCTGGGCCTGCAGGAGGTGCATCGATGCTGGGGATGAATGATGGTGGTGGTGGAGGGGGGCTTTTGATACATCCCAGTGTATACCGTACTGATTGGGTGGCTTTACAGCCACCTGAATTACTTCCATAAAAAAGCCTACAGTCAAACACAATCCAAGCTGCAATAGCAGCCTGAGAGTGTGTTTAAAGGCCCATGCCGTGGCTGACTTAAGCCTTATATTAGTGGCAGCAAGGGTTAAAACTCTTATACGGTGGTGTGTAACTTTTTAGTTTATTATGGTGATCAGGGCATGAATTTTACACTCAAAAACATAGGGGGTGTTTACTAAAGGCAAATAGACTATGCACTTTGCAAAGTGCAGTTCCAGAGCTTTAGTAAATTAGGTAAAGCTTCACTTTGCAAAGAATATCCAATCATGTGCAAGGAAAAAAAAACATAATTTTTGCTTGCACATGATTGGATGATGGAAGTCAGCAGAGCTTCCTCTCATTTACTAAGCTCTGGAGCAACTGCTCTTGCAGAGTGCAACTGCACTTTGGAAAGTGCATAGTCTATTTGCTTTAGTAAATTAACTCCAAAGTTCTCACTTCGCTTTTATAGAGTGCTGCATGAACTCTACACTTCTAGGGATAAATTTATAAAAAAAAAAAAAAAAGTGCACAGCAATTCACTTTGTGAAAGTGCATGTACATTTATTCAGTGCGATAGGGCAAAAAAACACCCCAAAAAAACACTGTTACTTGGCTATTTCCTGTCCTGGTGGAATGTCTTTCATTGATTTAAAACAGAAAATACTACTTTTGCCCACTAAATGGCCGTAAGTGTCATAGGAATTTCCTATGATACTTAGTGCCATCTAGTGGCCATATGTGGTATTTTCCATTTTAAATCAATGAAAAACATTGAACCATTACAGGAAATAGATTATAACTTAAAGTGGAGTTCCACCCAAAAATGGAACTTCAGCTTTAAGTACTTGTGACCCCCTGATATGCCACATTTGGCATGTCATTTTTTTTGGGGGGGAGCGGTTACCTAGTTTTCACTGGTACCCAGCTCTCACTTCCTCTCCTGGCACCGCAAGGCCGACTGGAAGTTCCCCTCTCCCTCCCTGCAAGCTTCTGGGACACGTTACAGGTCCCAGAAGATTGTCCGGCCATTTACAACATGCAGCCTCACGTATGTGCAGTGCACGCCCGGCTGTAAAGCCACAGCCGGGCGCCCACATGTGCAATGCTGGGGCTGCGGAGAGGAGAAGGAGAGAAGTGAGACTTCAGGCAGCCATGTCGGTGGACCGTGGGATGGGTGAGTGTCTGTTTATTAAAAGTCAGCAGCTACACTTTTTGTAGCTGCTGACTTTTAAATGGGTGGAACTCCGCTTCAATAACATTTGTTTTCTAACCCAAACTACAGAAATGTACATGCATTGCACTGCCATTCCTATGAACGGTTGTAGAAGAGTTATTGGGCATTTCATATAAGGATATACTAATTACAGTTTTGTTATATATATATATATATATATATATATATATATATATATATATATATATATATATATATATATATTTATTCTACTCAAGATTTTACATTTGCCTAGTCTTCTTTTTAATTTAGGCTAGAGCAATAAAATGAAGGAAAAAAAAACTTTAATTTTAAATGGCAAGTGCATGTGAATTTAAATTAACAATCCAGAAAATTGAAACAGTTTTGCTGCTGTTGCTGGATATTGGCTGTTCTTCACATGCCCTTACACTGACTATTCCCTCTCTGTCTGGGAGGGTTTTTATATTATTATTATTTTTATTATTATTATTTTTATTATGGCCTATTTTATGCACATCATAGTGTACTATAAGAGATCCGTTTCAGCTGGCTGAATTTTCTCTATGGAGAAAAAGCTCAAAATTGAAGGAGTGATAAATCTGTATTAATTTGGTTTCTGAAAAAAATATAATTGGTGCATTCATTATATCTACTTTAGGTATAATTCAAGTGGGCTGATTTTATGCATGTTTTTCATGCACTCTACCAAGAGTTTATTGCCTGATTCTAGAAAGCTCTTTTCTACTTTTGACTTATTACTATAGCCCTCCCAGATTTCCTTTTTATAACAGTCGGATGATTTAGCGGCTGAAGCTTGTTAGGAGGAAATTTGGAATATACTTATTAAAAATTATGGCAGACATTTTTTTACAGTTGCTAACTAATGTACTGTACATATAATCAAAATAATTTGGAAAAATAATAATGCTCATGTTTTTACTAGTTATGATTAATGCAAATACACAGGGAGAAACAAAGTGATTAACCTAGGAAAGCAAAATGCGATTTCCCCCCTAACTATTATATAGCATGAGTAAAAAACCTATTTAACTGCAAAGTTTGGTAATGGTCTGTAGGCAGAGTTTTGTGTCATGAGTAGAAAAGGATATAGATAATTGCCAAGATCAGGGTGTATGTGAAGATGAAAGGAAGCTAAATTACATCTATACTATGCTGGATTTAAAGCAGATTTAACATATAAAAAGACTTTGAAAGTAGAATGTTTAAGTGAATACAGCATCTTCTATAAGAACATTTTACAAAGTAACACAAAATGACCTAGCTTAAAATGAAACCAAAAAAATAATATCACTAATTAAAAAGGGAATACAAAGCATACACAACATTTTTGAAGAAAACCTTTATTTTAGTAATAAACATAATCCTATAAAAGAGAAAGGCAGGAATGGGATGTTTAAAGTTTTATCAGTCACACACACCTATTGGACCAAGAACCACATTTATTCTGATGGGTTTTCTAGTGACATATACAGTGGCAGATTTACCATTAGGCACAGTAGAATCATGCCTAAAGGTTCAAAGGTAAAAAAAGAGAATATGGGGGCGTGGCCTGACCTAGCATGTAGACAATCGCCTAATCCCTGAGCTCCGTCCGCCACAGGAGAAAGCCGCTGAAATTTTGAGGTAATTTCGCACTGCACCCACAGCCGACTATGGGGACAGCTTCCCGGACTTCTTTGGCATCACACTTGAGATCCCTGAGAGACCTGGCCGGGACACAGGGGCAGAATATCCCAGAGATGTTCCGGATGGGTAGAGGCAATATGGCGCCTTCCCGCCACACACAGGGGCTCTCCTCACAGCCATCCTCTCAGCCGCAACATCTGCCCATTATGCCACCTCAAACAATGCCTCCGGCAGATGGGGATGAGGGGATAGAACTCAGGCCACATCCGCCCCTAAATATTCTGGACCTCCGCTCCATAGCGGATGATATTAAAGAGACACTGGCAGCAGCCATCTCGCAACTTAGAATGGACCTCAGGTCGTTGAACGACAGGGTCCAGGAGGTAGAGAACGTGACAGAACATCAAGAAATCATCCTACAGTCAGTCACGGAAGATGTCGACTCACACACCCGACAGCTGCGTGACATGCAGAGGCACCTTGAAGACCTCGACAACAGAGGCAGAAGGCATAATCTGCGTATAAGAGGCCTACCGGAGACATTTGAAGGAGACCAGATCTCTCCGGCTATAATATCCATTTTTAATTCTCTGCTCAACCGTCCTGCCCGAACCCCTGTTGAAATGGAACGTATCCATCGCGCACTGCGCCCCAAAGGCAGGGAAACAGACCCACCAAGGGACATTATCTGCTGCATTGTAGATTTCAGACTTAAAGAAGAAATCCTCAAAATGGCACGGGGCAGACTGCAGTTATTACACGATGGTGCGCAAGTACAAATCTACCAAGATCTCTCCGGCATTACACTCCAGCACAGGCGAGACTTGAAACCCCTGTTAGAAGCCTTGAGGGATAGACAGATAATGTACAAGTGGAAGTTTCCCTTCTGCCTCTCCACTTCCGCACATGGTCGCACAGCAATCCTCAAGGTTCCTGAAGATCTTCCACATTTCTGTGCCTCCCTCGGCATCCCCTTGATGTCAGTACCTAACTGGTACGCAACCTTTCGCCCCCGCAATCACGCAAGAGGGATAGCTAGAGAAGACCCCATGGAAACGCAAGCACCTCTGCCCAACTGGAGATGTTCTCCCTCCGTTCGCAGAAGATACACAGCACAGCGCTCAAATCACCGTGCCACTAGCCCCGCGGTCTCCCCTAGATCCCGGGGCCCACGCAGGGGCCGTAACAGGCATGTTTAAGTAGCCTGGTCCCCTTGGATGATGGAATGCTCCGGCTACAACACAAGCGCCCTTTGACGTTATTCACAGTTTCGGTTTCAAAATAACTTTTATTTTTAATTTTCTATGTTTTACACCTTTTTTTCTTTATGTGGGATCTATCTTGGAAGGTCAAATCGAGTCGTGAGCAGGACATATCAGCCGGTTCCCCTGGCTGGTGGGCTCCTTTATCCTCCACTCAGCACCAATGATGTAACACTGCTCGATCGCCCACAGAACTCGCCCAATTAACGCTCACATAACATAAGCCTTAGTTCGGATGTCCCTGCCTGCTTTTGCTTGGCTTCAGCCGGAACTCCGTGCCCACAACTACAACACCCACACTGCACTGCGACACCAAACTCCGCCCATACCCCAACGTGCACACACGCAACCAGCCGCTGCACGCGTGAACACCGATGTGACAAGCCGCAATCACCTAACGAGGACACAACTTCGACCCCGGATCCTGCACACTTATCCAATGGCGAGCAAAGCTGTTACCTGACTGGCGACTCCACTATCAACGCGGTCAAAACTCCGGCCCCCTCCTATCAACTGCTCCAGAGGCGTCGCACAATGAAAGACTCTGCTCTTCATCTGCACGTTAACGGATTGCCGATCTTGCCTAGATGCTACGACCATCTTCATCACATACAGGAGTATGAACTGGCCGGTATACCCTTCTCACGGTTTTATTGTTTATTGTTTAATGGTTCTTTTATCTTTTCATTTTTGATTCTTGAGACTTCATAATGCGGTGCTCTCAATACCGCCAATATTCACCTGCTACGGTTCCAGATTCCCTCTTCTACTTAGGTTATGCCCCTAACAGAGGCATAAGGTTGCAGATCAGTTTCTTCTCGGTTCAGATTGTGCTAGCCTCTAGGAGGGGTAATTTCCAGTCGCTACCTTTGGCCCCACCCCCCTCGTCACCACTTCACTCCCTTACAGGAGTGGACCGGTGCACTGCAAGATTTGACCCGGATGCCAGCCGCCTCTCCTCTGCTGTGCTTGAACCCCAATGCCCTTATTACCTAGCACTGGAAATTGCATTACCTAAGAGCCTCTCTCCGTTCTATAGTTTTATTGTTTTCTTATTTAGATAAGCCGCCTAATTCTAACCCCATTGGGCTACAATGTAGACTGCTGAACCTGCAATACCACCCCATAGTAATTACCCTACAACCTCAACCAACACATTTAATACTCGCACCTCACTAATCAGCTACAGGTTATCCTGTGGCGGAGGGCTTTTCTTCTTACCTTCATCACTTCACCTCCTCACTCTCTCCATTGCCCGGTTTTGGTTAACCCCCACTCAGGATTGCGTTGGGTCGGCATCTCCCTTATAGGATAAGGCGCCCCACGCAAGACCTGTACCCAACCGATCTGTAATTTAGGAGGCAAGTGGACACACAGCTCCACACCTCATCGGTACTCCCCCCACCTCACCTGAGTTTGCCAAGCAACCTAACTCTACTCCTCAGACGTATTCCACTGCACACCTACCCCTTCTTCCCCTTCCCCCTACCCTACGACGCCGGCCATGACAGACTTAAATTCCACCCAGGGAGTTACGCCACAAACTCCAGAATCACTCAAACTGTACTCGATCAACACACGAGGTCTTAACACCCCTGAAAAACGGTCCCAATTACTAACATCCCTCCAACAATCAAGAGCACACATGGTGCTAATACAGGAAACACATTTCCGTACAGATTCCATTCCTAAATTACATAGCCGTTACTTCCCCACGACGATTCACGCCTCCAACGTGGAGGCGAAATCTAAAGGGGTCACGACCCTCATTTCCAGCCGTTGCCGATTCCTGATCACAGATACATTAAAAGACCCATATGGAAGATACCTTTTTATAAAAGGCACTCTCCATCAGCTGCCCTACACCATCGCTAACATTTATGCTCCCAACACGGGCCAAGCCTCCTTTTTCAAAACGACTCTACAATTGCTTGCTAGCTTCCAAGTTTGTTCCCTTATCGTCGGTGGTGATTTCAATGTCCCACTGACCCCGTCCATAGACACCTCAAACGGGTCTTCCTTTATCAACTACAGGGCCTTGAGGGGCATTAAACTGCAATTCAGTAACCTACTCCTCCATGATACGTGGCGCACAATGCACCCCAAGGAAAGGGACTACACGTATTACTCACCGCCGCACGACAAGTACTCCAGATTGGACCACTTCTTCCTCTTGCAGAATGACTTGACCAACCTCACGAAAGCTACCACAGAACCGTCCCTACTATCGGATCACAACCCTATCTCTATGACCTTACAATTACCGACCAAGAACACAAAAATGCGTATTTGGCGTCTCGATAGTTCCCTACTGAGGGATGAACTCAATATAAATAGACTGTCCAAATGCCTAACTGATTTCTTTGCCAACAACGCCACTCCTGACATCACACCCCTGACCGCGTGGAATGCGCATAAATGTGTTATCAGGGGCGAGCTCCTGTCTATCGCCGCTAACCGCAACAAACTCAACCGCGCACGTATAGCCGAACTAACCGCGCGTATACACATGCTCGGACAGGCACACAAAGCCTCCGTCGCTTCTGCTTTACTGACCGATTTGACACAGGCTAGAGAGGAGCTCTTAGATGCACTTAACAAATCGTTGAAATGCAAATTCCTGCTTACACGAAAACTGTATTATAAATTCGGGAACAAATCCAGCAAACTATTAGCGAGGGCGCTTCAATTCAAAAAAGCCTCACATACCATTCATAAAATCTCCAACTCAGCTGGTGAATCGTTCTCTAAAAACGAGGATATCTCAAAGCAATTTGTTCAATATTTCACCAAATTGTACAATTTGACCCCGTCCCAACACACCGATGATTCGCCTAACCCGGAAAACGGCTCTCCTAAATTTTCTTAAACAATACGGACCACACCCTCTCTCCACAGAAGACGCTCAATCCCTAGACACCCCACTTTCAGCAGATGAACTCCTTGTAGCACTACGACAAATGAAGACAGGTAAAAGCCCCGGCCCTGATGGCCTTTCGACCTGCTATTATAAATCCTTCCCGTCCACCCTCCTTCCACACCTAGCGCAAGCCCTCAATGCTCTATCCCCCACAACACACACGCACAATGAAATGCTCACAGCCCATATCACACTCATCCCCAAAAAAGATAAAGATCCCACTCAAGTGACAAACTACCGCCCCATCTCTTTGCTTAACGTGGACCTCAAGCTATATGTGAAAGCATTAGCTAACCAAATCCTACCCTTCATACCATCTTTAATCTCACTAGAACAGGTTGGCTTTGTCCCCAGCCGTGAGGCTAGGGACAACACCACTAAGGCGCTGAACATACACCACTGGCTCACAAGAACATCCACCAAAGGGTTCTTTCTTTCATTGGATGCAGAGAAGACGTTCGACAGGGTGGCCTGGGACTACATGGAAGCCACCCTTCAGGCAATAGGCTTGCCACCACACATGCTCACAATGATCTTAGCCCTTTATGCTTCCCCGACAGCCAAGTTAAGAATTAACGGCGGACTGTCGGACGCCTTCTCTGTATCCAATGGAACCCGTCAAGGGTGCCCCCTGTCACCGCTTATATTTATACTAACCCTTGAACCCATGCTCCGCAAACTGAGGGACAACCCCACTATCAAAGGTGTTGATATGCACCACAAATCCTACAAATTAGCTGCATACACAGACGAAATACTACTGTTCCTGACTGACCCCATCACAACCATCCCCAACCTTCTAGCTGACTTCGACTTCTTCAAAACCCTCTCCGACTTGCAAATCAACTTCGACAAATCCAAAGCCCTCAATATTACCCTATCCTCTGACACGGTTAATCTCTGTAAACTTAACTTTTCCTTCCGCTGGGAGCCATTGGCCATTTCTTACCTCGGAATCAAAATCACCTCAGACCTGAAAAACCTATATGCCAGTAACTTCGCACCCATGATCCTGTCCATCCAAAGAGATCTTCAGAAGTGGCATCTGGGATCCTTCTCTTGGCTGGGTAGGATCGCTATACTGAAGATGAACGTTTTGCCCAGAATCCTTTACCTTCTTCAAGCCATACCAATAAGGTTACCTCCCACATTTTTCTCAGCCTATAAACGCATTTGCAGGTCCTTCATATGGGCATCGAAACAACCAAGACTTAGTTGGGACAGATTAGTCCTTCCCAAACGATTAGGAGGCCTGGGACTCCCAGATCTCCAAAAATACCATTGGGCCTGCCACCTAACTAGATTGGTAGACTGGCACAAACATCGCCCGGCCAAAGACTGGGTAGAATTAGAAGACTTATTTGCGAGTCTTCCGATCGTTAATTCCCCATGGGTTAATAGCAGACACATACCAGAAGCTTTCTCGTCCCTCGTCCCACCCTTCCTTTGGCGCCACCCTTGCGATCTTCAAAAGGGTTTGCAAAACACTTCACATGCTTCCAGCACCGGGTCCCATGACTCCGCTAGATAACAACCCAGAATTCCCCCCGGGTCTAGTGCATAAAGACTCTACCCAAGACACGGCCACCACTCCAGTAAGGGCCCATAGCTGTTTCCGAAATGGCTCGCTACTCTCTCATGCGGAACTCGACACTTTCTAACTACCACTTACCTTTCTTTAAATACCTGCAATTAAGTTATCTTCTTCAAACACATAGCAGGGATTCCCCTTACAGCAGAGACCACACCCCATTGGAACTAATTTGCCTAGACACCGGACCCCAGGGTCATCTCATATCTACCACCTACTCTTTCTTGTTCTCACAACACATTGTCAAAAATGACAAACTAGTACAGCAATGGGAATCAGACCTCTCATTGGACCTCTCCTCGCAGGAATGGGATTCCATCTTCACCCTTATGCACAAGGGCTCAATAAACGTCTCAACACAAGAAAACAGATATAAAGTATTCTCTAAGTGGTACAGAACACCTGACAGAGTCCACCACTTTCACACATCCATTCCCCCAACCTGTTGGAGGTGTGGTTCTGCCAAGGGAACTCTACTGCACATTTGGTGGAATTGCAGCCTCATTTAGCCATTTTGGCAGGCAATCCACTGGTTAATTACCCAAATATCCACTTATTCGCTGGCATTCACGCCCGAAAGATACCTGCTTCACCACACTCCTGTTTCCTCGGGAACCTACAAAAAATCGCTTACCATACATTTAATCAATGCAGCTAATCTTTGCATCCCCGCCCTCTGGAGGAATACGTCACCCCCCACGGTTCAAGACTGGATCCGGAGGGTAGATAAAATAGCGGAGATGGAGAATCTTATCTGCCAAGCCAACGATAACCCTACCAAATTCAACACCACCTGGGCAAGCTGGCTACACTTCCGTCAATCACCCACACAGACCACTCAACCTGCCCCTTCCTCACACACAACTCACGGAGCGCATATGTATCACAATCCTGCATCCCTGACTCCGCTGAGCCCCCTACCCCCTGGTCCCTCCTAATCCCCTCTTCCCGTCTCAGTTAGGTCCCTACCCTCACCCTTCGCACAGACACAATGGACACTGATCCTCTTGAGCATACTCTCCCATCTTACACACATGTAACATAGGCTTGTAATCGCTCTAGTCACCCTGCCTTCCCCAACACTCATCTGCACCGAACTAGGTCACTCAGTGGAACCAATTCATAACTCACATTGCTCATTAGTCAATGGTCCCACTTATCTAACAACTTTCTTTCCTGACCCATTCACAGAGATGATCCCTTTAGGGGTGAATGGAATCGGGGTCTCTTACCATTTCCTGATGTGACCGTTGCCTCCCTACAGACCTCCCCTTCTAGATGCAACATCTCCACACAACTTTACTGCTGTAGGTTTGGGAATTCTAATTATTAGTTACTGAACTACATATTCTCTCATTAAAGTTAATTACTTAACGTCCATCTGTGAACAGACTATTATGAACACTGCATATATACTATAAGTTTGTAAATGCCCGGATTAAGATGCATGTTACATATGCTCTGCAAAACTGAAAAACTCAATAAAAATCTTCTTGAAAAAAAAAAAAAAGAGAATATTTTCTGTATAGATACTACCCATAACTGTTTTTGCATTATCAGTAAAAATTGTCATTGTATAAGGTTATTTACATATTCTTTCAATATTCCAAGCCAGTTAAAAAAACATGGTGGCTCATTGAATAGCAAACTGGGTGAACCAGTCTAATGTAACACACCTTTTCAGCTCTTTTAAAATCTGTTTCCTTTCTTGCTTTCAGAATTTGATGATATCTCAGAGCCACAAAGAAGCTGGTGCTGGAAGCCTTCTCTCCGCCATATGCTGTGATCACAGCTCTAAACTAAGTGCAGGTAGTTATATAATGCTCAGCATACGTGACACTGACTGCAGGTCCTGCTCTGATTAATGGCAGAAATTTTAAGTATCTCAACTTAAGGACACTGCCATAAAACATATTTTTTAGTACTGTCCCTTGGAGGAAGAGTTTTGTACCTACAGGAACCTGTGATAGAAATCCAGAACTGAACATAATGATTGGAATCATTATCCATATGGAAAATCTAATCTTTGCTAGCACTATTTTCTTAAGACAAAGGAATTAGATTTGTTATAGATTATGATCATCAAACTGAACACCATTGTGGTACCACAGAGGATCCCTTTGTCAAAGAAGAAGATTTTTCATTATACCTTGAGGAGAGCGCCCTGCACAGTGGCCTGTGTTAGTGGTAAACCATTATGTTGTTATAGGTACTGTGAATCTTAAAACTTTAATTCCTTTTGGATATAGAAGATGTGCTGAAGTAGATCATTTTAAGACAAAGTGAGGAAGATAGCATACTTGGTTTCACCAGTAATGAAAGTATTAGTATATTGTGAAAGTAAAATATTTAAACCTATTTTACTCCTATATGTACATGCTGTTTGTTGGGTACACCTCATGTGTCTGGTCGGTGGTTTGCCACTTTCTACTGATCCACTGCCAGTACATTGCCACTGTGCACATTTGGCCATCAGCCATTCCAGTATATGCTGGGTTTGCATACCTATACTCCAGCAATCCCCCGACCACTTCCACACTCGACTTGGTTATCAGTCCATTGGTGTTACTTAGGGCCAATGATCTGCAGCTTACAGTAGCCCCAGCAGCCTGCTAGCCTGGGCCCACCTCACCCCTTGTGGTCCTTCTTGGAGGCAGTCATGTACCTCCACTTTGTTTTTATAATTTGCGGCTAAGTACATGCCCATACCCAACACAGTCTGAACATTCTTGTGTCTATACATGAGCATTCTTGAAGAAGAACATGAAATCCCTAGTTTCGAAATGCATCAGATGTATTTGTAGTTTACAGTATGTTTAAGGTCATGTTCCATCACAATTACTGCGTTAATTTTATACTGTATTAGCTGCCCTCATGTTTTTAACACATTCACGCATTTATTGTATTGCTGTTATTGTAATAAAGATATCATTTTTATACAATCACATTGTGGAGTTCACTTTGTCTGTAGTGCCAACAATAGTCCATTGTTCCTATTTGGAGAGTATTCTATTTCTCTCTTTGTTGGGTACTATTACTATGTAATGTGAATATAAAGCTCAAAGAGTGCGCAAAACCATGTGAAAACCAGTCTGTGACTGAATATACCTGTGCACAACAAAATATATTTCTGCCATATTTACATCAATAAAAAAAATTTAGATACTTCCTGAGAATGTCCTACTGCAGGCGAAATGCACATAGGAGCAAGACTTGCAGCTAGTGCCTTTATAGTTTGCCCGATGGTGTACAATGGTGTACATACAGTGTGCCTGGTGGGGTTGAATCCTTTTTGATCTCTATAACGCAGATATTCCCAGTAAGAAGTTGGCACTTTGGTGGTTTGGAAGCTCAGGAGCATTGAAAGCTTTATTTCAATGCATACATTAGAAGCCCTTTGGGCTAGTTGTGGACACTGGGTGTGGACTTTATGTTTTACATAAAGTTTATGAACAATTGTATTTAACTTTTATATGTAACTTTACATTTGTGCAATCAGTGATGTTTTTGTTTATTTTTATTGATGTAACTACAGCAGAAATATACTGTATTTTGTTGTGCACAGGTATATTCAGTCACAGACTGGTTTTCATGTGGGTTTTCGCACTGTTTTGGCTTTATAGTTAAAATTCCTGTATCCAGATATACGATAGTGCTGTCATTTCGCAGTATACTAAGCGCAATCAAATTTCTGTTTTATGTAATAGCTCATGGAATAGAAATGCTTGCCATAGATGTATCAATGGTTTTTCCATTTTATTTTATTTGATCTGCAGCTGGCTATACACTAACAGATTTTTTAACAAATTTTTGTACAAACATTTGTATGAAGATTTGTATGACATTTCCTATCAATACATTCAATAACTTCAAAAAACATTTGTTTTTAACATTTGTTTTTGGAGTGAATGGACTTTCCCAAAGGAAAACCACATTCACTGTTAGAATTTCATTCATTCATTAAAAAAAAAAATGACATTTTGTTCCTTCAAATTTTTTAGAGTCAAATATGTTTTTATTGTTGTTAACAGAATAAGGTAACATAAGTAGCGTTCTGATGTCAATACCATAGGTTAATATAAAGTATGTCACATTTCCAGTACACAATATGAACCAGTGCTAACAAGAGCACTAACATCCCGTCACCTACCAGGAGCAGATGGTAATAACCTATTCAAGGAACAGTGAGGGCTAATATAGTTGAAGGGTATAACATCTGACTGTGGGGTGAGAGGTTATAGATGTAGGAAGAGAGGAGGGAGAAGAAAAGAAGAGGGGAAAAGAGGGAGGGAAAGAAAGGACAGGGGTAAAGGTGGAGGGGGCTTGAGCAGACCTCGGTGCGACAAACCTGTATAGTGTAATCACGATGTGTGTCCGGGTTGACCCTGGGGTTTCAACTAGGTTTTCAGGGAGTCTGAGGCAGAGTAGTCAATCCAGATGAGCCACAGGATCTTAAATTTGTCAAAGTGTCATTATCAAGGGCTAACATCTCCTCCATGCGCATGATGTCATTGACTGTGGAGACCCATAAGGCCAGGTTGGGGGCTGGTGGCAGTTTTCCAGAATAGAGGGATAAGCTGTCTGGCGGCTGATAGGAAGAAGCGCAGTCCCTTCAAATTTTTTAGTCATTGCGGTGGAAAATGAATTTAGATTTTGCCCCACTAATAATGAAAATGAACAAATGTTCATAAAACAAATTACTTTACTAGTATTTGGCCAGCTTAAGTGTACAACTGGATCTGGTATTTTTTCACCTGAATATGATGTATCTTTGCATTTTCCCAATTCTGGCTACAAACATTTTTATTGAAATATGCACACAGAAAATGAAATACAAAACGGGTAACATATGCAAGTAGGATGAAGGAAGGAAGA
This sequence comes from Lithobates clamitans, assembly GCA_037952925.1. Taxonomy (NCBI): domain Eukaryota; kingdom Metazoa; phylum Chordata; class Amphibia; order Anura; family Ranidae; genus Lithobates; species Lithobates clamitans. Next base: position 842,182 of record JBBGZY010001138.1, read on the forward strand.
TTGAAATAGCTTTTTAGTAAGTCTACAATTAAAAACAGTACAACACGGGTCAAAACTAAGCGTAATCCAAAACTAGATTATCCATATGAATTAGAGTACTAGGGGTGGGTAGTATAGAGATAACAATGATAAAGCTACATAGATCAGTGCATTTGTTAGAGAGTAGACCATGGGGTTGATTTACTAAAGGCAAATCCACTCTGCACTACAAGTGCACTTCAGTTTCTTACCATCACAAAAAACTTTTGCATATCTTATTTGGTGTGGTTCAGTGGTTTATCACCTTACCTTACTGGTGCTCACAATCAGCCCCCATTTACAACAAGATGTATTCATTAATGCCTATGGAAAGAATTCATCACTCTATCTTTGACAACTTTCATGATAAATGGGACACATGGGGGTTTATTTACTAAAGGCAAATCAACTTTGCACTACATGTGCACTGCAAGTGCACTTGAAAGTGCACTTGGAAGTGCAGTCGCTGAAAATGGAAAGATCTGAAATTAGGGGAAGCTCTGCTGATTTTATCATCCAATCATGTACAAGCAAAAATGCTGTTTTTTATTTTCCTTGCATGCCCCCCTCAGATCTACAACGACTGCTCTTCCAAGTGCACTTTCAAGTGCACTTGCAGTGCACATGTAGTGCAAAGTTGATTTGCCTTTGGTAAATAAACCCCCATGTGTCCCATTTATCATGAAAGTTGTCAAAGATAGAGTGATGAATTCTTTCCATAAGCATTGATGCTTTGATTACAAGACGTAATCAAGATGTGCGGACGCCGACTCAGTCATCTCCCCTAGCGAGTTGGAGATGGGGATTTCTCACAGTGGAAGTTTAAATCCTGGAACCGCCATACAAACGGGGAAGCGACCTGTCGTACGAGCACAGTTGCAGCCCGCATCCGTGGACGAGAGGATTGCCGCTTACTGTGTGCTCATAGAATACAGCATATCACAGCCAGCACTTACAATATAGATGGAGAAATCACGGAGCAGCGGAGCAGCCGAAATATATGAGATGCTGTTTTGATCTTCGCACAACCGAGAGGTGGTAACGTAACCCCTTTAGCTCCTGTATACAGTTGATATCTCCACTTTTGATGTTCGATGTGGCATTGCCCTGGCTAATGTGGACTGTAGAACAATATACAGTGACATTCTATCCCGTACAGGTTTATGACATACCTTATAACACACCAACAGTTCCGGGCAATATCCAGCCACTTTGTGTTGTCATGTGACTTGCTCTTGGCAATGATCGTACTTATTATACTGTGCGGTTTCACTACTCCCCATACTCTATAGAGACTCTCTGAATTGCAGATTTACCAAATACACTCCAGGAATGGACTTTGGTGAAATTAAATGACCTGAGCATGCGCATGCCATATACATTGTGAAAGTCCCCCTGACCCGTCTACTAAGATTCAGTACCTACACAGCAGATGTGGATGCCACTCAGTGAGGCTTTTGAGTTAGGCAATATCCAGGTTGTACCAATCCCACTTTCCCCATCTCCCCGGGGTACCACGCATGCATAAGGTTCCTTTGTTAATTCATATATTATTTATAATCCTTTTGATTTGGCGATTGGCCATAGGGACCTTATGCATCTGTGGGAGTATAGGCGCCTGCACCCTATATGTTTTTTATAAGTGTTTATATGAGTGTTATTGTTTGTTGTTATTGTGTTGCTGGTGAATGGGCGTACCCTGTGCTACTTGCACCGGACGGGCCCATTAATTTGTGTCTGGTGGATCAGCTTTATACATGTGTTTAATTGTCGGTGTTATTTTTGTATATCCTAGACTACTCAAATAAACTTTTATAAAGATTTTTTATATACACTATTCTCCCGTTACTGCCCACTATATCCATAGTAACCATCTTTGGACCAAGGGAGATCACTCCCTTGTGCATTTCCTTGGTCCTTTTCCTTTTTTCAGTGTCCTGTATGGCACATCCTGATCCTACGTTACCTTTTATCCTGAGGTTGATGCTTCTGAGACTGGAGTTGGCGCCCTTCTGTCTCAACATCCTACCACTGAGAGCGCTATGCATCCTTGTGGCTACTTTTCCAAGAAATTGTCACCTGCGGAGTGCAATTATGAGATTGGTGACAGAGAGCTGTTAGCGATCATTTTAGCCCTGAAAGAATGGAGACATCTCCTCGAAGGTACCACTGTGCCGGTTCTCTTTCTTACTGACCATAAGAATCTCACATTCTTGTCTGAGGCTAAACGCCTCTCTCCCAGAAGGGCGAGATGGGCTCTTTTCTTGTCTAGTTTCAATAACATTGTCTCATTCTTACCCGGTACTAAGAATGTAAGGGCTGATGCTTTGTCACGACAATTTTCCTCCACTTCCAAGATGGAGTCAGTTCCGGTTCCTGTGATTCCTTCTGATCGTATGCTGGCTACAGTTCGCACCAGTCTCACTTCTCCTTTTGGTGACAAAATTCTTGCCACTCAGGTCCATGCTCCACCTGAAAAACCTTGTGACCGCTGCTTTGTCCCAGAGAGTCTCCATACTGCTGTGCTCCAGACTTACCATTCTCCCAAGGTTGCTGGCCACCTTGGGAAGAATCAACTCTTTTGGGACATTTCCCAACAATTCTGGTGGCCTAGTCTACGTGCTGATGTAACCGCCTTCATAGCTGCCTGTTCTGTGTGTGCTCAGAGTAAGACTCCACGACACCTTCCAGTGGGCCTCTTACAACCCATACCCAATGGAGAGAGGCCCTGGACCCACCTGTCTATGGATTTCAGTGTGGAGTTACCCAACTGCCGGGGCAACACAGTTATCCTTATGGTGGTTGACCAGTTCACGAAAATGTCCCATTGTATTCCACTTAAGAAGTTGCCCACTTCTTAAGAACTGGCTTCCATTTTTGCTCGGGAGATCTTTCTCTTACATAGGCTACCCAAGATGATTGTCTCGGACAGGGGTAGTCAGTTTGTATCCCGCTTCTGGCGAGCCTTTTGTGCACAGTTGGGAATTGAACTTGCTTTCTCCTCTGTGTATCTCCAACAACTGGTCAGACCTCCTACTGTGGGCCCAGTTTGCTCACAATAGTGCCTTGAATTCTGCTTCTCGATTGTCCCCGTTTATGGTGAACTATGGTTTACAACCCTCCATGTTGCCTGACTCATGTATTCTGCAGAGTATTCCTGCGTTAGAGGAGCATCTCTGCGGTCTTCGTTCCACTTGGGCACAAGTCCAGGAGGCTTTGCGACATGCTAATGATAGTTACAGACTGCATACTGACCACAGATGCCTACCTGCGCCTTCCTACCAGGTTGGAGACAGGGTCTGGCTGTCATCTTGCAACCTCCGACTTCATGTTTCCTCTCTGAATTTCGTACCTCGGTTTATTGGGCCATTCTTAATTCTTTGCAGGATTAACCCAGTGGTATACGCATTAGACCTTCCTTCTAATATGAGTATCTTGAATGTATTTCATGTCTCCTTATTAAAACCTTTGGTCTGCAACCACTTTACCACCTCAGTGTCTCGTCCTCCACCTGTACAGGTTGAGAACCATGAGGAGTATGAGGTACAGTCCATTGTTGACTCCCGTAAGTTCCATGGGTGCATACAGTACCTGTATCATTGGAAAGGGTAAGATCCAGAGGAACGTTCTTGGGTCTCATCCTCGTAGTACATGCCCCTGTCCTCCTCTGTGATTTCCATAGATGTTTTCCCCTCAAGCCTGGTGGTCCTCTGAGGGGGAGTGGTCATTGAGGAGGGGGTACTGTCAGGGCTGCGCTCAGCCCTTCCTTCTCAAAGCTGGTTGCTCAGCTGTTGGCTAATTGTAAAAGAACAAAAATTGGAAAATCCCCCAGGGGGCTTTTTAGCAGCAAATATAATATTTTCATACAAGAATTGTAATATAGGTATGATGAAAATCATTTATTGTGCAAATCACAAATTGCAAGTCAAATATCAAGATTGTACAAATACAAAACTCTGGTTACGGACATGACCCAGAATATTCCATCTGAGTTTGGTACAATACATTAAAAACACGAATTCAATTCATTAATAGACATAGATATCCACATGAATACCCCGACGCGTTTCGACCTGTGCTGTTGCGGTCTTCTTCAGGGGGTTCTATTCTGGTAAAACATATCAAAAGTTTCAATATGTCCACACCATGCATCACATTAGAAACTATATATGTATGTATATTATTGCTGTATTTACCACTAAGGGCTAAGTTTCGACCAAAAGTCACATATCCAGAGGTTTCCCCGAAGGGGAAACACTGGTCCCGGTATCCACATGCGTCACTCCCCGTCCCTCCAGGCGGGCGCCAGCATCAAAGAGGCTTGCAAGAAGTCACACCCCGTGGGGCAAGATGGGGGCAGGGGACGATGGACGACACCTGAGATATATTATAGTAGTTAATTAAGTGTTTGAGTATTTGAAAGTAATATCCGAATACCTAATGAGCTATATCCCCACCTATGTCTGCAAATGTTTGTATTTCTGACCTAATAATGTAAAAAAAGAAATGTAGGAATTTGAACTGTACTAGTTTACAAATACTGTATCTAAATTGTCTTAATGCAATTCCTGGCCCAAGGAGGGATGCAAGGGGAGGAATAAAGAAAATATTGTTTATATGAATTATGTGAATGGCAAATATTATATGTGGTGGGAATAAGAGAATGCGTGTATACAAGTAGTGAACGAAAAGTTGAGTGTATAAAGAAGGGAGCATTTGATGTGCTGAGGTGATAAGAAAGTGTGTGAAAATCTATTTGTGAACAAGTGAAAAAATGTAGAGGAAAAGGAAAGAAAGGAAAAGCAAGCAAACAGCAAAACAAACCAAACACAGTGAAAAAGGGGAAAAAAGAAAAACAAAGAGAAACGTGCATGAAAAGCTAATGTGATCAAATTACTAAATGGTAATTATACCAATGTCATGTAACCGAGGTGTGTGACCAACATGATGTGATCTATAGGTGAAATCTAAAGTGATCAGAATTGAAATATTCAAAGGGGTGTTGTTATATTGGTGCCCTAGTGTCAATAATATATGGCACAAATAACAGGCTTAAGGTAAAAATGGAATAAAGTAAATTTGCTAACTAAAACCTGAAATATTTTAGTGTATCAAGATTGTGTAGTATACACTAATGTGTGCATTTACAAAATGGAAGATGATGTAGTATACTAAGGTTGTACTTACATTTGTTGGATCCTTGCTATGTATGGGGAGCTCTCCTGGGATCACAAAACGATCCCCAGGGAATAGGTGTTTAAATAGTGGTTAGATTAATTGCAGGTGTCGTTTCCAAACGTCCCAACCCCCTCCCGGCCCTCACCACATGGTGATCGCGGTGTGGCTCCCTCGGCGTTCCTGAGAGCCGTAGCTCCGGCCATCGCCATCTCCTCTGTTGCAAAAGCGTGACGTCATGGCACCGCGCGCACCAGGAGCCGCAGCCTCCAGTGTACGCTGTGTCATGATGGTCCAGTGGAGATCAAGGGACGCCGCCGGCACGGTGATGCTCCCTCTGGTGGGCGAAAAGGTTATCATCACACCATGGAGCATAAACAAGGGGAGAACCATGGAGGACTCCATGTCTTCCCACCGTGCCGGGAAGCCTGATGAAAACTGACTCCCACCGAGAGGGGGAGTGGAGTGACAGACTACGAGGAAACCAGACTACTCAAACACTTAATTAACTACTATAATATATCTCAGATGTCGTCCATCGTCCCCTGCCCCCATCTTGCCCCACGGGGTGGGACTTTTTGCAAGCCTCTTTGATGCTGGCGCCCGCCTGGAGGGACGGGGAGTGACGCATGTGGATACCGGGACCAGTGTTTCCCCTTCGGGGAAACCTCTGGATATGTGACTTTTGGTCAAAACTTAGCCCTTAGTGGTAAATACAGCAATATTATACATACATATATAGTTTCTAATGTGATGCATGGTGTGGACATATTGAAACTTTTGATATGTTTTACCAGAATAGAACCCCCTAAAGAAGACTTATTTGTGCCATATATTATTGACACTAGGGCACCAATATAACAACACCCCTTTGAATATTTCAATTCTGATCACTTTAGATTTCACCTATAGATCACATCATGTTGGTCACACACCTCGGTTACATGACATTGGTATAATTACCATTTAGTAATTTGATCACATTAGCTTTTCATGCACGTTTCTCTTTGTTTTTCTTTTTTCCCCTTTTTCACTGTGTTTGGTTTGTTTTGCTGTTTGCTTGCTTTTCCTTTCTTTCCTTTTCCTCTACATTTTTTCACTTGTTCACAAATAGATTTTCACACACTTTCTTATCTCCTCAGCACATCAAATGCTCCCTTCTTTATACACTCAACTTTTCGTTCACTACTTGTATACACGCATTCTCTTATTCCCACCACATATAATATTTGCCATTCACATAATTCATATAAACAATATTTTCTTTATTCCTCCCCTTGCATCCCTCCTTGGGCCAGGAATTGCATTAAGACAATTTAGATACAGTATTTGTAAACTAGTACAGTTCAAATTCCTACATTTCTTTTTTTACATTATTAGGTCAGAAATACAAACATTTGCAGACATAGGTGGGGATATAGCTCATTAGGTATTCGGATATTACTTTCAAATACTCAAACACTTAATTAACTACTATAATATATCTCAGGTGTCGTCCATCGTCCCCTGCCCCCATCTTGCCCCACGGGGTGTGACTTCTTGCAAGCCTCTTTGATGCTGGCGCCCGCCTGGAGGGACGGGGAGTGACGCATGTGGATACCGGGACCAGTGTTTCCCCTTCGGGGAAACCTCTGGATATGTGACTTTTGGTCGAAACTTAGCCCTTAGTGGTAAATACAGCAATATTATACATACATATATAGTTTCTAATGTGATGCATGGTGTGGACATATTGAAACTTTTGATATGTTTTACCAGAATAGAACCCCCTGAAGAAGACCGCAACAGCACAGGTCGAAATGCGTCGGGGTATTCATGTGGATGTCTATGTCTATTAATTAATTGAATTTGTGTTTTTAATGTATTGTACCAAACTCAGATGGAATATTCTGGGTCATGTCCGTAACCAGAGTTTTGTATTTGTACAATCTTGATATTTGACTTGCAATTTGTGATTTGCACAATAAATGATTTTCATCATACCTGTATTACAATTCTTGTATGAAAATATTATATTTGCTGCTAAAAAGCCCCCTAGGGGATTTTCCAATTTTTGTTCTTTTACAATACTGTTTGGGGCGCGCGGCTGACTCCATTTCATGTGTTTTTTCCTATTGTTTAGCTGTTGGCTAATTGGCAGCTCCTTTCTCTCCACAGTGACTCACCTGTTGTGCAAATAGACTGTGCACTTTGCAAGTGCAGTTGCACTCATTTTCCTTAGAGCTTAGTGAATGTGGTAAAGCTCTGATTGTTTCCATCACCCGATCATGTGCAAACAAAAATGAAAACAAGATTAATCCATCCCATGACACCGATCGGGAGCATGGGCCATATGCCAATCTTAGTTTTAAAGGAGAAGTACAGCCAAAGCTTGTTTGGCTGTACTTCTCCTGTGGACCACAGGACTGCAGTTCGTTCTGCACTCCTGTGACCTGTTTTCAGCTGTCAGCTGATGTCACAGAGCCGCCCCTCCACATGCCCAGCGCTCCAGTGAGCGAGGAGGGGCAGAGCAGAGAGCAGTGACTGACAGTCACTAGTTCTCTGCTCAGGGAGCCCTGAGAAACGAGCAATCAGCGGTGTTTGATTGCTCAGTTCTCAGTGTTAGAGCTGTCAAGAGACAGATGCAGCATCGGCCCGATGCTGCATCCACCTAGGTAAGTATGATTCTAAAATTTAAAAAAGTCCATACTTCTCTTTTAACAGTACTAAGTAGGAGACCAACATTAAATGGATAATCCTAACACCCCCTGGAAAAATCTATACTGAGATATCTAATTATACTATTCCTGCATAATGAAAGTGAGGCCTGATTGCTATTACTAGGGAAAAAATAAACAGCCAAAATGTGAGATTTTGACTAGTTAATGATCAGACCTGAATAACCACCAAAATCATTAATAACCATGAAATCAGTATAAAGCGAAGAGTCTGAGTACCCTAAAGAAAAATTATATTGTCAACGTATAATCCAAGGTTTTCAACATGTGTTACCACCAGAAGTTCCGAAGTACCGAAACGTTCCCTTTGACAACTGTGGCAGCTTGTTAATCCCTCATTTGGAAATCTTGGGCACAACAAGTGAAATGATCAGGCACTACCAGTACTCTCCCTTTGCCACTCAAGTCGGGATCCAGGTTCAAGAAATCAAAGCACATCAAATCCATAGTGCTTTGACTCTGGATATTGTCAATTGGGGCAGTTCTGGAGGGCAGAGTCTTCCTCTGGATGCAGAGGAGACAGGAATGATACTAGCTCTTGACTTCGGTCCACATACACAGCCAGTAGAAACAATCTTCAACTAATGTGAACATTCCGCAAGGTCCCAAATGTCCATGTTTATCATGCAACACACATGAAAAATTGATATCTTTCTACTAGCACACCCAAGGGGATTCTTCGGTAGACCGCCCTGTTTAGAAAATGTAAGTGATCCCAGTCTTTGAGGACTAGATAAGTGCCCTTCAGTCCAGTCTGTGGCTAGTAGAATCTCTGGGTCACCACTCAAGGTTTTCAAAGTCAATCAGCAGAAAATATTTCTTGCAGGAAAACCCTCTACTCCAATGACTTTAGCCCCCTGTTGACAGGGGCTGGCAGTAACAAATTTTATATTTTAATATTAAAATAATAGTGGCAGGGTGGCAGGGCCAGAAACAGGCAGAGAGGGTGCTTACAGGGAGGAAGGAGGGGTTGAGGGGGGAGAGAGGAGAGAGCAGGCAGCCTATCACAGAGGGAGGCACTTTGACCATGGTGATCAGGGCAGAGCTGCCCTGGTTATCGTGGTCTGATTAGAGAGGGCATACAGGAAGTGGTAGGTTTAAGGTTTTTTTTTACAGTTTAAAGGGGAGCAGATTACAAAGCACTAGCGCTGTTTGCACAGCTGTGTGCTATTTAGTTGTGACCTGACTATGGCTCAGGGCCCCACCCAACAGACAGGAAATCTGTGTATGGGAGTTAGGTGGACTCCCATTCCTCTGCAGGAGTCAGAGGCTGCATGGGGCAGCCAGAGCATGCATGTCTGCAGGAGGCAGATGTAGTCTGTGACAGAGAAGCAAGGAGCTGATTGGGCGTAAGCTAGGAGAGAGCTTGACTCTAAGAAACACTTTTGGTCTGAGGAGCAGACCTAAGGCCTAGGCTGGAGGCCTGAAGCAGCCATGTGGCAAGTGAGTAAGCCAGGAGGTTGAAGTATTTTAATTGTGCAAGATACAGTAATGGTGGAACCCCCTGCGTGGGCTACTGATGTCTTTGTGAACTTTTCTGTTCTTTTAAATAAAAGTGGGCTACCAGGCCCTTAAAAAATACAGTTTTGGACTGGCGCACTTATTGAAAACGCACCTACCCCTTGAGTCTGATCACCCCAATCTTAAATATGGTGGAGGATTCGGGCAGAGTTGAAAGAGTTCCATATCCTCGCAAACCCAAAACAGTGAGTAGCAAGAAACTGTGTGTTTTGCAGCAATGCTGCGAGGAGCAGCTAATGTGAACGCAGTGGAGTCTGTATGTTAAAATGTGCTGCTTGCAAGTCTTAAAGAGACAGTATGCCAAATTTTCCTGTGTTAAAAGGAACTGTGTTAAAATGTGTTGTGTGCCTGACTGCAGAGATAGGGCAGTCATAAGGCTGCAATGTTGTCCCGTGTCCATGTGAAAGCGCAGCCAAGAAGGGATTATGCCCTCAATTGAAGTGTTCATCACCTGGCAACTGGAATGGTAAAACTGTTCTGATTTCATGTGTGAAAGAGACTGAGTTTGTGTTTAATGCCAGTGAAGTAGTGGCAAGGATGGTGAGAGGACAGGTTACCAAGAAAGACTTCCTGCTTTGCAGGAGGGAAGCACAGATTAATGCTGAACCCACAGCAAGAATGAGAACTGATAAGGACTTGTTTTCAGGCAGTGTACTGTGTAGCAGGAAGACAAGGGGTAAAAATTAATACAATGTGTTGCTCACTAATGAGGTTAAAAATGCTGATGGTGAAAATGTGGGATTGTATCCAGATATGTCAGGGGTGACCACTGAGAAATATGTGCCATTGCCCCTAGCAACTGTGACAAGTGCAACAAAGCTGTCCCTGCAGACCATACAGGAGCTCATGGTGTCTGAGCTTGGGGTTTCCCAGGACAACTGTGTCACCGCCTAGGGTTGCCACCTGTCTGGGATTCACCCAGACAGTTCAGGTTTGGAATCAAGCGTCCGGGTTTCAGACTGCCTGTAACTCGGACACATGAGTCAGACAGGACTATGGCTTCCCAGTAGAGCTGCTGGCTGGAGTTGTCTAAGCTGAGAGTATTGTTTTACACTCTCTTCCACACTGCCCAAAGCCAGCAAACACCACCCCCCAAACACACACACGGGAGAGGAGAGAGGGCTCGATCTGCACCTCTTCCTCCCACCCCTCTGTGTCTGCCCCCACTCCAATCCCTGGTGCTGTTCCTCAGAAAAGGAACGTGGGGGCCAGAAATTTGAAGTCCAGAAACCTCAGATACATCTGGATGAGAGGTTCTGACTGCCAAGGGGTGAGTAAGCTCACCATCCATCCCTGTCTGTGACTCCCCCTTTTCTCTCCTGTTTCTAAGTGAGTACACTAAGGTACACTAAGGTAAATCAGGGTTCTCAGAGCACCTCTTACATCAGAGTTCCCCTTTACACCAGAGGCCACAGTTTTCCCCCTTACATCGGAGTCCTCTCCATACATCAGAGTTCTCAGTGTACCCCCTTAAATCAGGGTTCCCAGAGCATCCCTTATGTTAGAGTCCCCAGTGGTCTCCCTTACATCAGAGTCTGCAGAGTCCCCCCTTACAGTGAAAGGGAACTCTGCGGATTCAGATGTTAAGGGGGACTCTTGTTATTAACGTTACATGATTAGAAATGTTATTTAATAGCAAAATATATGTATAGCTTATACTATAAAAAAAATTGCTTGTACATTGTGACAGACCTAGCCGGGAGAGAGACTTTTGGAGGGGACTGAATGCTAGCCTCTTGATCGTGGGCCCTGGCATTTGGGGGAACGGTGTTCTTTGTGAGCTGTATGCCTGGGGACCCTTGAGGTGGTATTACTTCGGATTCGGGTCCTGGTCCCCCAGGACACACAGACACTGGGGACCCTGGATTTGCCATATTAGAAATACTGGCTGATTCAGAATGCTGGAACAAATACTGTTAGGAGATGCTGATGTCAATTCCAGCCACCTGTCTGTCTGTTGCCTGCTAGAATATATATTGTAAATAAGTCTAGTATGGGATCTAAGAGTCATTAGATCCCCATTGTTGTTTGTGTTAATTAACTCTGCTATTGTGTGAAGAAGAGTTCGGTGTTGGTTTGTGAATATGTTGATTGGGTTTTCTGAGCTACAAGACGGCAAGTCTGGCCTAAAGGTCATGTCTGAGTCATCTAGGCTGTCTAAAGGGATTAGTTAATTAGCCCATGTTAATTAGGTTTCTGGTCACAGGTGTATGTTCAGAGTAATATGAGCAGGAGGTATACACCTCCTCTTTTACTGTATAAAAGAGCCTGTATTCCTTTCAATAAAAGAAATTCCTGGTTGAACCAACATACAGCCTGCCTGGTGTTTGTTCTGAGCTACACAACTGGATTAGAATGGCATATAGCTGTAGTTCTAGTCCCGGAGCATCGGATGACTGAACCATCAGATGTTGCGATCTGCAGTCTGATTCTATAGCAGCAGAGGAGTGTCGGGAGAGTGGAACCGAGCGAGCAAGGGCTCGTTACATTGGTTGGCAGCTGTGGGATTTGCTCTCCAGTTACTGGGACACTCCAAACCAGCCTGCAGGAGAGCCACACTGAAAGACTTACTTGAGAGCCGTGGAGGGAATGGTGGGATCGTGTTTCCTTGTCGTGAACACATCCAAACCATCACCTGGATCCAAGGTCCAGATAGCAGGAGAGGAGAGGTACAGATACCAGCCACCATGGAAGAGGAATTCAGAAGGAGATTGCAAGAGATGCACATACAGCACAGAGGACCAGTATCAGAGCAGGTCCTGCTAGGATGGTTTGATTCTATCCGCTGCGAACTCTGGAAGGAATCGCTAGCCCGTGAGCAGCGAAACCAGGGAAAAGTTCTCCCCTCCATCCATGTAAGGTACTGGTCGCAGTCTGAAGTGCGAATACTGTTATTGGGGGAACAGCCGAACCAGGAGTGGACAGCTGAGTTAAGCAGGCTGATCCGGGCAGAAATGCGGTTGGACAAGAGCTACAGAAGGCTTTGACTACGATGGCCTGGGATTGTTGTACTGGAGGCTGTCCAGGGACCCTGACTTTGGGAGTGATCGGGAGTGGCGTTTGGAGGAAATAATGGAGAACAGAGAGCGAAGACTGAATGTCTCGGAAGTGCACTGGGCACAGGAAGATTTGGAGTTTCTGGCTGTTCAGGAATGGGAGCTTGAGATGGCCTACAGACAGCTGCTAGACTCCGCTCAGCAGCAGGGTGGGGCTCCCTTTGCCTGGGACTATCAGGAAATACCAGTTGACAACTCTGAAATCCTGGCTGACAATGTGGCAGAGTAACAGTGTGCTTTGCCAACCTGCCCCCGCAGCTATGGACATGGAGGTCTTATGGCAGATGGAGCAAGTGCTGACTGACCTTGATGAACCTGTTTCTGCATTGGATGATCTTGGATGGAGGAATGTGCCTGTCCAGCAGAATGCCGGAGAATCGGCAGTGGAAAATGTGGAGATCGCTATCCCCAAAGCTGAAGTGCTGACAACAGGGCAGAGCTCTGCTAACCTCTGCCGAGCACTGATAGCATCTTCTGGGTTCCAGGGAGAGGAGATGGTGAACTTTTATCCCCAGACACCAGTTGCAGATACAGGGGATTTGATAGACTTTTCTGCTGAGGAAGAACAACCTGGTGAGTCTCCAGCAGAAGAAGAGCTGTTATTAGGGCCAAACTTTACTGTGCTCTGCCCAGCACCAACAGAAATATCTGTGAAGTTACAAGGAACTTCCCCAGCTGAAGCACTTGCAACCAGACAGAGGGTCCAAGATCTCTGCCCTACACCTGCGGCAGTTCCATAGGCTCAGGGTGAGAAGGAGGTGGTCACTTCCCAGCAGCAGATCAGGATACAGGAGGAGAAGGGAGAGGAGGTGTTCGTCGTCCCTCCATAAAAGTTGGCCAGGGTGGAGGAAGTGGTCTTTCCTTCCCAGCAAAGATCCGTGCACCTGGGAGACAGTACCACAGACATATTGTCCCAACATCCAGATGAGGGAATGGAAAAGGAAGCAGCCGGCTCACCTTCCCAATGGCAGCTACACAGTTTGGGAGTGGAGGAAGCCAGCCTCCTGCCCCAACGGTTAGCTGGAGCGGAGGATGTGGAGTCCCCAGCAGAAGTGCTGGCAACAGGGCAGAGTGCTACCAACCTCTCCCCAGCACCGGCAACAACTACAGAGTTCCAGGGAGGCGGGGCAGTCGGCCTCCCTCCCCAACAGTTAGCCGGAGCAGATATTGTGGGGTTTCCAGCAGAAGGGCTGGCAACAGGGCCGAGTACTGCTGGACTCTGCCCTCAACTAACAAAGTATGGATTTCCTGTGAAGGTGGATGGGACTTCAGTCTCCACCTGTATACCCCAGGGATGCTGGGCAGTTGGCCCAGATCCCTAACAGCATGACGGAGTGAGCCCAGACACCCTGTCTTCTCTCCAGTGGCAGAAAGGACTCCAGGGAGAAGGGCCAGTCCAGGCCTCTCCCCAGCGGCAGATATGTTCTCTGAGAGAGGCAGAGGTTGGCTGGGTGAGTAATGCTTTGGAACAATTTGTTTGGGGTACTGTGTGGGTACAGGCATTAGAGGACTAGAACTACTGACTAACTTCGGAGTCAACCCGTCTGGGGTCTCCTCCTGTGTTAGTCTCCTGCCGACAGGGGAGAGATGTGACAGACCTAGCCGGGAGAGAGACTTTTGGAGGGGACTGAATGCTAGCCTCTTGCCAATCGATCGTGGGCCCTGGCATTTGGGGGAACGGTGCTCTTTGTGAGCTGTATACCTGGGGACCCTTGAGGTGGTATTACTGTGGATTCGGGTCCTGGTCCCCCAGGACACAAAGACTCTCGGGACCCTGGATTTGCCATATTAGAAATACTGGCTGATTCATAATGCTGGGACAAATACTGTTAGGAGATGCTGATGTCAATTTCTGCCACCTGTCTGTCTGTTGCCTGCTAGAATGTGTATTGTAAATAAGTCTAGTATGGGATCTAAGAGTCATTAGATCCCCATTGTTGTTTGTGTTAATTAACTCTGCTATTGTGTGAAGAAGAGTTCGGTGTTGATTTGTGAATATGTTGATTGCGTTTTCTGAGCTACAAGACGGCCAGTCTGGCCTAAAGGTCATGTCTGAGTCATCTAGGCTGTCTAAAGGGATTAGTTAATTAGCCCATGTTAATTAGGTTTCTGGTCACAGGTGTATATTCAGAGTAATATGAGCAGGAGGTATACACCTCCTCTTTTACTGTATAAAAGAGCCTGTATTCCTTTCAATAAAAGAGATTCCTGGTTGAACTTACATACAGCCTGCCTGGTGTTTGTTCTGAGCTACACGACTGGATTAGAACGGCACATAGCTGTAGTTCTAGTCCCGGAGCATCGGATGACCGAACCATCAGATGGTGCGATCTGCAGTCTGATTCTATAGCAGCAGAGGAGTGTCGGGAGAGTGGAACCGAGCGAGCAGGGGCTCGTTACATACATAGTTCATAAATTCTTTCTTTTTTTTTAACCACTTAACAACCGGCCCATAGCCAAATGACGGCTACAGGGCGGTTGTTTAACTCTGAAAGGGCGTCCAGGGACGTCCTCCCAGAATTCTGCTCTCGCGCGCCCCCTAGGGCGCGCACTCGAGAGCATCCGTGACCGCCGGGTCCAGAGGACCCGGCGCATCACAGATCCCGGTAAATGGCCGCTGATCGCAGCCGTTTACCATGTGATCGCTCCGTCAAATGACGGAGCGATCACATGTAAACAAACCGGCGTCATCTGATGACGCCGGTTCCTCTCCTCCCCCTCTCCTCCCCTCCTGTGTACCGATCGGTACACTGTGAGCGGAGATGGGGATTGTGGGCTGGATGTGTAGTGCCCACAGCGCTGCACAGAGACATCCAGCCATCCATCCATCCTAGCTCAGCCATCCCCACTACTCTGCATGCCCTGCAATGCTGTGCAATACTCTGTCATACCCCTGCAATACTCTGCCATACCCTGGAATACCCTGCAATACTCTGCCATACCCTACAATACCCCACAATACTCTGCCATACCCTGGAATACCCCGTAATATTCTGCCATACCCTGGAATACCCCGCAATACTCTGCCATACCCTGCAATACCCCGCAATACTCTGCCATACTCTGGAATACCCCGCAATACTCTGCCATACCCTGCAATACCCTGCAATACTCTGCCATACCCTGGAATACCCCGCAATACTCTGCCATACCCTGAAATACCCCGCAATACTCTGTCATACCCTGCAATACCCTGAAATACCCCGCAATACTCTGCCATACCCTGCAATACCTCGCAATATTCTGCCATACCCTGGAATACCCCGCAATACTCTGCCATACCCTGGAATACCCCGCAATACTCTGCCATACCCTGGAATACCCCGCAATACTCTGCAATACCCTGCAATACCCCGCAATACTCTGCCATACCCTGCAATACCCCGAAATACTCTGCCATACCCTGCAATACCCCGCAATACTCTGCCATACCCTGCAATACCCTGAAATACCCCGCAATACTCTGCCATACCCTGCAATACCCCGAAATATCCCGCAATACCCAGCCATACTCTGCAATACTCAGTGATACCCAGCCATACCCAGCCATACTCTGCCATACTCTGCCATACCCAGCCATGCTCTGCAATACCCCGCAATACCCAGCCATACTCTGCAATACTCGGTGATACCCAGCCATACTCTGCGATACTCTGCAATACCCAGCCATACTCTGCAATACTCGGTGATACCCAGCCATACTCTGCCATACCCAGTCATATTCGGCGATACTCTGCAATACCCAGCCATGCTCAGCCATACCCGGCCATGCTCAGCCATACCCAACCATGCTCAGCCATACCCAGCCTCTGTATGTGGCCAGGCTGTGGAAGTCTCACACATGTGGTATCGCCGTACTCAGGAGGAGGAGGAGGAGGAGAATCTATTTCGGGGTGTCATTTTTGGTATGTACATGCTATGTGTTAGAAATATTGTATAAATGGACAACTTTGTGTTAAAAAAAAAAAAGCGTTTTAACCACTTCCCGCCTTCCGTCATACGATGTCCTTGACTTTGTGCGGGGATATCTGAATGATGGGTGCAGCTACAGGCATCATTCAGATATCAGCTTTTTCAGCCGGCGATTCCCTACACCATAAGAATGATCATAGTGGCTGTTACACTGTTGATCGTTCTTACGGGAGGCGAGAGGGGACGTCCCCCCCTCCCGCCGCCCTCCGGTGCTTCTACCGACTCACCGCTATGATCGAAGCCAGGATCTTTTTTTTTTATTTCAGGAACAGCCTAGAGGTGAGATGTGGGGTCTTATTGACCCCATATCTCACTGTAAAGAGGACCTGTCATGCCATATTCCTATTACAAGGGATGTTTACATTCCTTGTAATAGGAATAAAAGTGATCAAAAAAAAATTTTTTGGAAAAAAGTGTCAAACTAAAATAAATAAAGTAAAATGAACAATAAAAAAAAATAATTTTTTTTTTAAAGCGCCCCTGTCCGTGTGCTCACATGCAGAAGCGAACGCATACGCAAGTCCTGCCCACATATGAAAACGGTGTTCAAACCACACATGTGAGGTATCGCTGCGATCGGTAGAGCGAGAGCAATAATTTTGGCCCTAGACCTCCTCTGTAACTCAAAATTTGTAACCAGTAAAAAATTTTAAAGCGTCGCCTATGGGGATTTTTAAGTGGCGAAGTTTGGCGCCATTCCACAAGCGTGTGCAATTTTGAAAGGTGACATGTTAGGTATCTATTTACTCGGCGTAACTTCATCCTTCATATTATGCAAAAACATTGGGCTAACCTTACTGTTTTGTTTTTTTTTAAAGCAAAAAACTGTTTTTTTTTCCAAAAAAAAACGCGTTCGAAAAATTGCTGCGCAAATATCGTGCGAGATAAAAAGTTGCAATGACCGCTATTGTATTCTCTAGGGTCTTTGCTAAAAAAAACCTATATAATGTTTTGGGGTTCTATGTAATTTTCTGGCAAATAAATGATGATTTTTACATGTAGGAGAGAAATGTCAAAATTGGCCTGGGTGCTCCAGAACGCCTGAAGGTGCTCCCCTGCATGTTGGGCCTCTGTATGTGGCCACGCTGTGTAAAAGTCTCACACATGTGGTATCACCATACTCAGGAGTAATAGCAGAATGTGTTTTGGGGTGTAATTTGTGGTATGCATATGCTGTGTGTGAGAAATAACCTGCTAGTATGACAATTTTGTGACAAAAAAAAACGAAAAAAAAAAACTTAATTTTGCAAATAATTGTGGGAAAAAATGACAACTTCAAAAAACTCACCATGCATCTTTCTAAATACCTTGGAATGTCTTCTTTCCAAAAAGGGGTCATTTTGGGGGTATTTGTACTTTTCTGGCATGTTAGGGTCTCAAGAAATGAGATAGGCCATTAGTACTTCAGGTGTGATCAATTTTCAGATATTGGCACCATAGCTTGTGGACGCTATAACTTTCACAAAGACCAAATAATATACACTAATTTGGGTTATTTTTACCAAAGATATGTAGTGGTATAAATTTTGGCCAAAATATATGAAGAAAAATGACTAATTTTCAAAATTTTATAGCAGAAACAAAGAAAAATTTATTTTTTTACAGATTTTTCGGTCTTTTTTATTTTATAGCGCAAAAAATAAAGAACCCAGCGGTGATTAAATACCACCAAAAGAAAGCTCTATTTGTGTGAAAAAAAGGACAAAAAATTCATATAGATACAGTGTTGCATGACTGAGTAATTGTCATTCAAAATGTGAGAGCACCAAAATCTGAAAATTGGTCTGGTTATTAAGGGGGTTTAAGTGCCCAGTGGTCAGGTGGTTAAACTATACTCTTGATAATAATTAAGACCTTTTTTTTTATCTGAGGTCATCTTATATTAACCTGGTCTAAGTTGGTTTTATCCTTTCTTATACAATGCATGACATAATCTTTTGAGTAGTTAGATTCATGCTAAAATTGTTTTCGTTAAACTACTTTTAGTTTATGTTGGAACTTTAACTCAATATTATTACGATATATGTGATCTTTTCTTTTGCTGCCACCATATGTACTTATGTATGCTAATTGTTAAAATTCAATAAACAAATTTGACAAGGAAAAAAAATTGCTGTGTGTAACATTTTTAGATGATGGATTGAACAGTGCACAATGTTCAAAGCTTGGGATTTTTTTTATACCTAACCCTGCTTTAAACTTCTTCACAACTTTATCCCTGACCTGTCTGGTGTGTTCCTTGGTCTTCATGATGCTGTTTATTCACTAAGGTTCTCTAATAAACCTCTGAGGACTTCACAGAACAGCTGTATTTATACTGAGATTAAATTACACAGGTGGACTCTATTTACTAATTAGAGGACTTCTGAAGGCAATTGATTTCACTAGATTTTAGTTAGGAGGTTTCAGAGTAAAGGAGCTGAATGCAAATGCACATCACACTTTTCAGATATTTATTTGGAAACAATTTTGACAAACCATTTATCATTTTCCTTCCACTTCACAATTATGTGCCACTTTGTGTTGGTCTATCACATAAAACCTCAATAAAATACATTTGCGTTCTTGATTGTAACATGACAAAATGTGTAAAATTTCATTTGCAGTCTCATTGTGACCATTTGCAGTCTAATTGTGCCCATTTGCAGTCTCACTGTGACCATTTGCAGTCTAATTGTGCCCATTTGCAGTCTAATTGTGCCCATTTGCATTCTCACTGTGACCATTTGTAGTCTTATTGTGCCCATTCCCAGTCTCACTTTGACCATTTGCAGCCTAATTGTGCCCATTTGTAGTCTCACTGTGACCATTTGCAGCCTAATTGTGCCCATTTGTAGTCTCGCTGTGCCCATCTGCAGCCGTACCTTTGATTACTAAAACAGCATGTGTCTCCCACTGCGTTATGCAGTCTGTTCGGCCTTCCATTGTAACAAAGCTCTGCCTCCTGCTCGTCTGTGATAGACGGAACGCTGATACAGTTTCCCAGCATTGTATCAGTGTTCCTTTATCACCGACGAGGAGAAGGCGGGGCTTTGTTACAATGGATGGCCGAACAGACTGCATAACACAGCAGGAGACATCCACTATTTTAGTAATACTCAAGTATAAGCCGAGTGGGTGAAAAACATGGCTTATACTCGAGTATGTATGGTACTTAACTACTTCCCACCCGGCCAATGTACATAAATGGCCGGGTGGGCGCTCTCTCCCTCTGAGTGCCCGCTCAGCGGCGCGATCCCGATGCGCTTGTGTCACCCAGACACGGTACATCTCCGATCGGCAGGAGGGCTCTGTGATTGGCCCTCCTGATCACATGACGGCCATGTCCAACACAGCCGTCATGTGATGTAAACACAGAGCCGGTTGCTAAGCAATTGGCTCTCCTCTCCTCACACAGAAGTTGTCGGTGAGGAGAGGAGAGGGGATCGCTGCAGCCGGCTGGTGATTAGTGAGTATGAGCTGTTTTTTACAGCTTTTTACTCACTGATCACCAACCTAGTGTCACCACACAATGTAAAACACACATGTCCTCACACAATGTCCCCAAAACACATGTCCCCAAATAATAAAAACACCTGTCCCCCACATATGTCCCCCTAAAATCCCATATCCCATTGATTATCTGCACACATATGTCCGTAATCACCTGCGCACATCTGTACATGATCATTTGCGTACATCTGTCCGTGATCACACGAACCAATTATTATACACTTAACGGAATTTTTTTTTACCAAAAACATGTAGCAGAATACATTTTGGCTTAAATTTATGAGAAAATTCAATTTTATTGGATTTCTTTTAAAACAGAAAGAAGGAAATATTGTTTTTTTTTCAAATTTCCGCTCTTTTCTCACTTATATCGCAAAAAATAAAAAACGGAGTCGTGAATAAATACCACCAAAAAAAAGCTCTATTTGTGTGAACAAAATGATAAAAATTACATTTGGGTATAGCGTAGCAAGACCGCGCAATTGTCAGTGAAATTGCAATAGCGCTGAATGCTGAAAATTGGTCTGGGAAGGAAGGGGGCGAAAGTGTCCAGTATTGATGTGGTTAAAAAAAAAAAGAAATTTAAGTTTGTTTCAAAGATGGTTTATATTGCACATGATAGACAATTCATGGTAGTCTGATTTTACGTATTGTTAGAAATAAAGATTATTTAGACTTTTAAGTTGTTCCTTAAAACAAAATAAGATAAATTCAACCCCATGTTGTCATCCAGCTTCTGAAAATCTTGAGGCAAAATCCCAAAACACAATACATTTACCTTATGTTATAGCACAGCTTTGTGATATAGTTTATTTAATATGTGGTGAATAATGCTTTAATTAGATCCCATAGAAATGAAAACTAGTAAGCCATTAGTAAACACAACTGCAATATAACAGTCAGTTTGTGTGCAGAACGAAATGAGTTCAGTGAAAAATTAGTTACTTAACAGAGCATTGTGTTTTAAATCTGTTAACTGATTTTGTATTTATACTTTGCAGTTATTATTTCTTGATGCTTAGTTGGGCCTGCTGGAGGGTCACAAATAATGTCATAGGCTGCTTGGATTGATACATGGAATGTGCTTTTCATATATTTATATTGTATGCATAATAAAACTTTTATGAAAAATAGCAGTTTGGCAGCAGCAGGCAATAGGCCTGATTTACTAATATGTAAAGTAAAGTGAATAAAAAAGCCAATCATGTCCAGTAGAATTTTAAAAAATAAAATTTTCCTTGACAGCAATATGATGTCTGAAGTCAGCACAGGTTCACATTCCTGCACTTCACTTCCTTCACTTAAAGGGTAACTCCACTTTTGTGGAAAAAAAATAGCAAATAAAAAATATATAATATAGCGTATACAATTGCAACACAAGTCATATTGTAATTGAATGTTATTAAAAATTACCTTTCCTTTTCAATCTGCAGCTCTGTAATTTTCTATGAAAGGCAATGCAATATGGCTACCTGGAGGTGTTCTGCACACAGAATGTGTACAGAACACCCCCCAGATATGTAATTTCCTGCTTGTGTGATTGGCTTACTGATTTAAGATACAAGTCAGATTTCAGGCATCCCCTGCAATAAAAATTTTATTTTTGGTGACATACTCCCAATAGGAAATCACATCTAAATGGATGCAGGCCCAGCAGCTTTCCTCATTAGAACGTTGCAGGTGCAGCATTAGACTCACTTATGCACATGGACACAGACAAGCACAGGGATTTCTTCAGAATAACAAAAGGTAGGAATCTGCAACAAAGTTTGTCAAAATCCTTGCAATGTACATAGATCACCCAGAGGGGAATGTTTTTTTTTTTCTCAACAAAAGTTACTCTTTAACACTTTTAGTAAATTAGATTTGGTGTCTGAAGGTTTTGGTGACTTGTCATTCAAGCATATTATTTAAATACAGTATACTCTGTACTTTTCAGGGGGGAAATGGGCCTCCTGTTTGGAGCCCCCCCTTTTTTAATGTCAAAGTGCCACAACTTGATTGACATAATAGCCTCTCCCTTTATATAGGATGGTGTATATTGCCAAATGGCTCTAGTGCAGTCTGGGTGTATGGATTGGCGCTCTCCTCATATTTCTCAAACATTAGGTCCTGGTAAGCAACTCTCTTCACAAATGTTTGCTTTTCTGTTCTTTCAGTTTTTCTTTTTTTGTAGCATTAAAGTGTCATTGGGCAATACACTTATGTACTGTATAACCTTTTGAAAGAGCCAACAGCTCTTTTCTTTTTTTCATGTATTATTAGAACCCTGATGGAAGCCTTTTCTGGAATACATTCCTCTCCACCGTTTAACCATCTGTAAGTGCCCAAATAGTATATAGCCCATATGCTAAAATTAGACTTTGTAGAGATAATGCTATTTTTGGAATTCTTATGCCCTGTACACACGGTTGGACATTGATCGGACATTCTGACAACAAAATCCATGGATTTTTTCCGACGGATGTTGGCTCAAACTTGTTTTGCGTACACACGGTCGCACAAAGTTTTCGGAATTTCCGATCGCCAAGAACGCTGTGACGTACACCACGTATGACGAGACTAGAAAAGGCCAGTTCAGAACCAGGCTCGGCATCCTTTGGGCTCCTTTTGCTAATCTCGTGTTAGTAAAAGTTTGGTGAGAGACGATTTGCGCTTTTTCAGACTCGTGGTTTTCAGATCGTTTTCTGCTGTTCAGTTTGTGCTTGTGGGTTTATATCTGCTCTTCAGTGCTTGTGGGTTTGTATCTGCTCTTCAGTGCGTGCAGTGAGTTACGCGTGACTCTTGTCATTGTGTTCTTGTTCGTTCGTTACTGTTTTTCAGGTCGCTCTTCACAGGCCTTGCTATTCTTCAGTGCATTCTGTTACTTCGTTCTGAGCAGCCGACCATTTTCTAGTCATGTTGCGTATACGTACTAGTCGTAGAGTTCGTGCTGTGTGGGAGCTTGGTGTTGGGATCCTTACCTTGACACAAGTCCAGTCCATGAACAGGGTGGGGAGGAATTCATGGACCAAGAATTGGTTGCTCCAGCGTGACCAGTTCTGTCATATGCTTTTGCTCCATGAGAGCCGTGAGAATAATCCTGATGATTTCAGGAACTTTCTCTGGATGACGGACCCTGTATTTCACCATTTGTTGGCTTTGCTGACACCTTATATTAGCAGGCAGGATACCTGCATGAGGCAAGCCATCATTCCGGAGCAGAGGCTAGTCGCCACCCTGCGGTACTTGGCGACGGGGAGAAGCCTGCAGGACCTAAAGTTCTCGACAGGCATCTCTCCCCAGGCTCTGGGGATCATTATCCCAGAGACCTATTCTGCCATCATCCAGGTCCTGCAGAAGGACTATATTAAGGTAAGATTTTTATCCTTTAATATCACATTTTATTGTATTTAATGTTTGATAATATATTGTATTTCTTTCCTCATTCCCTAATTACCATGATTGTAATATGCTGTGAATGTCCCCTTTGTCCTCATGCATGCTGGATTTTTATGTAATTTTTTTTTCTCCTTCATGCATATTTGCCTTCATTTACCTCCCCAGCATGGTCTCTCCTGGCCCTATATTCACCTCATGTAGTCACTTAACAATGTATTTTATCAGCTTGTCAGAGAACTCACACAGCTAGGACCCATCTCCATGCAGCAGCTGCCAATCCTCGTTCTGCTAATGCCAAGGTGCATGCACGGAACCATAGCCAGAGAAAAATGAGATCCAGGGTGGGTCTGCACAATGGCACCTCTATGTGAACGCGCACACGTGCTAATGCGGGCCCGCGAGTGCCAAAGCGCTAATGTGCTAACGCGCATGCGCCAATGTGCCAAGGTGCTAATGTGCATGTGCCAATGTGCTAAGTTGCTAATGCACATGCGCGTACGCACGTACGCTGGTGCAAATCCTGGCACACAGCACCCTATATAAACAGAGAGTCTGCCTAGCATCAGTGCTGGATTGTCTTCAGCTTGTTCCTGTGTTCCTGTTGTTACTCTGCCTGATTGACCTTGTTCCTGAAAACCCGGCTATCTTCTGACCATTCTCTTGGATCTCCCCTGCCTGCTGAACCTGCCTCTACCTGCAATACTGACCTTGGCTTGAACTTATGATTATGGCTCTGCCTCCTGATTCTGTACCCTGCTGCCCGTCTGTTGCCAACCCCTGCCTGTTCCTGACTACGGTTTTGCCTTCTGACTTGGTACCCCGCTGCCAGCCTGTTGCTGACTCCTGCCTGTTCCTGATTCTGCAGGTTTTTTTTTTCGTTTTTTTTTATCCACTTCAGCGAAAGTTTTCCGAGAGACATTATTTCAACTTTATGTGTCAAACTTTATCTCTTCTCCTTTTTCACATCATTGTGGATTGTTTCCGTCACATCTTTATTATTTTTCCCTTCTAGGATATTCTTAAATAATTTTAAAAACAGACGACAAAACGCCTTCTATAATTATAAACCCTATTATTATCTTAGTCTCTCTCAGTCCCTCTTATTTCCCCCCACCCCCCCTCCCCCTCCCCTGTGTCTGGTCCGTTCCTTTATGTTGTTTATTTATCCACTTGGCTCTGCACCTATTCTTTCTTTTATCCTATCTAAATAAATATCCGAGACTTTTTAGTTTTTCCAACTTTCCCATCTATTATTATCCCCTTTCTCTCCTCCTTCCATTTTGTAGTGATAATCTATTTCCTTTAGCCAGTTTCTAATGTCTGGTTTTCCACTTTTTAGCCAATTCTTGGGAATTAAGGCCTTGGCCGCATTCAGGAGGTTAGGTATTATTGATTTTCTATATTGTTTCTTAGGTTTATTGTAGATATGGAAGAGGCAAGTCCAAATATTTTGTTCTATTTCTTCTCCAGTTATTTCTTTTATGTTATTTAACACTTCCTTCCAGTACTCCATTATTATTGGGCATTCCCACCATATGTGTGTGATCGTTGCTATTTGGCCACATTTTCTCCAACACAAGGAGGTTCTATCTTGATGGAATCTGTGTATTCTTACTGGGGTCATATACCATCTTGATACTAGTTTATAATTCATTTCTATGGTCTTCATGTCCCAAGCCTTATTATATCCCATTTCTATCATGTTTTCCACTTTTTGGTTATCTATTTTTAAATTCATTTCTTTTTCCCATTGATTTATATATTCTGGTCTTTCTTGTGCTTCCAAATCTGTCAGTATACTATAAATTTTTGATGTTCTGCAGTTGATCCCGATCTGGCTCCCACTGAACAAGATTGGTGATCAGTTTCCACATCTCCTCAGCAGAGGTTCCTATATCTCCAAGTTCCAGCCTCCTGCCTGCAGGCACCTGCACCCTTTCGTTGCCCTCGCACTCCCTGTACCCACCACCAGGGGTGCTTGGACCGGAACCGTGCAAGAGGCCACCCTCATCATTTCGGGCTCCGCTGTAAGGTATGTGACACAGCTCTATAGTAGTGCTTTACCCCAAACACCCCCTAACATGTTTTTAAATGTAATTTGTGCTTTAAATTCAGGCAGAGTGCCAGAGGCTTTTTTTGGGGGGTCCCCAAATCATTTGGAACCCTCCCTCCCCCCAACTGCTAAGTCAGCTGATAACAATTCTCTATCTATCCTCAATCATCTATCTGCTGACTTTGCCAAACCTATACAAACTATACCCATCTCTTTAGTGGTCAGATGTATGGATGAATTCCCCAAAGCATGTAGTGTATAATTATATCTTTGTATTATGACACTTCTTACCTGTCCAGTGGGCTGTCAGTAGTGTAACTAAGGAGGGGCTGGCCAAAGTAATACCCATTATTTAGGCATTCATCTCTCAATGAAGTGGAGAGGGTTACCTTTCCAAGAGCTCCCCCCCTAAAATGTTAGAAATGGCCCATGAGAGGGGGGGAGGGGGAATCTGATAGGTGTACCTTATAATTTGGTCTTTAAAAACTCCCTCAAATAAATGTTATCTTGATGTTGGCCAAGAATGTTTGTGTCTAATCTGCTTTTCCTGTTTATGTGCACATGACTAATTTTTTTTTGTGGTTTGACTCCAGTTTCCTTCCACGCCACAGGAATGGCAGACTGTGGCCTCCCACTTTGCCCAGCGGTGGGACTTTCCTAACTGCGGAGGGGCAATTGATGGGAAACACATCCACATCGTCCCACCACCCAACTCGGGGTCATACTATTTCAACTATAAGGGGTTCAATAGTATTGTGATGTTGGCGGTGGTGGAAGAATGGCCGAATGTCCGATGGTGGAGTCATCGCCCAGATGGAGTTCTACAGGTGTCTCCAGAATGGAAGCTTGGACTTGCCACCTCCAGAAGACAATGTGGAAGGACTCCCATTCGTCTTCGTTGCAGATGAAGCGTTTGCGCTGGGGGACCATCTTATGCGGCCATTCCCGATGAGGACCCTCACCCCGAACCAGAGGGTTTTTAATTACCGTCTGGGCAGAGCTAGAAGAGGGGTGGAGAACACGTTTGGAATCATGGCCAGCCGGTTCCGCCTATTTCTTACACCCATACACATGGCGGAGTATAAACTGAATCATATTATCCTGGCGTGCTGTGTTCTACACAACTTTTTACGGCAACTTTCTGCCAACTATGCTGGCTCAGTTGGGCCTGAGGCTGGAATTCAAAATGAACCAACCCTGATGGTGCTTGAAAGTGGCCGTCCTGGCTTGCCCCCCCTGAGTGCCCGTGATGTCCGTCTAAGATACCTTGAATACTTTGTGGGTAGGGGGGCTATCAATATGCCAGACAATGTCTGAAACCTTTTTCAAATAAAAAAAAAAAAAATTAACTACTAAAATCTTTGGTGACATTTACTGCTTGTGTTTCTTTTAGCTGACCCTGACAGAAATGTGGTGAGTCCTGAAAATGGTGTGATTGTGTAACATTACAAAGCATTGTTGGGTGTTATTTAGTAAAGGCAAAGACACTTTGCACTACAAGTGCACTTGAAACTGCACTTGTAGTGCAAAGTGGATTTGCCCTTAGGAAATAACCCCCATTGTCACTGAAAACACCAATTAGAGCACAACAAAAGTTTTGGAGCGTTGAGACAATAATCCACACATTCTTGATTAACAATCTTTTTAATACCAGCACAATCACATGTGCATTTAGAAAAGGTTTTTAAAACAAACCAACATGTTTGTTGTATAACAATTTTTGGGGTCACATTAGAAAAAGTAGAAATGTCAATTTAAGATAAAACAACAAGAAAGACAGATATCTTGAACTTACAAAGTTTACATTTGGTAGAACTTGAAGGCAATATCAGACATGAGTATTTACAAACTGTGTTTGATATTGCGTTCAGATGGGGTGAAGTCACCCCTAGAAAAGGCAAATTTTGAAGATGCACACTAAATTGAATTGCCGAATGTCAACATGTGCTAGCTGCCATCACGGGGGATCAAGGGACGTGTTTTGTGGGTGCAACCCCTTCCTCACAGCTACTTTATTATTGAGGAAGGGGTTGCACCCCCAAAACGCATACATTGATCTCCCGTGATGGCAGATAGCACATGTTGACACACTGTGTGCCTCTTCAAAATTTGGCTTTTCCCGAATATGTCAAAAAATGGTAAAAATTTTTAGCTCACAAAAAGCGCAAAAAAAAGGGATTTTGAGGGGTTTTAAACTCTCCCTAAAACACCAATGATGTTCTTCATTTTTTTTTAACATCATTGATGCTTTTCTGGATGTTTTCCAAGTCCCTATTACACCCCATGATCTCCCCGATCAGGATCTGTGCACTTTCTGAGGTGACATGCCCTGTATCCACAACATCACGATCACCTAAAAGATAGAAACAAAAACACACCATGTATTATAAATCTGCCGGCATCCATCTCTTACCTGAGCCTGTGGTCGCAGACACTCACCTGTTGTGGTGACTAATTCCACCACATCTCCTTCCTCCTCCTCCTCCTGTTGGCTTTGGTGGGTCTCCACTTCTTCATGAGGTGGGGGGTCTCTGGTCTCCTCGGATGAGGGGTGTCCTCTGAGTCTTTTCTCCCCTCTGAAATAAAAAATAGGTATACTTAGCACACAGATATTTGATGGCAGAAATAGGAATATGAAACATTGCTTGGAAGTGGGGTACAATTGTCTGTTTTGGCAGAGTTCCAAGATGTAGAATTTTTATTGTCCTTTGGCAAGCTTCAAGACTTTACTTATACTTTACTTTACATAGTCGGCCCTCTTCAGGATGTCGACCATCTCCAACATCTCCCCAAAGGACATATTTGATGCCTTAAATCGTCTCCTTCTGGATCGGGATGTTTCTGGCTCCAGGCTTTCCTCCTCCTCCTCCTCGTTGCTGTAATTAGCAGACACCTGCTCTCTCTCCACCAATTGCTCTTCCCCCACTGCGCCGAATGAGAAGGGGCGGGGAATAGACTAGAAAGAACGTCAGGGGCGGGCGGAGTTTCACACATGCGCAGTGTCTATAAAGCGTAACACGCGTGCGTAGTATGTACAATCTGTGAGCGGAGGAAGGAGTATCAGAGGCGCAGATCGTGATAACGAAGGTAAGATCTAAACTTGGGCCTATACTGCTTCTAGATTGAAACCTATATTGTACCAAGATTAGGAGAGTTTTGCCTGACATTAGGGTTTGTCTAGTGTTGTGTCTTGCAGATAAAATGGATGGCTTCAATGACCACAAGTTCCTCCCCCTGTTCATAGATAAGTATAGGGAGCTGCCCTGTCTGTGGCAGGTGAAACACCCGCATTATAATCATAAACAAAAGAGGCAGACAGCGCTGGAGAAACTGCTGGAGTTGGTGAAGCCGGTGGTCCCCACAGCAAACATCCCCTATTTAAAAGCCAAAATTGGTGGCCTGAGGAGCACTTATCTTAGGGAGCGCAAGAAGGTCACGGATTTCCAGAGATCCGGAGCTGGAGCAGATGACGTTTATGTCCCCAGGCTGTGGTACTATGAGAGACTGCGATTTCTGTCAGACCAGACTGGAGTCAGGGAATCCCTCTCAACCCTTCCTTCCACTCTTCCTTCCACCCCAGCTGAGGCTTCCGATGTCCAACTTGGGACTTCCAGCTAGGAAGAAGTGGAGGAGCCCAGCTTGAGCCAGGTATAGCATTCTTCTACAGATTTCTGGTCAATAAAGAAATGATGTTTACTAGATGTTATTATTGATCACTAATTGCTGATTTAATAAAGGCGTTTACATATTAATAGACAGTAGTGGGCAAAAATAATTGGGACAAGAATGAAAAATGCTGGGCTCAGAATGATAGTCTTTTATATTTGTTAACATTCAATTTGCAACAGTCATGAGATGAAAATGTGTGTGATTGATGAAGAAAAAATTAAAACTATGTCCCTTTTTCATACACAGGAAGACCTCAGCCAGGACGAGGCTGTGGAATGTGGGACATAGCAGGAGGCTGTGGAATGTGGCAGCCAGGAGGAGGCAGGGGTTAGTGGCAGCCAGGGGGAGGCAGGGCTAAGTGGCAGCCAGGAGAAGCCTGGGACCAGTAGGAGCCTGACAGAATCGCAGGTTCCTCCCCACCGCCTTCCAACCAAAAGACCCAGGAAGGGGAGTCACGTGCAGGATTCAGCACTCAGGCTCATTCAGGAGGCTTCTGCGTCCCCACAGAGCCACCCCCACTCCTGAAGAGGCCTTTGCCTGCATGGCTACCACCAAACTGCAGGGCATGCAGGAGGGCCAACGCCAGCTGGAGGACCTTCTTTATAAAGTCCTAACTAAGGGGGTGAGGGGCGAAATCACACCCAATACCCACGTGAGTGAGTTGGACCATCCTCCTCCTCCTCCTCTTCCTCCTGCCACAACTACACCACCACAGCCACAGCGTGGAAGGAAGCGTGGAAGGAAGACCAGAGAGTGATGACCCTGGGTTCAGTCTGGTCTGGCAAAAGATGCAGTCTCTTGTATGACCACAGCCTGGGGACACAGATGTCATCTGCTGCTTTCATGATCTCTGGGACTTCTAGACCAGACTGCACTCCCTTAGATATGGACTCCTCAGGCCACCAATTTTGCTGTAAAAAAATTGATGTCTGCCCTGGGGGTCAAAGACTTCACCAATTTCTGCTGTTTCTCCATCGTTGCCTCCCTCTTTGTTTGGTTCTGAGCCCTTAATAAAGGTTTTTTGGTTTAAATTATACTCACCTATGTGTGTTTTCCATCAAAAAGGACAGTTTGTTTGTGAGGATTCAGGTACATTTCAAAAATACAATGTGAAATTAACAAGGGACACCAACACCAAGCAACCTCCTTGAGATTAAATAATACAAGACAATAATGGTGTTGTGGTAACTTGACACACAAAACACACACCAAAATATTCTGGAGTAAAAAAATAAAAATAAAAACAAAAAAAGATCAGCCTTGAAAAAAATACAAACAGAAAAAAATCACATCAGGCTTGAAAATTAAAAAAAAAACACAAAAAAAATGATATAGATTTTTGGTCAGATGTGAAAAATCATAATATATTGAGGGAATCACGATAAATAAGAAAGTAAGAAGTTTGTGAGAACTCTGTGTGAATATCAGCAGCAAAACTACTTTGTTCTTCCTGCATTATAAAGAAGAGAGTGAGCTGTTTTAAAAAATTTTTACATTGCAACCTGGCAAAAGTGCTCTATCCATTCCGAACGCTAATTTTACCAGACCGAGCTGTTCCGTCTCAGAATTTCTTCTGAGCATGCATGGCACTTTGTGCGTTGGAATTATCCACACACGGTCGGAATTGATGCGATCGGATTTTGTTGTCGGAAAATTTTATAGCCTGCTCTCAAACTTTGTGTGTCGGAAAATCCGATGGAAAAAGTCCGATGGAGCCCACACACGGTTGGGTTTTCCGACAACATGCTCCGATCGCACATTTTCCATCAGAAAATCCGACCGTGTGTACGGGGCATTATGCCGCGTACACACGACCGGTTTTGCCATCGGAATAAACTCCGAAGGTCTCTCCGACTGAACTCCGACGGAATTCCATTCAAGCGGTCTAGCCTACACACGGTCAAACCAAAGTCCGACCGTCCAGAACGTGGTGAGGTACAACGTGTAGGATAGGACTAGAAAAAGGAAGTACAATATCCAGTAGCTATTAGCTTCCGTCTCGTACTTGCTTCAGAGCATGCATAGTTTTTGTTCCATCGGAACAGCATACAGACGAGCAGTTTTCCCGATAGGAATTAGTTCCGTCGGAAATATTTAGAACATGTTCCATTTCTAGGTCCGTCAGAATTTTCAAAAAAAAAGTCCGATGAGGCATACACACAATTGGAATAGACGATGAAAAGCTTCCGTCTGACTTTTTCTGTCGGACATTTCGCTTGTGTGTACGCGGCTTTAGGTTGATATTGTTTGGTCTCTATCCAGCTGGTATACCTACATGGTGTCCTTTGAACTTCCTTGAGCATACACCATGAGACCCTCAATGGGGAGCTCACTGACTCTAGGAACTTTTCTAATGATTGTGAGTGTCCTCATAAAATGTAGTCTTTGGTATTAATATTATTGTTTTTTCGTGATTATTGATGTATATATATGATGTATCTATATTTCAGAAGTCGCCACCGTATTGATCCCCTGATGAAGATCTTTATAAATTGAGAATCAAAACGTGTCAAAGTTTATTTACCATGTGATGGCATCTATCATTGCCTGTATATGATTCTTTAATCTTGTTGGATACATCGTCATCATATTCTTGTTTTTATTTTGTCAATCATGACTGAGGTTATCTAATTATGTATGAATAAAGTAAGTAATTTTATTGTTTTATAGCTGTTTATATTGGTATTTGTATAGTGCCTAAAAAATCCAATCCAAGAACCTTACAATTTTTACTAGTAGTAAGGATGTGGAACTATTTGTTTAGCCTGGCCTGGCTGGATCATTTACAGTATGTATACTCTATGGGGAATAGTGGTTAAAAATGAATACACTTTTTTTGTTTTGCTGGCCCAAGTTATTACACACATTAATTACTTATGGTCAAGGCTTTCAACTCTTTTTTTATTGTGCTATAGAAGCCACAAATAGACAACCTATGGGGAGTGAAGCCACATATACAGTAGTTACCTTATATCAGCACCTGGTTCAAAGCAATAGGACATGACACTCTTTATCTGTGCAGAGCCTAGGTGCCTATATGATCACTAATTGCTGATTTAATAAAGGCGTTTACATATTAATAGACAGTAGTGGGCAAAAATAATTGGGACAAGAATGAAAAATGCTGGGCTCAGAATGATAGTCTTTTATATTTGTTAACATTCAATTTGCAACAGTCATGAGATGAAAATGTGTGTGATTGATGAAGAAAAAATTAAAACTATGTCCCTTTTTCATACACAGGAAGACCTCAGCCAGGACGAGGCTGTGGAATGTGGGACATAGCAGGAGGCTGTGGAATGTGGCAGCCAGGAGGAGGCAAAGGTTAGTGGCAGCCAGGGGGAGGCAGGGCTAAGTGGCAGCCAGGAGAAGCCTGGGACCAGTAGGAGCCTGACAGAATCGCAGGTTCCTCCCCACCGCCTTCCAACCAAAAGACCCAGGAAGGGGAGTCACGTGCAGGATTCAGCACTCAGGCTCATTCAGGAGGCTTCTACGTCCCCACAGAGCCACCCCCACTCCTGAAGAGGCCTTTGCCTGCATGGCTACCACCAAACTGCAGGGCATGCAGGAGGGCCAACGCCAGCTGGAGGACCTTCTTTATAAAGTCTTAACTATGGGAGTGAGGGGCGAAATCACACCCAATACCCACGTGAGTGAGTTGGACCATCCTCCTCCTCCTCCTCTTCCTCCTGCCACAACTACACCACCACAGCCACAGCGTGGAAGGAAGCGTGGAAGGAAGACCAGAGAGTGATGACCCTGGGTTCAGTCTGGTCTGGCAAAAGATGCAGTCTCTTGTATGACCACAGCCTGGGGACACAGATGTCATCTGCTGCTTTCATGATCTCTGGGACTTCTAGACCAGACTGCACTCCCTTAGATATGGATTCCTCAGGCCACCAATTTTGCTGTAAAAAAATTGATGTCTGCCCTGGGGGTCAAAGACTTCACCAATTTCTGCTGTTTCTCCATCGTTGCCTCCCTCTTTGTTTGGTTCTGAGCCCTTAATAAAGGTTTTTTGGTTTAAATTATACTCACCTATGTGTGTTTTCCATCAAAAAGGACAGTTTGTTTGTGAGGATTCAGGTACATTTCAAAAATACAATGTGAAATTAACAAGGGACACCAACACCAAGCAACCTCCTTGAGATTAAATAATACAAGACAATAATGGTGTTGTGGTAACTTGACACACAAAACACACACCAAAATATTCTGGAGTAAAAAAAAAAAAAATAAAAACAAAAAAAGATCAGCCTTGAAAAAAATACAAACAGAAAAAAATCACATCAGGCTTGAAAATAAAAAAAAAACACAAAAAAAATGATATAGATTTTTGGTCAGATGTGAAAAATCATAATATATTGAGGGAATCACGATAAATAAGAAAGTAAGAAGTTTGTGAGAACTCTGTGTGAATATCAGCAGCAAAACTACTTTGTTCTTCCTGCATTATAAAGAAGAGAGTGAGCTGTTTTAAAAAATTTTTACATTGCAACCTGGCAAAAGTGCTCTATCCATTCCGAACGCTAATTTTACCAGACCGAGCTGTTCCGTCTCGGAATTTCTTCTGAGCATGCATGGCACTTTGTGCGTTGGAATTATCCACACACGGTCGGAATTGATGCGATCGGATTTTGTTGTCGGAAAATTTTATAGCCTGCTCTCAAACTTTGTGTGTCGGAAAATCCGATGGAAAAAGTCCGATGGAGCCCACACACGGTTGGGTTTTCCGACAACATGCTCCGATCGCACATTTTCCATCAGAAAATCCGACCGTGTGTACGGGGCATTATGCCGCGTACACACGACCGGTTTTGCCATCGGAATAAACTCCGAAGGTCTCTCCGACTGAACTCCGACGGAATTCCATTCAAGCGGTCTAGCCTACACACGGTCAAACCAAAGTCCGACCGTCCAGAACGTGGTGAGGTACAACGTGTAGGATAGGACTAGAAAAAGGAAGTACAATATCCAGTAGCTATTAGCTTCCGTCTCGTACTTGCTTCAGAGCATGCATAGTTTTTGTTCCATCGGAACAGCATACAGACGAGCAGTTTTCCCGATAGGAATTAGTTCCGTCGGAAATATTTAGAACATGTTCCATTTCTAGGTCCGTCAGAATTTTCAAAAAAAAAGTCCGATGAGGCATACACACAATTGGAATAGACGATGAAAAGCTTCCGTCTGACTTTTTCTGTCGGACATTTCGCTTGTGTGTACGCGGCTTTAGGTTGATATTGTTTGGTCTCTATCCAGCTGGTATACCTACATGGTGTCCTTTGAACTTCCTTGAGCATACACCATGAGACCCTCAATGGGGAGCTCACTGACTCTAGGAACTTTTCTAATGATTGTGAGTGTCCTCATAAAATGTAGTCTTTGGTATTAATATTATTGTTTTTTCATGATTATTGATGTATATATATGATGTATCTATATTTCAGAAGTCGCCACCGTATTGATCCCCTGATGAAGATCTTTATAAATTGAGAATCAAAACGTGTCAAAGTTTATTTACCATGTGATGGCATCTATCATTGCCTGTATATGATTCTTTAATCTTGTTGGATACATCGTCATCATATTCTTGTTTTTATTTTGTCAATCATGACTGAGGTTATTTAATTATGTATGAATAAAGTAAGTAATTTTATTGTTTTATAGCTGTTTATATTGGTATTTGTATAGTGCCTAAAAAATCCAATCCAAGAACCTTACAATTTTTACTAGTAGTAAGGATGTGGAACTATTTGTTTAGCCTGGCCTGGCTGGATCATTTACAGTATGTATACTCTATGGGGAATAGTGGTTAAAAATGAATACACTTTTTTTGTTTTGCTGGCCCAAGTTATTACACACATTAATTACTTATGGTCAAGGCTTTCAACTCTTTTTTTATTGTGCTATAGAAGCCACAAATAGACAACCTATGGGGAGTGAAGCCACATATACAGTAGTTACCTTATATCAGCACCTGGTTCAAAGCAATAGGACATGACACTCTTTATCTGTGCAGAGCCTAGGTGCCTATATACACCACAGGGGTTCTCCTAATAAGGATCTGCTTGCTCCTTGTTGCTTTGAAGAAATCTTTCAACATTTGGGTGTCCAGAGCTAGTAAACAAAATGGACAGAACTCTGAATTATACAGAAAGCTTTCAGTTCATGGTTGGCTACTGTTCTAGCCATTGTATGTGTAATAAAAAGGTGGTTCGTTTAATTATCATTTACAACATGACTTTATCATTGTCAGTGCTAAAAGTGAGTGGACAAGAGCAAAACAATCATCTAGTAAGGTCTTCTGAGCTGAGATTCCACCCAATTCAACACAATTTCAATACAGCTATAAAAAAAACCTCTACCATTTAATCTTCTACTAATTGAAAGAGGACTTAATATCATGAACATATACCTACTGTATTCCCCAACTTTTCCATTAGTTTCATGTCTTCCTTCTCTTGTTTCACCCATGCCATATACTGTATAAGCTATGAAGGTGTCTACTGACGTGATGCTTTGTTCACTAAGTATATTCAGGTAGAGCCAGCATGAATTAGTGAGAAGAAGATTCTAGCTCATAGACATGTGGCAAAAAAGAGGATCCCAATAATGCCAAGGGCAAGCAGAAAACTTCATGAAAGTTTGCTTTTTAAAGAAAGAAAATTTTTTTTTTTTCCTCGAGAGTCCACATCTTGATGTCTGATCCTTGAATTTACTTGCCACTGCAGGTCATCTCCTGCCGTTATTCGCTCCTGACTAATTTGCGTATTTTTCCAGTTCTGGGGAGGGGATTTCTAGTTTGTTGCAAAAGTCCGGAATCTCCTCCACATGTCTTATTAATTAAATTAATATCTGAGAAAATACCACACAACGGTGCAAGGGGCCTTAGAGTGGAAAGGGGGGGGGGGCTGGGGTTGATGGGATGGGAAAAAAGGAAAGTGAAAGGATTGGTAAAACACAACAAAAATGCAGGGAGAGGGAGACAGGGACTCACGGAGTGGACAGGGGGTCGCCCTATTAGTGCTTAGGCAGGGGGGGAATAGGGTGTCTTACAGAGCTCCGCCTCACAATAAATAGAGCAGAGGGGGCAGAGCGTGCCCCACAAAACAAAGTAAAACGCTCTCAGCTCTAGAGAATATGGGGGTAAAAAACCCATATCAGAAAAAAGGGAGGGGGAGGGTGGGAGGAGGGAAAAGGGAGGGAAGGAGGGTGGGGAGGGAAAGGTCTGAGTCACATGAGTGGTTACATAGGCGCACCTATTTTGAGACAAGAGATGAGGAGACCCCGTGCGTCCGCTGGGTGTCCCCTCCATCCGGTCTCCTAGGGGGACCGCGTGGGGGGGAGGGCCGGAGGACGGGCGGGGAAGAAAAGGCACAAGAATGGAAAACGTAAACAGCATAAAAATAATCTCTTACAATGTCCGAGGACTAAATTCCCCGGGGAAGAGAAACATCATTCTCCGAGAACTAGAAAAAAGTAAAGCAGAAATAATTTTCCTACAGGAGACGCATATAACCCAAAACTCAAATGCCAAAATTTATTCAAGAAACATACCAACATGGTATCAAGGAGACTCGCCAATAAGAAGGGCCAAAGGAGTAGCCATCGGTATAGGGAAAAATGTACGTTTTCTAATAGATCAAAGGAAAATAGACCCGGAGGGTCGATATCTTTTTATTACAGGAACTATACACGGGGTAAAATATACATTGGCCAATGTCTACTGTCCTAATAAGAACCCTAAAAAATATTTGATAGATATAATTAAAATACTAATGGAATTCAAGCAAGGAAAATTAATACTAGCTGGAGACTTCAACTTCAGCATGGATAATAAAATGGACAGTACCTCAAGAGTAAGGGACAAAGAGGTAAATCAACTAAAGAAATTAAAAAGAACATTATATGAACAGCAACTAATAGACCCTTGGAGAATTCAGCACCCCAGCACAAAGGACTACACATTCTACTCAACAGTACACAAAATTTACTCTAGATTGGATTACATCATGGTCGAACATAGAAACTTGGAAGAAATAGAAGAAACAAAAATAGGCATAATAACCGCTTCAGATCACAGCCCAGTAACCTTGAGAATGAAAATAAAAGGAGAAGTCCTTGAAAGGGGTCCATGGAGAATCAACGAAACTTTATTAGAAGACAGTGAGACCGAAAAAAGCATCATAGAAGAAATTAAAACATATTTTGAGGAAAACGATACACCAGATGTATCGAAAGCAACAATATGGGAGGCGCATAAATCTGTTATTAGGGGCAAGTTAATAGCCATAGGGGCAAGAAAAAAACAGGAAAGGAAAACAAACATGCAACAAATAATTAAAGAAATGTATGAATTGGAACGAAAACACAAAAATCAAGTAAACAACAAAATCTTCAGCCTACTATCTCAAAAGAGAGAGCAATTAAAAGACTGGATGGAACAAGAAGAAAGGAAGGACTACAACAGAGTAGTACAAGAAAAATATAAATGGGGTAATAAACCAGGAAAATACCTAGCAAATCTGGTAAAAAAAAGAAGTCTTTGAATTACATTGAGAAGATCAAAAATGAAAAAGGAGAAGTGGTAAATAAAACTACAGATATAGCGATAACATTTCAAAAATACTTCAGCTCCCTTTATGCAATAAAAGGACAGGAAAGTTGGAAAGAAGCGAATACAAGAACAAAGAAGATACAAGAATATTTAAAAAAAGCAAACTTACCAAAACTAAAAATAGACCAACTAGAAGAATTGGAAAAAAATATTACGCATGAAGAGGTAAAACTGGCATTAAAGGAAACTCCCGTAGGAAAAA
Organism: Lithobates clamitans; assembly: GCA_037952925.1. Classification (NCBI taxonomy): domain Eukaryota; kingdom Metazoa; phylum Chordata; class Amphibia; order Anura; family Ranidae; genus Lithobates; species Lithobates clamitans. The sequence continues at coordinate 880,055 of JBBGZY010001138.1, forward strand.
GCCTAGGACCAGACGGGTTTACGGTCAAATACTATAAAAAATTTGAAGAACAGCTGACTCCAAAACTATTAGAATATATGAATTCCTTAGGGGAAGATGAAGAAATAAGAAGTGAATCGTTATTAGCTCATATTACAATACTACCAAAAGAAGGGAAAGACAAAGTTAACTGCTCAAGCTACAGGCCAATAGCCCTATTGAACGCCGATACGAAGCTATACTCCAAGATCCTGGCCACTAGGATAAAAAAACTAATCCCACTGTGGATCAACCCGGACCAAACTGGTTTTGTCCCGGGGAGAGAGGGGCGGGACAACAGCCTAAAATCATTATTGATGTTGCACAAGAAGGTGCAGAATGAGACCCCAGTTCTATTCCTGTCATTGGATGCAGAAAAAGCATTTGACAGGGTAGACTGGGGTTTCATGATGGATACATTGCGGCACTTGGGTATCGGGACAAAAATGATGAAGTGGATAACAAATTTGTATAATGGCCCGACAGCAGTCGTAAAAGTAAACGGTAGACTCTCTCCAAAAATTAAGATGCAGAATGGAACACGGCAAGGCTGTCCACTGTCTCCACTATTATATGTATTGGCTTTAGAACCACTATTAGCAACACTCCGCAATAACAAAGAGGTAGAAGGAGCGAAACTAGGAGGAAAAGAGCATAAGATCGCTGCTTACGCGGACGACATCTTGATGTACGTATCCAACCCAAGAGTGTCACTCCCAAACATACTGAAAGAAATTAAAAAATACGGAGAACTGTCAAACTTCAAAATTAATCCAATAAAAACGGAAATATTAAACATAGGTCTAGAGAAAAAGGAAGTTCAGTTTTTACAAAAAGAATTCCCATTCACTTGGGTAAAAGAACTAAATTACCTTGGAATTAAAATAACTCCTAGAGTCGAAAAAATTTATCAGGCAAACTTTATTCCACTGATCAATGAGGTCAAAGAAGAAATGAAAAAGTTAAGAATACAGCCACTTTCATGGATTGGAAGAATAAATATGTTTAAGATGATGATATTACCTAAAATAAACTACAGATTACAGATGTTACCAGTAAAAATCCCGCAGAGCTTTTTTAAAATAATTAAAACAATCCTGCTAAAATACATATGGCTTAATAAAAAACCAAGAATTAAATACACGCTGATCACAAGAAAAAAGGAGCATGGAGGTCTTGCCGCCCCAGATATAAGTAGGTACTATAAAGCCATAGTTTTAACACGAATGTTAGAGTGGACAAATGAGAAAAATGAAAAAAATGGGTGGAAATGGAAAACACAATAAGTGGAGCCACATTACATAAGAATATCTGGATTCCACGGAAATATAGAATATTGGACACCGACACGCACGAAATAACAAAAAATGTATTTAAAATTTGGGACACCATCCACTTAAAGAATGAATGGAAATATAATTCACCACTATTAGCACTCACAGGATCGAATCTCTTCACCCCTGGGAGGGAAATATTTGAAATCCAAGGAATAGGTAACCCACAACTGAAAGATATCACTAGAAACGGCAAAATAAGAACACGAGTAGAAATAGAGGAAAGGAATGGATGGAAGATGAATGAATGAAATTATACTCAACTAAGGCACCTAGTAAGCACAATACCACACCCACTGAGAGATGAAACATAATTAACTGCACTGGAAAAGCTATGTAGCAATGAAACACCATTAAAAAACGGAACATCAAAAATTTATAGTATACTGACAGATTTGGAAGCACAAGAAAGACCAGAATATATAAATCAATGGGAAAAAGAAATGAATTTAAAAATAGATAACCAAAAAGTGGAAAAAATGATAGAAATGGGATATAATAAGGCTTGGGACATGAAGACCATAGAAATGAATTATAAACTAGTATCAAGATGGTATATGACCCCAGTAAGAATACACAGATTCCATCAAGATAGAACCTCCTTGTGTTGGAGAAAATGTGGCCAAATAGCAAAGATCACACACATATGGTGGGAATGCCCAATAATAATGGAGTACTGGAAGGAAGTGTTAAATAACATAAAAGAAATAACTGGAGAAGAAATAGAACAAAATATTTGGACTTGCCTCTTCCATATCTACAATAAACCTAAGAAATAATATAGAAAATCAATAATACCTAACCTCCTGAATGCGGCCAAGGCCCTTATTCCCAAGAATTGGCTAAAAAGTGGAAAACCAGACATTAGAAACTGGCTAAAGGAAATAGATTATCACTACAAAATGGAAGGAGGACAGAAAGGGGATAATAGTAGATGGGAAAGTTGGAAAAACCACAAAGTCTCGGATATTTATTTAGATAGGATAAAAGAAAGAATAGGTGCAGAGCCAAGTGGATAAATAAACAACATAAAGGAACGGACCAGACACAGGGGAGGGGGAGGGGGGGCGAGGGGGAGGGGGGGCGGGGGGAAATAAGAGGGACTGAGAGAGACTAAGATAATAATAGGGTTTATAATTATAGAAGGCGTTTTGTCGTCGGTTTTTAAAATTATTTAAGAACATCCTAGAAGGGAAAAATAATAAAGATGTGACGGAAACAATCCACAATGATGTGAAAAAGGAGAAGAGATAAAGTTTGACACATAAAGTTGAAATAATGTCTCTCGGAAAACTTTCGCTGAAGTGGATAAAAAAAAAAAAAAAAAGAAAAAAAAAAAAAAATTAAAGAAAGAAAATTTAGTATTTGGCCTTCATTGTTTCTAAGCGGGGCGAGACGGTTGCCCAGACCAGCTGATTATGTTCAGCTTTGAATAGACTAAAGAAGGATTAAGCACTCTGTCAAGTATTTATTGTTGTCCAGAACTCTGACATGAAGATTCACCCCTACTGTATTGGTAATCTTTCTTATAGAAGCAGAAAGTGTGGGGGAATCCAAAACTGTCACCAGAACATGAGGTATAGTGGAAATCTTCCAATTGGGATATCTGTTTAAGGGACAATTAGGGCAATTCCTTTCACTTTGGAGGATTTCTTTTTGCTGTATCTCTGGGGCAAGATCATTTGAAACATGTTAAACATGAACTCTGAATACTACAGATAACACCCTCTTGTTTTATTTATTTATATTTATTTATTTACGTTTGTTGGTGTTCCACTTTTAATAGCAGCTTTTTTTTCATATTTTTGATTATATTGCAGTTATGTTCATGAATTATAAGAACAGAGGTGTAGGCAAACCCAATTATGTACCCATTAAAGAAAGCCTTCATTTTTTTTTTAATAGCTCAGCGTATGTTGACATGGTTTCTTGTAGTTTTCACCAGATGCACATGTGACAAGGTGGCAATGCAGGAGCACAAATGGGGAACAGCTGTCACCTATTAACAGGAAGTGTCTGAATAAGGAACTGCTGATTTACAGTAAAAGATTGAAAACAACTTTCTATGTTACATCAACATGGTAAAACTTATGTAAGATTAGGTTTATATGTGTGCATTGTAGAAACACGCTCAAACATGTGCCAAACAATAAGCCGTACACTCCACGGAGTTGGGCTTTATGGCAGAGTGGCCAGAAAGCCATTACTTTCAGCAAAAAACAAAATGGCACGTTTTGAGTTTGCAAAAAGGTATGTGGGAGACTCCCAAAATGTATGGAGGAAGGGGCTCTGGTCTGATGAGACTAAAATTTAACTTTTTGGCCATCACATCACCCAAAGAACACCATCACCATCCCCACAGTGAAACATGGTGGTGGTAGCATCATGCTGTGGGGATGTTTTTCAGCAGTCGGATTGGGAAACTGGTTAGAGTTGAGGGAGAGATGGATGGTGCTAAATACAGGGATATTCTTGAGCAAAACCTGAACCACTCTGTGATTTGAGGCTAGGACGGAGGTTCACCTTTTAGCAGGACATTGACCCCAAACACACTGCTAAAGCAACACTTGAGTGTTGAGGGGAAACATGTAAATGTGTTGGAATGGCCTAGTCAAAGCCCAGACCTCAAACCAATAGAAAATCTGTGGTCAGACTTAAAGATTGCTGTTCATAAGCACAAACCATCCTACTTGAAGGAGCTAGAGCAGCTTTGCAAGAAGGAATAGGCAAAAATCCCAGTGGTAAGATGTGGCAAGCTCATAGAGACTTATTCAAAGCGACTTGGAGCTGTGATATCTGCAAAAGATGGCTCTACAAAGTATTGACTTTAGGAGGGTGAATAGTTATGCACGTTGACTTTTTCTGTTATTTTGTCCTATTTGTTGTTTGCTTCACAATAAAAAAAAAAAATCTTCAAAGTTGTGGGCATGTTCTGTAAATTAAATGATGCAAATCCTCAAACAATCCATGTTAATTCCAGGTTGTGATGCAACAAAACACGAAAAATGCCAAGGGGGTGAATACTTTTTGCAAAGCACCGTATGTGTGTTTTTGTGCATCAAAATACATGGTAAACAAAGTACCATGCATTTTGGTACAGTGTCATGCACTTGATACATTTTTGACATGTAGGGTAGTCCATTGCAATTGTAATTAATGGGCTGCCCTAAACTTACCATGTGGAATTGCACAGAGAAGTGTGGAAATGCACATTCCTTCTGTCGCACCTGCAGAGGTGTGAACTGAGCTTTAGTGATTAGGTTTAGATCTACTTTAACCCCTTGGAGTCGGCACCTGCCAGCCCTTTAATGGGTTTAGAATGCCAGGAGGCAGGGCAGAGCTTACAGTAGTCACATGATCAGTAAGCTCCCAATTGCAAGCAGCGAATGGGAGCTTTCTGTTAGCCGCTGGTAACTGTGGCAGGAGCGCGCAGGGCACGCACTCTTGGCACAGCTCTATTTGCACTATTGCATGCAAATATGTGGCTGCTCAGCACCAAGGCCTGCCCGCCTTAGTTAGAAGCTGATTGGCTACCATGTCTACCATGCACAGCTGCACCAGTTCCTGAGTGCACCCACTTTAGTAAATCTCTCCCTTTGTGTCTTAAGCTGGTTATACCCTTATGGCCTACCCTTACGCAGGCTATCCCCCTTTCAGTCTATTATGAATGCTGCTGCTAGATAGGGATGAGCTTCGAGTTCGAGTCAAACTCATGTTCGACTCTAACATTGGCTGTTCGCAAGTTCGCCGAACAGCGAACAATTTGGGGTGTTCGCGGCAAATTCGAATGCTGCAGAACACCCTTTAAAAGTCTATGGGAGAAATCAAAAGTGCTAATTTTAAAGGCTTATATGCAAGTTATTGTCATAAAAAAGTGTTTAGGGACCCGGGTCCTGCCCCAGGGGACATGGATCAATGCAAAAAAAAGTTTTAAAAACGGCCGTTTTTTCAGGAGCAGTGATTTTAATAATGCTTAAAGTCAAACAATAAAAGTGTAATATCCCTTTAAATTTTGTAGCTGGGGGGTGTCTATAATATGCCTGTAAAGGGGCGCATGTTTCCCGTGTTTAGAACAGTCTGACAGCAAAATGACATTTCAAAGGAAAAATTACATTTAAAACTACCCGCGGCTATTGCATTGCCGACAATACACATAGAAGTTCATTGATAAAAACGGCATTGGAATTCAACACAGGGAAACCCTGAACCAAAATTTATGGATATTAAGGGGAACCCTGGCCAAAATTTTTTTAAAAAATGACGTGGGGTTCCCCCAAAAATCCATACCAGACCCTTATCCGAGCATGCAACCTGGCAGGCCGCAGGAAAAGAGGGGGGGATGAGAGTGCGCCCCCCCCTCCTGAACCGTACCAGGCCACATGCCCTCAACATTGGGAGGGTGCTTTGGGGTAGCCCCCAAAACACCTTGTCTCCATGTTGATGAGGACAAGGGCCTCATACCCACATCCCTGGCCTGTGGTTGTGGGGGTCTGCGGGCGGGGGGCTTATCGGAATCTGGAAGCCCCTTTAACAAGGGAACCCCCAGATCCCGGCCCCCCCTGTGTGAAATGGTAAGGGGGTACTTACCCCTACCATTTCACTAAAAAAATGTCAAAAATGTTAAAAATGACAAGAGACAGTTTTTGACAATTCCTTTTTTTAAATGATTCTTCTTTCTTCTATCTTCCTTCATCTTCTTCTTGTTCTTCTGGCTCTTCTGGTTCTTCCTCCGGCGTTCTCGTCCAGCATCTCCTCCGCGGCGTCTTCTATCTTCTTCTCCTCGGGCCGCTCCGCACCCATGACATGGAGGGAGGCTCCCGCTCTTCTCTTCATCTTCTTCTTCATCCTCTTCTCTTCTTCCTTCTTCTCTTCTTCATTTTCTTTTCCGGGCCGCTCCGCATCCATGCTGGCATGGAGGGAGGCTCCCGCTGTCTGACGGAGGCTCCTCGTCTGACGGTTCTTAAATAACGGGGGGCGGGGCCACCCGGTGACCCCGCCCCCCTCTGACGCACGGTGACTTGACGGGACTTCCCTGTGACATCACGGGGAATGCCACAGGGAAGTCCCGTCATGTCCCGTGCGTCAGAGGGTGCGGGTATTTAAGAACCGTCAGACGAGGAGACGCCGTCACACAGCGGGAGTCTCCCTCCATGCCAGCATGGATGCGGAGCGGCCCTGGAGAAGAAAATGAAGAAGAGAAGAAGGAAGAAGAGAAGAGGATGAAGAAGAAGATGAAGAGAAGAGCGGGAGCCTCCCTCCATGCCATGGGTGCAGAGCGGCCCGAGGAGAAGAAGATAGAAGACGCCGCGGAGGAGATGCTGGACGAGAACGCCGGAGGAAGAACCAGAAGAGCCAGAAGAACCAGAAGAAGATGAAGGAAGATAGAAGAAAGAAGAAAGAAGAAGCATTTAAATAAAGGAATTGTCAAAAACTGTCTCTTGTCATTTTTAACATTTTTGACAGTTTTTTAGTGAAATGGTAGGGGTACTTTTGTACCCCCTTACCATTTCACACAGGGGGGGTGGGATCTGGGGGTCCCCTTGTTAAAGGGGGCTTCCAGATTCCGATAAGCCCCCCACCTGCAGACCCCCACAACCACCGGCCAGGGTTGTGGGGATGAGGCCCTTGTCCTCATCAACATGGGGACAAGGTGTTTTGGGGCGCTACCCCAAAGCACCCTCCCAATGTTGAGGGCATGTGGCCTGGTACAGTTCAGGAGGGGGGGCGCACTCTCACCCCCCCTCTTTTCCTGCGGCCTGCCAGGTTGCATGCTCGGATAAGGGTCTGGTATGGATTTTTGGGGGGACCCCATGCCGTTTTTTTTTTTTTGGTGCGGGGTTCCCCTTAAAATCCATACCAGACCTGAAGGGTCTGTTATGGAATTTAGAGGGAACCCCACGTCATTTTTTTAAAAAATTTTGGCCGGGGTTCCCCTTAATATTCATACCAGACCTGGAGGGCCTGGTATGGAATTTAGGGGGACTCCCACGTCATTTTTTTTTAAATTTTGGTTCGGGGTTTCCCTGTGTTGAATTCCCATGCCGTTTTTATCAATGGACTTCTATGTGTATTGTCGGCAATGCAATAGCCGCGGGTAGTTTTAAATGTAATTTTTCTTTCGAAATGTCATTTTGCTGTCAGACTGTTCTAAACACGGGAAACATGCGCCCCTTTACAGGCATACTATAGACACCCCCCAGCTACAAAATTTAAAGGGATATTACACTTTTATTATTATTAAAATCACTGCTCCTGAAAAAACGGCCGTTTTTAAAACTTTTTTTTGCATTGATCCATGTCCCTGGGGCAGGACCCGGGTCCCCAAACACTTTTTATGACAATAACTTGCATATAAGCCTTTAAAATTAGCACTTTTGATTATTCATGTTCGTGTCCCATAGACTTTAACGGTGTTCGCGTGTTCGAGCGAACTTTTTTCCTGTTCGCATGTTCTGGTGCGAACCGAACAGGGGGGTGTTCGGCTCATCCCTACTGCTAGACTAATACACCTCACTAATCGATCTGTGACTGCTGCCCCTCTCTGCCAATCCCTTCACTGGCTTCCCCTACCCCACCATATAAAATTCAAAATGCTAACCACAACATACAGCCATATGCTTGGGCAGGCATAAACAACATACAAGGCCATCCACAACATCGCCCCCAGCTACATCACCAACCTCATCTGCAGATATCGCTCAAATCATCCCCTCCGCTCCTCCCAGGACCTCCTGCTCTCTAGCTCCATTGTTACCTCCTCTCATGCTCGTCTTCAGGACTTCTCTAGAGCCTCTCCCATCCTCTGGAATTCCCTGCCCCAGTATATCCGATCAGTCTCTAACCTGTCCACCTTTAGGAGATGCCTGAAAACTCACTTATTCCAGGAAGCCTATCCCACACCCATCTAACAACAACATCAAGTCATTCCCCGCATCTATTACCTTTTGTACCACCACCCCCTCCCTTTAGAATGTAAGCTCTACGAGCAGGGCCCTCCTGTCCCTTCTGTATTGAACTGTACTGTAATTGTGCTGCCCCCCCTCTACATTGTAAAGCGTTGCGTAAACTGTTGCCGCTAAAAATTGTTAATAATAATAATACACTAATAGAATTTTGTTTGATATTTTTTAACATAAGAATGTTGTAAGAACATTTGTTCATTTTTGTAATCATTAGTGGAATCAAACCTATTTTCATTTTTGACCGCAGTGACAAGAGAATTCAAAGAAACAGGATGGAAAATTTTCTTGAATGTATTGTTAAATATCTAACAGAATATGTGCTATTCTTTTGGTAAAGTCCAGTCATTCCAAAATCAAATGTTAAAAGCAAACAAAATCGTAAACTAGTTTCAAACTTAACACATCTGTTTCATTTCTTCTATAAAAAGAGTTTAAGGTAATGTGCAAGGCTGGGGCTCCCTCTTATTTAGTTTTTACAGTGTTCTTTTGGACTTCCCCAGTCCTCAGGGGCCTGCAGTCTTGCCCATCTTCAAGATGTCGAAAACCTAAGGTCCTCCATTGCTGTTCGTTTTGCTTGTATAATAAAGCAGACACCTTTGGACAGCAGTATTGTAAGCCTGGTTTATGCTGGCAATAGACGGTGCAAAATAATTTCCTGCAACCAGACAGTGTTTACAGGGGAATCCCTCCTGCCAAGAAATTGTCTGCTCCAGGCGGGGGTGAGCATTGGAAGTTGTTCCCACTAGTGGCCTTAGCAACCACTAGCGTGCACCATTTAGGAGATATTCTGCAGCCGGTGATGTCACTGGTGCATGCATGCTGAAGGAACATCATACCCTTGCTGTTCCTTCAGAGCTGCGTGCCAAGGCCAAGACTCCTGCAGGCATGCGACGTAATGACGTTAGTGACGTTAGTGACGTTAGTGACGTTATAGCAGCTTGTCCAGTACCCAAACCCAGAAGGAGGACCAAGTGAAGATGAAAGCCTCTGCAGAGGTGAACGCATGCCGCTGGAGGGCTTCGTTTTAGGGTAAGTCTTTCATAATGTGGTTTTTTTTGTGTTTTTTTTATCTTAATGCATTCTATGCATTAAGATAAACAAGCCTATCCAGCGATGTCCATAAGTCCCTCGGGCATCCGGGACTCTCTTCCTGATTGGCTGAGACACAGCAGCATCGCCATTGGCTCCTGCTGCTGTCAATCAAAGTCAGGTAGCCAATCAGGTGAAAGAGGGGAGGGGCTGAAGCCGGGGCTCCGTGTCTGAATGTGACTCGGCTCGGGTGCCCCATAGAAAGCTGCTTGCTGTGGGGGCACTCAACAGGAGGGAGGGACCAGGAGAGCCGAAGAGGGACCCAAGAAGAGGAAGATCCAGGCTGCTCTGTGCAAATCCACTACAAAGAGTAGGTAAATTTAACATGTTTTTATTTTTAGAGAAAAAAATGATTTTACAGTCACTTTAAGGTTCTAGAGTCCTATATGCAGTTCCCTCTAAGTAGCCTGTCTTCATGGATATGTACAGTATGTTTTTCCATCATTTGAATGTACTAATGTACCAATGAGAAAGTTATCAATTACAGATTTTAACCGGTTCCCGACCGGCTCCTGTACATTTACGTCGGCAGAATGGCACGGCTGCGCAAAGTAACGTACCCGTACGTTACTTTGAATTTGCCGCCGTGTGCGCACACCTGCCGCGAGCGCCGTGAGTCGGGTCGCGAGTCCCGTGGACTCGATCACCGCGGGGATACTCACGATCGCCTCACGGAGAGGATGAACGGGGACATGCTGATGTAAACAGCATCTTCCCGTTCTGCCTAGTGACAGTGTCACTGGATCTCTGCTCCCTGTCATCGGAGCAGAGATCAGTGACGTCACATACACAGCCCATCCCCCCTACAGTTATTAATCACTCCCAGTACTTAACCCCTCCCCGCCCCCTAGTGGTTAACCCCTTCCCTGCCAGTGTCATTTATACAGGAATCAATGCATTTTTATAGCACTGATTGCTGTATAAATGACAATGGTCCCAAAAATGTGTAAAAAATGTCCGACATGTCCGCCATAATGTCACAGTCACAATAAAAATCGCTGATCGCCGCCATTACAAGTAAAAAAAAAAATTATTAATAAAAATGACATAAAACTATCCCCTATTTTGTAAACGCTATAACTTTTGCGCAAACAAATCAATAAACGCTTATTGCGATTTCTTTTACCAAAAATATATAGAAGAATACATATCAGCCTTAACTGAGGAAAAAATGTTTTTTATATATTTTTTGCGATATTTATTATAGCAAAATGTAAAAAATGATGCGATTTTTTCAAAATTGTCGCTATTTTTTTGTTTATAGCGCAAAAAATAAAAATCGCAGAGACAATCAAATACCACCATAAGAAAGCTCTATTTGTGGGAAAAAAAGGACGTCAATTTTGTTTTGGAGCCATGTCGCACGAGCGTGCAATTGTCAGTTAAAACGACGCAGTGCCGAATCGCAAAAAGTGCTCTGGTCAGGAAGGGGGTAAATCCTTCCGGGGCTGAAGTGGTTAAACACTTTCTTGTCTTGTCCCTTGTCTTTTCCCTAAGATACATTGAACAGTAATCATGGCTCTATGCATACTGCTTGCATCTGATCTACAATTCTCACTGGATCATAAACTTATTTTGTCTTGACTTTATGAATTCTACTTAAAACTTACAGCAAACAACACACATTTGCCCATGTTTTAGCAAGAGTAGATGTATCTTGCCTAACATAACTTATTGATTTGTAACTCCATAGAGACTGGACAAAGGTGCTTTCATTAAATGATTCACTGTACACTAATAAATTAGCACAGCTTTAAGAGCCGCCATGCCTGCAGTGACAACGTTTTCTTATGTCACCCAGTTCCTCTCCTCTTTCTTCAAAAGTCATGAGCCTGAGGGAGAGGGAAATTAAATTGGAAAAAAATAAATAAATCAAAAATTAGAATTGATTGGATAAATAATTTCCCTTAGTCTGTTTCTTAATAAGTGATTGATCCACTAATCAATATTCATTATTTCCTAGGCTCTACCAAACTGTTTATTGAACAAATGAATAGCTGAAACTACAGTGACATAAAAAAAAAAGTGGAGCCATTTTTCTAATAACTTGGGCTGAACAGATCATCCTGTTTTAACTGGTTGTTCCACGCCAGTGAACTTGTCACTGAATCCATTTGTATGATAGAGAAGCAGGGAATCTTAGTAATAGAATGTAATATGCTATAAATGATTTTCTATAGTACAATATGTTGTATTTGTGTAACATCGTATGGGCATGCCTCATTTGTTACTCCACAATTTGTATGCGTATCTGTATGTACATGCCCAGAATTATTATATCACATTTAAGATTATGATTTCATCAAATGAAAACCCCTGAAGTCTGTTTTGCATTCATTATTGCATGTATTTGTGTAGCATATATATCAGCGGGTTATATAAAGCTGTGCACTTTATTAGAATATCAACAACGCCTCAGCTGGAGTCACAATCCTGATCCAGCAGTAAAATATAAAGGGATGTGTCAGGTAGATTATGATCTATGGTGCCTTAGCAGAACTATATCTTGAATTTTTGAATACCTATACAAAAAATTCCCTTTTTGTAGGAGCCCTTCTTTTGTTCATCATCAAATTTATTTTATTAGTAATATGAAATATACAATAAATGGATGTGAAGAGGATAAAAAGAAAAAGAAAAGACCCTATACTAATTTCACTAGGTTAACCACTTGCCGACTGTATAACGCTTTCATGCCTAATGCCCCGTACACACGGTCGGATTTTCCGCCGGAAAATGTGCGATCGGAGCGTGTTGTCGGAAATTCGGACCGTGTGTGGGCTCCATCGGACATTTTCCATCGGATTTGCAGACACACAAAGTTTGAGAGCAGGCTATAAAATTTTCCGACAACAAAATCCGATCGCGTCATTTCCGACCGTGTGTGGCCAATGCCGACGCACAAAGTGCCACACATACTCAGAAGAAATTCTGAGACGGAACAGCTCGGTCTGATAAAATTAGCGTTCGGAATGGATAAAGCACTTTCGTCACGCTGCAATGTAAAAAATGGTTTAATACAGCGCACTCTCTTTTGCTGCTCATATTCACACAGACTTCTCACAAACTTCTTTCTTTGTTATTTATTGTGATTCCCTCAATATATTTTGATTTGTCACATCTGACTAAATTTCTTTTTTGTTGTTTTATTTTTGTTTTTTGTTTTTTTCATGACTGTTTTTTTTGGGGGGGTTTGTATTTTTTTCAAGGCTGATGTTTTTTGTTTTTTTGGGGGTTTTACTCCATAATATTTTTGTGTATGTTTTGTGTGTCAAGTTACCACAACACCATTGATATCTTGTATTATTTAATCTCAAGGAGATTGCTTGGTGTTGGTGTCCCTTGTTAATTTCACATTGTATTTTTGAAATGTACCTGAATCCTCACAAACAAACTGTCCTTTTTGAAGGAAAACACACATAGGTGAGTATAATTGAAACAAAAATTCCTTTATTAAGGGCTCAGAACCAAACAAAGAGGGAAGCAACGCTGGAGAAACATCAGAAATTGGCGAAGCCTTGGACCCCCAGGGCACACATAAATTCTTTTACTGCAAAATTGATGGCCTGAGGAGTCCATATCTAAGGGAGTGCAGTCTGGTCCAGAAGTCCCAGAGATCCGGAAAGCAGCAGATGACATCTGTGTCCCCAGGCTGTGGTACTGCAAGAGGCTGCATCTTTTGCCAGACCAGACTGAGCCCAAGGCCATCACTCTCTGGTCTTCTTTCCACGTTTCCTTCCCAGCTGTGGCTCTGGTGTTGGAGATGTGGCAGGAGGAGGAGTAGGACCTGGAGGAGGAGGAGGAGTAGGACCTGGAGGAGTAGGACCTGGAGGAGGACTATGTGTGAGGTCACAAATGTGGGTAGCACATGTTATTTGGCCCCTCAACCCCTTATTGAGAACTTCCAAAATTAAGGACTCACACAGGAGTCATTGGCCCTCCTCCATCTGCATCATTTTGCAGGCAGTTATGCCAGCAAAGTCCTCCTCCACACTGTGGGGGGTTCTCAGGGCCTCTGAAGCCTTCCAAAAGAGGCCTATGGCAGCTTCCTCCAGGTTACTCCTCTTCCTGCCACTTTGTCTTTGAAGGTGTAGGGGAGGAACCTGGGTATCTGGCAGCCTGCTTGGCACGGCCACCTTCTGGCTGAGACTTCCCTGTGTATGAAAAAGGGACATGGTTTTAGTTTTGGCATCATCAATCACAATCATAAATTAGTACTCCAAATTAACATCTAGTTAACATCATTGATTGGACAACTATGAAGATTTAGAGGAATGCTATACCTGGCTCAAGCTGCGCTCCTCCACATGTTGCTGCCTGGAAGGCCCAGGTTGGGCATCAGAAGCCTCAGCTGGGGGGGAAGGAAGCGTGGAAGGAAGACTGGAGAGTGCTGGCCTGGGTTCAGCCTGACCTGCCAGAAAATGCAGTCTGTCATAGTACCACAGCCTGGGGACATAAATGTCATCTGTAGCTCCTGATCTCTGGGAATCTTGGACCTTCTTGTGCTCCCTTAGATATGTACTCCTCAGGCCACCAATTAGGATCTTCAAATAGGTGATGTCTGCCGTGAGGATCACCGTCTTCACAAATTCCAACAAATTATCCAGCGCTGCTTTCCTCTTTGTTTAGTTCTTATATTCAGGGTGGTTTATCTGCCATAGACAGGGCAGCTCCCTGAACATATTAATGAAGATTGGCATAAAGTCCTTATCTTTCAAGATATCCATTTTCACTGCAAGACACAACACAAGACAAACCCTAATGTCAGCCTAAAGTCTTCTAAACTTTTGCAAATACAGACCTCAGTCTAGAAGCAGTATAGGCCCAATGTTAAATCTTACCTTCGCAATCACGATCGGCGCCTCCGTTACTCCTTCCTCCTCTCACAGATCGTACGTACTACACACGCGTGTTACGCTTTATAGACACTGCGCATGCGTGAAACTCCGCCCGCCCCTGATGTTCTTTCTAGTCTATTCCCTGTCCCTTCTCGTTCATCGCAGTGGGGAAGAGCACCTGGCAGAGACACAGCAGGTGTCAGATAATTACACCAACAAGGAGAAGGAGGAGGAAAGCCCGGAGCCAGAAACATCCCGATCCAGAAGGAGACGATTTAAGGCATCGAATATGTCTTTGGGGAGATGGGGAAAGGCCAAGATCATTGCGAAAGTGGTCAAGAGTCTGCACAGGAATTTTAGGGTACGACGATCGAAAGATCAGCTCAGGAAACGGTGGTCAGACCTCAAATTAAGAGAGCACGAGCAGTACAGAAAGATCCGGAGGGTGCTGCAAAAAAAGTAAGTAGTTGTGCTGTGTTCCTATTCTTTTTATGTTTATTACGTTCGTGCTGCTCCATGTGCTTTTCTTAACTGTTATCCAGTTTAAAATGTCAACTTTCATGTTCATGGGCACATTATTCGTTCGTATCAAACATTTTTCTTTCGGCCTAGAAAACACCATTGTTTTGGCCATATGCATTTGCCCACATTTTTTAGGGCCTCCTTGTCTGAAAATAAATTGGTTGTGTAGATGGGTTTGTTACTAGAATGAAATGCAAACTAGATTCTGTGTAAGGAGAGGACACTCAGCAGCTGTTTACACATCTGGACGCTGGAGCACTAGTGTGGGACACAAGAACACCCTTTTTATTAGGGGGCCCACACAGGTGCTCCAGTGTATACTATAGGGGTGTCTCCATCTGTGAAGCTTGTACAAAACAGGTAAGTATTGAAGCTTGACAAAGGACAAGAAAAATGCAACATCTTGGAACTCTGCCAAAACAGACAATTGTACACCACTTCCAAGCAATGTTTCATATTTATAGTTCTGCCATCAAATATCTGTGTGCTAAGTATATCTATTTTTTTTTAACATAGGGGAGAAAAGACTCGGAGGACACCTCTCATCCGAGGAGACCACAGACCCCCCACCTCTGGAAGAAGGGGAAATCCACCCAAGACAGGCTTGCAGGAGGAGGAAGACGTGGTGGAAATTGGCACCACAACAGGTGAGTGTCTGCGACCACAGGCTCAGGTAAGAGATGGATGCCGGCAGATTTATAATACATGGTGTTTTTTGGTTTCTATCTATTTAGGTGATCGTGATGTTGTGGATCCAGATCCTTTCACCTCGGAAAGTGCACAGATCCTCATCGGGGAGATCATGGGGTGTAATAGAGACTTGGAAAACATCAAGAAAAACATCAATGATGTTCTTCAAAAAATGAAGAACATCACTGATGTTTTAGGGAGAGTTTAAAACCCCTCCAAATTCCTTTGGTTTTTTGTGTGCTAAAACTTTTTGCCATTTTTTGACAAATTTGAGAGAAGCCAAATTTTGAAGATGCGCACAGTGTGTCAACATGTGCTATCTGCCATCACGGGAGATCAATGGACGCGTTTTGGGGGTGCAACCCCTTCCTCAATACTAAAGTAGCTGTGAGGAAGGGGTTGCACCCCCAAAACACGTCCCTTGATCCCCCGTGATGGCAGGTAGCACATGTTGACATTCGTAAATTTGTGTGCATCTTCAAAATTTGGCTTTTCCTGGGGTGACTTCACCCCATCTGAACGCAATATCAAACACAGTTTGTAAATACTCATGTCTGATATTGCCTTCAAGTTCTACCAAAAGTGAACTTTGTAAGTACAAGATTTTTGTCTTTCTTGTTGGTTTTAAACATGCCTGTTTTATCTTAAATTGACATTTCTACTTTTTCTAATGTGACCCCCAAAATTGTTATACAACAAACATGTTGGTTTGTTTTAAAAACCTTTTCTAAATGCACATGTGTTTGTGCTGGTATTAAAAAGATTGTTAATCAAGAATGTGTGGATTATTGTCTCAACGCTACAACACTTTTGTGGTGCTCTAATTGGTGTTTTCTGTGACAATGGTGTTATTTCCTAAGGGCAAATCCACTTTGCACTACAAGTGCAGTTTCAAGTGCACTTGTAGTGCAAAGTGTCTTTGCCTTTAGTAAATAACACCCAACAGTGCTTTGTAAGGTTACACAATCACGCCATTTTCAGGACGCACCACATTTTTCTGTCAGAGTCAGCTGAAACAAACACAAGCAGTAAATGTCACCAAAGATTTGAGTAGTTATTTGTTTTTTTTATTATAAAAAGGTTTCAGACATTGTCTGGCATATTGATAGCCCCCTACCCGCAAAGTATTCAAGTTATCTTAGCCAGACATCACGGGCACTCAGGGGGGGCAAGCCAGGACGGCCACTTTCAAGAGCCGTCAGGGTTGGTTAATTTTGAATTCCAGCCTCAGGCCCAACTGAGCCAGCATAGTTGGCAGAATGTTGCCGTAAAAACTTGTGTAGAACACAGCATGCCAGGATTATATGATTTAGTTTATACTCCGCCATATGTATGGGTGTAAGAAATAGGCGGAATCGGCTGGCCATTATTCCAAACGTGTTCTCCACCACTCTTCTGGCTCTGGCCAGCCGCTAATTAAAAACCCTCTGGTCTGGGGTGAGGTTCCTCATCGGGAATGGCCGCATAAGATGGTCCCCCATCGCAAATGCTTTATCCGCAACGAAGACGAATGGGAGTCCTTCCACATTGTCTTCTGGAGGTGGCAAGTCCAAGCTGCCATTCTGGAGACGCCTGTAGAACTCCATCTGGGCGATGACTCCACCATCGGACATCCGGCCATTCTTCCCCATGTCCACATACAGGAACTCGTAAGTAGCCGACACCACCGCCAACATCACAATACTATTGAACCCCTTATAATTATAATAGTATGACCCCGAGTTGGGTGGTGGGACGATGTGGACGTTTTCCCCATCAATTGCCCCTCCGCAGTTAGGAAAGTCCCACCGCTGGGTGAAGTGTGAGGCCACAGTCTACCATTCCTGTGGCGTGGAAGGAAACTGTGGAGTCAAACAAAAAAATGAGTCATTTTGCACATAAACATGGAAAGCAGATTAGACACAAACATTTTTGGCCAAAATCAAGAAAACATTTATTTGAAGGAGTTTTTAAAGACCAAAGTATAAGGTACACCTATCAGATTCCCCCTCCACCCCCAACATTATAGGGGGGGGGGACTCTTGGACAGGTAACCCTCTCCACTTCATTGAGAGATGAATGCCTAAATAATGTGTATTACTTTGAACAGCCCCTCCTTAGTTACACTATTGGCAGCCCACTGGACAGGTAAGAAGTGTCATAATACAAAGATATAAATACACACTGTACACATTTGAGCACATTTGGACATTCTGCTATTACCTATCAAGATAATAATAGTATACAGAAACTTGAAACAGTACCATTTGAAAGTATTCAGGCAGGCCCTTGCACTACATGCTTTGGGGAATCCATCCATAAATCTGACCACAAAAGAGGTGGGTATAGTGTGTATAGGTTTGGCAAAGTCAGCAGATAGATGATTGAGGATAGATAGAGAATTGTTATCAGCTGACTTAGCAGTTGGGGGGAGGGAGGGATAAAAATGATTTGGGGGGGCAATGCTGGGGGCGTGACTGGATGCGGGAGTAAGAGGGTGTGAGAGATCTCCTCTCCCTCCACTCTGACCAGCGAAGCTGCAGGCTGAGAAGATTGCCGGTCAGTCGGCGGTAGGAGTAAAAAGCGGTATCCAGTTAAACTGCTGAGCCACGGAGCATACCTAATCCCGGTGTAGGCTCGGAGGATGGGGCAGAGGGGGGGTGTGAGAGACCCTTCCAACTGGCCAGCGGCCAAACGAGGAGACCGGCTTCAGTAACAGCTGCAGCAGCAGTGGTGACAGCGTGTGCAGCGGTGAGAGAGCCTGGAGGACGGAGTCATAGGGGTGGCGTGAGAGGTCCCCCCTTGACTGTCAGTAGCCAACAAACAGACTGAACTCAGTAGCAGCAGAAGCAGTGAATGAAACAATCTGTGGCTAACAAATATAGCAAGGTAACATAGTGAAACTGGAGAGTGACTAAGAAGACGCCAGACATAGGTGAAAACTTCCTTTTTTATTTCCCTCATATACCATATCTGCTATAAATGACTTCTATTCCTGGTTCTTGACTGAAGAAACTAAACTGAGCTTGCAATGTGAAATCCTGGTTAAATAGAACTTGTTGCCTTAATATCTATTGGTGTTAAAGAGGCAGTACCTGAAATAAAGAAAATAGCAGCCCCAGTCCGAGGTGGGAGACGGACAGGGAGCTGGTATGTGAGGCTTTTTTTTTTAACAACATAAATAGAACCAGTGGAATGGCAATTGCAAGTTGTTTACTATAACATCAGCTGTAAATGGAACTATATTGCTTATATGTCTACTCACCGCCCTATGTATTATTAAGCTGATGTTGTGATATCAGAGGTGTGTGGAGGGTTATCCTTTTGCTACTATTCTCAGGCAAAATCAGCAGATTGGGACAGCATCTATTATATCCCAAACCTATAAAAGAAAAGCTGAGAATTTTTTTTTTTCTTCTTCCCCCTCCCATTTTTTTGTCCCCATGATTTAACAGTATGGCTGGGAAGCGGGCAGCAGAGGATAAATTAAATCTACACCAATTACAAAATCAGCCACAGCAAGTAGGAGGTCAGGTTACACGCTCTGCAAAAAATCAAACAAACCAAGTGAAAGCCACAGCAGCAGTTGCAGCAGCGGCAGCAATAAAGTTAGAGCGTTTCGCTAGGACCTCCCTCTCACCAGTAATATCCCAACAATCAATTCAAACAGGTACCTCGGTGGTTAAGAAAAACCAAAGCAGTGGATTAATATCGGCTGTAACAAGCCCAATCGCAGTGCCACCTACAAAAGGTCAAGGGGCGGGAAAAGTCGCTATTATAAGTGGTGACACGGAAATTAAAAAGTTACCTAATATAACTGAGGTAGACATGGAAGGAGACCAAAGTGGAGGAGCGGAAGAACCTACAATGAGGGACCTCCTGTATGCGATAACTGCATGTAAGGAATCAATTTCTGGTTTGGACATTCAGCTGAAAAGCATAAAAGAGGAACTTGCAGTGTTGGGAGGCAGACTGAAAGAAACGGAGGGAAGAACAACAGCCCTAGAGGATAGATTAAGCGCTGTGGAAAATGTGCTACTCCCGCTTAGACAAGATATAACTGATATGAAGAAATACATAAAAAATCAATCAGCTAAAATAGATGACTTAGAAAATAGAAATCGGAGAAACAATATAAGAGTAACAGGCATGCCCGAACGGAGTGAGGGATCTGACCCTATAGAATTTCTGGAGGGATGGATCAAGGAGACATTTGGGTCTACATCCTTTTCTCCTTTCTTTGGCATTGAGCGGGCCCATCGAGTCCCCTTTAAACCCTGTCAGGGTAAGGAATATCCAAGACCCATATTCATGAAAATGTTTAATTTCAGAGACAAAGTATCTTTGCTCCGGAAGGCAAGAGAAATGGGAGAGATCCTCTATAGGGGAGTAAGAATTTCACTATATCAGGACTTTTCCCTGGATCTGCAAAAACTCAGAGTGGCATATATGCCGATTAAACGTATGTTACAGCAAAAAAAGATGGACTATGCATTATTGTATCCTGCCCGTATGAGAATAACCACAAGGAATGGGACACTCTTTTTTGATTCCCCTCGAAGCGTGGAAGAATGGTTGGAGAACAATGAGAGAACAGCACGGAATATAGGAGAAGAGAGACTAGAGACTAATTAGATCTTGTTTTTTTTTGGTACCTGGGAAGAAGGAAGGGAGAGGGAAAACAGAGATAATAAGCAATATATTAAGAAATAAGAAATAAGTAAATAATAAATCACAATAAGTAAAACACGAATTAGGGACTGAAGTGGGAATAGAATATAAGATAGTAAAGGTTAGATATACACTTATTAGAATACATTGAGCCGACACGACAAAGTACTCAGCTTATGAGCACAAAAATTAAAACACATGAATAAGCACTAAAATGGTCAGAGAGGGGGGGAGGGGGCGAGGTAGGGATTCCTGGAGAAAGGGGATATAGAAAGGTATGGCACGGGCAAGGTATGCCGGTGCAGTATGGGGAGTGAGTGTAAGTGGGGGGTCAGGAACAAAGCCCCTAGGGTAGGCCCAGATGGGCAGGGAGGGAGGATAGGGGGTGGGAGGGAACGGGGGGGTGAGGCAGGGGGGTATGGGGTGGGAGAGGGGAAGGGGAGGGAGGTAAGGTAGGGGCGGGTGGTAGAGGTATAACACAAACAAATAGTGGAAAATATCACAAATTTAAATTTAGCCACTGTGACAAACCTAGCCGGAAAAAAGGCTTTGGAGGGGACTGAATGCCAGCCTCCTGCAAACCAATGTTCTATTATGTTTGTCTGTCTTGGATCACAGGATGTGTATTGCATTGGAGGGATTGTGTTTGTCTGCCTTGGATCACAGGATGTGTATTGCATTGGAGGGAGGGGGGATTCTTCCAACAGCTCTCCCTGCTAACACTGTGTACTGATGAGACGTTAAACACACCTGACCTGTGTGTCCATTGTCATTGGACAGTTTAACCCGCCCTCTTTTCCAAGGGTGGGAGAGGAAAGAGTCTCTGAGTTATTTTATCTGTTGTGTCCATGTGTTATAATAAAAGAAGTTGATTCCTGCTTGGAACCTGAAGACAGAGCTGTGTCTCATTTTTGGGGTGGATTATTTGTATGGGTTCCTTGTTCGGCTGATTGGAGTGT
This sequence comes from Lithobates clamitans, assembly GCA_037952925.1. NCBI lineage: Eukaryota > Metazoa > Chordata > Amphibia > Anura > Ranidae > Lithobates > Lithobates clamitans. The sequence goes on from JBBGZY010001138.1 coordinate 901,117, forward strand.
TCGGTAGCTGCCTTTGTGTTTGGGTATGAAATGTCCTAAACGGCTTTAACCCCTTTCATACTCGGGGTGTCGTTACACTGGTGGCAGCAGTGGGATCATTCCCACAGCCCAGAAGGACAGCTACAACCGGAGACCGGCCAACAACCGTAAGAAGAGGGACATTATCGAAGAACTAGTCGAAATGGATAGAGCGGAAAGACCCAGCATAACCGAAAGACCCAGCATAACAGACAGGACACCCGAAGAGGCAAGTTTTGATCGGGCTGTTAAAATAAGACTGGCACATTATGGCCCTAACCCTACAGTGGAGATCATAGACTGAGTTATAGCGGCTGTGGATGCAAATTGGCTACAGCAAAGAGGTGCTGCAGCAGCGGGAGTCACAACAGCACCTACTGAAAGGAGAAAGGTACATTTTGCTGCTTTTAAAAATTTCATTGAAGCAGAAGGGGAGATTGATGGGTACCTTGCCGATTTTGAACGGCAATGTGCCCTACACCGGCTGCCCACAGAGGAATGGGTTACCATTTTGTCTGGGAAATTGTCCGGCCGGGCCAGTGAAGCGTTCAGGGCCATCCCAGACAAGGATATTATGAACTATGGGCTGGTAAAAGAAGCACTTTTGGGCAGGTATGCCGTCACACCGGAGGCATACCGGAGGCGGTTTCGAGAGACAAGCAAGCAAACTGGAGACTCATATACCGAGTGGGAATGCCACCTACACCGCACGGCATCCCACTGGGTCGCTGGATGCCAAGCAGTATCTGGGGAAGAGGTGCTGCAGCTCTTCCTGCTGGAGCACTTCTTTGACAAGCTGTTCCCAGAATTCAGAGAGTGGGTCCGGGACCGAAAACCTTGCACCTTGTCTGAAGCAGCTCGCCTGGCAGACGAATACACAGACGCCCAAAAACTGGATAACCATGTGGTCAAGACAACAGCTCGGGTGGATTATCGATCAGCGGCACCCCCTCCAGCTGGTGCCTACAAACCACAGTTGTACCGCCCTACAGCACCACCTCCAGTGGCCACTTATTCTCGGCAGCCCAGGTTCAACTCCCAAGACTACTCACAACCCCTCAGGTGTTTCGGGTGTAAACAGCTAGGGCACAAAAAGCCAGACTGTCCGTTGAATCCAGCCAGGCAGTCCCACTCGTGGAGAAAGCCAGCAGGGGGGAATCCCTGCACATCCATGCCTGCGGCTCACTGCATTGAGGAGGAAGAACGTTGGGGCGTCCTGCATGAGGCTGATCTAGTACAAGCAGCTAACCAGGACAACCGGCAGCAACACAGGCAGACCGTCTGGGTTAATGGAAAGGTAGCCAATGGCCTACGTGATACTGGTGCCACAATGACCCTACTACGGAAGAACCTCATCCCAGAGAGCCAACACACCGGGGACACTGTAGTCGTAAGGGTAGCGGGAGGCACCATTTTCCAGCTACCCGTTGCCCGTGTTCACCTGGATTGGGGGGTTGGTTCGGGACACGTGAATGTGGGGGTGATGAAGGATTTGCCAGCGGATGTACTACTGGGGAATGATTTGGCCCCCCTCATTTCTGCTTACGCCCCGATAGGCCCCACTGAAGCCAACCCAGTGACTACCCGTGCCCAGATCCCCAACAGCATGATGGCGTGAGCCCAGTCACCCTGTCTTCTCTCCAGTGGCTGAAAAGACTACCAGGAGAAGGGCCAGTCCAGGCCTCTCCCCAACGGCGGGCGTGTTCTCCGAGAGAGGCAGAGGTCGGCTGGGTAAGTAATGATCTGTTTGGAACAATTTTTGTTTGGGTACGGTGTGGATACCAGCATTAGAGGACTGGAACTACTGACTAACTTCAGAGTCAACCCGTCTGGGGTCTCCTCCTGTGTTAGTCTCCTGCCGAAAGGGGAGAAATGTGACAAACCTAGCCGGAAAAAAGGCTTTGGAGGGGACTGAATGCCAGCCTCCTGCAAACCAATGTTCTATTATGTTTGTCTGCCTTGGATCACAGGATGTGTATTGCATTGGAGGGTTTGTGTTTGTCTGTCTTTGATCACAGGATGTGTATTGCATTGGAGGGTTTGTGTTTGTCTGCCTTGGATCACAGGATGTGTATTGCATTGGAGGGAGGGGGGATTCTTCCAACAGCTCTCCCTGCTAACACTGTGTACTGATGAGACGTTAAACACACCTGACCTGTGTGTCCATTGTCATTGGACAGTTTAACCCGCCCTCTTTTCCAAGGGTGGGGGGGGAGAGTCTCTGAGTTATATTATCTGTTGTGTCCATGTGTTATAATAAAAGAAGTTGATTCCTGCTTGGAACCTGAAGACAGAGCTGTGTCTCATTTTTGGGGTGGATTATTTGTATGGGTTCCTTGTTCGGCTGATTGGAGTGTTCGGTAGCTGCCTTTGTGTTTGGGTATGAAATGTCCTAAACGACTTTAACCCCTTTCATACTCGGGGTGTCGTTACAGCCACAAATGTTTTTCAAGCTTCACCATTGAAGGTGGGGGGATTAAGAGGAAGATATGTAGATATGTATTGTACACGGGGGGGTTCAAGGGGTAGGTAAAACCCAGAAGGATAATTGTATTTTGACTTTTTGTCTATGTTGTTGTTTTTGGTTTTATAATTACTTGAACTGGTATTATTTCCTATATGAGTAAGGAGAATGGGAAAAAAAAGGTTTACTCCTAATGACATTGAAAGTGAGAGGGTTGAGGGACAGAGATAAGAGAAGTGCAATGTTCAGATACTTCGATAAAATGAAACCTCAGATAATCTGTTTACAAGAGACGCATTTGTGTCCATACTCTGTTCATCTATTGTGTTCAAGGAGATACCCGACGCAGTTCCATTCCATGCACACTTCATATTCAAGGGGTGTTAGTATAGTGGTCTCCTCGGATGTCTCCTTTGAATGCATAGAACAGAGGGTGGACAAGAAGGGAAAATTTGTTTTTTTGCTATGTAAAATTAACGGACTAATATGCATAATTGCATCTATATACATACCCCACCATTTTCATCAGTTCTGCTTGGGTGTCTATCACAATTTATAGCCTTACACCCGGATGTCCCGGTACTAGCATTGGGAGATTATAATAACATCTTAGACAACTTCCAAGATAGAATGTCCTTGACTTCTATAAGTGGGAGACAGAGAGCTGGCAAGACAGCTTTTGCTGCCCTGCTTATGGAAATAGGACTCCGGGATGTATGGAGAGAGAGACATGAAAAGGACAGATGCTACTCATGTTACTCTGCAACACATGATGGCTTCTCCCCTATCGACTTGGGTTTGGGGAATGAGGCACTCTTGCAGCGGGTAGAGGACTCAGCATATGAGCCACGCTTACTATCCGACCATTCTCCATTTTGGGTGCGGTTAGACACCACGGGAATGCTGGGGCGTCCCCTATGGAAGGTGAACCCCTACTGGTTAACTTTGTTCCCGCAGGTAGATAGAACGAGAGAGGCACTGCGAGAGTTCCTGCAATTTAACAGGGGATCTGCTAGTGCTGTGGTAGTATGGGATACACTCAAGGCATTTTTGAGAGGATGCCTCATTAAAGAAATTGCGGGAATTAAAACTCGATCCAGGGAATGGGAGAACAGGGTACGGGAAGAATTGAAAGAAAGGGAACAGGCTTTAATAAGAGATCCATCAAAATCCAATCAAGAGTCCTGGAAGGAGGCCCAAGTGGTATACAACTCGGTTTGGTTATCGGTAGCAGAGATAAGAAGATACTTTCAACAACAGAGTTATTTTGAAGAAGGGGAAAATACTGGCCGCCTTTTAGCCCTTATAGCTAGAGAGCAACGAGACTCTACCAATATCCAGGCCGTGAGGGTTCAATCCGGGGAGAGGCAGACCCTTAGCTTAGACATTTTAAACCGCTTCCAGCAGTTTTACAGGGATTTGTACTCTAGTAAAACTAGTTATACCCCATCTGATTTGGTACAGTTCTTACAAACCAGTCCATTCCCGCGGCTGCTGGAGGCGGACAGGGAAATGTTAAACCGTCCAATTACACTAGCTGAATTAACAGAAGCCCTGGAGGGGACAAAGCACCATAAATCACTAGGCCCAGATGGGATCCCGGCAGAGGTATACTCCCATTATAGGGAGGACCTTTTACCTTCATTATTGCAGGCCATAACTGAGGCTGAGGAAGTGGGTCACTTACCAGATAGCATGCAAGAGGCAATAATAACAGTAATTTTAAAGCCCGGAAAAGACAAACTCTTATTGGATTCATATCGTCCAATTTCGCTATTAAATGCGGATGTCAAGCTGTTTGCCAGTGTTTTGGCTAAGAGGCTATCCCAAGTGATTGGCAAGTTGGTCCACTGCGATCAGTCTGGCTTTATACCCACCCTCTCTACGTCGGACAATATAAGGAGACTTTTTTTGAACCTACAGATGCCAGTGGATAATCCGGGGGGTAGGGCCATTCTGTCACTGGACGCCTCAAAGGCGTTTGATAGTGTGGAGTGGCCCTACTTCTTGGAAATATTGGAAAGATTCGGATTGGGAAGTAAATTTGTATCATGGGTAAAGGTACTGTATTTCAAACCCAGAGCCAGGATATGCATTAATAATAACCTCTCATTTCCATTTGAATTGTATAGAGGTACAAGACAAGGTTGCCCACTGTCTCCATTACTGTTTGCCTTGGCAATAGAGCCTTTAGCTATAAAGATCTGGAATTCAACGGAGGTGGTGGGATTCCGTAGGTATCAGAGAGAAGAAAAAATATCTTTATATGCAGACAATGCACTCTTATATCTAGGTGATATGACTTCATCTTTGCGGGCAGTGATGGAGATAGTGGGAGAATATGGCAGCCTTTTAGGCTTTGCTATTAATTGGTCAAAATCAACTTTAATGCCTATAGACCAGTCGAGGGACCGACTACCAGCGGGGGCGGAGCAAATAGTAATTGCCAATAGCTTTAAGTATCTGGGAGTGATGGTGTCCCCGAATCCGGCCGAGTATCTTCGGTTGAACCTGGAGCCATTACTCTCAAGGCAGAAAGAAAAATGCAATAGCTGGTGTAGGCTTCCCCTATCAGTTATAGGACGAGCAAACTTAATAAAAATGGTGTGGGCACCACAGCAACTGTACGTTTTTCATAATTCACCGATATGGATACCAAAAAAGTGGTTCAATCGAGTTGATACACTAATGAGGGAACTGATATGGAAAAAAAGGCACCCAGAATTAGTCTGGAAACATTGCAATATGAAAAGGATAGAGGAGGGCTGGCAATACCCCATTCCAAACTGTACTTTTTGGCATCACAGCTACAACAAATGGCAGGGTGGGGTAGGAAGGAAAATGAGGACCCCACATATAAATTGGTGACCATATCGGAACCTACGTTAGAAGTGGCCTCACACTTAGAAATGGACTTACCAAGTATGAAGGGCTTAGAACCCATAAGTAGTATATTTAAAAGGGTATGGGGAGAGGTTCCGAAAGTGCTAAAAATAACGGGTGTGCTTCCATTTACACCGATTTGGCATAATAGAAGATACCCTGAAATCCAGGAATTACAAGGGTTTACACACTGGAAAGAAAAGGGGATTTGGTTCTTCTCTCAATTATACGAGGGGGAGGTATTAAAGACATATGAACAACTATGTAGGGAATTTCACCTGAACCCGAGGGGCTTTTATCAATATCTCCAACTCCGCCATGCGTTACAGGCACAACAAATAACACATTCTCTGACAGAACCAACAGTATCACTCCTGAGTGAGGTTTTAATAGCAGACACGAGGAAGGGGTTAATATCAAAAATATATAGGGAGTTGCTGAGGTCGGTTCAGGATCATACTTTGTTAAAGTGCTGAAATAAATGGGTAGAAGATATAGGAGAGATAGAAGAAAAGCAGTGGGAAATGGCGCTTGAGGCTATTCCAGGGGTGTCGCTATCCGCAACCCAAAGGCTGTCACAATTATTTATTTTTCATAGGGCCTATAGAACATCAGTACAGCTTTATAAATGGAGGCGAGGAGACTCTCTGTTGTGCCCTAAGTGTAGAGTTCACAGAGGGGACTTCATCCACCTAATTTGGAGGTGTCCAAAGCTGCATAGGTATTGGGATGAGGTCTCCCAGTGCATCTCGAGGTTGGCGCAGGTCCCCATCCCCCTAAACCCGACTGTATACTTACTTGGAGCCATAAATGCAAAAATGTTCCCGGGAGGAAAGTATTTCATGTTAACTAGACTGATGTAATTGGGCAGAAAACTCATAGCAAGGCACTGGTTGGCCCCAACGGTGCCTACAGTGAAGCAATGGATTGCGTATGTCAATTCGCTGCTCCCTAGAGAACGATTGGCTTATAGTCGCAGAAGTGACAGGGGTAAATTCGACAAGATCTGGCATCCATGGTTGGGGGATGTGGACTTGGCTCCGCACCAATTGATAGTGGAGAGGCTTCAGATGTAGAGACAGGGGGGGAAGATCAGAGAGGAAAGGGGAGATAGAAACAGCTGAGGACAGGAAGAAGAGAAAGGAGTGAGCAGGGAAAGCGAGAAGGGAGAAAGGGACAGAAGGATGGCCCGTAAAAGTAGTGATAGTATAATTAGATAATCAAGAACATTGGATAGGGGGGAAGTTAGTAGCAAATGAGAGTGTGGTGAATAAAATATCAAAGGTTAAAGGAATAGATTGCTGTGGTGGAGGGGGGGAGGGTATGGGGAGGAAGGGAGGAAGGGGATGGGAGGAAAGGAGGAAGGAGATGGGAGGAAGGGAGGAAGGGGATGGGAAGAAAAAAAAAAAAGGGAGATATGAATTAGTAGTAGAATTATAACTCTGTACTGAAAGAGGGTAGGAATAAAAGAATGGGCTTGTATAAACTACACATTTTATATGTTTTTATATTATCAAATAATATGATTGATCAATGTAAATAATGTATGGAATTTTTACATCAAAAAAATAAAGGTTTATAAAAAAAAAAAAAAAAATTATTTGGGGACCCCACCAAAGAAGCCTCTGGCACTCTGCCTGAATTTAATGCACAAATCACATTTAAAAAAAAATTTAGGGGGTTTTTGGGCTAAAACACTACTATGGAGCTGATAAAATACATTGTTAAGTGACTACATGAGGTGAATATAGGGCCAGGAGACCATGCTGGGGAGGCAAGTGAAGGCAAATATGTATGAAGGACAACCAAAATAATGACATAAAAATCCAGCATGAATGAGGACAAAGGGGACATTCACAGCATATTACAATCATGGTAATTAGGTATTGAGGAAAGAAATACAATATATTAACAAACATTCTAGACAATAAAATGTGATGTTAAAGGATAAAAATTTTACCTTAATATACTCCTTCTGCAGAACCTGAATGATGGCAGAACATGTCTCTGGGATAATGATTCCCAGAGCCTGGGGGGAGATGCCTGTTGAGAACTTCAAGTCCTGCGGGCTTCTCCCCGTCGCCAAGTACCGCAGGGTGGCGACTAGCCTCTGCTCCGGAGTGATGGCTTGCCTCATGCAGGTATCCTGCCTGCTGACATAGGGGGTCAGCAAAGCCAACAAACGGTGAAATACGGGGTCCGTCATCCGGAGAAAGTTCCTGAAATCGTCAGGATTATTCTCATGGATCTCACGGAGCAAAGGCATATGACAGAAATGGTCACGCTGAAGCAACCAATTCTTGATCCATGAACTCCTCCCCACCCTGTTCATGGACTGGACTTGTGTCAAGGTAAGGACCCCAACACCAAGCCCCCGCACAGCACGAACTCTACGAGGAGTTCGTATGCAACATGGCTAGAAAACGGTTGGCTGCTCAGAACGAAGTAACAGAATGCACTGAGGAACAGCAAGGCCTGTGAAGTGCGACCTGAAAAACAGTAACGAGTGGACAAGATCACACTGAATAGTACAATACGAACTGACTGCACGCACCGAAGAGCAGATACAAACCCACAAGCACAAACTGAACAGCAGAAAACGATCTGAAAACCACGAGTCTGAAAAAGCGCGAATCGTCTCTCACCAAACTTTTACTAACACGAGATTAGCAAAAGGATCCCAAAGAGTGCCGCTCTTGGTTCTGAATTGGCCTTTTCTAGTCTCGTCGTACGTGGTGTATGTCACCGCGTTCTTGGCGACCGGAAATTCCGACAACTTTGTGGGACTGTGTGTACGCAAAGCAAGTTTGAGCCAACATCCATCGGAAAAAATCCATGGATTTTGTTGTCGGAATGTCCGATCAATGTCCGATCGTGTGTACGGGGCATAAGCCTATTTCTAACATTTGTCGCTTACAAGTTAAAATCCGTATTTTTTGCTAAAAAAGTACAAACCCCCAAAAATTATATATATTTTTTAGCAGAGCCCCTAGATAATAAAATGGCGATCATTACAATATTTTATGTCACACAGTATTTGCGCAGCTGTCTTTCAAACGCACTTTTTTTGGGAAAAAAGACACTTTCATGAATTAAAAAAAAAAACTAAACAGTAAAGTTAGCCCAATTTTTTTTGTATAATGTGAAAGATGATGTTATGCAGAGTAAATAGATACCTAACATTCAAGCTTTGAAATTGTGCACACTCGTGGAATGGAAACAAACTACGGTACCCAAAAATCTCCATAGGCGATGCTTTAAATTTTTTTTACAGTTACCAGGTTAGAGTTACAGAGGAGGTCTTTCACTAGAATTATTGCTCTCACTCTAACGTTCGCGGTGATACTTCACACGTGTGATTGAACACCGTTTACATATGCAGGCGCTACTTACGCATGCGGTTTCTTTGCTGCATGAGCTCGCGGTGACAGGGGCGCTTTAAAAAAAAACAACATTTTCTTATTTATTTTTTTATTTATTTTTTTATTTATTTTACATTGTAACTTAAAAAAAAACATCCCTTGTGACAGTAATTCGTGGTGACAGGTACTCTTTCTAGGGGGTCGAGGGTCTAAAAGACCCCAAATCCCTCCTTTGCACTTCAAAGTATTCAGATGGCCAAAAATAGCAATTCTGAATACTGTAATTTTTTAAAAATTGGCCCCATTGGCAGCCGAGTAAACCCAAAGTGAAGTTGTGACGTCTCTGCTGTGTTCTTACATAGGAGACTGGAACGAAGCCCTTTCCGGCTTTGTTTCAGTCTCAGCCTAGCCGGTCGTGGATCAGGCCTCCTGGTGGGATGGGAGGCCCGGGAAGAGTGGCGGAAGGCGGCAGGAGGGGGGGCGTCCCCTCCCGCTCCTTTAGGATAACAGCCGAGCAGCTTTTAGCTGCATCGGTTGTTATCCCTAAAGAGCCGGCCACCACGGTACCATGGTACCGGGGTGATGCCTGCAGCTGCAGTCCTTACCCCGGTTTACCCCTTTCAAGCAGAGGCTGTATATATGTGTACGGTCGGCGCTAAGGGGATAAACAAGATATATGGCAGTAAGGCGGCTCGGCTGCGCCAGATCACATACCTAGTACGTGAGCTGACACTCTTGGGTAGGGAGCGCACCCGACCGTGCTGTGGAGAAGCAGCAGAATGTATTTTGGGGTGTAATTCCACATATGCCCATGGGATGTTTAAGCAATATATCATTTAGTGACAACTTTGTGCAAACAAAAAAAAAAAGTTTGTCATTCTCCCGCAACTTGTGGCAAAATATAAAATACTCCGTGGACTCTTTGGCAATTAGGTACGGTGCCAACAACTGGTCGTTGAGGTCCATCCCTCCCATATTAATGTTGTTTTCGTGGACACAGAGGGGTTTCTCCACAAAACAGTCGCCGTAGGAATTTGGACCGCTGTGTCTGCATGAAGGGAGGACAGACCGAAAACATTCTTATTATCCCTCCACTTCACAGTGAGCAAGTTATTACACTTCAAGCAGGCTCTCTCCTCCAGCCTAAGACAGGAATCTACAAGCCTCTGGGATAAGCCCCGGTGATTAGATCGCATGGTGCCACATGCGCCAATCTGATGGTCAAACAGGTGACTAAAAAGTGGCACGTTTGTGTAATAATTTTCCACGTACAAATGGTACCCTTTTCTGAATAAGGGTGACACCAAGTCCCACACAATTTTGCCTGCGCTCCCTATGTAATCTGGGCAGTTGGGTGGCTCTATGTGACTATCTCTTCTCTCATAAACCATAAAACTATATGTAAAGCCTGTGGCCCTGTCACAGAGCTTATACATCTTGACCCTGCATCTGGCACGCTTGCTGGGAAGATACTGTTTGAAAGACAAGCGGCCAGAAAACTTAATCAGGGACTCAACAATGCAGACAACAAGGCTACAAAACTTTCATTAAAATGGATTATGAGTGGCCGAATTTTGTAGAGCCGATTGTATCCAGGGTCTCCACGAGGACAACAGAGATCATTGTTGTTGAAGTGCATGAACCGCATGATCTGCTCATATCGTGCCCTGGTCATGGAGGCAGAGAACACGGGCATATGGTAAATTGGGTCAGTGGACCAATATGACCGCAATGTACTCATTTTAACAATGCCCATGTCGAGCGATAGGTCCAGAAAGATCTTAAATTCGGAAACCGTAATCGGTTTCCAATCTCTGGCAAGGGAGGACTGGGGATTAGCGGCGATGAATTGACCAGCATACAAATGACTTTAGTCCACAATAGATCTATAGAGATCTTCCGTGAAAAACAGCTAATAAAAATCAAGTGACGTTAAATCAACTGTTTCCACCTGAATTCCGAGTTGGCCAGTGAATGGGGGAAGTACGGGTGCTGCAGAAGTGGTGGGCTCCCAATTAGAATTGGCAAATTCTGCAGGAAGGACACTATGGGAACGATGGGCCTGTCTTTGTCTTCTTGGTGGTAGCGGGACACTACTTGTGCTTGCCACCTCGCCAGCTTGAACTGCACTTATGGGACTCGCCACGTCACCACTTGATACTGCAGTGCTGGATGTATGACCAGGGTGTACTAGGCTGCTGGTGCTTGCCAGTTAACCAGAAGGATGAGCGGCAGTAGTACTTCTCTGCTCCATATGAGAGCCCTGCGGTTCTTGCACCTCAACAACAGCAGAAGAATATCGGTGTCTGGTACGCCTGACCTTGGCAGGGACCACAACTTCGTCGTCAGAGCTATCTGTCATGGAGCCGCTGTGGTCTACAGGATCGTATTCTGAAGGTGATCACTGGTGACAGGGGGGACAGGGGGTGAAAGGGTTAACTAGGAGACAATCAGGGGGTTAAAACCTTTATTAGGTAGTATATGGGGGTACCTGACGGTATAAAAAGCTAACGGTGAACCTAAATAACTAACAGATTAACTAGCGTCACCCGTGACACTTATATGACGATCAGAAAAATGATCGATTAGTGACACTGGCGACAGGGGGTGAAAGAGTCAACTGGAGGGTGATCAAGGGGCTAAACCTTTATTTGGGGGAGTTAGGGGGGTACCCTAGACCTAAAGGGGCCTACCACTAATTGCCCTAACACTTATAACAGTCACAAAATGACACCAATGCAGTGATCAGTAAAAAAATCAAAACTGCTATTGGTGTCACTGTGACAGTGGGTGCAGGGGGGTGATCGGGGGTGATTGGGGGTTGTTTGTGTGCTTATGTGTACTGGTGTTAGTGTGCTGTTGGTGCAAACTCACATTGATGTCTTCTCTCCTCGGGAGCCGGAACGAAAAGGCTCCACGAGGAGAGATGACATCACTACCCCTACTTCTGTTTAGATTTCAGAAGCAGAGGAAGCTTCCCATTCATCAGGAGTGATCGTGAGGGAGAGGCCATGAATCAGATCGCTCCTGCAACGATGCCGACTGCCTCGGGCACCGGGGGGCGCAATCGCGTCCCCCGCCTGCGGGAGGGGAGTAAGGTACCCATACGTTACTCTGCCTGCCCATGCCATTCTGCCACAGTATATCTGCGTGAGGCGGTCGGCAGTTGGTTAAGCAGCCATGTAAGGTGGCACATTTGACAAAGCACAATCCACTTTGGAGGGAATGCAGCACAGCATAAGCCTGCATGCTCAAAGGATGTATAATGAGGCCTGGCTGCAAATGGCCAATTCATAAATAGTCTGGTGTGCAGCTTAACCACTTGCCGACCACTGTGCGCCGATATACGTCGGCACAATGGCAGTGGTGGGCAAATGGGCGTACCTGTACATCCCCTTTAAGAGCCAGGGATAGCAGGCGTGCGTGCGCTGCCAGAGGCGCACGCATGCCGCGTACAGCGTGACCATGCCCACGGGACCAGCAGACTCAATGTCCGCCGGTCTCCCGGCAATTATGTCACGGAGCCTCAGAACGGGGAAGTGCCTATGTAAACTAGGCATTTCCCCGTTCTGGCTTATGTCATGACAGAGATCATCGCACCCTGTCTTCGGGAGCGGTGATTGCTCTCATGTGACTTGAAGCCCATCCCCCCACAGTTAGAATTACTGCCTAGGACACACTTAACTCCTTCATCGCCCCTATTGGTTAACCCCTTCACTGCCAGGGTCATTTACACAGTAATCAGTGCATTTTTTATAGCATCAATAGCTGTATAAATGACAATGGTCCCAAAATAGTGTCAGAAGTGTTCGATGTGTCCACCATAATGTCGCAGTCCCGATAAAAATCGCAGATCGCCGCCATTACTAATAAAAATAAATAAAAATGCCATAAAACTATCCCCTATTTTGTAGGCGCTATAATTTTTGCTCAAACCAATCAATATATGCTTATTGCGGATTTTTTTACCAAAAATATGTAGAAGAATACATATCGGCCTAAACTGAGGAAATTTTTTTTTTAATATATATATATATATATATATATATATAAAAATAATCCGTTTTTTTTTTCAAAATTGTCGCTCTTTTTTTGTTTATAGCGCAAAAAATAAAAACCGCAGAGGTGATTAAATACCACCAAAAGAAATCTCTATTTGTGGCAAAAAAAGACGTCAATTTTGTTTGGGTGCAATGTCGCACGACCGCGCAATTGTCAGTTAAATCGACGCAGTGCCGAATCGCAAAAAGTGCTCTGGTCAGGAAGGGGGTAAAATCTTCCGGGGCTGAAGCGGTTAAGGAATACACATCATAAAAATAGGTCTGGTATATTAACCTAAATCTAAACTCTCATGCATCCAAAAATCTCAACTTGCATTCACAGTCCATAAAAAATATACCACTAGAAACAAAACCTTGCTTTATTGATTACTATGGATCAATATATAACTATAGTATTTGCTCAATGTCTATATACCTTCTAATTAAAACTTAGATAGAACTGTATCCCATAAAAAATATGTTTTTTCGCACAAAATAAAATCACCAGGGTAAGTTTAAAAAAAAAAAATAGATTGCTGGATGTCTTGATGCTAGGTATTTATGAATATACAAATATTTTCATACATTGCACTTATAGTGGGTAAAATAAGTATTGAACACATCACCATTTTTCTAGGTAAATATATTTCTAAAGGTGCAATTGACATGAAATTTTCACCACATCGCTAACAACTCATGCAATCCATACAAACAAAGAAACCAAAACAAATGTGTTTAGAAATGAAGTTATGTGTAATAAAATGGAATGACACAGGGAGAAAGTGAACATGCTAACTGAAATTTATTTAATACTTTGTACAAAATCCTTTGTTGGTAATGACAGCTTCATGACTCCTCCTGTATGTAGAAACTACTAGTCACATGCATTGCTCAGGTGTGATTTTGGCCCATTCTTCCACACAAACAGTCTTGAAATCTTGAAGGTTCGATGGGCCTCTTCTATGACCTCTGATCTTTATTTCTTTCCATAGATTTTCTATTGGATTCAGGTGATTGGCTGGGCCATTCTAGCAGCTTTATTTTCTTTCTTTGAAACCAATTGAGAGTTTCCTTGGCTTTGTGTTTGGAATGATTGTCTTGCTGAAATGTCCACCCTCGTTTCATCTTCATCATCCTATTAGATGGGAGTAGATTTTTATCAAGAATTTCTTGGTACATTTTTCCATTCATCCTTCCTTCAATGCAATGTAGTTTACCAGTACCGTATGCTGAAAAACACCATGATGTTCCCACCTCTAAACTTCACTGTTGGTATGGGGGTGTTTTTGGGGTGATGTGCAGTGCTATTTGACCTCCAAACATTGTGTGTATTATGGCATCCAAAGAGTTCAATTTTGGTTTCATCTGACCAGACTTTATTCTCCCAGTATTTCACAGGCTTGTCTAAATGTTGTGCAGCAAACTTTAAGCCTGCTTCAACATGATTTTTTTCCGTAATGGAGTCTTGCTTGGTGAGCGTGTATACAGGCCATGGCAGTTGAGTGCATTACTTATTGTTTTCTTTGAAAAAATTATAGGTGCTAATTCCAGGTCTTTTTGAGGCTCTCCACAAGTGGTCCTTGTCTCTTGGACAACTCTTTTGATAATTCTTTTCACTCCTCTGTCAGAAATTTTGCAAGGAGCACCACTTCCATTTTATCAGCCATCAGTTGAGACTGAACCAGCTGATATTAATTTGCCCTGACAAGGGGCAGGATTGCGTTCTAATTACTGATAGATTTCAGTTGGTGTCTTGGCTTTCCATGCCTCTTTGCACCTCCCTTTCTTCATGTGTTCAATACGTTTTCCCTGTGCAATTCTATTTTATTACACATAACCTAATTTATGAACTTATTTGTTTTGGTTTCTTTCTATGTATGGATTGCATGGGTTGTTACCGACATGTGGTGAAAATGTCATGTCAATAGCACCTTTAGAAAGATATTTACCTAGAAAAATGGTGGCGGGTGTATATATCTGGAAGTAACAACTATTTATAGAGTCCACTTAACAAGCCCCAAAATAATGAAGAAACCTGTAAGCGCATTCATGAATAGGATAGTGCCGTGTGCTTCATTCTCTAAGCATAAGCATGCATAAGCAGTAAATACTCTGTTAGTAACATTATAGAAAGAATATCCCCTTTGTACTATAGGGCCTATTTCAAATCATAATATTAATCAGAGAAACCTCTATAAATGAAAACCAGCCTTCAGATTTTAGAGCACACCAGTATCCAAGGGTTATCTCTGTGGTTTAAGTGGTGTTAGTCAAAAGCTGCTTATTTTTCAGATGTTTTCATACACAAGCAGTATATGTATAGTAGCCTAATATGATATTAAACCTTTGGGTTTTTATTTTAACTAAAATAACAAACATGGTATACTTACATGCTCTGTGAAATGGTTTTGCACAGAGAACCCTCCTTTTCTGTTGACCCCCGCTGGTGCTTCAGGCCCCTCCTCTTGAGCGAGTGCCCCCAGGGAAAGCCACCTTTTCTGGGGGAATGCGTGCATGCCCGCTCCCAAGCTGCCCAGTCTGCTTCTATTGACACAGACTCAGCCCCACCCCCACCCCCCCCCCGCATTCAGGTAAAAAACCTTGAGGCTTTAGAACCACTTTGCAGTAACTGCAGTGACTGCAAATTACATTATTTTAGGGAAAATAGTCTCTGTGGAAAAGATAATATTGGCTATATGTAACCTACAGTATCACACAGGTCAATTTATTCCACAGAACCGGAATCTGAACTGGAGAAACGTATCACTCAGACACCAAACACACTTATATTACAAGGTCCTGACACAAAATGACATATTAGTCCTCCTATGAGAAAAATACATACGATATATATCCTGTTCAGTATCTAACAAGTTTGATTGAAAGGCTAAGTTTACCTTTGTTCACCTTTCTTTTTTTTTTCTAAATTCCAGCTCCTCTATCTACTGACACAGCATAAGCCCCAGAAGGACTTACCCCCTTTATGACCAGGCCATTTTTTGCAATACAGGACTGCATTGGTTTAACTGACAATTGCGCGGTCATGCGACACTTTACCCAAACAAAATTAATGTTAGTTTTTTCCTACAAATAGAGGTTTCTTTTGGTGGTATTTGATCACCTCTGCAGTTTTTATTATTTGCGCTGTGAACAAAAAAAAGACTGACAATTTTGAAAAAAAAAACTATATATTTTACTTTTTGCTATAATAAATATCCCAAGAAAAAAAACCCAAAAAACTAATTTCCTGACAGACTCCATGGCAGCCTACGTGTGGGTTAACCCCGCCTCCTCTCCAATGCTATAGGACCCCCTACTCTATAAGAATGAGCTCACCTGTACAGACTGTGTTCCTTTTTTGTCCTCCTCCATGGACCTACATCACGATTGTTCCTGTTGGCGTCCGGTCGGATTGTTACAGAATCTAGCATACCATGATACAGTGTGGCTCAGGGCCCAGCTATGAGCGGGCGAGTAGCTTTCATGGCACTAAAATACCCCACTCGTGGAGGGTGGATGCCTCATTATGCTTGAAGGTGGACGCATCATCGGCTGGCAAGGTCTGCAAATTTTTTACTTCTTCCATGGCAGTAGTTTCTTTGTATATACTATTATGTTGTTTGTCTCCCGGTTCTCCGCGGTACTCCCCGGTACCTCTGTGTCCCCTCATGGCATTCGGAACGCTTCTGCATTCCAGGCCGCTGCGGTGCTTCCGGGTAGCGGCCGCCGCAGCCGTTCTGCGCATGCGCGGGGCCTTCGTGAAAACGAGGCTTGGCTCGCGCATGCGCGGAGTGGCGAATCTTCCGGCGGCCGCACAGGCACCGTATGGCTGTCTACCACGGCGCAGGCGCGTGGTGGAGGAGCGGTGACGTCACTCAGGCGGGGGACTTGATTGTCTGTCATCGCCTGTCAAGGACGGGATTTCCCGCAGACAGTAAGCGGCAACTTCCCCCAGCCTGGTCAGTGTTGGTCTAACTGAGTTTTCTCCCCTTAAAGGGTAAAATTGAAGATAAAATAAATAAAAATTTATAAACATATATGCATATATTGAAGAAAATAAATAAATAAATAAAAGAGGACTTTATACTTCTATATACTCGTTCTTACTTTATACAGCATGTATCTACACTCCTGTTGGATTGTGAGTAAAAAAAAAAAAAATATATATATATATATATATATATATATAATCATAAATAAAATATATATGTAAATATATATATATCTTATGTAATATTTCCGGTTGGCTCGGTTTGTGTAGCATTTCCGGGTCATCTGTAGACCATCAGTGTCATGATGACGTTCTGTCCAGCGGTTATGGATAGGTCACTGCCTTCATACAGCCAGCCCTCATGCACAAGGTGCGTGCAGGCGAGGGGAGGGGCCGAGGTTGAAGTCTCAAGGGATTGAGATTGCGTTTTGTCCCCCCCCCCATTCTTTTTTCAGCCCTTTTTGAGATCAGATGACAGAGACCTTGCCAGGCCACAACATTTACAAGAGGAGATGTTGCCATTCCTCCTACAACTAGAGGAGACGTTGCCATTCCTCCTCCATCTAGAGGAGACGTTGCCATTCCTCCTCCATCCAGAGGAGATGTTGCCATTCCTCCTCCATCCAGAGGAGATGTTGCCATTCCTCCTCCATCCAGAGGAGATGTTGCCATTCCTCCTCCATCCAGAGGAGATGTTGCCATTCCTCCTCCATCCAGAAGAGAGGTTGCCATTCCTCCTCCATCCAGAGGAGAGGTTGCCATTCCTCCTCCATCCAGAGGAGATGTTGCCATTCCTCCTCCATCCAGAGGAGATGTTGCCATTCCTCCTCCATCTAGAGGAGATGTTGCCATTCCTCCTTCATCTAGAGGAGATGTTGCCATTCCTCCTCCATCCAGAGGAGAGGTTGCCATTCCTCCTCCATCCAGAGGAGATGTTGCCATTCCTCCTCCATCCAGAGGAGATGTTGCCATTCCTCCTCCATCCAGAGGAGATGTTGCCATTCCTCCTCCATCTAGAGGAGATGTTGCCATTCCTCCTTCATCTAGAGGAGATGGTGCCATTCCTCCTCCAGTCACCGTACCCACCGCCCTATCAGCTGCTCGGATGGCAGAGCCTGCTGGAGATGTGGGACACGAGTCTCGGAAGGCGAGTCTGTATGTGTCCACTGTTGTGCCTGGGCGGTTGGGGATAAGAAACAGAAAACAAGATTATGGAGTCTCTTGTGAAAGAGGTGAGGAAGCAATCCCTAGGAGATGGGAGACATCCCTCACATGGAGCCAGTTGTCCATCCCACCCGGCTCCTTGGCTGGTATAGCCCAAGGGTTTCAGGTCCTTCCCAGCCCTACGCTGCTTCTCCGGATTCTTCTGACATCAAGTTGGAAGGGGATGAATGTGTCGGAAGCTCTGATGTCTCTCTGATTCCTTCACGAGTCAAAGCGATTTAAGGAAGCCCTTAAGTGAGTAGACCCTTCCTCCCCCCCTAAGCATAGTAGTTCTTTAAGCACCTGGGGGAAGGGCGCTCTCTTTCTCTCTCTTTCTGCTCCTCACGGATGAAAGGATGAGGAGTGCAACTAAGTGGACGAGAAAACTTCCACATCAAACTATACCTCCAGAGTGTATCCCTTCAAGTCAGAAGAAGTGGAGTGTCGGGGAAACACTCCCCTTATAAATGCAGCGTTGTTGCGTCTGACATTACAGGTTGCTCTACCTTAGAAGATGCCGTGTCCTGCAGGACAGGCTCGAGAGAAGTCAGATCAAGATCTCAAGGAAGCTTACAGGTTTGCCAGTATGGCTTGTAACCCTGCCCTAGCAGCTATGTCCAAAGGTTATGGAAGCCTGGACAGAGATTGCAGTCTTCGTACTCAGGGGAGCTTCGGAAGAGTTCTCCAGAAGTTTAGCAGTAAAGGAGCTGAAGCCGGCGACAATCTGCTTCACCTGTTGGCCTGGACTAAATGATCCTCAGTCATGGTTCAACGGGCCTTATAGTTACGCCTTCCCTAGATTAAGCGTCTGCTCGGTCGGAAGAGTCCCCAGTACGGGAGGTGTTGAACGCTCGTGAGAAGCTTGTGTTTTAAGTCCTGGCTGGGTCTTCATAAAGAACTGGAGCAGAGTGCAAGCATCCTTCCGTAAAACCCGCTAAGAGTAGGGCGTCTGTTGGTCGGGAACCAGCCGAAACTTTTGGGTTACACCCGCCCACGGGTGCCTGGGCGGGGAGGCTCGTCTGCTCCTCTTCCGGCATGTCTGGGTGGCCTCCATCACTGGTTACTGGACTGTCAAGATGGTTTTATCGAGCCACACATGGTCCTTCACTAATACCCCTTTCCCCAGATTTATTCCACTCTGCTAACTCAGTTGGAAGAGCAGGAGCAGGTGTTACTGTACACGCCCCGAGGGACGTAGAATTCCAGGGGTATACTTTCCCCTCTTCTCAAACACAAAAGTAACAGTTTTGGTGTCTAGTATTAGATCTATCTTACCTATACAAGTATATAAAATTTGTAGATACGTTGGAAGGCTCTGTCGACCTTCTATACGGCCAGGACATTGGCTAATCCCAATTGACTTAAAAGATGTTACCTCTAGTTCCAAATTGGGCGAGACCATCTACAGTTCTTCTTCTTCCTTATCGGGCTGATGACCTCACACGTGTCTTCTTAAAAAAAAAAATAAATAAATTTCTCCGGCCATAGTGGCCCTCATTTAAAGAGAGGGGTACGTCTTTATCACTATTTCGGTGACCTCGCCTTGCTATCCTAACACAAAGACCAGTTGCTGGTTCTCAGGGAACTAGTTATCTCCACCCTGACCAGCTTCAGGTGGCTCCTAAAAAAAAAAAAAAAAAAGAACTACCGCCTCGACGGTCTTCACGACCCC
The DNA here is from genome assembly GCA_037952925.1 of Lithobates clamitans. Classification (NCBI taxonomy): domain Eukaryota; kingdom Metazoa; phylum Chordata; class Amphibia; order Anura; family Ranidae; genus Lithobates; species Lithobates clamitans. Next base: position 920,750 of record JBBGZY010001138.1, read on the forward strand.
TATGGTCAAGTGGTCTCTGCAGAGGTTATACCCGCTCCAGTCAGGTTTTCTGCAGCGAGGGAGATCAAGGGGCAACAGTCAACCTATTTACATATCAACGGCGTGGAGCAGCCTCTTCTGGTGTCTTCAGCGCAAAATCTGCTCAATTGCCACTTCATTGCCCCATCTCATGGTCAAGGTCACGACTGATGCCAGCGGTTCCGGTTGGGGAGCCCTCTGCAGTTAGGATCTGGCTTAAGGCAAGTTGGGTACGCGTCTTCTCAACCCGGGCTAGAATGTCCCGGATCTTCGGACAGCCTAGTGTGCCCTTCAGTTCCTCTCCCATCTTCGGAAGGGAGAGTCAGTATTATAAAGAATGAATGACACAATGGCGATCTTCTATGTGAAGAGTCATAGGGGCACTCGAAGCTCCACACTATGCCGGAAGATCAAGCCCATCATATCTTGGGCCCAGCCTGACCGGCATTTCAATGGCCTATATTCCTCGAATCTAGATCGTCTGATCGTATTTCTATGCGCAAACACTAAAGAATGGTCTTCTCGTGTGCAGACATTCAAGCGGATTCTGTTCCTAGGAGTCAATCTCGAAGTGGATCTTTTTCTTTTTCTTCACAGGCAACCTCAAGCTGGTGAGGTGTTACAACCCGGGGTCATTACAGCTAGGCCTCTGGAGTGGATGCCCTGACAGATCGTTTTTAGCTTCAAGAGGGCATACGCCTTTTCTATCAATCCCAATAATTCTCAGGTTCTTACGAAGATCTCATGAGGAAGCAGTCAAAGTGGTGGCAGTAGCCCCTTACTGGCCAATCGCCCTTGACTCCCCCTCCTGAGCCAGCTCAGCTTCCAGGATCCGGTGTCTCTCCCTCTCAGGCTGGTCCTTCTTTCTCAAGGGACAGTTCTGCACCCTTGTCCGGCTCAGATGCGCTTCAAGGGTGATTGCCACTCTCATGAACTCTACTGGGACGAGCATGAATTAGGTCGACAGGAGAATTCAGGACAGGTCGGTTGAGTTCTCATTCTCTGAGCAGGTCATGTAGAAATCCAAAAGCTCAGGATATCTTCAGCTTTTTCGGCCTAGATTTATCTCTATCCATCAGCTCTCTTAGGGTCCAAGTCTCAGCCTTGTTGGCCTTCTCCAGAACTTCGTGGGCTGTTTACCCTTTAGTCCACCAACCATCCCATGGGCAGCTAAAGCTTAGCCCTCAAAAGGAGACCAAGATTTCCCAATTGAGACCTTCCCCTTGTCATTGGCTCACTGTCTGAACTCAGTAATACGGGGTCCTCCCCGCTTTCTATTGGAGGCCTTTTTAACTAAAATCAATGTCATAGTAGCCATTACCTTGGCTAGAGGGTCTCGGAGGTCACGTCCCTAGGTTACGAAGAATCTTTTTTCTGTCCTTCTTCCCGGACCAGATGGTCCTTTTTTCCCATGCTCAGCTCAAATCCAAGAATTACCTCAAGGTTCCATAGGATCCAGGAAATCGTCCTATCCTCTGGTCATAGACGAAATTCTGAAGGTATACCTGCAAGCTACTTCCTTCCTTTTGGACATTCTGTCTACCTGTCCATCCTGCATTTCGGCAGTAACAAACTGAATCAAGCCTCGTCCAGAACTGTACAGTTTGTTCATCAGCCTTATAGAGATAGGATCCTGACTCCTCCGGAGGCGGTGACGGCACGTTCCACCAAGGGTATAGCGGCTTCATGGGCAGCAGCCCGGTACGTGTGTTCAGGCGTTATCTGCAAGCGACCTCAAGGGCCCCTATTAAAACCTTAATGTCAGATTACTTTACTGAGCCTGCTGCGCTTTCTTCTGTGAGCTTTGGTTTATAAATCCTGTCGGTTGACGGGTCAAATTATATTATTGCTGTTCAGCATACCCACCCGTGTGGAATGGCTAGTTATTTCCCACATGTAGGCTGCCATGGAGTCTGTCAGGAAAAAGGAAAATTTATTATCAAATACTTACCTTAATTTTCCTTTCCTGATGGACTCCATGGCAGATGGAGTTCCCACCCATCGGTCAATGAGTAGGCTAGTTACGGAACACAGTCTGTACAGGTGAGCTCATTCTTATAGGGTAGGGGGTCCTATAGCATTGGAGAGGAGGCGGGGTTAACCCACACGTAGGCTGCCATGGAGTCCATCAGGAAAGGAAAATTACGGTAAGTATTTGATAATAAATTTTCCTTTTTCTTCATCAGTTTAGGCCGATATGTATTATTCTACATATTTTTGGTAAAAAATCGCAATAAGCAGACATTGATTGGTTTGCGCAAATGTTAAACGCATGTTTTAAATGGTCAGAAATGTAACAGCGAATGCTGTGAAGAGTGTGTGTTTCCCTTAAAACATGTGGTGGTGGCTACTGTGTGTGTGAGTGTATGTGTAAAAGGAGGTTGTTGATTGTTGAGCATTTGTACATAAGTTAAAGTGGTAGTAAATACATTTTTTTTGTTTAATTGCCCCCCCTGCTGGTTTATTCCACAAAGTGAAAGCATGCACTGCATACTAACATTTTATAGCAGACCTACCTTTAAAATAGAGCCCTCTAGTTCGGAGCTAGAGGGCTCCGAACTAGAGGGCTCATCAGAGAGACATCATCAGAGAGAAATTCTTTATGCTCACTAAAGTTTTTATTGATTTGAGGGTGGGGAGTGGAATGAGAAAGGTTAAAGTCTTGGATTACATTTCCACACTGGTGCTGCCAGGTGCTGATGTGGGAGCTTTGACGGGTGACCCCGCCCCCTCTGACAACACAGGAACGCCATAGGGAAGTCCCTGTGAAGTCCCCGTGTGTCAGAGGAGGGCGGGGTCACCGGGTGGCCCCACCCTCCGTTATATAAGAAGTGTCAGAAGAAACGAAGCGTCACACGGCGGAAGACTCCCACTGAGGCGGATCGTGCGGACGGAGCGGAGAAGAAGCCAGAGGAAGATGCAGGACGAGAAGAGCAGAGGAAGAAGAAGATGGAGAAGAAGAAGATGGAGATGAAGAAGATGGAGGAAGAAGAAGAACACAGAAGAAAGACCAGAAGAAAGAAGATGGAAGAATAAGTGGAAAGAAGAAGAAATTAATAAAGGACTTGTCAAAAACAGTCTCTTGTGTTTTTTAACCTTTTTGACAATTTTTTGTGAAATGGCAGGGGTGCATTTGTACCCCATTACCAATTCACATGGGGGCCGGGATCTGGGGGTCCCCTTGTTAAAGGGGGCTTCCATATTCCGATAAGCTCCCCGCCCACAGACCCCCACAACCAAGGGTTCTGGGGATGAGGCCCTTCTCCCCATCAACATGGGGACAAGGTGCTTTGGGGGGCTACCTCAAAGCACCCTCCCAATGTTGAGGACATGTGGCCTGGTACGATTCAGGAGGGGAGGCACTCTCTTGTCCCCCCCTCTTTTCCTGCGGCCTGCCAGGTTGCGTGCTCGGATAAGGGTCTGGTATGGATTTTTGGGGGACCCCATGCCATTTTTTTTTAAATTTTGTCACGGGGTTCCCCTTAAATTCCATACCAGACCTGAAGGGTCTGGTATGGATTTTGAGGGGGACCCCCATGCCATTTTTTAAAAAATTTTAGTGCGGGGTTCCCCTTAATATCTATACCAGACCTGAAGGACCTGGTATGGAATTTAGGGGGACCCTCACGCATTTATTTTTTTAAATTTTGGTTCAGCTTTCCCCTGTGGGGAAATTCCATGCCGTTTTTATCAATGAACTTTTATATGTATTGCCGGACCGACATTTCATTATAGCCGGCGCTAGCGATAGTAGTTTTACATTACTTTTTTTCCTTTAGAAATGTCATTTTGCTGTCAGACTGTTCTAAATATGGGAAACATGTGCCCCTTTACAGGCATACTATAGACACCCCCCAGGTACGAAATTTAAAAGAATATTACACTTTTATTGTTTCACTTTAAGCATTATTAAAATCACTACTCCTGAAAAAAACGTCGTTTTTAAAACTTCTTTTTACATTGATACATGTCCCCTGGGGCAGGACCCAGGTCCCTAAACACTTTTTATGACAATAACTTGCATATAAGCCTTTAAAATGAGCACTTTTGATTATTCATGTTCGTGTCCCATAGACTTTAACTGTGTTCGCATGTTCGAACAAATTTTTTTGCCTGTCGCATGTTCTGGATGCGAATCAAACTGGGGGGCGTTTGGCTCATCCCTACTTGCCAGCACAATGTTCACAGGACTCCACTACAATCTTTGTGTCAGAGGTTTGACAATTGGAGCTGTCAAAAAAAAAATAGCAGCTGGACAATGTTTATCAACAACATTATTCAGCCACTGAAACAGAAAGATAAAAAGAAACATTCTTTAATTTTGTATCTTTCTGTTTATTCATCTATAGATCAAAGGGATAAACTTAGATCTGCAGATGAAGGCAGTTTAAAGTAACCTGTCAAGTAAAAAAAAAAGTTTTTGTTTGTTTTTTATTAAATGTTCCTCTGTTTAACCCCTTATTAACCCTTAACTTATTTAATTAGCTTTAATGAACTCCTTATTCTCCTTCTCTATGTAATTATGATTTTCCTGCTGATTTTTTTTTTTGTTCACTCTACCGTTCTACCATAATTTTATAAACTATTAATAATTAAAACTTTTTTTATTTTTCCTTTGTTCATTAATATTTTTACACCTTTACCATATATTTACATCTTTAACATTGAAAAAAGCACAAACTTAAAAAAAAAGTGTTTAATTTGTAAATAACTTTGTAATGCTTTGTACCATTGCTGACAGCTGAAGTGTAAACAAAACAGCTGCAGTAGGTATCGGTAATTGGTACCTGTGAGTACTAAAAAAAAAAATCAGTATTCGTACTCATAAAAAAATGGTATCTGTGCATCGCTAGTTAAAACCTCTGTCAGGCTTAATTACTGTCTTGGACCTCACTGTGGAGCTTTCTTCTCTATTGCTGTCCTGAAAACTAAACAGGAAGTGAGAGAACATTTTCCCTAGGTTAAGAATCAATGCCACATAAACCACCCCTCACTCACTGGTCTGGCAACAACATTTCAGAATTCCCTTCAGTTTCTCTGGTGGGAAAGAATGTGAGTTAACCATCTCCCACAGATGGCAAATACAATGCACAGAGTTTCTATCATTTCCCCACTCTATCCAAAACTATTTTGGTGTAGAAATGATTTATGCCCTCTGATACTTCCTGACCCCTCAGTCTCCAAGAAGAGTTACATTCCATAGGGTATACTTCTTAATGAGGAAGGTTGCACAGCACATGATTATTTACAAGGGAATATCTCTGGTTGAGATAGTAGTCTCTTGCAAGTAATTAAGTGTTGCCAGGCAAAGGCATTTTTGAAACCAAGGTCAATCTGGCAGGAAGCAATCATGAAAAACTAAATTCTTTATGTTGTCTTAATTTTTCTGGAGTTTTCCTTTAAATCTGCATGATTCTTAAAAATGATCACCTTTTGTCATTTTTGCTGTTTTATCTTTAACAAATGTAGTTTGTTTAGATCCTCCAAGCACAGTTCAGTGAGGGATACAAATTTTTAGCTACAAAATTATGCAAGTTATTGTAATTGTATAGGGACAACATGTTTCTTCTTCATACCGTTAAGCTATATTATCGCAAACAAACACATTTAATTGAGTCCCCTGTGCATCCTTAAAAAAAAAGAAAAAAAAAATCAGTGACATCTATGAACAAAATGATAAAATCTACATTCTGTCGAGCCATTATTGCCTAAAATGTTAATGGCATTTACTTTTTTAAACTTGATCGATAGCTGAGTGGAAAGTACTCATAAATTACTAAAGGCAAAACACCATTCTTTCAGCACTCAAAGCTTTTCGAGACATTTGTCAGTCTGCATTTTCTTGAAAGGAGAAAAAATTAATTTGCTGAAAGCCTGTTTTTTTCCCCTCTCTGCCTTTTTCAGAAACACTTTTATCGCAAGTCATTTAGGAAATGCAATTCTGAAGTATTCATAATATAAGTCTCACTTTACAATGTACCTCTCCAACAATCTTAAAGTTGCATGTTTTATGAAATCACCACCTTTTGTCATTTTTCTGTTATGACACTATTAGGAAATAAAGAGATCTATGTAAATGTAAAGGGAGAGAAAAGGAACACTAATGGCAGTTACCATGAGCAACATCTGTGCACGATCGTAAGAGCCTATACTAATTTTCTAAAGATTGTTCCATTCATTACAGGGTATTGTTGCTTGCAATGGCAAAGCCCTATTTCCATGTATTTAAGGCATGAAACTGAGTGGGTAAATGTGAGTCTAATCAATACCACTTTTCATTCTGCTCCTAATGTGCTGCTTTCTCTTTTCTTTACCTCCTGCACAAAATCCTAAAAGATCTTGACGTTATAGTCGTAAAATGTAATTCTTCTGCAGAAACACAGACAATAATGCTCCCCCCGTATTCAGGCATATTGCATATTCTAATGGCATTTGGCTAAATTGAGTATGGATTTAACATCAAAGGCTTCATGAATTTTTCAAATGAGATATTAAAGTCAATATTTCAAGTGAAAGATATTTCAATTTCGTTGCATACACAACAATAAAAGCCCTCTGTAAAAGAAAAAAAAGGAAGGGCTACTACTGGTTTAAAGCACTTGCAAAATTATTAGGTTCTAATAAAAATAGACATGATGCAATAATGACAGGGAATTAAGTACAGTACCCAATAAAGAACAAAGACACATCACGCTCTCAGTACACATGTCAATATTGTTTTTTCTGCGGTTTAAGCCTCTTATAATAGTATCAGCATAAAGGTTTGTGTGACTTTATCATTAATCAGATTATTTGAAATAGTAAAAGATCTGCTACATAGAAAATCGATGTGGAGAGGAGTACAGTTTTATTTGATGGTGACATAAATATTCAGCATAAAAACAGGGTCAATGACAATCATTATAGTGCGGTTTGTTTGAGAGGAGAAAGAACAATGTTATTATTTAAAACAATCATTTAGTCAACCACTTGGAAAAATGGACTATGTGGAATAAGTGATGTAGATTTTGTAATCATTATTTTTTTCCCAAATTTACAAGTATAAATGGCTACTTGTCATATTTTTTTTTTTTATGTAGGCAGGATAATAGTGTACTCTATATACAGACCTATTGGCATAGACAAAGTTGTTGTTTTTTTCTTCTCTGTATTATCATTTTTTAATTTACTTAGATATACATTTCTAACTTGCTTTTTATGATTTTTCATATTGTTGTATCCATCTGGTCCAGCCCATTTTCAAGTTTTCTAGTTGCAATGGTAATCTATCAACAGATTTCCTGTATTCGGGTAGTAAGTAGACAATTTAGGGATTAAAAAGTGAAAGGGAATTAGACCTGGGATGACGCAAAAAAAAAAAAAAAAAAAAAAAAAAACCTTCATCAGATTTTAGCAGGTGAAGCCATAACCACCATAGTTTCCAAAGCAGCTGTTTCCTTTAGCCGAGCTTTCAGCTATAGGCAGGCCTAGTCCTTAGAGCTTCCCTGAAATATAGAAGGAAGCTTTTATGATGATTCTGGAAATGTAGGAGATCTCCCACTATTCACACACCTACATTATTCATCTGTTTTTGTTTCCATATAAAATCATTAGCGATGAACATCTCCTGCAGGGCTCCGCTGTGTCACAGCCACAAAGCGTGGTGAAAATTGGCTGTCAAATTTTCACCACACTTTGTGGCTGTGACATAGCAGAACCCTGCAGGTGATGTTCATCGCTAATGATTTTATATGGAACCAAAAACAGATGAATAATGGAGTTGTGTGAATAGTGGGGGATTCCCTACATTTCCAGAATCATCATAAAAGCTTCCTAAAATAGCTTCTGAATGGTTTATTTTCCCTGCTGGCTATGCAATTAACCCTCAATCACCATATGTTTCCTGTGTGATCGTTATTTCACAGAATAGTTGGGAAGTCATCTGATCAGATATCCCTGCATCTCAGGCTGCACTGTGGACTTTGGTCCCTTATTTACTTTTTTGACTACAATAATAATATGCCCTAAGCTTCTGAAGAAGTGTTTTTGAGTATGCGTAATGTGTAGAGCTGAGCTGAACCATGACCACGACCGCCTCTCCGAAATTTCGATACTACATCCAATTCTTGGAGAGTAACCTTCGGGTTTCTCACTAACTATTCTAGTTTTTTACAGTACATGGGTGGTGTGTTGTATGCTTCAAGGCACAATTGTGGATAGTCAATGCTTTTAAAATTGTTTAATATGTTTCTGTAAATAAATTTATATACTTTTTTACCAACAATGTGGTTAGTTTTGTGCCTATAAAGTCCATTATCCAAAAACTTCTTTTCCAAATATAATATATCGGGACAGGGCATGTCTACTCATTTCTCGTATCTAAATTGCCACTCTGTGATGATACGAATCCAATTTACCCATTGTCATATGATTCATTTTATTTTGGCTTTTAACTTACAATTCCAATAAATACTACACTATGGAGACTTAATCTGGCTTCAGCTGATGTAATGGCAGCCAACTTTTCTGGTGAGTGTCACAGGGGTGCGGTGAATGATTCTTGAGCACTGTCCTGGATCACCTCTTCATTTTTCAAGTCACCACCAAATTTTTGTGTACATCTTTGCACTGAACTATTGTGTTTTCACCTATAAGTTTATATTGCTGATCCTATCGTGGGGCTGTGCATTTAAATCTATATTTTTCATTACATTGTTTTTTTATTGTTGATTTCCATCCACGTGATTGGACTTCTATATGAATAAATATATGTCCATTTATAACACAGCATTCTTATCTCATAGCTGTTCATTTACTTTTTGGAGCTACACACTTTTTCTTAACATTATGCCAGCTAGAGAGGGTGTCACAAGATGGGGATCACATAAGGTACATGCAGCAGGGGCCGGAGGTGAGGGAAGTGTGTTGTGTACTTTTTCACCTTTTCATTTTTTTTGTAAAAAGGAAAACAACCCTTTAACCTTTAATCTGATATATTAATCTAACATGTAACCCTAAAAGAATGATCTGAAACTTAAAGAAGCATTAAACCCAAAAGCAAACATTTATTATATTGTAGCTTACCGATTCTTAGATGTCAGTTGCATTCGTTTTCTTAATTCCTTAATTTTCATCTGGTGATCCTGGCAGTAAGTCTGTTGCTTTTTAACAGAAAAGGCAGTCCTGCAGATGTAGAAGTTAAAAGGTTGAGATAAACCCTGGGGTGCTTACAATAACCAGCTTTTATTGATGTATGTAAAACTTTTATCCCAAAAGGAAAAAAGTGCAGCTGTAACTGCATAGGTGATATCCGGAGCTACGATTTGTTAATGTATCTAAATCTGCTAGTGCGTCTAACACTCCCATCCCCCATACTAACAATGCTGCAGTCCAAAAGTGTCCTTCATCTAGAGTGGAGGCACTGTAATACAGGATGTATGGTACTGGCCAGATCACCAGGTATAAACAGTGGGAGAGGGAAAAGGCAAACAAAAAAACAAATGCAGCCAATACATCTAATGATTGGTAAGCTGCGATATATATTACATTTTTGGTTTTGGGTTTAATTCCACTTTAACCATCTAAATCTTTACCTTAACCCCCTAAGCCTTACATGCATTCCCAATAAAGTACCCTATTTCTCTGTCATACTAATGCACATACTTATATAACCTACTGCAGATCAGGGAAGGTTGCGGCTGCAATATATGTCTGCATCTGAGGTCTTCATTAGGCTGTATAACTAGGCTCAGGAGAGTAAGAGGCAGTGGAATGGGGTATTTTATTAGAAAACAGACTTTTTTTAGAGCCCATGTTCAGTTTTAAGTGACTTTTGACATTTAACCAGAAGACTGGTGACATTTTGTTAGTAAGGACTTTCTGCGGGGAACAGTGCCAGACTGAAGATGAGTATTGTAGAAAAAAAAATGCTGTTTTTATTTTAAAGACTACCGGGCTACTGATTTTTTTTCAACGCAATATCAAAATTCTGGTTTAAGCCTAAACCTAAATTTAACACAACCCTTAACCTAATCTTTGCCACTAACTTGTTTAGCTCCCTACTCTTCTTATTAGGAAAGTAAAGCTTCCTGTCCTGTGTTGAGGTCTACCATACCATGCTATAACATGGGCGTCCTCAGAACTTTTTTCAGGGGGGGCATCATTTTAGAGTCACCCCCATGCACTGCCCCTTTTTGACAATGTCATTAACATGGTCAGAGACTGCAGACGTAGTACAATCCCTAGGATAAGTAATGGATAATGGACAACAGGCCCTGTTACCAGACCCAGCGAAACTACAGCAGTGATCCCTCCGACTGGACGATCTCTCACTCTGGGTTCCCCGGGGGCCAACTCTGGTCAGTAGTGTAGCATGTCTGTACGCTGGCAGTAGTTCATTTTTCTCTCTCTGGTGGTGTTGGGCAGCGTGTCTCTCTCTGGTGGTGCTGGACAGCATGGCTCTCTCTGGTGGCGCTGGGCAGTGTGGCTCTCTTTCTGGTGGCACTGGGCAGCGTGGCTCCCTCTCCGGCTTCTGCCCAGCACACTCCTCGTTCTTTGTCCTGTAGCACTCTCTCCCTCAGCTTTTTTCCAGGCTGCAGTCTCCCAATCTCTCTCTTCATCGAGCTGTAGCCTCCTCCCTATGGAAAATGGGGCCGCCAATCTTTGGGACTACATGTCCCATGATGCTCTCCTCTCCTAGTCTCCTTTGAATGGCCCTCAGTTATGACCAATAGAGAAGGAACTGAGCGGGCAGGAAGCTGGGCAGGGAACCTGGTGAGAGCCGCCGTCTCTTCTCCCTCACAGGAGAAAGGGGGGGGCGAGAAGGGGAAACCTCTGATAGCCCGCAGCTCCCCTTTATCCTGTCCCAGTTTCACCGAGTTCTCTGCTGGACTGAGCAGGGAAAAGAACCCGGAGTCACATTACACTGATGGGGGGCTTGACAGCACATTGATGGTGTCACCCCCCTGGCGGGTGGCACCCAGGTGCGGGCTGCCCACACCCCGATAGCGATGCTACTGTGCTGAATTTAAGATCTGATCCCTGATTCCAGGGGGGAGGACTTGACCCCCCTTGCCCCTTCCTTCAGACGCCCATGCATACCAAGATCCTCCACCTTAACAACTGATTCAGAATCAGGGTATGCATTCTCATCTGCTCAAAACATTATACAGCATACAATAACATAACCATATTTATTATAATGATCAAGAATATCTTGTAGCTGCTACCAGCAGAAAGCAGGGCTCTGCATGAAGAGCAGAATGTCACCTTGAGTTAAGTAAACTACCTTTGCTGCTTCATTTTAACATATTTGAAATGCTTTTGTGTTCAAATGCATGAGCGAAATGCATTACTTAAAGTTTTACAGTTGCTAGACTCTCTCCACAGTGCTCCAGCCTTTATAAGATACAGTAAGAAGGAACATCTGGCTTTCGCAATTGAATTTCTTTCCCTTGAGGTGCATGTATGTGTTATGAGGGAATGTAAAGAGGAGAAATGGCTTTCCTGTTCCCACAGATAAAGATTCTAAAATCAGTGCACAAGAACTCAAATTCCGATACCTCCTCCTGGGGATCATTGAGATCTCATCTTACAAAAATGGTTTAGATTAGTAATGTAGTGCAGGAAGAATAGACTTGCATGACTTTAAATAACTGTTATCAAATATGCAAGTGTTTGCTGAAAGCATTAGGAACCTCCTTGAAGAGCTTCTTCCAAAGCATGATTTGAAGACTCCATTAATTGGTGATTATGTTCTGTGAACCACAGAACAATTCCTGTGCAGATGTTGCTGACATTAAGATGAATGACACAGACTTTAGAGAAGAAGAAGAAAAAAAAAATAGGACATAACTTGCTTAAGAAAGAACTCCAGGCAAATTTAAAAAGAATAGTGAACAATCACTAAAAACCTTTTTAGACTGCTATGTGAAACTACGTTTATAACACAAATAATAATGCACTTGCTGTTTTCTTTTTTTTTGGTCTCTTCATTAAATGCAATTACATTATGATTATGTTTCTATTCCATGTCCTGACCCATGTTATTGGTTATTGGTTTTCCTATATAACAAGAAAAATAACTTCTTGAGCCATTTTAATGTATATGTAAACCAAGTCATTAAATCTTCATATATTAACATGTTAATCTAATTTGTAAAGTCACTTTCAATATATTTTTTAAATGTTAAGCTTTCATTAAAGTGATACATGGTATTCCTGCCTTGATGTTCCATCGTTTCCTGTTACAGGGTGACAATGTTCTGTCTCTGAAAAATGTCATGCATCCAGCCCTGCCGTGTAGGCATAAAATGACTTCAAAGAGGCTGCAGGAGATCAGCAGCACTGAGATGTAACAAAAATATAAAAAAAGGCAAAAACTTGTTTTTTTTTATATATGTTTGATAAATAGAGGTTGATTTACAAAAACTGTAGAGTGCAAAACTGGTGCAGAGGTACATGATAGCCAATCATCTTCTAACTTCAGCTTGTTCAATTAAGCTTTGACAAAAAAGAAAAAATCTGAAAGTTGATTGGTTTCTATGCAGAGCTGCACCAGATTTTGCACTCTCCAGTTTTAGTAAATCAGTCTCACAGTGCTTAAACATACAAAATACTATTCAATTCAAGTTTATATCTTTTTTAACCTACTATAATGGTCTCCCACAGTGCAAGTCACATAAACCTCAGTGGATACAGTATATCTATTTTACATCAACGCTGCCTGAAAAAAATTGCATTTACCTAAAACTATATCATTTAAATATGTTGCAAATTAAGCATATTTATAAATTATATACATCAGTATTGGTATCAGTAATGCATGTAATAACCACGTTTTTCTAGGTTGCAAAATGAATGTTAAAGCTAAGCACTAGGCAAAAACTAATTGTTGCAGGTATGTAATTATTAAAATATAGTTGAATATATTTTTAAATGTAAATAGTTGAATTACTTGAAATTACCTTCATAAAAGCTTTGTGTAATCCACCACACCGTGGTTAGCAGGAAGTCCAGTAGTAAATGCTAATCAGGCTCTGCTGCAGTGCATAAAGTTGTCAGTGTCATTTTTCTGAATAGAGGCCTGACTTCTTTGGTATTCTGTTACTCCTTCACTATCCATTCAGTGGTGTGGGGCATGTACTAGATCAAACCAAATCAAGACCTAATATGGTGTCTGCATGATATTGACTTACAGTGGTTGTATACACCTTTAGCAAATTTTACAGGTAAGCCTACAATAAGGCTTATCTGTAGGTAAAATGAATATCTCCTAAACTTGTACGGTGTAGGAGATATTCACCTTGCATGCAGCCGCTGACATCAGTGGCGCATGCGCTCTGAAGGTTCGGTGGATGCTGAATGGAGGACTCCCACGCCCATGCATGGGAGTGACGTCATCGTGGCTCTGGCCACTCACAGCACCAGAGCTGCGAACCCGTAAGAAACGCAGAGGGGAAAATGTCAGCTCCCTTGGCGGTGACCGGGATGCGATGCCGACGCTTCGTTCTAAGGTACGTATTTCCTTACAGGAATTTCCTTTGCTTACAGGTTATTTATTTATTTTATATTTATTTTTTTCTGCAGGTATACAAACGCTTTGAGAGAATTACAATTTTTTTGTCAGGAAGTACAGTCCATATGAATGTGTTTGTATTGTGTATTCTGTTACTTGCCTGGAGTCCATCATTCAGTTTTAAAGACTTGTCATCCCTTGCACACCAGCTACATTTTCACTTTTGTAGAAATGCCTACACTGAGAGAATGGCTGATTTCCACAAAATAATATCTTTAGTTTCTCTTACCTGCTGCTATCATAGAGTCATTTTGCAGCTTTATTTATATATATATATATATATATATATATATATATATATATATATATGTGTGTATATATATATGTATGTATATGTATATATATATATATGTGTGTATATATATATGTATGTATATGTATGTATATATATATGTGTATATATATATATATATATATATGTATATATATATATATATATATATATGTATATATATATATATATATATATATATATATATATATATATATATATATATATATATATATATGTGTGTGTATATATAAATATATATATATTGTTAATGTATATAAAAGCATTTTAATGTATATAATGTATATAAAAGCATAATAATGTAATATAATGTATATAAAAGCATTTTAGTATCAGTGGCCCAGCAGCTTTAAAAAATAAAATTAAAAAAAACGTTTGTACTACAATATCCACCTCCTCTCAGGCACTGTCCTCCACAGACTCACCATTTCAAGATCCTGCCCTGGTCCTCCTCCAACAGACTTTCTATGAGTCTAGGACAACATGGGTGTGATGCGTAGGATATGTGCCATCACAGGCTCACAGTAATTCCAAATAGAGCAACATTCACAAGTCATCCGATGAGCATGACTGTGACCAGCTGTAAGGACAACCCATTGTCACTAACAGAACAAAAGAGGATAACTCAAGACCAGCTAGATAACTGCAGGTTTCAAGTCATTTATATAGGGGAAACATTTAAAAATAGTGATGGGGGCTTTGGGTGATATTCGTTTTGTTTTGTTTCCCTCTAGGGGGAATTCTTGTGTAGTTCTCACTTTCCACTACTAAATTTACCCACCTGTTCTTAGTTCCTTAATTGAAATCATGTTCAAGAGCAGCAGTTTTGTTCTGTTTTCTACGGGGAAGCTAGGAGTGGCACCCGCGTCCATCTTCAGGGAGCCAGAGTCTGATTGGACACTGAGATTAGGACAGCAATCTTAGGCAAGAGAGAGGATATATTGCTCCTGCTGTGCTATTTTGGACCCCTGCAGTGTGGGGGAAGCATGTAGAGACAGGCATACGTTTCTGAGAGAGAGATGGGCTGAGCTTGGGGGCAGGTTCCTGTGGAGAAGGGGTAATGTAGGGTCACTTTGGACCTTCTGAGGCCAGTGATGGGAAGAAGGAACTTCTCTGAATGTAAACAGCACACCGGGCCAAAGAGTCTGCGCATCAGTGGGACAGTGGAGCATCCCTCTGAGCTGGTCATAGTGCTCGACCACAAGTAAATCTGCTTAAGAATGTGAGCCTCCAGCAATCAACTGCATATAAGCACTATATACATACTGCACTACTGAAACTGCCTTATGTTTGATGTGGCCACACATTTAACCCTTTGATCGCCCCTGACATTAACCCCTTCCCTGCCAGTGTCATTGGTACAGTGACAGTGCATATTTTTAGCACGGATCACTGTATTCCTGTCACATGGTTCCCAAAAAAGTGTCAGATGTCTGATTTGTCTGCCACAATATCGCAGTCCTGCTATAAGTCACTGATCGACACCATTACTAGTAACAATAAAATTAAAAAAATTAAATTAAAATATCCTATTGTTTGTAGATGCTGTAACTTTTGTGCAAGCCAATCAATATACAGTTATTGGGATTTTTTTACCAAAAATATGTAGCAGAAATTACATTCTTTTACAGAGGTGATCAAATACCACCAAAAGAAAGCTCTATTTATGGGAAAAAAGGACATACAGTTTTTTGGGTACAGTGTCGCAGGACCGTGCAATTGTTAATTAACGCAACGCAGTGCCGTATCGCAAATAATTGCATGGTCAGGAAGGGGGTAAACCTTCCGGAGCTGAAGTGGTTAAAGAGCTGCATGGCCTATTGAAAGGAGCATCATAAATATGTGGATCCTCTATAGGAAGCAATGGACAAATACATCCAATAATTCTTCCTCTCAAAACAGAAAGATTTAGAAAATGATGAAGCCTGGTAAATATAAAACTAGATGTATTAAAAATATATAGTGAATGCTGCTGACACCTGGATCGAAAATAGGAAATCAAGAGGTGCGTTACACAGCAGTGAATGCCAATAGATCCAATGAAAACATCATGTAGGCAGTGTATGTCCTAACAAATAAATGTGCAATGAATGGCCAGAAGATACATTTTTAAAAATTCCTCTTATTCAATGAAATATTTATTATGTCAATTAACAATTGTAGTTACCTAAGGTTCACACTATGTGCGGCGCAGGGCACAGCAGGGGGTCCGGTGCGCCCCTGTTTATCGTTTTAGGTCCAAATTAGGTCCAAACGTTTTAGCTGAATTCGGACCTAAAATGGAGCTCAAGACGCACAGGATCCTTCTGCTGTGTGCTGCGTGGCCACCCTGGAGCTGTGTGAACTGGCTCCCTGTGTTGTCATGCAAATTGGATGCGGGGTCATGCAAATTTGATGCAGAGAAACCGCATCCAATTCGCAGTAGTGTGAACCCAGCCTAAAGGTAAACTCCAAATTCATTATAAAAAAATGATATAACCTAAATATTTACTACACAAGCTATTTTATTATTAATAATACCGGTAATTGCAATTGTTTTTCAAATTAGCTATGATTTTCCAAAACTGCCCAAAAAATCGAGTTTCTTTTCCTTGCAAAGATGACAACATATTTTGGGGGTCTTCTGTACAAGAAAAGGGGTGCAGTAAAACTCAAGCAAACTAATTTTCTGCATTTTTGGTTGGATCATTGTTTTTATCAGGTGTTTTCAAAGCACTAGGCGTACATTTTCAGACATTTACAGCTTTGCCCTTAGGTATTATACATAGAGCTTGCCAACCTTGGGGATAATTTGGCCATGCTTCTACAAGGGGTGTTGGGAGTTTACTTTTCTTATTACAACCCTGGAACTGATCAAGTGATTACAGCTGGCATATCCTCCAAGTCAACAGTGAGGAAGTTACTGGAGTAATTGACCTGTCTCCGTCTCAGAGAACAGAAGAAGGTAAGAATATGCAACTCTGAAGAATGGAGAATTCGGGTTGTTCCATTACAAGTGGAGCTTCATTTTAAAAATGTACTTTTTTTTTTTGTAACAAATGCTTGTCTTTGCTTTCTTGCATGTCAGCACACATTAGTAGCTGATGTTTACAATGCCATTCATATCACCGATTTACATTCCACAAGCAGAAGTAGCTCATTCCTGCCTATCCATGTTATTTTGGTGAAAGATTTTTCTGAAGCACAATTATATTTCTGTACTATGGGAAACCAAAATGCTGGAAACTGTAGCCTGGATTATCTGATTTAGCCTCTCCAAACAGTCGCTGGAGTGTGTAATGAGACCATTACGAAACATTACAACATATTTAGCTCAGAAGGAAACCAATGTTATTGCCCCTCAAAGGAATTTAATTTTAAAGAATCTGAGTTATAGTTCCCTTCTTACAATCTCAAATAAAACAACTGGTGGACTCTGAAAAAGATGAACCAAAATCTCAAAGGGCGCTGCTAGAAGACCATCTAAAAGTTAATTAACAGCAATAATAATTCATTAAAACTTGTTTTAAATGGCAACAAATTCCCCACATAGGTAATGCAAACCAGTTTTTTTTCAATCTTTTGAACGAACTTCAAAGGAAAAATTTAACCTTTAATAGTACAAGTTAAAAATAAGGTTGTTTTAGCAACAAAGTTATTTACCCATGTCCCAATAACAGAAATGGAATTAATTACCTTATTTAGTCTGGCAAGCAACCAAAGAATGAAAAGTATGTCTGCTAAAGGGTGGGGAGTGTAGTATGCTAAGTGTACAACAATAAAAAAAGTAATGGAAGGTAATTCAAGACTCGATTAAAAGAAAATTGGTCATAAATATAAATTATGAAATTATGAAAATTATATTTATTATTATTTTTTTTAATAAGGGAGAAAGGAGAATTGCAGATCATGAAAAATCATGAGACATGGGTAAGATTCTAATGTTCTAGAGGTTGCACCATTGGGGCTTAGCACATTTTAGGCTTTACAATGAATCTTGGGTGTAGCCAAAATGTGGGTGTGGTTTTAAATCTTAACTATAGTTTAAATACATATACAGCTTGCCTGTCAAAGGTTTGGTCATCCTGTCTATCCAGTCTTCAGATTTAGGTGTCCGTTTATGAAGCAGTGATCAGCGGTGATCCCAAGGATCGCCGCTGATCACAGTCCATAAACAGTTTATCAAACAGTGATAATCGGGGGAGAACATGTTTGAACTTGTTCTCCCGCCGATTATCTCTACACACGGAGAATCCTCATTGAATGACACAGTAACGGCTAGTTTATGAAGCGGTGATCTCACCGCTTCACTGGCGATCTGAGTCAGAATTCACATTCCCAGGTTCACCAGCTCAGAGGTGGTGAATCGGGGAGTGAAGAGGAAATCTGGGGGGATCTGAGGGGGAAGGAGGAAGATTTTTAACTTCCTTATGCCTCGTTCAGACCCCCCAACACTGTAAGCATGTCCCCCTGTCATATTTATGTGTATACATATTTATACATATATACATATAATGTGTATATGTATATATATATCATGTGTGTGTATATACATGTATATATAGTGTGTATGTGTGTATACATATGTGTATAATGTAGGGGGACACATTATTTTATTAACATTAATCCACGCGCCGTTGAGCGGTGATAATTTATCACTGCTTGATAAACTGACATTTGGTACTATAATCTCGTAAAGTCTCACGAGATTCCAGTATCAGGGGCCGTTCTCCACTGTTTGAAGCATTTGTAGATCTCTTCACTCCTCCAAAGGTGAAGCGATCTACACCGCTTCATAAACTGCACACAGAGGAGAAAAATCTTCACTGTGAATGCCGGAGAATGAAGCAGTGAATAGATTTCACTGCTTCATAAACGGACACCTTAAACAGCTGTACAGCCAGCCTGGTGACCTGACTTTTCTCTGCTGCAGGATACACAGTTAGGTTATCTATTTGCCCCTCTCCTGTGGCTGGATAGTGCCAGATCAATGAGATCATCTCTTTGCAGAACACTTGATTGGTCCAAAGTACCTCCCCCTTCTATTCTAGTCCAAGTACTTCTGTACAGGAAATTTTAAGAAGTTCCATTAATCATAATCCAGGCATTAATTTTAGGTTTATTTTAAGATACATTTAACTTTTTTTAATATCTTTAATATACTGTATATCAGCATTGAACCTTAAAGAGCCCAGTTAACTGCCTACTTACCTTACAGTGTCTGTATGGGAATTTATTCATGTGGCAAATGTATTGTTCCCAAAACTGAACATTATTGCCCATCAGCAGAACCACAACAACATACACTTACCTCTAATCTAATATGTGCTTGCTGGCCCTAGTGGGTAGAGGGTGAGGTGAAAAGCACAAGCTGGATGTTGGACTGGAACTAGCGAAAAGCATGGGTGCCCAGTACATAGATGGAATGTGTGCTTAGGAAACAATAGTTTGGACATGTGATGCAACAGCAATGCCCATATGACATGTATGGGTGAGATTACTAGAAAAGTGTATGGCTGGTTAAATACCCATTGACATTCCTAACTTTTTGGGAACTGAAAATCAGCAGTACACAAGGCAGACAGGACAGCAGAAATACAAAAATACCGTCTGGCGTTAAACTTGGGGGGACTATGTTTCTTCACAACTGTTCAGTGAAGAGTTTAGCTCCGGAATGATTGATTCTTATAGGTCTCATTTTAGTAATTGTGCTTTGGGACACTAGGAGTCACTCAGTTTACAAGTGAGTCGGCTCTGCTTCTACACTCTTGCTGATACCTGGTCGGGTCAAAGGCCCCTCCCCTTTCCACTGCATAAAGTCGAGAAGAGAAGTACTAGCCCCAGGGAGATTCCGCGGCATGCAGGCACCATAGAGCTGTCAATCCCTGCCTCCCACCTCCCCCAGGTGGGGGGTCCAGAGATGTACTGGGGTTTGAGGTGCACAGCGGAGAACAGCCATGTACAGGGGAACCTCTGGAAGGGGGGCAGCTGTCTCGGGACCCTGATGTAAGGAGGGGCTCTTTGGGGGCCCTGATGTAATGGGGGGCCCTCTGGGGACCCTGATGTAAAGGGGGCCCCTCTGGGGACCCTAAAGTAAGGGGGCTCTCTGGGGACCCTCATGTAAGGGGGGGCTTTCTGGGACCCTGATGTAAGGAGGAGCTCTCTGGGGACCCTGATGTAAAGGGGGTGCTCTCTGGATACCCTGATGTAAGGAGGGGCTCTCTGCAGACCCTGATGTAAGGGGGGTTCTCTGGGGACCCTGATGTAATGGGGGCTCTCTGGGGACCCTTATGTAAGGGGGGGTTCTCTGGGGACCCTGATGTAAGGGGAGGCTTTCTGGGGACCCTGATGTAAGGGGAGGCTCACTGGGGACCCTGATGTAAAGGGGGTGGTCTCTGGGGACCCTGATGTAAGGAGGGCTCTCTGGGGCCCTGATATAAGGAGGGGCTCTATGCAGACACTGATGTAAGGGGGGTTCTCTGGGGACCCTGATGTAATGGGGGGCTCTCTGGGGACCCTTATGTAAGGGGGGTTCTCTGGGGACCCTGATGTAAGGGGAGGCTTTCTGGGGACCCTGATGTAAGGGGAGGCTCTCTGGGGACCAAGATGTAATGAGGGGGGCTCTGGGGACCCTGATGTAAGTGGGGGTTATGCACTCAGATATATATATATATCCTCCGCCTGCTACGTAGACTCATCCCCTTCGTCCCAGAAGAGGACAAAGCAGCAGTAGTTGGAACAATCATCAATTCCAGACTTGACTACGCAAACTCCCTCTACATAGGACTACCCCAATATCAGCTTGCGCGCTTGCAACTCATCCAAAACACGGCGGCAAGACTGTTAACAGGAAAAAAACCCTGGGAATCCATCTCCCCTTCCCTGAGGAGCCTACATTGGCTATCCGTAAAGAACCAAATTAAATTCAAGACCCTCTGCCTCACCCACAAATGTATACAAGGAAACGCCCCTCAATACCTATGCGAGAAAATAAAGCAATATACACCCAATCGCAGTCTTCGATTCTTCAAACCAAAACCTCCTTAAAACCCGCTACAAAACAAAAGGAGAAAGAACATTCACAGTCCAAGGACCACGGCTATGGAACGCTCTACCCACCCACACTTCCGCATGGAAGAAAACCATCAGGCCTTTAGGAAGAAAATCAAGACATACCTCGTCTAAGGAGCTGGACAACACAGGAGAGATCAAGCGCCTCGAGGCGATTCAGTTCGCATGTGCAGCACTATACAAATCATTCATTCATTCATTCATTCATTTTTATATATATATATATATATATATATATACATACATGTATATTATATACATATGTATTATTATTATTATACACAATTTAAATAGTGCCAACAGTTTATGTATCGCTTTACAATGTAGAGGGGGGACAGCACAATTACAGTACAGTTCAATACAGAAGGGACAGGAGGGCCCTGCTCGTAGCGCTTTCATTCTAAAGGGAGGGGGTGGTGTTACAAAAGGTAATAGATGTGGGGAATGATTTGATGGGGGTGGCTCAGGGACAGTTGTTAGGTGGGTGTGGGATAGGCTTCCCTGAATAAGTGAGTTTTCAGGGATCTCCTAAAGGTGGACAGGTTAGGGGCTGATCAGACATACCGGGACAGGGAGTTCCAGAGGATGGGAGAGGCTCTGGAGAAGTCCTGAAGGCGAGCATGAGAGGAGGTAACAAGGTAGTCAGAGAGCAGGAGGTCCTGGGAGGAGCAGAGGGGACGATTTGGGCGATATCTGCAGATGAGGCTGGTGATGTATCTGGGGGCGATGTTGTAGATAGCCTTGTATGTTGTGTATGATCGCCCAAGCTTTCTTTACTTCGCTGCTATGGGCTCTAGCTCGAGATCTTTTGTAGACCTAGCAGTGCCCCTGGTGGGGGCCCTTCATGGTTTCTTGCACTAGGGGCCCTGAAGATTCTAGTTATGCCTCTGAATTCACTACTTAAGGGCATCCAGATTTTTATAAGTATGATGGGGGCTTCTTAAAGCCCTGCAGCCATTGAAATACCAAACATTAGATCTTGTATTTTTTGTTGGGGATATTTTATTCTTGCAGTAGATTTAGGGTTGAAAATGTTTTTATTGTCATAAAGCAACAAAAGAAATAACACAATTGACATAAAATATGGCATATTGAGAGAACATCCAGCGAGCAAAATGGCTATCGCCCGCAGCTAAGCTGGTAGTTGTTAAATGAATTATAATATAAACATATCATGTCAAATATCAGGATAATAGATCAGAAGAAAAGAAGATAAGCAGGGAAAAAGAAGGGAAGGGTTGGGGGGGTTCTCGTAAATTTTTTCATAAACCTGGGATACCTGATTCCAGAAGGGCTGGATCTGATCACACTCCCACCAGACATGCAGGTATGACCCTGTTGCGAGAGAACAACGCCAAAAAATAGATGAAGTTGAGGGGAAAATTTTCTGTAGAGAGGCGGGGTCCCTATACCACCTCGCCATGACCTTAAAATTCTTTTCTGGTGAGTAACATGAGATTGAGGACTTATGTGCGAAATGGAATGCAGTTTGCCAGTCCGCTCTGGAAATGGTCTTTCCCAGGTCTGCCGACCATACTCTAGTGTAGGTGGGTAGGTCTTTCTGTGTAAGAGATTGAATAAGACTGTAGATATGTGAGAGCAAGTGTCTAGGTAGTTCTTGCAGAGAGCTGAGGTGTTCAAAGTCAGTCAAGGGGCGATGGACCTGAGAGGAAGTGAAAAGATGTTTGGTAAAGGTGGAAAGGTGTAGGGAAGTGAGCCAGTCTCGATTTCCTGAGGGATATTTGGTGTTCCATTGTACGCCCGAACGAAGGAGTGGGCTTGGGGCCATGAGGAGCGGGAGAAAGAACCAATAGCGTAAGCCCCTACACCTTGTGGAAAGGCAGGATTATCGAAAAGTGGTGATAAGGGAGATGGGTCTGAAGATAAGATCTCGCATAGACCTCTCTTATACCAAAGTACAAGAGCAGCTGTAGTTGTAGGGGTGAGTAATCGGCCATAGCTGATAAGTTACGTTTATAGCCCCATAGTAACGCCCTGAGATCAACGGGGGACATATCCTGTTCAACCATAACCAAAGCTTTTTGGAAAGGTCATGGGAACCAATCAAGGATACATCCTGTTAATGCGGCTTTGTAATAAAGCTCAAAATCAGGTAAACCTGTACCACCTTGCAATTTTGGCCGGGTGAGTAACTTAAATTTGATTCTCGATAATCCTTATTCCACAGAAAGTGGATAGAAAGAGAGCGCAGAGTAGAGAAAAAGGATTTAGGTAGTACGGTCGGAATGGTCTGAAATAGGTAGAGCAGTTTGGGTAAGGTGTCCATCTTAAGGGTGTTTATGCGTCCAAACCAGGGTATGGGTTTGTCCCCCCAAGAGGCAAGATCTTTATGGAGTCGGGAAAGGAGGGGGAAGTAGTTCAGTGTAAAAAGGAGTGAAAGGTTAGCCGGTATGGTTACGCCTAAGTATGTAATGCCCTTGGACTGCCAATGAAAAGTGTAATTGGATTTGAGGGAGGATAGAGTGGAGGCAGGGAGAGAAATATTAAGCGCCTCAGTCTTGGAGATATTGAGTTTAAAATTACTCAACTTTCCAAAACGTTGAAACTCCGAGAACAAAGAGGGGAGGGTAATATGTGGTTGGCGTGCGTAAATGAGTAAGTCATCAGCGTATAGTGCAAGCTTATGGTGTGCGGATGGCGTGTGTATGACTTGTATGGAATCATTTTGGCGAATGGCATATGCTAGGTGTTCCATTACTATAACGAAAAGAAGAGGTGAAAGGGGGCATCCCTGTTGAGTCCCGTTGGAGATATCAAATGTTGCTGAAGAGGTACCCTTAACCAGGACCGAAGCAGAGGGATGGGAGTAGAGTGACATAACTTTGGAGATGAAAGGGGATCCCAACCCAATTTGCTCGGGGGAAAGTTTTAAGAAACGCCAGTTAACCCGATCGAAAGCCTTCTCGGCATCAAAGGAGAGAAGGCAGATCTGTTGACAATGGCGTTTGGCATAGGAAATGAGGTTAATAGTTTTGGTGGTGTTGTCCTGTGCCTCTCTACCCGGGACGAAGCCCACCTGATCTCTATGTATGATCCCGGGGAGAGAGGGAGAAAGACGGTTAGCAAGGATTTTTGCAAAGAGCTTAAGGTCAATGTTTAAAAGCGATATCGGGCGATAACTGCTGCATTGAGAAGGGTCCTTGTTGGGTTTTGGTAAAATGGAAACATTGGCTGATAAAAGTTCTTTGGAAGGGAGAGTGGTGTCATTTATGGAGTTGAAGGCCTTAGTGAGAAATGGTACCAACAGTGGTGCAAAGGTTTTGTAAAACCTCGGGGTGTAGCCATCGGGGCCTGGGCATTTGCCCGGTTTTAATCCCTTTAAGGGGCCTAGGAACTCCGGTTCCAACAGGGGGCCATCTAAGTCTGCGGACACCTGGGGGTCAATCACAGGTAGCGCCATTTCCATTATGTAAATCTGCTATAACTGGGAAAAATAGCCTTTAAATGTGGTGGATATGTCTTTGCAACCAAAGACTTTGGTCTGGTCTGGTTTAGTGATGAAGGGGATAGGAAGATGTGGTGCCCTGGGATGGATAACCCATGCCAAATGTTGACCGCATTTGTTGGCTATAGAGTAGTAAGATTTTCGGGCACGGTCCCTAGCTATGAGAGAGTGTGAGTCTAATAGTTGGAGTAAATCCCGACGGGAATTGGAAAGGGCAACAAAAGTGGAAGGGTCTAGATTTAGTTTGTGTAGGGACTCTAGATCCGAAATGTTGGTCAGGAGGCGCCAGATGTCATCAGACCTAATTTTTTTCAAATGAGAACCGTTTTGAATCAGGACACCCCTGACCACACACTTCAGAGCCTCCCATTGGTTGAGTGGAGAAGTTGTATCTGCTATGTGGTCAGTTCTAAAGTTATGAATCGCTTTAGTAACTTCAGCGATGCATACCAAGTCTCGTAAGAGATTATCATTGAGACGCCAGGAGTACATGACTGTGGGAAACGGGCGAAAGACAGATACACCGGAGCATGGTCAGATCAGAGGGCATGTCCTAGGGAGGTTTGTAGAGGTGTATCTAAGAGGGATTGGGAAATGAGAAAATAGTCTAGTCTGCTATATGAGTTGTGTGCTATAGAAAAGTATGTGAAATCTCTGTAGGATGATGTATACGCCATACATCCACTAGGTGATAAGAATATAAAAGAGATTTAATGTGTGAGAGTGAGGTCGTGGACATGGAAGACTTACCAGTAGAGGTGTCGGCATACGGGCAAAGAGCCACATTGAAGTCGCCTCCAACGATAACACTAGAACCTCCAAAAGAGGTCAGTCTTGCGAGAGTGGATGATAGGAAGCGCGCCTGATCTGTGTTTGGAGCGTAGATGTTGGCAACTGTAAAAAGAAAATTATTAAATTTTAATTTGAGAAACACAAAGCGACCATGATCATCAACATATGAGTCAAGAACCTCAGGGTGAAAGGACCTATGAAACGCGATCGAAACCCCTTTGGATTTTGCAGCGGGGTTGGAACTGTGAAACCAAGTGGCATAGTATCGATTGCGCATCATGGGTATGGAATCAGTCCTGAAGTGGGTTTCTTGTAGGAAGAGTATATTAGTTTTCTGTTTGTGTAAGTGATAGAGCATCTGACTACATTTCTCCGGGGTGTTAAGCCTCTACAATTGTAAGAAGCTAGACTAAGTGGTGGAGTAGCAGCCATATCAAGGTGGGTACAATGGGAAAGGGGAGAAAAAAGAAACAACGAGAGTCCCTCTTGAGACCACCCCAGCCAGCAGGGGAGAGGAAGGGGAAGGGAAAGTGGAAGGGCAGGGGATAGATGCAAGGAAGGGAGCAGGATGTAAGAGTAGTATCAGAAAGGAGCAAGGGAGGAGAGAGAAAGAGGGGAGAGAGCGAGGAGAGGAAGAGAGTCCCAGTATGCATAATTGTCAATTCGATATTACAGTCTGACCTGAAAAGATCAGAAGAGGGAGACTGGGACCCTGATCCTTGCAAATTAAACAATATACTGATTGTAGTGAGATAGACCACTAGGTGGTACCAGATAATCAAAAATTGAGAAAAAGAAAATAAAATACAATACATAAAACTGTAAAGTATAGAACATCCGTAAACCATGGTACAGTGCCAAGTAAGGGCACCGAGTATTCCTAAGGGGGGGTTAGTGTTTAGCATGGCGGGAGCTCCCGGAGCCCCGGGCCCCACGGGGCCAATAATATATGAATTAAACTGGGCTGTATAAGTAAGCGTAATAAGTATAGATAGGAATAGAAATACGATATCATTATCACAGTGGGGGAAAACATGGATTAATACAACGTTATAAACAGTTGAGTGTGCCAAGAAAGCAATAGTAGGATGCAAACAGGCGCACCAGTCCCTGGAAAAAAGGAAAAGTGGTAGTTTGAAAGCAACGAGCAGGGACCTCCGGCATGAAGGAACTGGGTGAACAGCGTGATCAGTTTCGCAACAGATAAGAACCGCGACGGTCCTAGAAGGCAAAGGTGACGGTTCAGAGAAGAAAAAAAAAAAATCTTCCTTGCACAGCTTGTGAGCCATTGTTCAATTTTTAGCTGAGGAACCTGGTATCTTCTACAGCACAGAAACCCCGAACTTGGGTAACAATAAAATGAAAGGAAAGATTGACATCTTCCAGTTGAAGAAAAACCAGTAACAGTAACTGCTTGCTGGAAGAGGTGTGGGAGAGTGAAGACCATCAACGGAGACTCGAAGAAAGGAAATCCTCAGAGATCCAAGGTAGTGCAGGAGGCATTCCTGCTCATGTGAAGAAGATGATAGGTGACCAGCCGGTCTATAAGACATCAATCATCAGGGTCTATGCGGGGTGAAGATCCAGGACGGCGTTTGCGGCTTTGTTTTTGCCACTGCGGGATATACGGCAGGCCTGGTGTAGTTGGAGAGAAGGGCCAATCCGGCACAGACACCTGTGGCAACTCCAGGGTGCCTAGGAATGCAGGGAGGTCACCCAGCGTGCGGAATGTGGCAGTCTTACCCTCATGGTGCACTCGCAGCTGAAAGGGAAAGCGCCATTGGTATTTCACTTGGCTTGATTGGAGAAGCTGTGTGAGAGGCTTCAGGGCCTTCCGCATGGTCAAGGTTAAATGTGAAAGGTCAGGTAACAGCATCACGGGGGTGGTATTGAAAAGGATAGAGTCCTGTGTGCTAGCGGCCCGCATGATGGATTCCTTGATGTTGTAGAAATGCACTCTGCAAAACATATCGCGAACAAATGAGGGGTCAGGATTCCTGGGGCCTGAGGTCCTGTGAACCCGGTCCAGCTCGAGTGGGTTGTCTTTGGGCAACTGTAAGAGCTGATTAAAAATGGCCGTCACCGCCACCCTCAAGTCCTTGGGTTCCACCGATTCAGGAATGCCGCGTATGCGGATATTATTACGCCTGTTTCTGTTTTCGATGTCATCTTGCTGATACGCAAGGTGCTGCAGCATGGCTGTGTGAGAATTAAGTATTTCCTCATGCTTCTGAACAGAGGAATGGAGTGTCTCTGTTGTAGCTTCAATATCCTCAAAACGAACACCAATGTCCCTTTTAAGCTCAGAGATCTCCTGTTTGGAGGTTTTCTCTATGCGGTGTACACACTGCTCAAAGTCAGCTTTGGTAGGGAGAGACAGCATATAGCTGTGCAGGGATCTCATTTGGGATTCCAGATCCCAGCCATCCTCAGAGCCTATGGAAGCGGTGGAACGGCACCTGGAGAGCCTGGGGGGAGAAGCTTGAGTCACAGGGATAGTGTGGGATGCCTGGGAGCCGGCCATAGAGTCCAGGGCCGACTCGGAGCGGGCCGGGGACGGAGGCGCCGGCACCATCTTGGATCTCGGCTGGCGTTGGGCCGCGGCTGAAGATCGGGTGAAAAAGCTCCCCAAATCCCCTCCTGGGCGAGATCCCCCCGTTCCCTGCTGGTCTCGGTACTTAGCTTTCCCCATTGGAGTCTTTTAAACAGCTGGATTCGGTTCAGAAACGCCCTGTAGAGCCGAGGGGTCCGGGAGCTGAGGCACAGCACGTCCTCTCACTCCATGCGTCAGGCCACGCCCCCCCTTGCAGTAGATTTAAACAAAGTGTAAACAAAGGGCAAAGGAAAATCTATCAATAATAATTACTGGCATATTGGCATTAGATTGCAACAGTGGCTTGGTCATTCTGGCAGCGAAGTAAATATTTTAGCTCATCTTTATAATGTACTGTCTGAGTGCACCAGTGGACTATTAATCCTTCAAATGTACAGTACTGCTCTGGATAGCAAACAAAAAGTTTTTAGGCAGGGTTCACATATGTGCTGCCACAGGTTTGTGCTTTGGGTCCATTGCGTGTCTGTTCACCGGTTCAGGTGCGATTCAGGTCCAAATTGTTACTTGAATTCACACCTGAACCTGACCCAAACACGCACAGGACCCTTTTGCAATCCTCTGTGCAGCCACCATGGACCTGTGTGGACCGGCTCCATTGAGAGTCGGTCACACTCGCCTGTCATGTGAATTGGATGTGGGGAAATCCACATCCAATTTGCATATATGTGAACCCAGCCTTACTCTTCTTTGGTAGCTCTGCATACGTGCAAATGCAGTAATATAGTACAAAAAATATAAGAGATGCAAAAATAGTGCACTGGATTGTGCAGATAAATAACTTTTAATGCCATCAAACTCGCCATTGTGTATATTGGTGAAAAAGAGGCTCCAATGCCAGGACAATTGCAAGATAACATAACTAGGTAAGAAAAGACAGCATCTCTATTGAAAGTAGCAGCATCTTTGAATCTCTCTTCTCTCCAGCAAAATGGAAGTTGGAAAAAGGAACAAAATAAAGGCTACAAATAAAAGCAAAGCAAAGGGGGAAAATGTGTACATGACGGTCTGGTTTTTGTTTACAAAATGGCCTCAGTTACAGTCCTGGCTGTGGAGCCTCATTTTTGCCAATACACAAGTTTGTCCTAGCTCTCTGTAGTCTATATAAGTTTCATATGACCTTCCCTTCCTTCACTCTGATGAAGGTACAGGGCTCCAAAACATGCACTTTGTATGCTTCTCTTTTGCCTTTGTGATTTTTTTAAATTATGACCAAAAACTTTAGGAAGAACAAATACACTGGGATATAGTCAGAGTTAATTGTCAGCTTTATTCTGGCTGTGGAAAACGTTGGTGATCTTCCATACAATGAGTTAAATATGGAAAAATATGTACAGTGCAGATACAACAGATTAAAACATGTTTGATACGGGAAGGGTGAGAGACTAAACAGAACACATCATGAATTTGTATTAGATTTGTTCACTAAATTTTCTTCTTTTCATTGCAGTTAAGCAGAACAGCAGTATTGCCAGTGATAGGAAGTTTATTTTCTTATGCGGGTGGCAGTAGCCATTATCTGTTACCAATAAATCATCTTTACCATTTAAGGAGAAAGTATAATCCAAGTTTTGAATATGTTTTATTGATGTGGATGTGCAATCTAAAATGGTATACAGAACATTTTTGCCTCGGAATAGATAAAATTGTATAAAATGTATTATTGTTTAATTTTTTTAAACTTTATATTCTTATAGGTTGTCACCACAATTTTTATCGCACTATCTTAGGACAAATGGTCTCAGCCTTTATGGGAACACAGTAAGCATAAATGTAAGTCAGCAAAATATGGGCATGTCTTAAAAGAAAAAAAAGATTTAATCTAGAATAAGTGTAAAAAATTAAAGGCAAACATAAAAGAAAAACTACATCTAAAATGTTACGTGTAGCAATTTTCTCCTGGGTAGTTATATACATTGCTACGATTTAAAAAAAACTTGCAACAGAGTTTTACCTATTGTTTAAATGGAGTAGGCAAGGGTCCATGGAGTCATCCACCCAATTATTGCTACTAAAAATAAAAGTAAGCAAAAAAAAATCAAAATTTTTCAGTTATTCCTAGAATGGAAATAGAGGGAAATTCTTCCAATAAGAGCACTTGCTTTGATGAAAATTGTCTTAAAGAGGATTTCATTTACTTTAAATAGATTCCTTCTCACTTCCCGTAGTGTCTGGACCCTGTGTTACAGTATGTAAAAAAGTTTCACCTTTTCAGCCAAGGAAACTGCCATCTTGTGTTTGATACGGTATTGCCATGGTGCTTCAAATGTGATCGTCTATGACACCAGCAATTTGACAATTCGGTTGAGAGTTAACATACGAACCCTAGCAACTGACAGTTATCACCAGAGGCATGCCTTTTTAATTTACTGTTTTGGGGAACAGATAAGTGGAACTAAGGGCAAAAATGTAAAATTGTAAACAGCCAGGCTCTTTATTGCAGCAGAGACATGGAATAAAACACACTTATGCCCTGTACACACGGTCAGATTTTCCGACGGAAAAAGTACGATCGGATTGTGTTGTCGGAAATTCCGATCGTGTGTGGGCTCCATCTGACTTTTTCCGTCGGAATTTCCGACACACAGAGTTTGAGAGCAGGCTATAAAATTTTCCGACAACAAAATCCGATCGTGCTTTTTCCGTCGGAAAATCTGACCGTGTGTACAGGGCATAAGTGTGTTTTATTCCACGTCTCTGCTGCAATAAAGAATTTCCGACACACAGAGTTTGAGAGCAGGCTATAAAATTTTCTGACAACAAAATCCGATCAGTTAAATTCCAATCGTGTGTACACAAATCCGACGCACAAAGTGCCATGCATGCTCAGAATAAATTAAGAGACAAAAGCTATTGGCTACTGCCCCGTTTATAGTCCCCACATACGTGTTTTACATCACCGCGTTCAGAACGATCGGATTTTCCGACAACTTTGTGCGACCGTGTGTATGCAAGACAAGTTTAAGCCAACATCCGTTGGAAAAAATACATGGATTTTGTTGTCTGAATGTCCGATCAATGTCCGATCGTGTGTACAGGACATTACCCTGAAAAATGTATACCTAACTGAACATGCACAGCTCTGTTTGCATTCCATCAGATTGTCAATGTGCTAGAATGACTGCACTCCCTCTGATATGCAAGAGCCAATCAAAGTAGCCAAAGACTGGAACCCAGAAGAACCAGGGGAGAAGATGCTGGCACCAGCAGGGGACTTCACAGGTGTGGTACTGCTGGAGCTCACATGAGTATTTGTGCCTTTAGTTCTGAAGGCTTTGTAATCATTCTCTACACTTTATCCAAAAAAAAAAAAGATTTGGCTTTAGATACATTTTAACTTAGATACTTAGATATGGCATATGGATTCCACTAACTTCCATCTTCTTGTAGGTTCTTCTTACTT
This sequence comes from Lithobates clamitans, assembly GCA_037952925.1. Lineage (NCBI taxonomy): Eukaryota > Metazoa > Chordata > Amphibia > Anura > Ranidae > Lithobates > Lithobates clamitans. The sequence goes on from JBBGZY010001138.1 coordinate 951,937, forward strand.
CCTATGTGCCAAGAGAGAGAGAGTCTGCCTTCTGAAGTCAGTCCCAGTGTGGTTATGAAAGATAAACTGCTGAGAAGAGCAGATAGCCAGTCACACAAGCAGGAAATAATATTTAAAAAATTCAAAGCTAATCAATGCGCTAGTACTAATAAAGCAGCTGAAATAAATTGTATAGTGACAATAAAAAGCATAAAAAATAAATGTATGCAGCTCTAGTAACATAACATTAAAATTAAAAGTAAAAGTCCATAGTGTTTGAAAAAAAGTCCTTGTTCGGGGAAAAATCTGGAACCACCCACGGTGTAGACAAAGACACAATTAGGTGAGCACGAACTTATCCTCCACCGAACATCAACACACCAGGCCTCTTACCAAAGAAAATGGACCACTGAATTATAGGTGGTCAAACAAGCATGATACATCCACAGCACCACAAAACCACTTCACTTGAATCATAGATGGCTGGGTCTTGTAGTCTCATCAGATGGAAGTTCAAAGGTGCATGCATAGAATACAAGAAAGAAACTTCTCATGGTGTAGTATTTTAAAACCAGGATCACATTTATTTAAAAACAACCAGGGCACTCACATTTTAGCAAATAAAAACAAGCATATCAGAAGCAGCAGTTTGTTATGGATAGCATTCGTTTCCAACCACAAAGATGGCCGCGGTCGACACGTGACAGAGTTGTGACGTCAGATCTCCACCCTACGATGTGTTTCATCCAATATAACGTCGTCAGGGGCGTGGTCAGAGCTCAGCGTATCTTTTTATATAGGAGGGAGGACGGAATAGAAACGCCCATTCCCCCTAGTGATTTTGTGGTGCTGTGGATGTATCATGCTTGTTTGACCACCTGTAATTCAGTGGTCCATTTTCTTTGGTAAGAGGCCTAGTGTGTTGATGTTCGGTGGAGGAAAAGTTCGTGCTCACCTAATTGTGTCTTTGTCTTGTTCCCTGAAGAAGGACTTTATTTTAAACACTATGGACTTTTACTTTTAATTTTAATGTTATGTTACTAGCGCTGTATACATTTATTTTTTAGGAAATAATATTTATTGGGGACATTCTGTATGCAAATAGTGTACAGATTGACCCCGCTGTTGGTCAGCAAGAGGTCAGTTAGTCAGCCAACCTGAGTACGAAGCAAATTTATGTTACCATATGGTAGACACATGGCAAATATATAATAAATGTATGTAAACATATGGTGAATGTAATTTAAACATTTATTTTCACTAACCCTCAGAACACCATAACTAGCTGCAGGCTTTAATGGAAATGTCAATTTTAATAATGTTAATTTACAAAATTGCTCATAAAGCAATTATATAGGATTTATCAATTTTTAATCAATGTGGAGTTACCCTTAAAGCATGTGCGTATATACACATCATGTAGGAGTATAGATAAGGAATACCAGAACACTAGGCCCATCTAGAGTGATTATGAGGGGAAGTAGCTCTAACTAATTACTTAACAACTTAAAGCAGGACTAAACTTAAAGTGTGTCTATACCCCAAACTTTTAATTTTAGTTTTGAATAAAATGTGGAACCCTTTTCAAACTGCTGTTACATATTACTAGAAAACGTTTGCATAAAAACGAGGATTCTGGGTTCACATATTTTGCAATATATATTGTATGTTTAACATGGCCAGCTGCAAAAAAGTGATCCCTCTCTGGCCAATCCGTACCCTATTGTGCAAAATGGTAAATATTTTTTTGCTTAAATACTTTAATGAACATATAGTGCCATTTTAGGCCCTTTTTAGCACCTCATGGTTACACCCCCTTTAGTTTCTCATGTGTTACATACAGTATATGTAAGCTATTTGAATCTGAACATAGACATATCTCCTACATTACTACTGTTTAACCTCTTCCTGACTGCGCTATAGCCAAAAGACGGCTACAGTGCAGTCGTCCAGTTCTGAGAGGGTGTCCATGGACATCCTCCAGTAACTATGCTTCCTCCCGTGTGCACACTGCGGCACACATCCAGCACACTTTGTGATTGCTGTGTTTTTTGGACACAGTTGATCACAGATTGAGGTTAATCACAGCTGATCACTATATAAACACACTTGCCATTTATCTGCATTACTTTCCTCACGTGCTGTCACAGTGTGGCAAGTGTGACAGGGGACATCAACACTGATAATCAGGCCACTGATCATCAGTGTCCTGATGATCAGTGCAGCCCCGGACAGTGCCAATCAGTGCCCATCAGTGCTGCGTATCAGTGCCCAAGAGTGCTGCCTATCAGTGCCTCCTAATCAGTGGCACCTATCAGTACCGCCTATCAGTGCCATCTTCAGTGCCGCATATTAGTACAGCTTTATCAGTGCCTCCTCATCAGTGCCCATCAGTGTCGCCTCATAAGTGCCTATCAGTGCCACCTATCAGTGCCTATCAGTGCCACCTATCAGTGCCCATCAGTGCAGCCTCATCAACGCACATCAGTGAAGGAGAAAAACTCTTTATTTGTAAAATTGTATAAACATTGATTTAATATTTGCTTATTTAAATAAAAACACTACACTATTTGAGGCCTTCTATCTTTTCCTTGCTCATGAGATACAAGGTTTAGTGAAGATGATATCTAAAACATATAGGGGTCCCTATGGTGGAGTAAAGAGCACCTGTTTCATCTATGCCTCAGAGAACTGTGGATGGATGGATCCTTAGACTGATCAAAATCCAAGAGCCTTTTTGGCCTATATACTTATATAGGTCCATTACCCAGGTGAGCGGGCATTTCTGTTGGTGGGGGAGCACGTTCATTCTGTAGTGGAGCTCGGAAATATCTCACTGCTATAAGGACTGTTCAAGGGACTTTTTTGATTTATCTGTTTTATTTTAGCACTGTGTTTTGGAGATTATTCAATTTTGTGTGGAGCACATTACATTTTTTGTTTCAAATTTTTTATGCTGTATATACAGTTCACTAGTATTATAAATGTTTGGGGACTATTCATAATACATTTAAGGTGGAGCACTTCAAAATAGGGTGGAGCAAAGAAAAATTATTTAGTTTTTTGATATATTTAATATGCTATTCATATAATGCTTGTTGAATAGTGTTGATTTGTTTGGCTAATTATCTAGTCAGTTTTGGGTGGAGTACTTGTGTTCACTATTAAATTTTGTATATTTATTTAGGTTTGATTTTGAGCAGTGCAACACATTATTTTTTTATCTTTTGGCAGGAATGCAGACACCTTCCCTTGCTCTCTCACAAGATGGACAATGGAAGATGGGATTTGTAGTGTACATAGAGCAGTGCACAAGACCATGAATAATCTGTGTGTTTGGAACAAGCAATACTCAAGTGAGAGGGAAAATGAGAGGTTAGAGGCCCTCAGAGGACATTACAAGGAGGCCGAAAAACACAGTAAGAAACTATGCTATGAAAAATATATTACAGGGCCATTAACCACTTGCCTACAGGGCACTTCCACCCCCTTTCTGCCCAGGCCATTTTTCAGCTTTCAGCGCTGTCGCACTTTGAATGACAATTGTGTGGTCATGCTACACTGTATCCAAACACATTTTTTATCATTTTCTTCACACAAATAGAGCTTTCTTTTGGGGGTATTTAATCACTGCTGGGTTTTTTATTTTTACTAAAAAAAAGACCAAAAATGTTGAAAAATATATTTTTTTTTACTTAATTTCTGTCAGTACATTTTGTAACTAAGTCATTTTTCTCCTTCACTGATGTGCGCTGATGCGGCGGCACTGATGGACACTGATAGGCTGAACTGGTGGGCATTGATGAGGTGGCACTTACGGGCACTGATTAGGTGGCACTGATGAGGAGGCACTAATATGCCATACATATGGACACTGATAAGCGGAACTGATGGGCACTGTTAGGTGTCACCGATGGGCACTAATAGGCAGCACTGGTGGGCACTGATAGGTGGCACGGATAGGCGGTACTGATGGGCACTGATGGGCATTGATGGGTGGCACTGATGGGCGGCATTGATAGCCAGCACTGACTGGCATCACTAATGGGCACTGATTGGTGGCAGTGGTGGGCACTGATTGCTGCCACTGGTGGGCAATGGTGGGCACTGATTTGTGACACAGTCAGCGCTATATTGTATTTAGGGCACTGATTGTCACTTTGAATGACACAATAAAACTTTAGGATTATTGTTAAAGTAGACCAAAACCCAGTCAATTATATAGTAAAGATCTTGATCAAGGCACACATGCGCTGAGTCCAATCCACCCCCGCCATATATTAATCAAATCTACATAGTAACTGAATTTGGCTTTAATAGTCAAAGCGCAAACTGCACAAGCACTTTGACTATTAAAGCTAATCAGAACTGGGACCTGGCATGCGGTTGCTATTTTTGTTCATTTTAAGCCAATCTTTCCTGTACAGGAGCTTGGTTTTGTGAAATGTGAGTTCCACAGCTTTTCCGGGATTCAGTGAAAATAAGAGAGATTTTACTCTTGCCTATGTGAAGCAATCAAATTAGGTATTTTTTTGGTAATTTTTTTTTTTTTTCCATAGCAATGTTGTTTGGGAAGTTGGAAGATTACTGCACAGCACGTGAATTGTGAGGATCATTTTAATTTGCGTTCAATGCATGTTAAATGTTTTCCTTTTAAATACATAGTCACTTAAATTTATACATACCTTTTAAAGCTGCAGGAGCAACTTAATTTATCATTATTATTCCTATTTTTCAATACTATGGCCAACAATCTATTATATCTACATACTTCTACTTATTTGCAAAGTAGCAGGCTATTTTGCAATTCACTCACTAGCAATAGGAAAAGTGCTCATCTAAAAAGTTACAAAAGTAATTTCAAACACAATGTCACAGTGTACATGCTGTACACCTTTGCAACTTTTCTGTGTTCTTTTTTTCCCCTTGTCCTTAAATTAAACTGTATTTATACAAACTTAAAGGTCATTTGGAGACTGGAAACATTTAAGTAGAGGCTTGTGCATCTGAAAAATAATGTAAAAAAGCCCCTACTAATGGCTAGTAATTGCTATGGTGCTGTTTGTAGTGGTGTAGTTCATGCAAGTTTCTCTTTGGAATTATTTAGTAAATTATTACTTCGACTTATAAATTGCCCATCATATAAAATGACAGATTGCTTTTTATTCTTTCTATGTGACCATGAACAGCTGTATATTTGTATTCTTCTACGAGTCCTGCATCCACTCTCAGCTACAATTAAGAGTAGATTATCAGCAGGGGCTTTTCCAAAAGCCCTGCAGGTATCCTGTCATTTATCCTGGATGGGAATGTGTATTAATTTATTTCTTGCTATAAACAATGTTATTTATGTTATTTTTCTGTGAGTCTGGGGGAAAATACAGATGCACTATGGACTGGGATTACATTAGGAGGCTTTGCCAAGTTCTATTTTGTAATATTTGATTTATTACTGTTGGGGAAAAGATTGGTATCCTATGCTTTGCGCATTAATTATTTCCTGTGAACTGCAAAGGAAAGGGGGAGGGGGTCTAGGAATAAAGTGCCCAGTAAGGGAACAATGGACTTTTTTTATGGTGCACTAATTTTAGAATTTTATATCACTTCACTTACAGCCGGAAAATAGGAAATACCCCATGTTTGTTCATCTAAAGTACCCCTTCTATGAATACACTGTTCAAGAAGCTATGGAAAAAAGGCCATGAGAGGTCATATAAATGGTGCTGAATATTGACAAGGTGCCAATTATAAGGTCAGCCCCTAAAACTGGTATTTTGGGGTTAGACCATGTTCTACCATTACAAAGTCCAATAAAAAATGTTGTAAGGATGTTTTATCAAGTTTAGGGGGTGAATGTGTGGGGCAGAAGTGTAAAAAAGGGTGGAGCTACATAAAGTGACATCATTCCGCTCGCTACACTCTGAAGTGGTGAGATACACTTGGTCTAACCAGGAAAACAGGCTGCACCAGCACTAGGGATGGTGGGGCGGATGGCTAAATTGTATAGTGATTGAACCCAGGTGCATGGCATAAGTGCATATATTGTTCGTTTGTAATGGTGAATTAATAATAATTAGGTTTTTACACAATATGAAGCTCTTTTCACTTCTGGCCTTTTTATGGTGATCTTGGTCAATCTGGAGACAATAAAGTACATTACAGGTAAACATATGTTTCTAACGATTGACTGTCTTAAATGATTATGCTCTTTAATTACTGTATTGACTGGATCTGTTCCTTTCATGCTTTAAAGCTCCTGAAGAAGCAGAAAAGTGAAATATGTCGAGCAACAAGCACTTTGATTGACATAGTATCAGTATATGTGTATGTTATGTATGTAAACAATCTCTCTATGAAATGTTCTTATGGGAGCAACTGTATACCCCATGTTCTTTTAAATCTTGGATTTTTATAAAAATGATTTTATAAAAATGTATGTTTTGGCACCATTAAAACCCCTTCCTTTATTTTTCCCAAAAATTACAGTACAGCTAAGTTTATGATTTGCAGCACTGGAAAATGGTCTCACTACCCAGTAGGGTTTAATATGTATTTTTTATGTATATTTAAGGTTGCATTATTATTGTATTATTTGCAGGATTGTGTATTTGTTATTTACAGCACTTGAGTTTGGTATACTACCCAGTAGGAGTATACATTTTCTTTTGTGTATAGATTTTTTATTACGGGTTGTTTTTATTAACATTGAGTTTTATTACCAGTATTGAGTTTTATTATTTAGGAGGACTTTGAAAGTCTTAATACATTTGATGTTAGCGTCACACTTTTTATTATTACCATATAATACTGGTGGGGATACATTAAAGTGTTGGCAGCAATTCTGGATTTTCCAACTTTTTATATTTATTTAGCCTTTATCAAGTAGCGCATAAGTGGTCCATCCCCCCCTTTTCTATTTTTATTACATGTCTGATACTACCTCTATGATATGAAAAATTTTTAAAGTTAAATGCCAAGAAAAAATGTTAGGCTACTATGCTTAGAAGATTTCCTGTCTTACCTTGGTGACTGGACAGTTTTCTGTAGGCTGTGTTGCTTTATACATTGGTTTCATCCGGTGAGGCATATAAGTCTGTGCCTTACTCTACCCTGCTTCACAGATTTTCTGGCCTTAGAGCTCAGAACTGCCAGAATCTTCAAGGTTTCAGTACATATGGACAGAAAGAGAAATGTAAAAAACACATTTTACCTATAATAAATAAAACATTCTCCAAACTGTACACTATTTTGGGGGCTCTAACTGTATATGAAAACACTGGCAAAAGATACCACTCTTATTAGCATGAAATGTATCTGAGCAGAAGTTATGTTACTCATGCATTGTTTTTGTTTGCCTTTATGTAATTTTGGGCCTTCCTCACTCCGTAGCTGGGAGATGCTCTGTATAGCTAGTCCCCTCTTCTTTTCAGTGTGTCTTTAGTCTCTGTTCTAGGCATATGTAATTACTGGAGCTAGGCATACTATGATTTTTTTCTTACCTATCTGATGTTCATCTGTAAAGACCTGCACAAGTTTTGGATTAAAGCTCTCTACAAACTGCAAGATGTCATTGGGAGTGAGTCACTGTCTGCTAATTCTACTGAGACTGTAAGATACAGCTGTCTTGCCACAACTGGATCAGTTATAGATCACATAGATTAGAGGGGCAGAACAGAAGTCACTTTAACATGTCATAGTCTCCACATAAACCTTGAGGGCAGGACCAGGGGCAATGTTTTTTTAACCCTAAAATATTAAGTAAAATTTAAAGTGATACTAAAATCTCAATTTCTTCTGCTTAAAAATAACAAACATGTTATACTTACCTGCTCTGTGTAGTAGTTTTGTACAGAGCAGCCCAGATTCTGGGCTCCTGTCCCCTCCCTCCTGATAAGTGCCCCCACAGCAAGCAGCTTGCTATGGGGGCACCTAATCCGTCTAGGCCCCGCCCTCTCTCCTCATTGACTTTGATTGAGAGCAGCGGGAGCCAATGGCACTCCGATGCTGTCTCAGCCAATCAGAAGGCAGCCGAGTCTCTCCTGCAACATCGCTGGATAGAGATAGGCTCAGGTAAATATTAGGGGGGCTGAGGGGGGCTGAGGGGGGCTGAGGGGGGCTGCTCCACACAGAAGGTTTTTTTTATCTTAATGCATAGAATGCTTAGGAATAGGATAAAAAAACCTTCTGTCTTTACAATCACTTTAAGTATTTGTCAGATATGGTGCTAAAAGCTTCTGTTCTAAGTTGGCCTTTGCCAAGGTCTGTGTCTTCTGAAATTTGCCTTTATATGATGAATGGATTAATAAGCAACATAGCAAGCAAAAGTTTTTTACGAACAATAATTTTCACTCATTTGGGATCCCAGTAATAATATTTGATTTTGAAATTGCATTTATGTAATTTAAATGTGCATGATATTTAACACCTCTGTCTAAATTATTTTTCCTAATTTAATAAGGGTTCATAAACTGTAGCAAGGGAGTTGAGAAATACAGTCTTAAAGAAGGATGACAGCTTTCATATTTAAAACCTGGGAAGTAATCTCAAAAAGTAAGCAAGTAAGCCTGAAACAAAAACAACAACATAAATCAAATGAATTGATTAGTTTCTGTCTTTGAATTACTACATGACTTTTTCATGAGTTTGTTTGATAAAGATGTTCACATTTTGCAAATTCTTGAACCTAAGCCAAAAAATGCATGACCTCATTAACCACTTCTGGACCAGCTGCCACAGTTTTACTGTGGCAGGTTGGCTCGGCTGGGCAAATTCGAATTAACCTTACACTGCTTTGCCTTTTGGCCACTATGTGTGGTGACCGCCGAGCACCCGCGATCAGTTGTGACAGAGCGAGAAACGGGATCTGTGTGTGTAAACACAAAAATCCCAGGTCTTTCAGGGGAGTAGAGACAGATCATGTGCTCATACTAAGTATGAACACCGATCTCTCTCTCCTCCTAGACAGTCCCATCCCCCCACAGTTAGAACACACACTGGCAATCACAGTTAATCCCTCGATCGCCCCCGATTGTAAACCCCTTCCCTGCTAGTGACATTTATACAGTAATCAGTGCATTTTTATAGCACTAATCGCTGTATAGTTGTCAATGGTCCCAAATATGTGTCAGAAGTGTCCAATTTCTCCACTGCAATATCGCAGTCCCGATAAAAATCGTAGATAGCCACCATTACTAGTAGAAAAAATAAATAATAATAAAAAAAGCCATAAATCTATCCCCTATTTTGTAGACGCTATAAATTTTACGCAAACCAATCAATATACGCTTATTGCAGTTTTTTTACCAAAAATATGTAGAAGAATACATATCAGCCTAGATTGAGGAAATTTTTTTTTTTTTAAATGTGGGATATTTATTATAGCAAAAAGAATTGTGTTTTTTAAAATTTTCTCTCTTTTGTTTATAGCACAACAAACAACAAAAATGCAGAGGTGATCCAAATACCACCAAAAGAAAGCTCTACTTGGGGGAAAACAATTTTGTTTGGGTACAGCATCACATGACCGCGCAATTGTCAGTTAAAGCAACGCAGTGCCGTATCGCAAAATTTGGCCTGGTCACTGAGCAGCTTAATCTTCCGGGGCTGAAGTAGTTAATGAAAGGAATTTTCTAAAAGAAATTTGTAACACATTAAGTTTCTCACCCCAAATCTTTGACTGGTGAAAAATAAAAATCTTAATGTTTAGTATGGGCTTATCTTTATTAAAGGTGGAATTTTTTTTTTTTAACAGATATGTACATTTTAAAGTGTTAATTGTTACATTACTTTACTTTGACCACGTGGTCTGTCTGAACTTACTTTACACGAGAGTGCTGTTGTAAATAAAAGGCTTTTGGAAATGTTATTTGCCAAGAATGATACGATTGGGCTCTTATATGAACACAAGCTTCACACACAAGCTTCACTTAGGAGTTTGTCGCTATTATTCAATTGGAAATACATGGAACATAGATGGGAAAGAAAGAATGTGACCATACCCAAGAGTGTTTAAAGGATACAGGTGACAGTGGATGCTGCCCTACTGCTTTTCTAGTGCCCCTGTAGGCTTTAATCAAGAAATACAACTTATATTTTTTTTACAAAACTAAGTTTCCAATGGGACAATGTACGTAATGGTACTTTGTCTTATATCCCAAGGTGACCTGTAACATTAGCTGCAATGTTCCCCGCTTTGTTGCATGACCGTCTGATATCTCCTCTAGCAGGAGATGCCTGCTTGGCTTTGTTGTGCCTGTCTCTAACTCTCAGAACTTGCCAATGCAAGCACTGGCAAGAGGAATGTAAAGGGAGGTGGCCCTCACCTCCCGCTGTATGCATACTCTCTGCAGTCTGTAACACTCTATGACCTCTCTGAGCCCTGTCTGTGCTTCCGTGTTACTTATTGACAATCGGGCCTTTAATGGGGACTACAAGCAGTGTTTATTTTTTTATATACTTGTTGAATACTGAGATGTAGATATGCTCTGTGCACCATTGGGTTAAAAATAGTTTCAGCAGGTAATTGAATAGAAATTGCCCAGCGGCACACCAGTTTATTAGTATAGTTTGGTTCTTGTTTTTTCTTTTTGCAGTGCCATAGTACACTGTCTTAAAAGTTTAATAAAATATCAAAACAACATATACCAAAACACTTCAAAACCACAAACCCACAATCCCCAAACTCCATCACATCCCATGATTACCAATTATTTCCAAAATATTTAAAATATAGACTTCAGGTGTGTGTTTGGTAGATATTGGCTAGCATCAGGACAGTACCTGAACACTTGAATAGGCACCAAATTGAAATAGTTCTGCAGTGTGAAGATCATTGTGATCTCTGCCTGCAGCCAATCAGCCATTATAAGGCAAAAAAGACAAAGCGCATCCCTTCCTGCATGAGCTGTAAACTTGTTTAACAGCATATGTTCAATTAGATTCTGCCTTTTTGCACTTTCCTCCTGCAAAGAGTCCAAGGTGGCTGCTTCTTCTGCCTACCCCTTCATCCAAGGCTGCCTGCACTCCTTTTCCTTCTGATGCCGCGTACACACGAGCGGACTTTTCGACCGGACTGGTCAGACGGACCGAGTCCAGTGGACAATTAGACCGTGTGTGGGCTTCATTGGACCTGCAGCGGATTTTTTCGGTCAAAAATCTGACGGACTTTAGTTTTGGAACATGTTTCAAATCTTTACGTCGGAACTCCGGCGGACCCAGTTCCTATCGAAAAGTCTGCTCATCTGTATGCTAGTCCGGTGGACGAAAACTGACGCTAAGGCAGCTATTGACTTCTGGCTATCAACTTCCTTATTTTAGTCCGGTCGTACGTCATCACGTACAAATCCGTCGGACTTTGGTGTGATCGTGTGTAGGCAAGTCCATTTATTGGGAAAGTCTGTTGGAAGTCCGTCGAAAGTCCGTCGGACCAGTCCGGTTCAAAAGTCCGCTCGTGTGTACGCGGCATTACTCGTCCCTTTCCGTACACCTACGGCTTTGAACTTCACATTGTCCATGCTGGTGGCTCCTGATTCAGGAGGCAAGAAACATCTTTTCACCATTCAAATAGATGACCAGAATGGTTAGCTGCGATGAGGAAGGATTAGCAACGCAATCCATCTGATGTTCATTCCACTCCTAAATAACCCAATGTAGAATTAGATTTAAACTGTCTTCTCACAGATTATTGTTAGAGGTCATCTCCATTCATTTTTTTTATTTTTAGTGCTATTATTCAGTGCTTTACAGATTTTTTATTGCTTATTGTTTATTGCTCAAATTTCCTTTACTTCAAGTCACTAGTATTCAAATGTAAAGTTTCTTACAGATGACCAGTCTAGTCATTTTATTCCTATTTCCACTACTAAATAACCTTATTTAGACATTTAATTATATTAGTATTCATATAGGTCACTTAATTTTACTTAACTTAAATTTATCACCTTATTCATTAAGTTTAGTATGTCACGTTCAATTATTTATTATTGTTGCATCGACACTAATTTAGTAATTTGTCCTGTAAAATTCACCATTTTGCGCCTAATGTAATATTATAATATTCCACTAGATGGCCCCTTTAAGTGTGATAGAGCATTAGTTTATACCTATTGCCTTATGACCAGCAGAGGGCCTTGTATCTTTCACTATCACACTTTTCATTTTTTCATTTCTTTTATTATTATTATTTCTATATGGAAGTATAGAATCTCTTCTTTCGCAGTTACCAATATCAGTTTAGTCCTTACAGATATTGTTTTAACATACATTGTATGCTCCCCCAAGTATATAGCAGTTGTTAACTTAATTAACCAATCGGATCTGAAGTAAGGGTATAAATGCCCTTAACAAACATGGCGGATTGACTACTTCCTGGTGATGGCTTTGTGATAGGCTGAAACGTCGAAGGTTAGACAGCGTCATCGCGTCACTTCCGCCAATACAAAACTACCTGGGAATCGAGCAGAACGCTGTGAGTAGCGGCTTTCCATGCCAGGGCTGATTACCCTTAACAACGAAATGCCATACATGCCAGGTGCCATGACTTATAAATGTGAGTGGAATTATTTTAATTTGTGTATTGAATAAACCCGTTTTAATGGCATTGTGCAATGAAGGATTTTCTTTGTTATTTCTATCCATTCTTATGAGGTGTATCTTTGCATGAGTTGTCATTTCAGCAGGCTCCCATAGGGGTATCCCCACATGCGTAAGAGACCATACTAGCGATAGTTGGTCAACATCCAGGGTGAGTGCACATCTATGTGGGGCACCCAGTCTGAGCACCATTGCACAGGAGATGCCGATTTAAGCACGAGCACTTTGTATCATCACCTAATGGAAATCTATTAGTTTCTTGTGTGTTCTGTATGTTTATATGAATCTGATCAACCCTAAGCGCAGCAAACTGTTTTTATATTAGAAGACCATACTGTCTTGTGTAATTTACCAGGCACTGGTAGGCACAGAAGCAGAAGGACTTCTTGCTGTCTCTTGCTGGGCCAATATGATTCTATACCTAATACTTCCATCCCTGTGAGGCATAGGCAACAGGAGGAGTATGATGGGGAAGGTACTGGAAATAAAGAGGAGAGTAGGGGTGCTGGCAGTAAGGAGAAAGAGGAGAACATTTGGGGCCACTTCAAGGGTAAGATTTACCTCTCCCTGATCCAAGTGATCCAAGGGGAAATCATAAGGGGGTCAATGCCCCAATCAATAGGGAGCACACAATGCCCCGCTCTGAAGTAGTAAAGCAAAGAATCCCTTTGTTGCATCTCCAGATGGTGGCTTATCCACCAGCCTGTAGGCATGGGTGAAGAGAAACACTTATTAGGATATGGCTGACAGATATGTGCTCCAACACACCCTTTCTTTTGTCCCCTACATTTGCCATAGCTGCTATTATATGCAGGACAAATCTGGTGTCTTCACCGCACTGTGCCTGGAGGCATAGCTGCAAGGGGAAAATAAAAGGCCATGGGCTATCTGCCCTCACACAAGTTTGCCTCGCTTTGCCACTTTTTCTTGACACAGGCAAAGTGTGTTGCATTTTTTTGATATTTATATTTTTCTTTTTTTAATGTAAAACTAAAGGTAAACCTTTTTTTCTAATTTTGGATAAAGTATGAAGGGTTATAGCCCTTGTAAGGTTTATTTTTGCCATATGTGCCCCATTGGGGAGATTTCGTTTCAATTCCTGTCTCATAGCCAAAACAGGAAGTGAGAAAAAAATCTTTAGAACTAGTTTCCCCATTGGAAGATACCCCCATAATTCCTGTTCTGAGCACAACCCAAAATTTTCGATTTCTTTTACTTTCACGTTCATTAATAATGGTAAACAGGACTAATAGAGAGGGTTAATCTCCCTAACAGGGACACAGATAGCAATAAAAATTGAACAGGTTTTAACCTTTCTCCATTCTATTCAAGACTTAAAAAGAAAAGAAATTGCCTTTTAGTTATTATTTTTAGTGTAAGTCTAACCATCTTAAACTGAAGCAAACATGAGCAGTCATGGTAATGCAACCTTGGAGCTACCTTTAAAAATAAGGAAGTCCTAGTCCTAAACACCCAAATGTCCCAACACCTAAAAAATGGGGTTCTTTGCAAGACAAGGCTGCCAGCTCAGACTGTTACCTTGCAGAGGCATAGGTTTCAGGTAATCCCACCTTTGTAGGTAAGAGTAGAGATAGAAATGCCTTCGATGTTAAAAAGGTTTTTTTTAAGCAAAAACAGAACCAGATTAAGGGGTCATATTCAAGAAGAAATAGGCAAAAAATATAATAGGCAAACAAAGAGAGAAAGGGCAGAAACATGGCCTCTGATGCTGCTGAGAGTCAAACACTGGTCCAAACCCATCCATTTTTCCACCCACAAACAGTATTCCTTAAAGTGGATGTAAACTCTCACATATACCTAGTGAATTGAACAGCCTCAGATGATACACAGAGATGAAAAAAATCTCCCTACATAAGTTTTACATGTATATCTTCTGTCTTCATCTTTGTAATACTGTTTAGAAAGTGCACGTCCTGTTAGAATTTTCTCTTTCTGATTCCCCTGTAGGAGTGGATTATTGCTAGAAACTGTGAGACAGATGATTGGAGGGAAGGTACACACCCCCTCCTCACACATGCAGAGGTTGTCTGTGAATAGTTTAGCTGTGTGCGAATCTATTTATAGCAACCTCCCCTGAGACACACTTCAGGCTCCCATCTCGGAGAGCTTGTCAAAAGTTATCAGGCTGATAACAGAGAAACAAAAAAACACTGCAGATATACAGTATCTCACAAAAGTGAGTACACCCCTCACATTTTTGTAAATATTTTATCATATATTTTCATGTGACAGCACTGAGAAAGTTAATCTTTGCTACTACGTAAAGTAGTGTACAGCTTGTATAACAGTACAAATTTGCTGCCCCCTCACAATAACTCAACACACAGCCATTAATGTCTAAACCGCTGGCAACAAAAGTGAGTACACCCCTAAGTGAAAATGTCCAACTTGTGCCCAATTAGCCATTTTCTGTCCCACGTGTCATGTGACTCGTTAGTGTTATAAGGTCTCAGATGTGAATGGGGAGCAGGTGTGTTAAATTTGGTGTTACCGCTCTCACTTTCTCTTACTGGTCACTGGAAGTTCAACATGGTACCTCATGGCAAAGAACTCTCTGAAGATCTGAGAAAAAGAATTGTTGCTCTACATAAAGATGGCCTAGGCTATAAGAAGATTGTCAAGACCCTGAAACTGAACTGCAGCACATGGCCAAGACCATACAACAGTTTAACAGGACAGGTTCCACTCAGAACAGGCCTCACCATGGTCGACCAAAGAAGTTGAGTGCATATGCTCAGCATCATATCTAGAGGTTGTCTTTGGGAAATAGACGTATGAGTGCTGCCAGCATTGCTGCAGAGATTGAAGGGGTGGGGGGTCAGCCTTTCAGTGCTCATACCATACGCCGCACACTGCATCAAATTGGTCTGCATGGCTGTCATCTCAGAAGGAAGCCTCTTCTAAAGATGATGCACAAGAAAGCCCTGCAAACAGTTTACTGAAGACAAGCAGACTAAGGACATGGATTACTAGAACCATGTCCTGTGGTCTGATGAGACCAAGATAAACTTATTTGGTTCAGATGGTGTCAAGCTTGTGTGGTGGCAACCTGGTGAGGAGTACAAAGACAAGTGTGTCTTGCCTACAGTCAAGCAAGGTGGTGGGTGTGTCATGGTCTAGGGCTGCATGAGTGCTGCTGGCACTGGGGAGCTACAGTTCATTAAGGGAACCATGAATGTCATCATGTACTGTGACATACTGAAGCAGAGCATGATCCCCTCCCTTCGGAGACTGGGCCGCAGAGCAGTATCCCAACATGATAATGACCTCAAACACACCTCCAAGATGACCACTGCCTTGCTAAAGAAGCTGGGTAAAGGTAATGGACTGGCCAAGCATGTCTCCAGACCTAAACCCTATTAAGCATCTGTGGAGCATTCTCAAATGGAAGGTGGAGGAGCGCAAGGTCTCTAACATCCACTAGCTCCGTGATGTCATAATGGAGGAGTCGAAGAGGACTCTGGTGAACTCCATGCCCAAGAGGGTTAAGGCAGTGCTAGAAAATACTGGTGGCCACAGAAAATATTGACACTTTGGAACCAATTTGGACATTTTCACTTAGGGGTGTACTCACTTTTGTTGCCAGCAGTTTAGACATTAATGGCTGTGTGTTGAGTTATTTTGAGGGGACAGCAAATTTACACTGTTATACAAGCTTTACACTCACTACTTTACATTGCAGAAAAGGGTAATTTCTTCAGTGTTGTCACATGAAAAGATATAATAAAATATTTACAAAAATGTGAGGGGTGGACTCACTTTTGTGAGATACTGTATATGCCCAGCTCAAAACTTTAAAGTTTCTTATTTGGAACAATATTTCAAGATTGACATGTGTTTATCTTGCTCATTTTTATCATGAAAACTGTTTGGGGTAATTTTTACATCATAAGGTCATTCCTGCCCTGGGCAGGCAAAGACAGCAAGCAGGGATGTTAAGGCTTTAAACTCTTAAGCCCCCATACACACTATCAGATTTTCTGCTGATTTTTTCCTTCAGATTTACCAAAACCATATAATTTGAGGTCAAACCTTAGGAGTTTCAATATGTATGCAATCAGGCAGCCCCTTGCACTACATGGTTTTGGTAAATCTTAAGACAAAAATCAGCAGAAAATCTGATAGTGTGTATGGGGCTTTACAATTGATCACATTCGTGAAACATTAGATGTATAGGCTGGATCATCGGCTGGAAGTAGGCCAACATGCACATCAGGTACTAGCTTGCCCTGCTGCTTGTGTCATGTCAGAGTGGGCCTTCACCGCAGTCAGATGAATTTGTGACACTGATTGAGAAGCTATATTTTAGTAACCAAGGGTGCACACTTTTTAGCAATTAATTCATTTTGGGTGTCCATGCTGAACCACTGGCTGGAGATGGCACTACATGCGCTGTAAGTTCTAGCCTGCCTTGCTAGGTGGGTTCATTTGTGACTGAGAAGCTGCATTTTAACAATCTGTTGTGGGGTGGGTGGTGCACTATTTTGGTGCAGAGTGTTTTTTAATCTTTTTTGCAATGGGGGTGGGGTGCTGGGATAATAAAAGCAGCTCTTGAATATACTGTATATATATATATATATATATATATATATATATATATATATATATATATATATATATATATATATATATATATATATATATATATATATATATATATCAATAAAATTATCAAGATAACATAACATGAATTAAAAATGTATATAAAAACTACTCTGTATTACTTCAGTGCCAACAGTGAGAAATATGGAACAAACTCCCTTTTACAAGGTAGCAATTTAGGAAGTAAAAACCAGGCAGGTATAGTAGTAAGAAATGTAAATTAATGTGCAGTATTTTGCAGGAAAACATTCAGAAATATTGAATATAGTCAATTTGGAAGCAGTGTTTACAAGGCAGGTTTTAATGAAAAAATCTATATTAGAGTGAACTATTTCACTGAAAAACTAAAATATTGTTCAGTCCTGGCATACTATGTGAGATGATTTAGTAGTTTTACAGAGAGACAACAGGCACAGTATTTACACACTTTTAGTAGCCAGAATTTTTATTGGCCATACATGAGCCAGCTTTTAATTAAATAAATTCACATTAAAGTGTATTTAGTTGAAAAAAAGACACCAAAATATTGTAGTGACTACTTGCACAGTAATGCTAGCATTTTGAACAGGACCCACACCAGCCAGATATTAACTGGAAAAAAATGATGGTACTGAAACTGTGCCAGTCATTAAACACTTAGACTAAGACCCACACCACCCATTATAAAATCAAGGGCTTTTCACTGTATTTAATCACTTGTGCTAGGCCCCATTTTCGAAAGGACCCATACTAGTCAATATTAAATAAAAAAAAAACATCTTATGAGTATTTATTTCACTGAAAGAAGCACCACAATATTGTAGTATGTGTACAGCCTTTAAACATTAGGACTAGGCTACCTTTTACAGGACCTACACCAGCCATTTTTAAATCAAGAAATCATCATAGGAGTATAACTATTTGCTAAAAAAAGCCCCCAAAATATTTAAGTACTTATCTTTAAACATCTTAACTAGGTTACCTTCCAATATTTAATTAAAAAAAAAAATTACAGGTTATTTAAAAAAAAACAAAAACAAATATCCTAGTGAGTTGTAAACAGTTTTCAAACACTTTTGCTAAATACTAAACCCAAACCTCACCTTTTTTAATAAAAAAAATTAGAATTAAAAAGCACTCCCACCCAAAAAAAAAACATAAGGGCTGATCCATCAGTTAAACTGCAACTGACGTTGTTGCTGACACACACAAAAGTCTATCTCCCTACAAACTCTCTGTGATCTCTTCCAATTCTGATGTAAGAGTATGCAAAGCACAGTGTGCCATTGACTCAATGTAAACATAGCTGATTTCAGGAATAACCAGAAGCATCTAAGGCCCTTTTCACGCGATCGGACCAATCAGGTCTGCCTGTCAGTTTTGACGGCGGACATGAACGGGCGCTCCATGTTAGCCTATGAAGCGATGGATGTCAGCGGAGACATGTCCGCTGACATCCGACCCGGTCCGATCCACTAAAAGCAGTGGTGGATGGTCCTACGTCCAGGTCCGTCGCTGGCGGATCGGATCGGGTGAGATCTGACGAAAACGGACATGCTGTCCGTTTTCGTCCGATCCCTCCATAGGCGGCAGCGGCGCCTGACAAGCCCCGCTCAGTGAGCAGAGAGGGACCTGTCATCCGCCGGCTCAGCGGAGATCAACGGACTGATCTCCCGCTGAGCTGGCGGACCGAGGCGGGCTCCGTGGAAATGGAGTCCGCCTCGTGTGAAAGGGGCCTTACGCTCTCTGGAAAAACTGGGGTTGAGTTACTAAAATTTGGGAGTGCAGAATCTGGTGCAGCTGTGCATAGTTGCCAATCAGCTTTTACCTTCAGTTTGTTCAATTAACCACTTGACCTCCAGAAGATTTACCCCCTCTCCATGATCAGCGACTTATAGTGGGACTGTGATATTGCGGTGGACAGTCTGACACTGACACTTAGTGGGAAGCAGTGACACTAATACAGTGATCAGTGCTAAACATATTCACTGTCACTGTACTAATGACACTGGCTGGGAAGGGGTTAAATATCTACGGCAATCAAAGGGTTAAATGTGTGCCTAACCAGTATTTGTGTTTACTATGTGTGCTGTTTTTTTGAAGGGAAGGATTTTTCCCCTGCTTTCCAGGGACATAAAATCCATCACTTTACCCTGTCAGAACAGAGCTCTGCCTTGTTTACATAGAGCTTCATTCTGTGTCTCTCCTTGCCGATCAGCGGGTGCCAGCAGACATCTATTGGCTGACACCCGCTGATCGGCTTGTGCTGTGTCAAATCACAGCACAGCCATGGTGCCAGTGACACATGCATAAGCCCCCTATCCGGAAGTGATGAATCACGTACTATATACGTTATCCGGCGCAGAAGATCCGCTCTGCCACCATATAACCAAGTTATACAGTTGGCAAGCGGTTAAGTTTTGACAAAAAAAAACCTGGAAGCTGATTGAATTCTATGCAGAGCTGCACTCCATAGTTTTAGTAAATCAACCCCACTGTATAACCTCTACATACAAAGGGTTCATTTACTGAAGGCAAATAAGCTATTCTCTCTGCAAAGGAATTTTCCCTTAGTAAATGAGGGAAAATTTATTTTGAAATTAATATCTGTACAAGGAAAATCTGTAATGGAAGCTGACAGAGCTTCACCTCATCATTACACTGTGTATTTTATTATATTATTTTATTACAATATTATCATTATAGTTTTTACCTCTAGATTTGCATTAATTTATGCTTTGAGGCTACATTGTGCTGCCCATTCTCATTCTAGTGCTTGGCTATGGATTTTTGGTTTGAAGAACAGAGGCACTAACAAACTCCACTATCAGTAGATTAGGATGCTGCTGCAGTGTGTGTTTTTGTATACTGTTCATGCTTGTCTGGTATAGGTATTATTGGCTGCTTTAATTCCTGTGTACTGTTTTCTGTCTGTGCTGGGCCTCTAGTGTCAGTCTCTTACAACATGGAGTACCCAGCCATACTGGAAGTGACATAGAGCAGAAGTCATGACTGGAACGCATTTCTGGCCCGCGGCTCCAGCGTGCACTCCAAGCCACAAACGAGCACAATTTTGGACAGCTTCTCAAGTATTCTGCCTTTCAAGACAATCTATAGTGTTTACATACCATGTGTACTGTCTATTGTGTACTTGCAGCGATTCTTCTAAAAGCCTATGGATGTGGTTTGTAGGTATGTCTGTGATCACACACAGTCTTATCCAAGCCTGTATTTGCAGTTATGCCATATATGTAATATGATCTGAGATGGGTCTAGCTATACTATAAAACTATATTTCTATTTCTACTTTTTATCTCCATTGTTTTAATTTTTATAATTATTTTCACTTTTTTGTTGACCTGGCAGATCCTTAGAAGGAGATGTAGATGGATACGTGCTGTAGGGATGGGAGAGAGGTTTAGGCCGAGCATAAGTTTGGCCCAAACATCGCCGCTCAGGTGTTTGCTGAACACCAGAATTTTCTGTGCGCACGGCGGAATGTTTACCCGCCAAGTGCACAGTCAATATGTTGTTAAGGAGTGGGGCCAGGAAGCTGTCCTCTGTGTCCTTAACAACAGATGAGTCATCAGCTGTAAGAGGGCTTCCTCGTTGACAGCTGAATGAAAGAAAAAAACATTGCGGAAATAGCCAGAAATAGAGAATTAAAGAAAAACCGGCGTGGGGGTCCCACCCAATCCATACCAAGCCCTTTGGATCTGCTTTGGATTTTAAGGGGAACCCCATGCCAAAAGTAATCATCCCTCCTCAAAATTCATACCAGACCATTATACGAGCATGCAGCTTGGTAGGCCAGGAAAGGGGGGGACGAGCGAGCACCCCCCTCCTGAACCATACCAAGCCACATGTACTCAGCATGGGGGTTGCTTTGGGGCAAGGGGGGTCTGCCATGTTGATGGGGACAAGGGCCTCTTCCCCACATCCCTGGGTGGTGGTTGTGGGGGTCTGCGAGCAGAAGACTTATCGGAATATTGAGGCTCCCTTTAACAAGATCCTGCCCCCCAATGTGAATGAATATTCACAAAAAATAAAATAGCTCCGCCCCTGATGAAGGCTTAGCACTGACTGCCTGCTCAGCCATTTGACAGTTCCTAAATAGGTAAGGGGCGGGGCCATCTGGCGACTTCACCTGGTGGCACCGCCTCATATGACGTCACCAACCCAACATGCACGATTGGTGATGTCACATGGGTATGGTCGCCCCTTACCTATTTAAGAACTGTCAGGCAGATGGCGGTTAGCCTTCGTCAAGGGCAGACAGAGGATCAGGGGACCTGCAGCCTCATAGGGCAGCCAGGGGAGAATGCAAAATCCTCCTATAAGCAGTTTATATTTACTAAAACTATTGTATTTCCATTTTCTGTGTACTGTGGGAGACCAGATATAATGAATGTCACACAACTTCCTCAAACTCAACCTATCCAAAACCAAGCTCATATTTTCCCTCCCCCCACGTGCACCTTACCCTGATCTCTCTGTCAAGATTGGTGGCACAACTATCTGCCCATCCCCACATGCCAAGGTTCTAGGTGTAATCCTGGACTCTAATAAGCAAGGACCTCTGATCCTCCTATATTGAATTGTATTGTAACTGTCTTGTCTGCCCTCATGTTGTAAAGTGCTGCGTAAACTGTTGGCGCTATATAAATCCTGTATAACAACAATAATGCAGGGTCCTGGGTTTAGTAACACTTTAAATGCCTTTTTATTTTTATATAGATTTCAGATTTACTGCAGCAGGCTCTATACACAGTATAGATGCGCCATTTTATAGGCAGACTAAGGGGACCTATATTTAAAGGAATTTTTCATTTTTCATTTTCGTTTCACTTTAAGCATCATTAAAATCACTGCTCATTTAAAAAAAATATTTATATTGTATTGATTTATGTCCCCCAGGGCAGTACTCGGGTCCCCATACCCTATTTATGGCCAATAACTTGCATATAAGCCTCCAAAATTGGGACTTTTGATTTTTTTTGGTCCTTTGATTGGCTATCCCCCCCTTTTTTTTGGGATGGTGCTCATGGTCCTCATGTCATGGAGATAATATGTGCAGATATTGAGCTGCAAGAATTCAGATAGCTTGACTCTGATGAAGAAGACATACACTTTAAACTATCTCAGCCTGTCAGGATCCCAGTGAGGTCCCCCTGTTCTGTGGAGCCTGCTGAATCTGAGACTACTGAGCTATGGACAAGTAGTTTGATGAGCAGTTTTAATTCACAGGTTTGTGAGTATATTTTATGTTGTTTTTTATTAAATAAATGCTGTGGAATAATGCACTAGGCTGGTGCACCCGCTTTTGTTAATTTTTTGTAATGGCTCCAGGACACCCCCAATCCTAGAGGGCAGCAAGGCTTGAAGTGGCATTTCAGTGACATGGAGTCTGCATTAATACTTGTACCAGGTTATGACACTTATGAGCAGGGGGATTTTGCTTTTGTGTAGTCATGTCTCTTTAAAGCCACCTGACCAAAATTCAGAAGCTAGGAAGTACAAGTTTGTAATTAGTTGCTTTGGGCGCAAAAGGACGCATTCATTCAAAACTTTCTCAAAACGCAAATGACTTTCAGTTCAAACTCGTGGTTGACCCGAACCTGAAGCTCATCCTTATTAATTATTACATCCTTGAATTAATTGATATCTGAAATATTTGCCTGCAGTTCAGCTTTCAGAACCTCTAAATATTACATTCCTATTCCATTTTAACTTAATTAAGGCTGCATTTAAGATTTGAAAAGAAAATGTTTAAGTTACTTTCAGTAAAGTGCTGACAAGAAGCAAAAAGTTTGCTCATTTCAGTCTCGTATAACACCTGTCTTGTCAGCAGGACCACTGTAAAGCATAGGGCCTCCAGGCGCCCAAGTCCCTAGATTCTCCATGCCTCATTCTTCATCCATGCTGCTAGTAATGTACCATCACTGGCACAGTTACACCTGAACACTCTGGTGATGCCAAACACCTGGCTTGATTTTACACTGTCCAAATGAAAAATAAGCATAATCTGCTTTGTGAGGAAACAGCAAATGAGGGAGTTTATGACAAATTATGTTGGTTTATGCAGAAAAGTGATAATAACTTACCAACTGTTTTTTTTTAGGTTAATGAATCATATGTCATCAGACGTGATGTCTTTTAATTAGACACTCACAAAATGTTAATTTCTAATTCTTAATGCAGACTGTATATGCCATATTTATTTGGGTATTTATTTGCACAAAATAACGTTTGTTTGTGTTCATTTTTTATTTTTTTGTTCTTTTTAGATTATCATTTTATTCCATATGATAGGGTGATTTATAATGTTTAACAGAGAGTGGAGAAGTAGAGGTGACAGTGTTAATTTATATACCACGATGTAGAATGACTTGACGGAACTGATAGAGAAATTAATGTAATACTGTGTGGTCTTTCAGGCAGAGGTTGTAAAAAAAAAAGAAGAAAAAAAAATAAAAAACAAAACTATGAAATAAATTAAAACATTTAAATATTTGTTGCTGAGTGATCCATGAAAAATATGAAAATGATGCTTTTGTGCAAATACAGAAGGGGAGAAAGGAAAATGCTAAGGGGACAGGTATTATTGATTTACATGCTAATTTTCCAACTGTTACTAATTTTCTTGATTCCTAATTTTGAAGTTGTGTTCCCAACATCCATCATTGCTGTACACTAGAGGGTATGAGCATCTTTTCCAATAAATTACAGGAACTATGACTAATTATAGTGATATTAGCTATGCAAAATACTGTGTAGCATTAAGTGAGCACATTTTCCATTTAAAATTATGCAGTCAAGTATTTACAACAAATGTAGTTTTATGTTTTTATTTAATTTAGAATTTTTTTATGTTGTCTTATGCTAGCAAAAACTAGCAAATGATGTACAGCAGAGTGTGTTTGCATAGTATTCATACATAAAAGACATGTATTTTTTTGTTTTCTTTGTTTATTATGTTTGTTACAATTTTTGTGTGCTGTTCCTTTATATTATAAGTGACCACCACACTACTTCAATAGTGAATGCATAATCACAATATCAAACAAATAGTGAATGCCCAGCAATGCAATAAATAAAAAAAACAAGAATATAGCAAAGAATATATATAGGAAAAAAATGCCATTTACATATTGTTCAACAAAATATTGGTGCAAGTCCCCTTTAAATCATAACAAATGAACGTTTAAAGTAATACTAAAGCTTGTTTTGTTTTTTTTTTCTAAAATAACAAACATGTCATGCTTACCTTCTATGTGCAGTGGTTTTGCACACAGCAGCCCCGATCCTCTTGTTTTCGGGTCCCTTGCCGTCACTCCTGGCACCTCCCTCTTGAGCAGTGCTCCCAGAGAAAGCAGCTTGAAATAAAAAGAGAGAAGGGTGCACCAGCCATGTGCATTATCTTTTGTAAAACATTTATTGAATAAAATGATTAAAGAAATTACTCACAAGCAGTAATAAAATCAGGTGCCGTAAAACTCGAGCATCAACTAACAGCAAGTGGTTATAATGATGAGCGAAGCCTTTCAAAGGTCTTAGAGGAACATATAGGCATCACTGCCCGCTAACGCGTTTCAAAGGGCTCGTCCCTTCTTCATCAGAGCTCAGCAGTCATGATAAAGAAGGGACGAGCCCTTCGAAACGCGTTAGCGGGCAGTGATGCCTATATGTTCCTCTAAGACCTTTGGAAGGCTTCGCTCATCATTATAACCACTTGCTGTTAGTTGATGCTCGAGTTTTACGGCACCTGATATTACTACTGCTTGTGAGTAATTTCTTTTATCATTTTATTCAATAAATGTTTTACAAAAGATAATGCACATGGCTGGTGCGCCCTTCTCTCTTTTTATTTCTTTGTCTGCTAGGATTCCCCATCCTTGAGGGCAGCAAGGCCTGTGTCTTCCTTTCATCTATCTGGTTGACCACTTGTGCGCAGGAGTCATTTTCTGTTTTTGTATTGGTAGAAAGCAGCTTGCCCTGGGGCCACTGCTGTGTGCTCGCTTCCGAGCCACTGCTTCCATAAGACACATAGGGCTGCGGCTTGGCCTCGCCCCTGCTCTCTCCTTATTGGCTCACTGGCTGTGATTGACAGAAGTGGAAGCCAATGGGCTCCCACTGCTGTCTTAGCCAATGAGGAGGGAGAGTCCCTATCCAGCCAAGGCTATTATGAACATCGCTGGATCGGAGTGGGCTCAGGTAAGGATTGGGGAGGGGGGGCTGCACACTGAAGGCTTTTTACCTTCATGCATAGAATGCATGAAGGTAAAAAACCTTCAGCCTTTAGAAACATTTTAATTCAGTGAAGGTGATGTGCTGGAAAACCAGACAATACACAGATGTCCACTCTAGTGATCAAGCCTCCTTTCCCGATGAAGAGAATCCTTTACTTACTTACTTAAAAGATCACTAGTACCTGGCTGTCACACAGCCTCGATATGCATATATTCTCTAGTAAGCCACCATTTTCACTCAAAGGTGGGTATGGTACATTGGCATCTTACATTTGGTGAATAGATTCAAGCGAACATTGTTTGCTGTAGGTAACATTTTTCATTATGAGTATGGCTTGGAGGCATCACCAGCCGACTTTCTTTCCCTGACAATGTCCGTGCCGTGATGAAACGGGTAGGGTGGGACCTGGTTTGTGATGTCATCATGCCCTCTAGCAGAGTAGCGATAGAGCAGTGTTCACTTACAAGCTGGTCTCTTTGCTTTTCCATGTGAGTGTTATTCTTTCAATAAACCCAGTACTTTTTTACATATTACACTATGGGATTTTCTCTTTTGTTCCTTCTATGTTTCATGTGCCTTTGAGAGAAATTGTTGAAATACTGGAGAACCTATGCATATCAAGGCTGTGTGACAGCCAGGCGCTAGTGATCTCTTATAACCTAGAGATCCTCTTCATCGTGAAAGGCGACTTTATTACTAGAGTGGACACTTGTGTATTGTCTGGTTTTCAAGCACATCACCTTCACAGTGTTCATTTGTCACAGATTTAAAGGAGACTTGCACCAATATTGTGTTGCACAATATGTAAATGGGCATTTTTTTCATCTATATATTCTTTACTAATTTCTTGCTTTTTTTATTCATTATATTGCTGAATATTCACAATTTGTTTGGTTTTGTGACTATGCATTCACTATTGAAGTGGTGTAGAGGTCACTTATAATTTAAAGGAACAGCGCACCTATTTTTAAGTTGAGTTTATTTGGTACTACAATATATTCGGATGACTAGTGTGTAGCTTTTTCTGTTTCCCACTGAGCGCAGAATTTTTCTCTGGTTTGATGTAAACATCAAATATTGCATCTTTATATTTCATGATCAGGAATAAGCAAATTTACCTGGGTTTAGTTGGTTAACAGTGCAGTGCATCTTGTTTGAAGATCACATTTCATCAACTTTGTAGCAACCCCGACTGTAGGGGAAATCTTATTGTTTAATTCTGACCATTTGTATGGCTAATAAGCAAGCTAATGTCAAAAAAAGTCTATGGATATTAAGTACGGAATGTTAGATGTTCTGACATTCTGGCTGCCCACAGCCACATACCCTAACACCACCCATAACCCCTCATCACCCCCCCCCCCCCACCGTCCTGCCCTTTGCCTCATCACTGTGCTATGCATGTTCAATCTCAAAAGGCTCTGGTTAAAAGCTGACACATTGAAACACTGACCTGAAGTATCCAGCTCTTCTGTGGACTACAGAGTTCCTTCCCCTTATATCATGGAGATGAGGAGAAAGGTAGTCCTAACATAATTTCTGTCCTGAGAGAACAACTCTGCACCTTCATAGACACAGTACAGTGAGTAAACATTGTCACCCTAGAACACGTGTGTTACTGCAAGGATCACCATATGGAAGTAAAGCCTGTAAAAAGAAAAATAATGCAGCCACCACGTCCAAGAAGTAATAAACTGCAATTTATAAAATTGTGTCCCTATATTATCCTAATTTGCACTGGAAGATGTTTTTGCCAACTCTATTCAGAGGAATGAGTTGAGACTTCCGTTAAAAAAAATAATAAACAACTTTATTTAAAGGCATATACATTAGAAACAATCATATCAATATGATTTTTAAAGCACATTCAATGTTTCTTTGCTAATTATATTTTCTTTAGTAATTTATAACTGTGTTGAGATACAGTAAAGAGTGTGTTGTTGTAGCAAAAATATATATATATATATTTCTTGGGTAAATACAGGTGAACAGTACTTAACCATTTCAGCCCCGGAAGGTTTTACCCCCTTCCTGACCAGAGCACTTTTTTTTATGTGGCATTGTGTCACTTTAGCTGACAATTGCGTTGATTTGTGATTTTTATCATGACTGTAACATTGCGGCGGACAGATCAGACACTTTTGACACTATTTTGGGACCAATGACATTTATACAGCGAGCAGTGCTATAAAAATGCACTGATTACTGTATAAATGACACTGGCAGGGAGGGGGTTAAACACTAGGGGGCGATCAAGGGGTTAAATGTGTTCCCTCAGTGTGTTCTAACTGTAGGGGGGATGGGCTCACTAAAACATGACAGAGATCACTGCTCCCGATGGCAGGGAACAGTAGATCCCTGTCATGTTGCTAGGCAGAACAGGGAAATGCCTTGTTTACATAGGTATCTCCCCGTTCTGCCTCTACGTGTCACAATCGCGGGCCACCGGCTCACATCAAGTCTGCGGGACCCGCAGGGACGCTTACGTGGCATGCGGCAGGTGTGTGCAAGCGCCCACTAGCCCGCGATTTAAAGGGGACGTACAGGTATGCCCATTTGCGCAGCTGTGACATTGTGCTGACATATATTGTCGTGCGCTGGATGGCAAGCGGTTAAAGTTGTTGTAAAAGCTTGAGGTAGAAAAAATTCCTGTGTGCAGCAGCCCCCTGAATACTTACCTGAGCCTCATTTTGATCCAGCGATGTACACGAGAGCCTGAACCAATGAGAAGAGAGAGGGGGTGGGGCAGAGCCACAGCTCTGTGTCTGAATGGACACACAGAGCAGCAACTCGGGAGTGAACCTGCTTGGATGCCCCCACAGCAAGCTGTTTGCTGTGGGGGCACTTGGCAGGAGTGCCGGCAGGGAACCCGAGAAGAGGAGGATTGGACTGCTCTGTGCAAAACCACTGCACAGAGCAGGTAAGTATAACAAGTTTGTTATTTGTAATAAAAAAAAAAATCTACCTTTAATAACACTTTAAATTATACATGGTTAACCACATATTTCCTGCAGACAGCTATGCCCCACCTTGACTGCTGGCAGATAAAACGAATCTATTTAATCTAGTTATGTATTTATTAAATCCTTGAATGTGTTTTTAACAGTACTTTAATTTATCTTTGCAATAACCTCTCATACTCCTCCTTACAACTAGAAAACAGTAAGTCAAACAGGTTCTGCTACATAGCACAACCCTATCAGTATAAGAGCTAATTTACATATAGCGCAGTGACAGGCGTTTTAGTGCATTGTAAACTGCCTGTGACTGCAAGGACACACAGGAAACAATAGATTCTGGTATTCTCGTTCACACTGCAAAGCAGCCCGAAGCTGCACTGCAGCATGCTGTGATAGAATGCAGACATTCTGCATTTTAGTGCAGCGCACTGTACAGGATCTCATGGCACAGTACAGCAGCGCAGCTGTACAGTGACACGAATGAAGTGCACTTTTGTACACTTCAAATAAAGTTTTGCAAATTAAAAAAAAAAGGGGTAGCTGTGTGTGATGTGCTGAATTGCGTACCACACTGCGCCCTACCACAGTCAGGAATGGACAGCTGCCGAAGAGGTAAAGTGCTCCGGCAGCTGTCTGTTCCTGTGTGAATACAACCTAACACAGGAAGCTCACTGACCAAGCTGTATTGCTTTAACTGTAGAGGAAGAAAAAAAAAAGCCAGAGACCTAGCTATGCTACCTAGCAATGGTTTCCTTGATCACAATACTGATTCTAGACAATTATATATTTTTTTTTTTGGTAGGTAAAACAGTTTATAGGTATATTAACTATGACTTTGCTTATGGCTCTGCCAAACAATATGATAAGCATGCCATTCAGAAGATGTTAAACTGCCTGCAAGGCTAGATAGCAGGCACTTCCTAATGCCTACAAGCATAGTTATCTTCTGGAGAATCCCAAAAGCTCAATATTTTTTCTTCTACACTAAAAAATGAAATCACTGTTACTATATATCTCCCTCCTTCCTGCAAGCTGTGAGTTCTTGTTTGCCAACAAATGCAATGGGTAGCTTCACTGGTCAACAAGAAGGCCTTTTAGGGACCCAGATGACTGTTAGCTTCATTACAATAATGACATACCCATGTAAATAGTACAAAGGTAGGATGGTGTATATGAATGTCATAGTTTTACTGAAGTGACTATGATGGACTGGAATGATGGCTTGCCATCTAGCTTGAATGTAATACAGGATAGTGTGGTGTAAAGTCAGTCATAAAACATCAATAGTCGGTGTCTCCTCCCAACCCGAATAGCAAGTGTTAAACGTGTTTAGTCTAGGGGAGGTTTAAACGAGAGGAATGCTTAAATTTTTCTTCATTCATACAAACTTTCTCCCCAGCATACAATCAGTTCTACATAGCTGCTTTGTTTTTGTTGGTCGTATTTTGACATATTTTCAGGAAATTAAAAAGTGGTTAACTATAATCTGGTAGATCCAGATACGTGAGCTACACACTGGTGGACACCACAATTTAGGTGAAGGCAACACAATTTATTAGAGAACATTCAACAATCAAAATATAACATATACTATGACAAAACCAGTAACTAAAAAAGGAAACACAAGTGAAATTGAAAGAAATACATAACTTTAAGCCAAGTATTAATTAAATATACTAATGCGCAAACCAAGTGACTATAAATGTAAATAAAGTTGAGTAGCTGCCAACATGGATAAGTGCTCCCATACAGTGACAATTTGAATAGAAATGAATGTGGTGCTCACTCAATAAATCATCATAATATAATAATCTTCAACTAATTATGTGCAAAACACAAAAATGGCAGTGTATCAGATACGTACTTAAACACGCACCATAAGGTGCCACAGTATTGAAAGTGACAATACGATATATAAAGTGCTTAAACAAAGAAAGTCCATAAAGTGCTGAAATCTTCAAAGTCATGAAGTCACATGATCAGTGACACAACACGTCGGGAGGAGCCAGGTGACGTCACTTCTAGTCGCGGCCGAGACCGGAAGTACCATATGTGAAGCTGTTTGTCCTGATTTTAAACTGTAAGTTTACTGCTCTTTTAGTAAACACTTTTTGGACCACTACACTATGGAGTTTCCTTTATGTTGTATGTGGACATTATATGGAGGGACCTGCTTAGAGACATTGGTGTTATTCGTGGAAATCATGTTTTATCTGACTGGAGGTCCCAGGGATAGGAGTCTGTTGTCTGGATTTTGGAGACACTTATTGTGTAACAAGCTCGACTGGACCTGTAGGGGTCTTTGCCTGAGGTGAGCGGCTGGGTTAAACCACAAGCGCACTGTGGATGGTGGAAACCTTGTTGTTGATCTGGATTCATTGGATTCTATTTTTCTTCACAAAAGCACTTTATTTATGATCTTTCCCTATTTTCATATCGCACTATCACTTTGAAGATTTCAGCACTTTATGAACTTTCTTTGTTTAAGCACTTTATATATCGCATTGTCACTTTCAATACTGTGGCACCTTATGGTGCGTTTTTAAGTACGTATCTGATACACTGTCATTTTTGTGTTAGGCACATAATTAGTTGAAGATTATTATATTATGATGATTCATTGGGTGAGCGCCACATTCGCTTCTATTCAAATAACTTTAAGCCAGCTAACCATAAACAAAAACTCAGGGGAGCGAGCAGGACAGAGCAGGTACAAGAGATGTGGGTCAGACAGGAAGGGACTCAGAGGTACAATACTGAGGCAAGGCGCATACAGCAGGTTGGGACTAAATAGTCTCCCAGCAGCCCACTCTAGGTGGTGGTTAAATAAACATAGCTGACCACTGGAAGACACCTGCTGCTGGACATCAAGTGTTGCACCATTTCAGCTTATGCCTCTTCTCTATCAAAAGATGGCCCTGCCTTTTATGTGAGTTGGTGGACCTGTCCATTTTTCTGGGAACAGAGAAGAGAGCTGGCTGTTACAGGAGCTAAGAATAAGGTAAGTTTTAATCTACTTTAAACCTCCCAGGACTAAATGAGCATTTAACTTTTTTTCTGTCTGGGGAGGGAGGAATACAGGTATTTCATTGTTGGCCAGAGGGTTTAGATACACTTTAAATACCCATTTGATTTTGTCCATATGTGTTTGCACTACATAGGTATTCAGGCAACTGACTGTTCAAAAAGAAAAAAGGCAGCCTTCTAAGAGAAACACTGATGTATTCAGGAATTACGATAATGATGCATGTATTAGAATAAGGCAATATAGAACAGCCTAAGCAATGAAACCACAGGAATACAGGCCTGGCCCCAGCTGTCAGTAGCATGACCTTCTTTCCTACACCATTCAACCCTTTGTATTATTTCAGTTGCACATTATTGCTCTGCATCTAATAAAACAATGTGGGTTTCAATCTAAACTAATCAGATTGATAGAAAATGCTTTGAAAACTAAAATCTACCAGAAAGCCAAAGAACAGAGCATATATAGCGAATGGGTTTTAAGTTATTAAAAGAAAAAAAAGTCTGGGAATTACATTTTTCTATAGCCATTTCTTTCTATTTTGTAGCTGTCTGATTAATGACTTCTAAGCATTTGCTCGGCTCTCTATGCGTTCATATATTTTATTTTTCTAATATTCTTACCATTTATTTTTTTTCTGCGCTACTTGATAACACGTAATGGAATATTCATCACACAACAGGGAAAGTGACTTTTTTCTCCCCCTTTCGCATCTAAAACCGTAAAAAATATACTGTATTTCAAATTAAACAATCCTTTGTGCTGTTAAGGCAGGCAATTTCCATACAACGTATAGAAATATGACAAAATGCCCCATATCACTGAAACACTGGAGCCGTATAAATATTAGGCATTTAGATTTGAAATCATGGTATGTGATTAAGGCTCTATAATGAGCTAAAACAAAAACTAGAGTGTTAAAACGCAACAGTCTATGAAATGCTTACAGAGGAAATAAGGGTCTGTAGTGCATAAATAATAGCTTAAGTGTTACAGAAAACAGAAAGCACTGAGAAAAAAAGGATATTTTATAAGCTAAAAATTTAGCAGACTACTTAAGAGGCCCGTATTTGCATACGGCAGGGCTCCATCTGCTGTGGAAAGTATTAGCTGCAAGAATGATTTAATATTTAATAGAAACGGTGGCCGCTGTTAATTATAATTTGCACATTTACAAATCAGCACTGATAGCAATACAAATTATGAAATATAAGGGTGTTATAGTGGATACCCAGCAAAATAAGATGACAGACAAAGTTAATGGACTATTTCTAACAACAGCTCTGTCAGAACACATCAAAGAACTAATTCAGCTACAAAGAGTCTGCAATGGAAAATCTATTTAAAATATTAAAATAGTGTTTGGTAAAAGCTTTTTCATAGTGCATTTTACTTAAACAGTTGCTTATTTCCACGGCTCATTAGCTAAACAGCCAGATGCATTCAGCAAAGCAGCATTTGAATACTAGAAACTAAATGGGAGATATATTTTTGCCTCGTGTTTAATAGGAGCGAGAAATAAATACAGATTTGCGGACGCTGGGGATATTATGGGATGCTGCCTCGTTACGGAGGAATTTTCATATTCATTGGTACACAAAGTGTGGCACTTGAGCTCCATGCTTTGTAGAACAATATAGATCCCGCTCATACCTGTACACTGGTATTACAAGCAGAAAATGAGGATTATTTAGTGAGAATACCGAAGAGGGTATTGATTTTTCCATTAATCTCCCATTTCTCCTCACACCACTGACCTACTTGGTGAATATAGATTGCAAGAGGGAAATGTTTTAATAAGGAGTTCTTCACATATTGTCACTTCTGCTGTTATCGAGTTAACAATTTAAAGCAGTCAAATGTGTTGGTAATACTTTAAAACAGCAGCTGCTATTTGCAAATCAGGTGTTGGAAATTTGTTTTTACTTTTGGCTTATCCATATTTTTTTTCCCAAGGCAGTTGTATCTAAAAAGTAAAATGTTTAGTCCATAAAAAGAGATAATAAGATATATAGCACAGCTTGGTCAAATTCAAAATTATTGTGGATGAATCAGAAATATTGAAGTGATTATAACCCCCTGCTTAGTTGCACATACTCATGTTTCCTGCCACTTCGTTCATCTATTAGGAATCAGAGCAGTTTGAGTTTTGAGCCCCTGAGGAGACTCCTTGCCACCCTGTGATAGCATTGGGTCAATTCCAAAGCAAAGATATGGTCACATTGAGCCACTTGTCCCTCCATATCTAAAAGTAGCAGACATTGCTTCACACCCAGTGGCTGAATGGAAATTAAATTAAAGTATAACTAAAGGCAAAACTTTTTTATTACTTTTGGGTAGAGTGAAGGTGGATTAGAACACCTGTCAGTTTATATTGCTGTCTGTGCCCCCATTAAGGAGATTCATGTGTCCTGTTTCCCATTATCATTGAAAGTGAAAGTAAAAGAAAATCCCAAATTTTGGGTTGTCCCCAGAAAAGTAAAGCCTGGTACACACTAATGCAGTGTACACACGGTCGGACCTTGTTGTCGGAAATTCCGACTGTGTGTAGGTTCCATCACACATTTTCCATCGGAATTACCGACACACAAAGTTTGAGAGCTTGCTATAAAATTTTCCGACAACAAAATCCGTTGTTGGAAATTCCGATCGTGTGTACACAAATCCAACGCACAAAGTGCCACGCATGCTCAGAATAAATTAAGAGACGAAAGCTATTGGCTACTGCCCCGTTTATAGTCCCGACGTACGTGTTTTACGTCACCGCGCTCAGAACGATCGGATTTTCCGACAACTTTGTGCGACCATGTGTATGCAAGACAAGTTTGAGCCAACATCCGTCGGAAAAAATCCATGTATTTTGTTGTTGGAATGTCCGATCAATGTCCGACCGTGTGTACAGAGCATATAAGTATTTTTCCGTTCAACCCAGCGGGTTGAACGAAAAAAGAACTGTCAGCTTCAGTCAGAGCTGTATTAACGATCTGAGGTTAGTACAGCGATCTCCCCGCTGAGCTGAGAGGGACGGCCCCCCTCGCCACTGGCAAGAGTGCCGATCAGGAGCCAGTCAGCTGTTGGTTTTCCAGCATGCTCGTCTAACAGAAGCCAGCCAAACGGCCAGCCTCTGTTGGACCAGCTGTCATATACACGGACCGAATCTCGGCAAGTCTTTAATTGAACCAGTCAATGTCGCCCGACATTCGGCCCATCAAAATGAAAAAAAAAATGATTTGTCTATAGCTTTACATTAAATAATACTGGGGAAGGAGGCATTAAAGTCAATCTGTTGATTGACCCATGGGCACAATCTCAACCCCGCGCCTAGCTCCAGGGGGCCCCTGCAGCCTCCCTGTCATATTATCATATCCTCCATAAAATCCAGCTCCGATCTGCCCTAGGCCCCCACAGCCACGCTCCAGTACTGGGCTTCCACTTTGCCTTCCATAGTCCACACCCCTCTGTCCCCATTGGCTGGGGAGAAGCTGTGAGCCATTTCCTGAATGGAGAGGAGTACGAGGTGAGAACAGCCCAAGATAGGGAAGTGTCTATGCTGTGTGCTTGCAACATGGAATGGTAACCGAGCTCAGCGAGGCAAGAGGAGGAGAGTGCTGTCCTGTAGCCACAATTGGACCGATGTCACTGGTGAGGTATGACACTGCTCGGTGTCTCCTCGTCACCAGCTGGGATTCTCTGTACCCCCCCACCTGGGGGGATGTCCACTTACCCCTGACAACTGGGGAAAAGACACACACTTCCGGGAGAAGACCTTCCCCCAAGACCTGCCAATACTGACAGCAAAACCTTCAGAAAATGCTAAAACATATCCCTTAACACCTCCTCAGGGACCCCTGAAGGGTTGCAGGCTCCAGGTTTTTTGTCACATGGCTTTGCCCTCTCAGATCTAAGTTCCCCCCCCAAGCCCCCTGATCACCCCCTACACTCTGCATGCTATGCCCAGCTGCTGAGCTCCTTTCCCATTACAGCACTCTATACTGTTCCTCCTCCGCAGAGCTGAAATCACATTCCTTTACAACACAGCCAGTTAGCCATGATCTGCACAGAGTGTATCTGCTAAATGCAACTACACTGCCGTTCTGACCAGAGAATTTTACAGGTCAGGACAACATAAGAGCAAGATACACCCTGTGAAGACTGACAGACTGTGTGTAAAGGAATGTGATTTCAGCCCTGTGTAGTGTGTGTGGGGGGGAGTTGTATACAGTGCTGGGATGGGAAAGTAGCTCTGCCAAGTAACCTGCCAGGGGTCCCTGTCCTCTGATTCTCCAGCAGTGATCCCTGTCCTCTGATTTTCCAGTGGTAATCTAGGAACTGAAAACCCTTAAGCCAGTTTTAGTATCTTGGCTTTCGGTGGATGTATTTGCACGCACGTTGGAAGTAGTTGGTGGGGTCAGGTCAACTTTTGCATCGGGGCCCACTAGCTTCAAGCTACGCCTCTGGATCTACTCTTCATGGGCAAGCAACATGTTTGCTTAAAATGGAACCTATCAGGATGGAAATACAAGAATGGCCATGTATTAAAGATTTCTGCTTCAGTTTTTATCATACTTATCCTCATTTAATTAATAGGGAGTCTCTGACTTTGGACAAGAATGCAGATTGAGTCTTGACACTTCTCTGCTTCTAAAGCTAAGGAATAAAGATGAGTTCGACTCAAACATCGGCTGTTTGCCAGTTCGCCGAACAGTGAACAATTTGGGGTGTTCCGGGCAAATTCAAAAGCCGCGGAACACCCATTAAAAGTCTATGGGAGAAATCAAAAGTGCTCATTTTAAAGGCTTATATGCATGGTATTGTCATAAAAAGTGTTTGGGGACCTGGGTCCTGCCCTAGGGGACATGTATCAATGCAAAAAGAAGTTTTAAAAACGGCCGTTTTTTCGGAAGCAGTGATTTTAATAATGCTTAAAGTGAAACAATATAAGTGTAATAATCTTTTACATTTCGTACCTGGGGGGTGTCTATAGTATGCCTGTAAAGGGGCGCATGTTTCCCGTGTTTAGAACAGTCTGACAGCAAAATAACAAAATATCATTTCAAAGGAAAAAAGTCATTTAAAACTACTCGCGACTATTAATGAATTGTCAGTCCGACAATACACATAAAAGTTCATTGATAAAAACGGCGTGGATTTCCCCAAATCTAAAATTGAAAAAAAAAATGGCCGGTTATGTAACGTGTGACCCCGCCCCCTCTGACGTCACGGGGAAAGGCATAGGGAAGTCCCCGTCAAGTTCCAGTCCCATAGACCTTAACGGTGTTCGCGCGTTCGAACAAATTTTTTGCCTGTTCGCATGTTTTGGTGCGAACCGAACAGGGGGGTGTTCAGCTCATCCCTACTAAGGAAGACAATATGCATAAGTGGGAGAGTTGTGGAGGTTACACCTTAACCTCTTCCCATCCGCGCTATAGCCGAATGACAGCTACATCATGGACCTTCATTGCCGGGAGGGCATCAATAGACGTCCTCCCATGCTCAAGCGGCCTGCGCGCCCCCTGCAGGGCACGTGCGGCGTGCTCTGCGATCAGCGAATCTATGAGACTCGGCTGATCACAGATCGGAGTAAGGGGTCCAGACCCCTTCAGTGCCCACAGTGCCACCTATAAATGTCACCAATCAGTGCCTCATCACCTGTGCTGCCTATCAATGCCACCTACCAGTGCCCATCAGTGCCACCTACCAGTGCCCACCAATGCCCATCAGTGCCACCTATCAGTGCCCATCAGTGCCACCCATCAGGGCCCATCAGTGCCGTTTCATCAGTGCTGTCTTATCAGTGCCCATCAGTGCCGTCTTATCAGTGCCTATCAGTGTCGCCTTATCTGTTCCTATCAGTGCAGCCCATCAGGACCCATCAGTGCCCATCAGTACAGCCTATCAGTGCCCATCAGTGCAGCCTCAACAGCGAATATCAATGAAGGAGAAAAATGACCTGTTTCCAAAATTTCATAACAAACTATGAAACAGGTTTTTTGTTTTTTCAAAAATTTCTGTCTTTGTTTTTGTTTGTTTAGCAAAAAGTAAAAATTTGTGTGAAAAAAATGATAAAAATTTCATTTGAGTACAGTGTGGCATGACTGCGCAATTGTCATTCAAAATGTGACAGCACTGAAAGCCCAGAAAGAAAGTGGTTAAAGAAAATATTGTTACATTATACAGGGTTTATTGTCAGCAGTGTACACAGCACTTTATAAAATAAAGTGAGACAGTACAGCTACAATACAATTCAATATAAGGCTACTTTCACACTGGGGCGGGCGGGCGTAGGCGGTAAACGCTTTACCTTCATTTTAGCGGCGCTATTTGGCTGATAGTGGGGCGGTTTTAACCCCTGCTAGCGGCTGAAAAAGGGTTGAAACCTCCCGCAAAGTGCTGCTGCAGCGGTGCTATGCCGACGATTTAGCAGCGCTGCCCCATTGTTTTCAATGGGCAGGGGCAATTTAGGAGCGGTGTATACACCACTTCTACAGCGCTGCAAAGATGCGGCTTGCAGGACTTTTTTTACCGTCCTGCAAGCGCACCGCTCCAATGTGAAAGCCCTCGGGCTTTCACACTGGAGAGGCAGGAGAAGTTCTTTACAGGCGCTATTTTTAGCGCTGTAGCGCCTGTAAAGCGCCTCAGTGTGAAAGTAGCCAAAGGATATTCCTCAGGGGCTCAGAGCTCAAACAGTGTTGTCTTATTCCATTCCCAGTCGATGAACAAAGTAGCTGGGGTGCAAAGGAAACATGAGTATGTGCAACTAAGCAAGGGGTTATAATCACTTCAAGCTTTCTGATGCATCAATAATAATTTTGAATTTGAGCAAGTTGTGCAATATATCCTATTATCTATTTAAATTCAATACAAGAGGGTTAGCATTCTGGAAAATGCCTATGGCATAAGCAAATCAATTTACAAAGCTAGCCAGTGCTCAGTTTTGCTCTTCAGCAGGCTATCTCAAACTGGGTTTTTTTTAACCCCAAGAGTTCTTTAGCTGTTTCTAAGGGATTCTTTATACTGTCGAAAGTGGTGGATTGATCTCATGTCTGATGATTCCTGCACAATATGACTAGGCAGAACAAGCAGCCTGGGACCAGTGGAGTGTCTCCTCTCATCTCTTAGATAACTAACTGCTGGCAAGAATAATCTTTTTTTTAAGCTGTCTGTAAGAGAGGCATTTTCCCAAAGTAAGGGGGCACAATATAATAAATATCAGTATAAAGGTGCATTTCCTCATTGAGTACAAAGGTAAGGGGCCACTTCTCAACTGACCATCAATATAAGGGGCACTATAATATTTCCTGTCTGCATTATTTTCTGGCAAAAAAATTTTAATCTGATCTGACAAATATATTACCAGTCTTTTAAAGTAAGGTGCACATGAAAAGAGCAGCTAACAGAACAATAATATACAAAAACTTTCGCACAACATTTACCAGCTAACCAGTAATATTCACTGTTTTAACAACATGCATTAAAAGCAGAGGTTTTAGTTGCATACATTAGTAAATATATGGGAATCTGCGCTGCCTCACCAAGGCACCTGTATGAAATGTGGTCCCCAACTCTAGTCTACAGAGCTCCCAACTTGAAACATTTATAGCAATGAACAAATAGTTATGCCTGGGTTTAGCCCATTTCTCCTTAAAGGTACAGAGACACACCAGAAGCCCATATTGCCTATAACACATAACAAAGAGCTTTCTCTGGCTGTCTATATGTAAAGTTATGATCTCTTAAAGATCCTCAAAGATCATAGCAAAGATGCTATAGAGAAGTTTTAGTCAGTTTCTTAGGCCTTGTTCAAATGAGCAGCAGCACTAGCTTGCAGTGGATTTTTAGAGGGCTGTTGACAGGCAGCTGGGAAGCAAGATGTCACCTCCCCACCACCGGTTTTAACCCGGAATGTTGGATTCCTACACTGCATAAGTCTTCTTCTGTACTGCCCAATGATTGTGACGGGGGTTTAATTTTTGCTGGGGCTGTGGCATGGATATAGCCCTGAGCGGCTGCATGTCCGGGTCAGTGGGCAGTCAGGAGGCAATAAAACCAGAGCTCATGTAAAATGTGGTGAAGCAGTGATAAATAACTCTAAACCAATCCTTAAGTATAAGGTGCTAATAGTAAGAGTGCTGATAATGTTCATTAAATAACTCTAAACCAATCCTTAGGTATAAAGTGCTAATAATAAAGTGCTGAGAATGTTCACACTTCCCAATGTGCAAAACAGTGCAATACAATGGCATCAAAAACATTTTAAATCAACAAAACAATACGAAGATAAGTGATCCAAAGTGTATCCAAAGTATCTAGAGGTACTATGCAAAAGTCTCTTTTGGAAATAAAAATATGTGCAAAAAAGTGAAACAAAAGGGAGAGGGAAAGGAAACAGAGTCCAATTGCAGGTAAAATGAAAGCTTGTAGATATCCTTCTCCAAGACACACACTGTGTGTGCTAGCCTCTCACCTTAAAAATAGACCCCAAATGGATCTAGTCATGCATCAACAGACATATAACACTGATGTGTTTTTTTCCTCCTCCGTGGGACTTGAGAAGAGGAGTATCTGGACTACTCTATGCAAAACCATTACACAGAACAGGTGAGTATAACGGGTTTGTTATTTTTTAAATAAAAAACAATACTTTAATATTACTTTACGATTTTAAGGCCTGTATTGTAAAATTTTAAAATGAACCTCTTATCAGTGCTTATGGATATAGAGATGAATAAGGACTTGTTTGAACGTGCTTTTACTGCTTGTTTCAAGTATGTAAATGCTTTAGTGTGTATGATCTGGACACAGGCTCACTTTAAGAACAAAATCTCTATTTTCATTTCATGTTATAAATTTAGCTTCACGATGCCAAAAAAAAAATCATCATGCCTTCCTAATCAAATCGACACAAGTCTTGTAACAGTTTTGTGGTAAAATTAAATTGTAATGTATGCAACACTACCCAAGCAAAATTTAGCTTATAGATTGAAATGGCGGCTATAAATCTCATTGCAGTGATAGAACATGGAATCAGAATAATAGTAATGTATCACTTACCAATGTCACTTAAATGATTTGTTTCACTCTTTAATCTTTAGCATATCTAAAGTGACTATAATAAATGAATAATTATGTTGTATACCACACAGTTAATTGAAAAGCCGCTTGAAGTTGAAAACCAAGAAATCATAACATTGAATACAAGGTTTAGTCATTGTTTGAGAACTTATCTTTGTCAATATTTCTTAAGTGGTAATGTAAATGATACCATTCACTATAATATATCATCAGACATTACTTTAGAGAACCATGAATTATTCTAACTTGTCATGAATATTAATAGTTCCTGGATTCATAATATTTTACATCAAGGCTAATGTTATTCACAGGACAAAATGTTTGTCTTTATAAAACAAATAAAAGCTGTTTGTATATAGGGAGCAACATGAAATATCCCTTTTTTTGTCTGTGTGGATTTGTGTATATCAAGTAAAATCAAAGGGACTTATGTTGCTTATGCTTTACCTATAACTGCAATTAATGCAATAATATCAAGCACTACTTGCATTAAGGCGTGCCTTAAAATAAATATTTTTTTTGCATTTCAACATCTTCTAACAATTGTTTCAAAATCTCTGCAACCACTTAGTAGTTTTTTCCTTTTGTGCATACAAAAGGGAACATTTTATTTAGTGTTATTCAGTGTATGTGTGCTACAAATGTCCAATGAGATCATGGAAGATGTTATGGTGGATCCAATGAGTCTACAACCAAAATAGCTATATCTCTCACTGCCCATAGCTCAGAAACATAGTAATTAAAGCTTGGGATACATTATTCCTGACCTAGAGGTGCTAGACCTTACTGCATGTATGATAAGCAGATAACTCCCCTGATCAATCAATATTGGCACACCATTTGAATGGTTGTGAAATAATTTCTTATTTCTTATCATATGATAACCATTATATTACAGTGAGTTATTATTATGAGTTCTAGATACAATTACACATTACTTAATATGCATGCATTCAACAAAAACAATGTATATGTTTAACATAAAAAATGTGTCATACTGTTTACCACCCCCCCAAAAAGAAATTTCCACCGGCTGCCACTGCTCTAAAGGGATGCAGGCCCAGCAGATTTCCTCATTAAGAAAAAGTGTGTAGCGCCAAAAGTAAATGAACAGCGATGAGATGAGAATACTGTGTTATAAATAGACAACACATTGAAATAAAGTTAAAAAAAAAAGTGTTAAAGTGAAAAAATGCTAAAGTGAAAAAAATATATACGGTATACTGTATGTATAAGTCCAATCTTGGTGAAAACACAATAGTTCAGTGCAAAAATGTGCAGAAAAATTTGGTGGTGACTTGAAAAGTGAATAGGTGATCCAGTACAGTGCTCCAGAATAATCCACCGCACCCCTTGTTAAATGGAAAACCACCGTAAAATCTGGCTGCCGTTACAACAGCAAACACGCACTAGATCCACCATCTGTTGTGGTGAATGCTGTTCAGCATCTCGCACCATCCAGGTGTAGCTGTAATGAATAAAGCTCACCGGGAGCTAGATAAAGTCCCTTTCCACAACTTCCTGGCTTTCCTGCATGCTTTACAGCTTCTCCTCTGCTGTTTACTTTAAATTTACAAGGAGATATGAGTAGCCTCTATAATAGTAGTAGAAGATAAGTAGAAAATTGTGCCATCATCAAGAAACTTAGAGATAAATAGGTCCGATGCTTGGTCCCCAACCAAGCCTCCCGGAGGGACAGGGGCATCTGGAATATCTCAGTACCAAGATAATCCAATTGCCCCTGTCCCTCCGGGAGGCTTGGTTGGGGACCAAGCATCCAACCCATTTATCTTTAAATTTACAAGGACTACATATCCCATGTTGCAGTGCTGCCTGCAAACAGTGATTCCTGTATTGCCTCCACCTCCTGAAACTCCTCCTCTCTTCATCTTTGTAATTCAAAAGGCAGGATCATTGAATTCTGTGATACAACAGTGTTTATCAACAGGGCATACTAAATATGTCACATGATTCATGGAAGGGAATGTGTGGGGAACTTCACAAACTACATTTACAAACTTCAAGATCACTCAGAGTAATAGGCTAGAAATATTTGAAATGGAAACGAACGTATGCTTTTACATAGATACACCTTGGGGTCGATTTACTAAAACTGGAGAGTGCAAAATTTGTGCATGGTAGCCAATCAGTTTCTAACTTCAGCTTGTTCAATTAAGCTTTGACAAAAAAAAAACCTGGAAGCTGATTGGTTTCTATACAGAGCTGCACCAGATTTTGCACTCTCCAGTTTTAGTAAATCAACCCCTTTGAGTCAAAATTAAAAAATAAAGTTTGAAATGCTTAAAGGGAGCACACCTTTTTCAGTTTACTACATCCAGGTATTGTTGCAGGACACCCTTTATAGCATACAGGCAAGGTGCCCTAGAGATCACAGCTGATTTTTATGAATTCATGAAAAGTAAAAAAAAAAAAATACAGATTAGCGTGTTGGGAGGATAGGAAGCAGGGCCATTTACCCCCAGAGTTGGCCTTTAATGAAATTTCAAAATCATTATAAATATGTGTAAATCTACAGCTGTTTTAAAATAATACCTGGTAATCTTCCATTGAAGTTCCCTGTTTACGCATGTTACTGTATGGCAACCATTTGTCCCTGTCTCCCGATTGTGCTCCCACATTGTCACACTTTGGTTGATTTACTAAAAAGAGTGCAAAATCTGGTGCAGCTTTGCGTAGAAACCAATCAGCTTCCAGGTTTTTTGTCGAAGCTTAATTGAACAAGATGAAATTAGAAACTGATTGGCTAGAATGCACAACGGCAGCAGATTTTGCACTCTCCAGTTTTAGTAAATCAACCTCACTGTCACATTTGCTTCTAATAGAGAGAATAGGGTTGATTTACTAAAACTGGAGAGTGCAAAATCAGGTGCAGCTCTGCTTATAAACCAATCAGCATCCAGGTTTTATTGTCAAAGCTTAATTGAACAAGCTGTAATGATGAACTGCTGTCCCTGTAGCAAGTGCATGTAGATAGGAAGTAGCTAAAAGACTTTACAAGGAATCAGAAACACTGAAATGAAAAAAAATGAAAAAAGGTTAAAAACCTTTTGACACACAATGCTTTGGTGACCTTTATTAAGCTAGGCTTACACTAATTTAAGTAGGTACGATCCCAATGTCCTTGTGAGATGCTCTCACTGTTTAGATTTTTTCACAGTTGCAGTGTTCATTAGATAAAATGAGTAGCTCTTTGATTGCGTTCACTTGTTGCCTGGAATTGCTCTTTAAAACATATCCAGAATCCAACAAATGAAGTAGTGGGAACTCTGTAATAAAGGCTAATAAGAAATACATATAAT
Organism: Lithobates clamitans; assembly: GCA_037952925.1. NCBI lineage: Eukaryota > Metazoa > Chordata > Amphibia > Anura > Ranidae > Lithobates > Lithobates clamitans. Next base: position 995,736 of record JBBGZY010001138.1, read on the forward strand.
TTCTTAAATGTTAATAAATCATGGAAATCTTATTTCATCAGGACAAGGCAGCCCTTTCAATTTTAATGTTATATCTATAAGGATTAATTAGTGGGAAAAAAGAATTACCATAGAAATGTAGACATTTTACTTTGAAGATTGAAACCTTGTATAGCATAGAGTAGGTCCTGTGTGTGCACGTGTGCGTATAGTGCCTTGAAAAAGTATTCATACCCCTGTAAATTTTCCACATTTCTTCATGTTACAACCAAAAACTTAAATGTATTTTATTGGAATGTTATGTGTTAGTCCAACACAAAGTGGCACATAATTTGGAAGTGGAAGGAAAATGATAAATGGCTTTCAACATCTTTTACAAATAAATATGTGAAAAGTGGGACGTGCATTTGTATTTAGCCCCCTTTATGCCCCGTACACACGGTCGGACATTGACACGGTCGGACAGCGTGAGCAGTTCTGTCATATGCCTTTGCTCCGTGAGATCCGTGAGAATAATCCTGATGATATCAGGAACTTTCTCCGGATGAAGGACCCCCTATATCAGCAGGCAGGATACATGCATGAGAGAAGCCATCACTCCGGAGCAGAGGCTCGTTGCCACCCTGCGGTACTTGGCAACAGGGAGAAGCCTGCAGGACCTCAAGTTCTCGACAGGTCCTGCAGAAGGAGTATATTAATGTAAGACTTTTATCCTTTAATCTCACATTTTATTGTATTTAATGTTTGATAATATATTGTATTTCTTTCCTCATTCCCTAATTACCATGATTGTAATATGCTGTGAATGTCCCCTTTGTCCTCATGCATGCTGGATTTTTATGTAATTATTTTTGTTGTCCTTTATGCATATTTGCCTTCACTTACCTCCCCAGCATGCTCTCCTGCCCCTATATTCACCTCATGTATTCACTTAACAATGTATTTTATCAGCTCCATAGTAGTGCTTTACCCCAAACACCACTAAAATGGTTTTAAATGTGATTTGTGCTTTAAATTCAGGCAGAGTGCCAGAGGCTTTTTTTGTGGGTCCCCAAATCATTTGGAACCCTCCCTCCCCCCACCTGCTAAGTCAGCTGATAACAATTCTCTATCTATCCTGGATCATCTATCTGCTGACTTTGGCAAACCCATACACACTATACCCATCTCTTTTGTGGTCATATTTATTGATGAATTCCCCAAAGCATGTAGTGCAAGGGCCTGCCTGTATACTTTCAAATGGTACTGTTTAAAGTTTTGGTATCCTATTATTATCTTGATAGGTAATATCAGAATGTCCAGATATGCTCAAATGTGCACAATGTGTATTTATATCTTTGTATTATGACACTTCTTACCTGTCCAGTGGGCTGCCAATAGTGTAACTAAGGAGGGGCTGTTCAAAGTAATACCCATTATTTAGGCATTCATCTTTCAATGAAGTGGAGAGGGTTACCTATCCAAGAGCTCCCCCCCTATAATGTTAGAAAGGGCCCAGGAGAGGGGGGGAGGGGGAATATGATAGGTGTACCTTATACTTTGGTGTTTAAAAATTCCCAATAATAAATGTTATCTTGATGTTGGCCAAGAATGTTTGTGTCTAATCTGCTTTCCATGTTTTAATGTGCAAAAAGACTATTTTTTTTTCCTCAACAGTTTCCCTCCACGCCACAAGAATGGCAGACTGTGGCCTCCCACTTTGCCCAGCGGTGGGACTTTCCTAACTGCGGAGGAGCAATTGATGGGAAACACGTTCACATCGTCCCACCACCCAACTCGGGGTCGTACTATTATAATTATAAGGGGTTCAATAGTATTGTGATGTTGGCAGTGGTGTCGGCTAATTACGAGTTTCTGTATGTGGACATGCGGAAGAATGGCCAGATGTCCGATGGTGGAGTCATCGCCCAGATGGAGTTTTACAGGCGTCTCCATAATGGCAGCTTGGAATTGCCACCTCCAGAAGACAATGTGGAAGGACTCCCATTCGTCTTCATTGCGGATTAAGCTTTTGCGCTGGGGGACCATCTTATGCGGCCATTCCCTATGAGGACCCTCACACCGGACCAGAGGGTTTTTAATTACCAGCTGGCCAAAGCCAGAAGAGTGGTGGAAAACATGTTTGGAATAATGGCCAGCCGGTTCCGCCTATTTTTTACACCCATACATATGGCGGAGTGCAAACTGAATCACATTATCCTGGCGTGCTGTGTTCTACACAACTTTTTACAGAAACATTCTGCAAACTATGCTGGCTCAGTTGGGCCTGAAGCCGGAATTCAAAATGAACCAACCCTGACGGCGCTTGAAAGTGGCCGTCCTGGCTTGCCCTCCCTGAGCGCCCGTGATGTCCAGCTAAGATACCTTGAGTTCTTTGCAGGTAGGGGGGCTATCAATATGCCAGACAATGTGTGAAACCTTTATCAAATAAAAAAAAATAATCAAATCTTTGGTGACATTTACTGCTTGTTCTTGTTTTTGCTGACCCTGACAGAAATGTGGTGAGTCCTGAAAATGGTGTGATTGTGTAACCTTATACAAAGCACTGTTGGGTGTTATTTACTAAAGGCAAACACACTTTGCACTACAAGTGCACTTGAAACTGCACTGAAACTGCACTTGTAGTGCAAAGTGGATTTGCCCTTATGAAATAACCCCCATTGTCACAGAAAGCAGCAATTGGAGCACCAGAAAAGTGTTGTAGCGTTGAGACAATTATCCACACATTCTTGATTAACAATCTTTTTAATACCAGCACAATCACCTGTGCATTTTGACAAGTTTTTTAAAACAAACCAACATGTTTGTTGTATAACAATTTTTGGGGTGGCATTAGAAAAAGTAGAAATGTCCATTTAGGATAAAACAGGTATGTTTAAAACCAACAAGAAAGACACAAATCTTGAACTTACAAAGTTCACATTTGGTAGAACTTGAAGACAATATCAGACATGAGTGTTTAGGAACTGTGTTTGATATTGCGTTCAGATGGGGAAGTCATCCCAGGAAAAGCCAAATTTTGAAGATGCACACCAATTTACGAATGTCAACATGTGCTAGCTGCTATCATGGGGGATCAAGGGACGTGTTTTGGGGGAGCAACCCCTTCCTCACAGCTACTTTATTATTGAGGAAGGGGTTGCACCCCCAAAACGCGTCCATTGATCTCCCGTAATGGCAGATAGCACATGTTGACACACTGTGTGCATCTTCAAAATTTGGCTTTTCTACAATTCGCGAAAAAATGTTAACATTGTAGCACACCATAAAAGAAAGGGCTTTGGAGGGGTTTTAAACTCTCCCCAAAACATCAATGATGTTCTTATTTTTTTAATAACATCATTGATGTTTTTCGTGATGTTTTCCAATGCAACATTACACCCCACGATCTCCCCAATCAGGATCTGTGCACTTTCCGAGGTGAAAGGATCTGGATCCACATCACGATCACCTAAAAAGATAGAAACCAAAAAAAAACATGTATTATAAACATGCCGGCATCCATCTCTTACCTGAGCCTGTGGTCGCAGACACTCACCTGTTGTGGTGACTAGTTCCACCACGTCTTCCTCCTCCTCCTGCTCTTCTTGTGTTTAGGGTATTTCCCCTTCTTCCAGAGGTGGGGGGTCTCTGGCCTCCTTGGATGAGGGGTGTCCTCCTAGTCTTTTCTCTCCTATGTGAAAAAAAATGGTATACTTAGCACACAGATATTTGATGGCAGAACTATAAATATGAAACATTGCTTTGAAGTGGGGTACAATTGTCGATTTTGACAGAGTTCCAAGATGTTGACACCCCTATAGTATACACTGGAGCACCTGTGTGGGCCCCCTAATAAAAAGGGTGTTCTTGTGTCCCACACTAGAGCTCCAGCGTCCAGATGTGCAAACAGCTGCTGAGTGTCCTCTCCTTACACAGAATCTAGTTTGCATTTCATTCTAGTAACAAACCCATCTACACAACCAAATTAGTTTCATACAAGTAGGCCCGAAAAAATGTGGTCAAATGCATATGGCCAAAACAATGGTGTTTTATAGGCCGAAAGAAAAATGTTTGATACGAACGAATAATGTGCCCATGAACATGAAAGTTGCCATTTTAAACTGTACAACAGTTCCTAAAAGCACATGGAGCAGCACGAACGTAGTAAACACAAAAAGAATAGGAACACGGGGCGTGGCTTGGCGCGCGGCTCGGATGGAAGCACACTAGCAGAGCTCCGTAGGTCACACAGCCTTACAGCCTGACACCCTGCTGCAGAGCCCTCAATGCTGGGCAGAAAGCTCTATATCACCCCGCAGACACGATCCCGCCGTGGAAAGCTGCCATCCGCTGCCAGGAATATCGCCGATTTCTTGAAACAAAAGCCGGCGGCGAGCAGCAGCAAGGCCGGTCCCAAGATGGCGCCGACGCAACAGACCGAGCTCCACGAGGAGGATTTCAGTGGAGATTCGGAATCTACAGAGGACACAGGTAGGGGCAAATCCAGAATGAATAAACCCCTGACCTATGCAGACATGTTGGTATTCTCGGCAGACATTAAATCCACGTTTTCAGCGGCTATTACAGACTTGAAAACCAACTTAGTAGTTCTCACTGAAAAGCTGGCGGCCTCAGAGCACGCAGGGAGACAGAGAGACAAGGCCCTACACAGACTGGATCAGGTCACTGCCTCACATGCCCATCACTTCATTGACTTGAACAGACACGTGGAAGACCTTGACATCAGAGGCAGGAGGAACAATATCAGGGTGCGGGGGATCCCCGAATCTGTGGAGGCAGATCAGATAACCCCGGCCCTCCAAAGGGTCTTTAACAGCCTGCTTGACAGGCAGGAAGAGACAGAAATAGAATTTGTCAGGGCTCACAGAGCCCTCCGGCCTAAAGGCCCTGATACTGCCCCGCCACGTGACATCATATGTTGCCTACAGAATTTTCAATTGAAGGAAGATATAATGCGCAGAGCAAGAAGAAATGACAGGATCATCTTTAATGGTGAAACCATCATGCTGTTTCATGACTTATCACAAATTACTTTAAAAAATCACAGAGCCCTACGACCGCTTTTGGATAAGCTCAGGGAAAGGGATCTCAGATATACTTGGCGCTTCCCTTTTGCACTCATTGTATCGGCGAATGGTCACCAACATGTGCTCCGTACTCCAGCGGATCTTCCTGATTTCTGTGCGGGCCTAAATCTTGATCCAGTGGATCTCCCAGATTGGTACGCGGACTTTGCATTGCCACCACATGACAGAAGTCCACCTCGGTCGCCATTTTCCACACCGGAGAAGAGATTCTCTAAGAAGATGAAGCAGGGGAGATCTGGAGGCTCTAAACAGGACACCCCGAACTCAAGATCGAGAGTGGATCGTGACCAGGCTGAAGACTAAAGATCTGGCTGAACTACCCCTCATCGGTCATAATGACTCAATTCCACGCACCAGTTCACTGACTGTCGCAACCCCTCTTTTTTTTTTTTTTTTTTAATTTTTGTGGTCTCAGCTCGGGCTAGTCCCTAGTACTAACTTCTAATGAGTTACAGTAAACGTAAAGAGATCCAGAGCACAACAGAGGTTGTTGGCAAATGTTAATGATAAATTACTACCTAAATATTGCATAATAATTTTGTCCGGTAGTCATAAGGGTACGGGTGGAAGAAATGTCACAGGTGGTCACGACACTTTGAAGGTGATGACCATGAGGGTGGATGGGAACGTATTACTGCAGTTAATGTCTGCGAATATATAACAGTTTGGTTGCCCCGCAAATTTTGGGGAGTTTGGACCCTCTGTTAGCTAGGGTGAATTCATCACATTCTTTTTCTGATTGCAGTTTATATGTAAGGCTGTGTGTTACATGGAGAAGCGGTCAGCCAGTTATACTTCCAGTTTACACGTTGTTTTTATTTTATTTTTTTTTGAGCACCGGTGCAGACATAAGACAACATTCTCTTTTCTGTTACCACACCAGGCGGCCGCCTCCCTTTGCCCCACAAAGTGATCTGGTGCTATCAGTAGACCACCAGACACACTATTTCTCTAGATAGGGCTCTATCTAGAGGCTAACCTAATCTTGTCTGTTGTTCATTGTTCTTTTTTCTCCTTTTTCTTCTCTCTCTACTCTCTCTAACTTCTTTTTTTTTTCTTGTAGACCTTGATCAATCGCGTTGCCCGCTTCACGAATTCACTGACTGTCTGTAAGTTCATTTTTTGAGAGTCTAGTTCACGCCACCACCTTTGAGTCTGCATCATGGCCTACTCATTCCTGGGACGTAAGCCTACCGTAATATCACATAATGTTCAAGGGTTGAACATACCCGAAAAACGTAGCACGTTACTCAGAGAGGTTAAAAAAGGTAAGCCACATTTTGTACTACTGCAAGAGACACACTTTAAGACCGGGCATATCCCCAGGCTCACCGACTCAACCTTTACTAGGGCATTTCATGCCACTAACGATCAGGCAAAGACGAAGGGAGTTACAATTCTAGTCAGTAAGAGTGCTCCCTTTGTTTTGTCGGAACAATTGATAGACCCGGAGGGAAGGTATATTTTCCTGAAAGGGACATATGGAGACTTCCCCATCACTATAGCGAATGTCTATTTCCCAAATAAAGCTCATTTAACCTTTTGCACTCAAATGGTTCACAAATTGCAGGATTTCACTTCGGGATGTCTGATCATGGGAGGGGATTTCAACATACCCTTGAATCCCTTGACGGACACCTCTAACGGGTCAACTAGTATTAGATACAGGACACTGAAGAGTATCAAAAACCTGCTCCATTCCCTTAAGTTGATAGACTCCTGGAGATTCCTAAATCCGACCGGTAGGGATTACACGTTCTACTCAACGCCCCATGAGAAGTACGCACGGTTAGACTACCTTTTTATTACACAAAAAGAATAGGAACACAGCACAACTACTTACTTTTTTGCAGTACTCTCTGGATCTTTCTGTACTGCTTGTGCTCTCTTAATTTTAAGTCCGACCACCGCTTCCTGAGCTGATCTTTCGATCACCCCGAAATTCCGGTGCAGGCTCTTGACCACTTTCGCCATGATCTTGGCCTTTCAGACATTGGGGTTGGGGTAAGGTCTATACTTTCCATCATAGTCGGCCCTCTTCAGGATCACGACCATCTCCAACATCTCCAACAAAGGACATATTTGAGGCCTTAAATCTTCTCCTTCTGGATCCAGACGTTTCCGGCTCCGGGCTTTCCTCCTCCTCCTCGTTGCTGTAATTAGCACGCACCTGCTGTGTCTCCACCATGTGCTCTTCCCCCACTGCGCCGAACGAAAAGGGGCGGGGAATAGACTATAAAGAATGTCAGGGACGGGTGGAGTTAGACGCATGCGCAGTGTGTATAAAGTGTAACACGCGTGCGTAGTACGTACGATCTGTGAGCGGAGGAAGGAGTATCGGAGGCGCCGATCATGATAACGAAGGTAAGAGCCAAACTTGGGACTATACTGCTTCTAGATTGAGGCCTATATTGTAACAAGATTAGGAGAGTTTTGCCTGACATTAGGGTTTGTCTTGTGTTGTGTCTTGCAGTGAAAATGGATATTTTGAAAGATAACGACTTTATGGCAATCTTCATTGATATGTTCAGGGAGCTGCCTTGTCTGTGGCAGATAAACCACCCACATTATAAGAACCAAACAAAGAGGAAGGCAGCGCTGGATAATTTGTTGGAATTTGTGAAGACGGTGGTCCCCACGGCAGACACGACCTATTTGAAGATCCTAATTGGTGGCCTGAGGAGCCTTATTTAAGGGAGCACAAGAAGGTCCAGGATTCCCAGAGATCCGGAGCAGCAGATGACATCTATGTCCCCAGGCTGTGGTACTATGACAGGCTGCATTTTCTGGCAGGTCAGACTGAACCCAGGCCAGCACTCTCTACTCTTCCTTCCACGCTTCCTTCCCCCCCCAGCTGAGGCTTCTGATGCCCAACCTGGGCCTTCCAGGCAGCAACATGTGGAGGAGCACAGATTGAGCCAGGTATAGCATTTCTCTAAATATTTCTGCTTGTCCAATCAATGATGTTAACTAGATGTTAGTTTGGAGTACTAATTTATGATTGTGATTGATGATGCAAAAACTAAAACCATGTCCCTTTTTCATACACAGGGAAGTCTCAGCCAGAAGGTGGCCGGGCCAAGCAGGCTGCCTGATATCCAGGTCCCTCCCCTCCACCTGCAAAGACAAAGTGGCAGGAAGAGGAGTACCCTGGAGGAGGCTGCCATAGGCCTCTTTTGGAAGACTACAGAGGCCCTGAGAACCCCCCACACTGTGGAGGAGGACTTTGCTTGCATAACTGCCTGCAAAATGTTGCAGATGGAGGAGGGCCAACGACTCCTGTGTGAGACCTTAATTTTGGAAGCTCTCAATAAGGGGTTGAGGGGCCAAATAACATCTGCTACCCACATTTGTGACCTCACACATGGTCCTCCTCCTCCTCCAGGTCCTACTACTCCCCCTCCTCCTCCTCCTCCAGGTCCTACTAGTCCTCCTCCTCCTCCAGGTCCTACTCCTCCTCCTGCTACATCGCCAACACCAGAGCCACAGCCAGGAAGGAAGCATGGAAAGAAGACCAGAAAGTGATGACCCTGGGTCCAGTCTGGTCTGGCAAAAGATGCAGCTTCTTGTAGTACCTCAGCCTGGGGACACAGATGTCATCTGCTGCTTTCCAGATCTCTGGGACTTCTGGATCAGACTGCACTCCCTTAGATAAGGACTCCTCAGGCCACCAATTTTGATGTTAAAGAATTGATGTCTGCCCTGGGGGTCCAATGCTTCGCCAATTTCTGCTGTTTATCCAGCGTTGCCTCCCTCTTTGTTTGGTTCTGAGCCCTTAATAAAGGATTTTTTGTTTCAATTATACTCTCCTATGTGTTTTTTCCTTCAAAAAAGACAGCTTGTTTGTGAGGATTCAGGTATATTTCTAAAGTACAATGTGAAATTAATAAGGGACACCAACACCAAACAATCTCCTTGAGATTAAATAATATAAGATATCAATGGTGTTGTGGTACCTTGACACACAAAACACACACAAAAATATTATGGAGTAAAACTAAAAATAAAATAAAACAAAGATCAGCCTTGAAAAAAATACAAACCTAAAAAAAAAAAAAAAAAACAGCCTTTAAAAAAAAAAAAATAAAGAAAACAACCCAAAAATAATTTTGGCAGATGTGACAAATCCAAATATATTGAGGGAATCATAATAAATAATAAAGAAAGAAGTTTGTGAGAAGTCTGTGAATATGAGCAGCAAAACTACTTCATTCTTCTCACATTATAAAGAAGAGAGTGCGCTTTATTAAACCCTTTTTTACATTGCACCGTGACAAAAGTGCTGTATCCATTGCGAACGCTAATTTTACCAGACCGAGCTGTTCCGTCTCGGAATTTCTTCTGAGCATGCGTGGCACTTTGTGCGTCGGAACTGGCCACACACGGTCGGAATTGACGAAACCGTGTGTACGGGGCATTACTCTGATACCCCTAACTAAAATCTAGTGGAACCAATTGCCTTCAGAAGTCACCTAATTAGTAAATAGAGTCCACCAGTGTGGAATTTAATCTCAGTATAAACACTTCTGTCCTGTGAAGCCCTCAGAGGTTTGTTAGAGAATCTTAGTGAACAAACAGCATCATGAAGGCCAAGGAACACAACAAACAGGTCAGAGATAAAGTTGTGGAGAAGTTTAAAGCAGGGTAAGGTTATAAATAAATATCCCAAGCTTTGAACATCTCACGGAGCACTGTTCAATCCATCATCCCAAAACGTAAAAAGTATGGCACAACTGCAAACCTATCAAGACATGGCCATTCACCTAAACGGACAGGCCAGGCAAGCAGAGCATTAATCAGAGAAGCAGCCAAGAGACCCATGGTAACTCTGGAGAAGCTGCAGAGATCAACAGCTCAGGTGGGAGAATCTGTCCACAGGGCAACTATTATTTGTGCACTCCACAAATCTGGCCTTTATATGAGAGTGGCAAGAAGAAAGCCATTGTTGAAAGAAAGTCATAAGAAGTCCTGTTTGCAGTTTGCAAAAAACCATGTGGGGGACACAGCAAAGATGCGGAAGAAGGTGGTCTGGTCAGATGAGACCAAAATTGAACTTTTTGGCAGAAAAGCAAAATGCTATATGTGATGGAAAACTAACACTGCACATCACCCTGAACACAGCATCCCCACTAAAACATGGTGGTGGCAGCATCATGTTGTGGGGATGCTTTTCTTCGGCAGGGCAGGGAAGCTGGTCAGAGTTGATGGAAAGATGGAGCTAAATACAGGGCAATCTTAGAAGAAAACCTGTTAGAGTCTGCAAAAGACTTGAGACTAGGGCAGAGCTTCAACTTCCAGCAGGATACCCCTAAATATACAGCCAGAGCTACAATGGAATGGTTTAGTTTAAAGCATATTCATGTGTCTGAATGGCCCAGTCAAAGTCCAGATGTAACTCCAACTGAGAATCTGGGGCAAGACTTGAAAAATGTTGTTCACAGACGCTCTCCATCCAATCTGACAGAGCTTGAGCTATTTTGCAAAGAAGAATGGGCATAAATGTCACTCTCTAGATGTGCAAAGCTGGTGGAGACAATCCCAAAAAGACTTGCAGCTGTAAGGAGGTTCTACAAAGTATTGGCTCAGGGGGGCTGAATACAAATGCACGCCACACTTTTCCCATATTTATATGTAAAAGAATGTTGAAAACAATTTATCATTTTCCTTCCACTTCACAATTATGTGCCACTTTGTGTGGGCCTATCACATAAAATCCCAATAAAATACATTTACGTTTTCGGTTGTAACATAACAAAATGTGGAAAATGTTTAAGGGGTATGAATACTTTTTCAAGATACTGCAATCAGGTACCCTCTGGCAAGGAAGATGCATCTAAGAACTAGAGAGATCATTTACAAATCTATAACTAAAATACTCTAAAAATATTTGCATACGCAGCAGGTAAACAGTAAAATACTTACATCAAATGTACAGTATATTCCAAAAAAAAATCCTCATAGTTCAGTAATGCTTTACATTTTTCCGTTCAAAAATTTTTATTGGCAACAATGAGAAAACAGTAACTGACAATTTCAGTATGACATTGAAAAAGTACAACTTACAGAGTATATCTTGGTGTAACAATATAGTAAAAAACATATTGAATGAGGGGATACAGAGTATGGTTGGGTTATATTAGCGTATACGTTTTAATAGGAGCCAAAGAGTGTTAAAACAGGAGGGGCGAGGGCCCATTGGCATGGGAGGGCAAGATGAGAGTATTACTCTGTGGGTGATGATCAAGGTACCAGATAAGCAAGATATACTAGTAGGTTACGTTACGAGTGGTGAACATTGAGTTAGGAGGGGGGGTAGGAGGGAGGGAGGGGTGTCAAGTAGAGGAAAGACTAGAAAGAAAGGAAGCAAGATTAGTTGGGGGGAAGATGGTCAGGTGGCTCGCATGGGTCTCTGACATACAACGTCATGGTCTCTACCCTGTTTCCCCAAAAATAAGACCTAGCGTGACTGTCGGTGATGGCTGCAATATAAGCCATACCCCCCAAATAAGCCCTAGTTAAAGTCCTTGTAGGTCTTATTTTCAAGGTAGGGCTTATTTTGGGGGAAACAGGGTAGGACTTATTTGGGGGGTAGGGCTTATATTGCAGCCATCACTGACAATCACGCTAGGTCTTATTTTCGGGGAAACAAGGTAGGAGTCAGGGGGAAGTTAAGGTTCTAAGAGGTGTTTGTCGAAATCAGGAGTTAGAAAGTGTTCTATCCATGGATGCCAGATTTTGAGGTGTTGGGGAATTTTATCTAAAATTGTTGCCTCAATTTTGCCATGTATCATGGCTTGGGTGATCCTATTTTTAACTTCAGTTATGTTTAAGCTCGGGGTCTTCCAAGCTCTAGCTATTGTTTGCTTGGCTGCTGTGGTGAGTTGTAGGAGACGTAGTTGTGTCCTAGTGTAGTCCTGTGAGGTGTAGTTCAGTAGGGCAAGGGATGGGTCGGGGTCGAGAGTCTCTCGAAGCAAAGTAGAAGCCATTTGAAATATTGTCGTCCAGAAGCATTGCACAATTGGCCACGACCACCATATATGTGCGTGCGTGCCTCTCTCGCCACAACCTCGGTAGCAATCTGTTGGATAGTTCTGTAGGAATTTAGAAATCCTGGCCGGGCCTAAGTACCACCGCATGAGAACTTTATAGTTTGCTTCTAGTGCGACAACATTTTGGGATGAGACTTTTGCGTCAGCCCATATGTTCACCTAGTCCTCTGCGTCTAGATCTATTGTTAGGTCTTTGAACCACTGTACAGCATATGACGGAAGAGTAGCTGGGGGGGATGTGAGGTGGTTGCAGAAGCGACATATGATACCTGGACCATGTGGGTCTGAGTCGCACATGCCCTCAAACATAGATAAGCTCTCTAGCTCTGAGCAAGATCCTATGACTGTCTGAGCAAAGTGAGTGATCTAAAGAAATCGAAAACACTCCTTATGTGGGAGTCGAGCTTGTAGGGCTGGGAATTATTTTAGAGTGTTGCCAGTGACCATGTCATTTATACGGCTCAGTCCAGCTTGAGACCAGGCCTGGAAAGAGGCTGGTTTGCTATAGGCTGGGTAGAAGAGTAGGTGACCAAGAAAAGAAAGAAGAAGAAGAAATTAATTTCAATAGGTTTCGTAGTTTATTCCAAATTTTGAGGGAATGTTGCATTATAGGGTTATGCTTTACATATTTCAATGAATGCTGAAGCATCGTAAACTTGCAAATAGCACAGATATATTAAGGGTAGCCACTGCTGCAGATGTAAGTGCTGAGGCCAGTTTGGGGCAGTTATGTTTAGTTCTTGACAAAAGCATTGCTATCACTGTAATACCTGACACATAAAGAAAAGGCCAACCTTTTAACCCCATGCTCTTTGTTCAACACACCTGCAAAAGGTCTTACATACACCATCCATTCTTGTCATATAGCACTGCAATAATAAACACCCGGATGTATACCCGCACCCTTCCTTTAGTGCCTATTACAAGAAGAGGTATCTGCGAAAAAAAAGAGGAGAGAAGCCATCCTTGCTAACAAACCTCTTAAATTGTTTTTTATTTAAGTTGCTCTCTTGCTACCTGGATCCGTAAGATGCTGCTCCCTAGCCTCTGATGAGGCAGTACAGCCAGCCTTCCTGTATGAGCCCTATCAGTTCAACAGGGGGGTCCAGTTATCTGCCAAGTAGGAGGGCCACCTGTATTGCCTCATTACTGGAACTGATCTCCCATTGGCTCCCCTGCAGTACAGCTGGCTCCTACTCCTCTCCCTCCCACCAGCCGTGTTGCAGAAGAGACACAGGGAGATCGGGATCTGTGTCCCCCTACACCCCCCACCCTATGAACTCATTAACACAGGTACTCTGGTCATGTAAATGAGTGGATTGGAGCTGCCTGTACTTTATCAGGAGGAAGCGGTTGTACAACCACAGCCACAGGTCCAAATTCAACAGGTGTGCAGGCGGCGGTGAGTGGTCCTGAATGCACACTGTCTGTGTATATGGCCTTACACCTGCACCCCCAAATTAGTATGTGTTCTTACAGCTACTGCATTCCTATAGAATGGGTTTCATTTATAACAGCTGTGCTTAGTATTGTGATGTTGTGATTGGTCCACAGCTATCACACGGTACCTGGGCCAATCACAGCCCCCTGTACCATGTGATTAGGTGTAGCCAATCAAAGATCACTAATACTCACTAGACATGTGCACTGCCAAAATATTCATTCGTTTTTGCTTTAGTTTTAATTTTTTTTTTTTGGGGTTATTAGATATGATTGAAATTCGTTATTTCGAATAAATTCGGAAACTCGAAAGTTGGAAAACTATTCGGAAATTCAAAAATTCAAAAATCCGAAAATAAGAAAGAAAATCCGAAAATTCGAAAGAATGAAAATCCGAAAAAGAGAACAAAAATCCAAAAATTAGAAAATTAGAAAACCCGAAATAATAACTAATAATAACTAACTATTAAATTATAGGTATTGGAATTTCCTTTCAAATTTGGCTGTTAGTGAACATAAAACAAATGTAAAACAAATGTAACATAACATATATAATAATATATAATATATAATACTATGTTTTATATATATATATATATATATATATATATATATATATATATATATATATATATATATATATACATATATAATATATAATAATATATATAATAATATATTAATAATATATTAATAATATATAATAATATAATAATAAATAATAATAATAAAACATTTTTAATATTATATTGTTATTGACATTTATTATCATTAATTTGTTACATTCCATTCGTTTAGGTGGCATTCGTTTTTTCAAATAATTTATAACTTTGGATAAATTTGTATTCAGTATGTTCATTAACAGCCAAATTTGAAATGAAATTCCAATACCTATAATTTAATAGTTAGTAATAGTTATTATTAGTTAGCTATTATTTCAGATTTTCAAATTTTCGGGTTTTCTAATTTTCAGATTTTCGTTCTTATTTTCGTATTTTCGCTCTTTTGAATTTTCGGATTTTCATTCTTATTTTCAGATTTTAGAATTTACGAATTTTCAAATTTTCAAATTTCCAAATTTTAGAATTTCCAAATTTCCGAACTTTTCGATTCTTGGATTTTCGAATTTTTGATTTTCCAAATTTCTGAATCCTCAAATTTCCGAATTTTAGATTTTTGGATTTTAGAATTTCAGAATTTCTGAAAATTTGTTAAACGGGTTTACGTTCATTCGAATATTCCCGAATGAACAAATTTTTTGGATTTTGTGGAGAAACGAATTCGGAACAAAACTAATTGCACATGTTTATTAATCACAGATGTTATGAATGGAACCCACTCATGACAGTTCAACGCATTGCTGTTACATTGATAATCACTGTAAGCAATCAAAGTGAAAAAAGAAAAGAAAAAAAAAGAAAAAATCCCTGATCACCCCCTTCAAAGTAGTACAGTGCCACTATGGTGACACTAAACTACACTGATGAAAGTATGTAGGAAAAAAATGTTAAAAAAGTAAACAAAAATTAAAACATTGAATAAAAAATTATTGATTTATATCAACATTATTCAGCTTTGCATTTAACCACTTCCTAACCGCGCCATAGCCAAAAGATGTTTCTCTAGTTCATGGATGTCCTGCTGGAACCATGCCCCGCACGTGCCCTGGTGCTCTGCAATCCATGTGTCCTTTGGACAGAATCAATCACAGATCGTGGTAAAGGGCCGATCCCAGTGGCCCTTTACCACATGATCAGCTGTGTCCAATCACAGCAGATCACAGTGTAAACAGAATTTCTGGTTATCGGCATTCCCATTCTCACATGCTGTCATAATGTGAGGAGAGCCAGTAACTTGTAATCCTCTGACAGGGGACATGCACACAGATAATCAGGACACTGATCATCAGTGCTCTGATTATGAGTGCAGCCCTATGAGTACCAATCAGTGCCATCAATGCTGCCCATCAGTGCCATCAATTCTGCCCATTAGTGCTGCCCAACAGTGCCCATCAGTGCTGTCCATCAGTGCCTCCTCATCAGTGCCACCTATCAGTGCCCATCAGTGCCACATATAAGTGTCCATCAATGGTGCATATCAGTGCTCATCAGTGCAGCCTATCAGTGCCATCAGTGCAACTTATCAGTGTTCATCAGTGCAACTTATCAGTGCCATCAGTGCAACTCATCAGTGTCCATCAGTGAAGGAAAAAAACAACTTATTTGCAACATTTTATAACAGAAACTAAGAAAGCGTTTTTTTCCCCAAAAATGTTCTGTATTTTTTCACGTTTGGCAAAAAATAAAAAACCCAGTGGTGATTAAATACCAAAAGATTATTTGTGTGAAAAAATTATAAAAATGTCACATGGGTAAGGTTTTGTATGACCACGCAATTGTCATTCAAAGTGCGACAGTGCTGAAAAATAGTAAGCAAGTTGTTAAAGTATAAAACAGGACTTTGCACTAAGAAAATCAAGGCCACCTTATGTATTTTGCCCCCAATGCCAAACACTACAATAAATTAAAAAAAAAAACAATTAAATATATTTACCCACCCCCTTCTTCTAACTGCAGTTCATAGGTAATGGTGTGGTGGGGAGCCGCGATGTGCGGCTCCCCATCAGCATTTCTCACAGGTCATCCCAGTGCCGAGCTAGGCACAAATCAATTTAAGCAGGATTATTACCTATTGTTTTAATAAAATACAGTATTGCGCTATTGGATATCCCTTTGTCTTTCATCCCGGGCATTGAGGTGGAGAGGAGACCATGGCACAGAGGATTGAATGTTTTCCCCAGTCTACGTACCGCAGGATTTCCCCATAAAAACGCTTTCAGTCCTTCTTTTTAGTTAAAGAGGCCATGGCTATTTGGTGAGCAGGCATTTCATTTGAGCACTTTGGGTGTCATTTGGATTTATCTCTGAGTGGTGAAGGACTTTTCTTTGCAAATAGATCTTGGTTCACACTGCTCCATGTTTATGGTCGTAAAGTACACTTTTTGAGTATTTTTTGCACCAAGCGCCCCCTATCATCACAAATTCATATTGCAGAGTAGTTTGTCTACTCTTTTTGGGGAGCAGCTTCTTAGTTATTGTCATTTATTTTGGCGCAAGGTTCACAAATTTTTCAACATATAACATAGTTGCTGATATTTAAAAAACAGGTGCTTACCTACTGTACCAGTGCCTGGGGTCCAGCGCTGTCTTCCCACAGCCAATTCTTCTTACTACAGGTCCCTAGTGCCACCATTTTGGATATGGAAGCTGGCTGTATTCCTGAGGAACCACAGTCGACTCTCCACTGCACATTTGAGAGCTTACCTGGCACTTTTTAAATGGTCCTGCAGCCTCCTGGGAAGTGTGCCATGTCCCAGGAGTCTGCAGAAGGAAAGGAGTGGGTCAAGGGAAGTCATCCTTACCTAGAGAAGGAGCGTGCAAAGGATAGTGGATAATGATAAAAACTGGTACTCATACCCCACCACCACCATTGCCACAACCACTAAAAAAAAAACTAACTCAGTTACAAGGAGGAAGTGACCCAGCAGGAGTTCATTTTTTTAATTGAAGCTCCACTTCAGGTGCAAAATGTTCACTGTTACTGCAACAAAACATATTTTTTATGCCTGGGATAGAGTAGGAAACTGATTGAACTTCTGTCTAGGGGATTTTATTGTTGTATGTATTCCATTAGTTAGATTTACCTGCACTACCTGTCCTCGGAGACACAACAAGAACGTAGTCGACAAAAGCCCCAGACTGTTTTTATTATATACAATAATATCAAATTGTTGTGTTTTGTTTGTTTTTTTTGGAGAGACTCAGGTATTACATTAATGTAAAGCTAGGTACACATCTCAGACATTTAATACACTGTAAACAGCATACATCACCAACCCAAAAAAAGATGAAGAATTAAGATGTTATGTTGCAAAGTATTGTTTGTCATCTGATAGTTTAATGCAGCTCAGGGAGTATGTAAATTAACGAAGCTGCTACATGAGAAGTAAAGACAGTGACATATACAATAATCAAAGATAGTGGCTTTCATTTCCTGGATGTACAAATGATTAAGGCCACACACTGTGTAAATTTTAAAGTCACAACAAAAAACATAATAAAATCACTTATTTGTTTTTTGCAGAAGCACTACAGGTTAACCAATCATGGTGGAAGACTCTCACAAATTCATCCCTTGCTTTTCTACTCTTTTATTGCAATATGTGCAGTAATATCTGTGGTAGGGATCAGTGAGTTTTAAACCTTGCATATAAGGACCTTGACATCCATTGAGATTTGTTTTCTCTTGTATGAATTGTAGATAATCTTTTTCTGGAAAATAAGGGCATGGAAGCTGAGTGCAGTCAGGTGGGAAATGTTCAGGCTATGTGGCCTGGATGATTCAAGAGTGAGGTGGGGTGGATGCTTGCTGCCTCCCCTTCCCCCCTTCCTGGCCCACCACTCTGCATGCTCAGATAAGGGTCTGATATGGAGTTGGGGGGGCTCTTTTTTTTTTTTTATTTGCACAGGGACCCCATTAAAATCCATACCAGACTCTCGTGGAAAAAAATTGAGATATGGATTTAAGGGGAAACCCCATGAATATAATAAAAAAAGCATGGGGTCTCCACAAAATCCATACCAGACCATTATGTAAGCATGCAGCCAGCTAGGCCAGGAAGGGGGAGGGGTGAGGTTGTGCCCTCCCTACTGAGCCACACCTGGCTGCATGCCCTCAAAAGAGGATACCTTGCCATAGGGGAAACACCTGAAAAAGCATCTTGTTCCCATGTTGATGAGGACAAAGGACTCTTCCTCACAACCCTGGCCTGGTAGATATGGGGGTTTGTGGAGGGGGTTTATGGGAATCTACAAGCCCCAGAGGCCCCAGATATGAATGAGTAAGGACTACAGATTAATACTGGTTACTCATTCACAAAAAAATGTAAGAAGTAAATAAAGCATCTTGTTCCCATGTTGATGAGGACAAAGGACTCTTCCTCACAACCCTGGCCTGGTAGATATGGGGGTTTGTGGAGGGGGTTTATGGGAATCTACAAGCCCCAGAGGCCCCAGATATGAATGAGTAAGGACTACAGATTAATACTGGTTACTCATTCACAAAAAAATGTAAGAAGTAAATAAAGACACAACACGTTAAAAACCCACAGTGTGTATCTACATTGTCAATCAAGCCATCCAGTGATGTAGAATCACATCATTTATGAGTGACAACAATCCTGAGGACCCTCCTTAAGATTCCTCTCTTAATAGATTCCATATAATTAATGACAGCCCCTGGTCCTACTGCTGATTGTAAACAAAAATGGATGACATTATTGATCAAATATTATCATGACTATATGTTACATCACCTGGGATGCCCACCAGCTTTTTGCAGCAGAAAGCTGTCTTTTGGTGGCAGTAATACCGCCAAAAAATGAATGACTTTCTATTGCTTCCAGTCTTGATTGCTCACTCAGATACTGCTAGCCAGTAACTCTCCTGATCCAGCAATTAGCTTCTCTACACAGATTCACACAGAAAGCTCTATTTTGGGACCATTCAAAGTTCTTATTTTAACTGAAGCCCTAATGAAGGGGGAATTATTTCTGACCTCTGAAAAGGTTGGCTGTTTTTTAGTATAAACGAATAAATTAATTTGTACTCTTTTATCTTTTGGTCTTGCACGCTTTCCATGAGTACATTCTAATTTACCTTGCTTTCGGCAAGTTTGAACAGGCAAATGGGGCAAATAATTCAATTCAACTTGTCCAAGAACCACAAACCCTGCCGTGTCACAAACCCAAACCCCATCCTCGGCTGCAACATATTGCAATGCACAAGTGTCAACAAACTTTTTTTTTTTTAAGTCATGTAATTATCGCAATGGCACACTTTATGTATGCTAATATACTGACATCTATTTAGGAAGTGCACAATTTAAGAACTACAACCATGGGAACCTCATCATTTTTTGAGCCTCAAAACAACTCCAAACCAACATACAGTACATAGAGGTTACAAGAAAATAGCAATCACTTGGATACAACTTAAAAAAAAGACTTATAAGCAGTTCTGCATCATACTTTATAATAGATTACTAAAAACGCTTTTAACTTTGGCCACAAAATGGCACTATTTTTATTTTTGCTCAAAATAATTTAAGTTCGCCCAATTCGTTGTGTGACACTTTTTGCTTATGTGAAAATTTTCTTGAATTTCAAAATGTGTATCCACTGGTTACAATCCAAAATATTGAAAGCAATAATTTTGCACTTAGCTCATTTTGACCTTATTTTCAAAATGTATTTATTCTACTTGACAGTATGCTAGGCACATATCTTTGAAATAAGGCCCATTAACTACAAAATATACAGTTGCTGCATAAATTACAATCCATTTTATTGTCTAAGTAATTTGCATTTTATGGAAATAGTAATTCCTTCAGGTACTTTAAAGCTTATCAGTTCATTATCTTTTTTTTTATTTTGCAAAAACAAAAAAATGAGAACAAAGCCATATTAATATTTTTCTACAACTGAAGGGGAGGAGGATTATTTTAAAATAATTTGATACAGAAAAGAGGAAAGGTGATGGGACTTTACATGAGGCACATCACTGAATGATGATGCATAAAATGTATATAGTTATGCATATGAGATCAATATAATTTTATGTCACAATCACATAGAATAATCCATAATTTTAGGAACATAATATATCAATACATTGTAATAATATTAATAATAATAAAATAGTTTGGTTTCAATAATATACAGCATCTCACAAAAGTGAGTACACCCCTCACATTTTTGTAAATATTTTATTTCTATCTTTTCATGTGATTACACTGAAGAAATGACACTTTGCTACAATGTAAAGTAGTGAGTGTATAGCTTGTATAACAGTGTAAATTTGTTGTCTCCTCAAAATAACTCAACACACAGTCATTAATGTGTAAACCGCTGACAACAAAAGTGAGTACACACCTAAGTGAAAATGTCCAAAATGGGCCCAATCAGTCATTTTCCCATCCCTATGTCATGTGATTTGTTAGGGTTAAAAGGTCTCAGGTGTGAATGGGGAGCAGGTGTGTTAAATTTGGGGTTATCGCTCTCACTCTCTCATACTGGTGACTGGAAGTTCAACATGACACCTCATGGCAAAGAACTCTAAGGATATGAAAAAAAGAATTGTTGCTTTACATAAAAATGGCCTAGTCTATAAGAATATTGCCAAGACCCTGAAACTGAGTTGCAGCACAGTGGCTAAGGCCATACAGCGGTTTATCAGAGCGGGTTACACTCAGAACAGGCCTCGCCATGGTCGAACAAAGAAGTTGACCAAAGGTCGATACCAGAGCCGATGTGCATGGCCGGTGGTCGTGATGTAATGTAAACAGACAGATCTCCATTCTGTCAGGGGAGGAGAGACAGATTTGTTGCTCCTAAAGATTAGGAACAGCGATCGGTCTCCTCCTCCAGGCAGTCCCACCCCCCACAGTTAGAACACACATGAGGGAATATATTTAACCCCTTGATCGCCCCCTAGTGTTAACCCCTTCCCTGCCAGTGACATTTATACAGTAATCATTGGCTATTTTTAGCTCTGATCGCTGTATAAATGTCAATGGTCCCAAAAAAGTGTCAAAAACGTCTGATCTGTCCGCCACAATATTGCAGTCTCGCTAAAAATCGATGGATGCCGTCATTACTAGTAAAAAATAATTAATAATAAAAATGCCATAAATCTATTCCCTATTTTGTAGACGCTATAACTTTTGCGCAAACCAATCAATATACGCTTATTGCGTTTTTTTTTTACACACTATTTGTAGAAGAATATATATTGGCCTAAACTGATGAAGAAATGTTTTATTTTGGATATTTATTATAGTAAAAAGTAAAGAATATTGTTTTTTCTTTCAAAATTGTCTCTTTTTTTGTTTACAGTGCAAAAAAAAACACACAGAGGTGATCAAATACCACCAAAAAAGCTCTATTTTTGTGAAAAAAGGACGTCAATCTTGTTTGGGTACAGCGTCGCGCAACCGTGCAATTGTCAGTTTAAGCAACGCAGTGCCGTATCGCAAAAAATGGCCTGGTCATTAAAGCGGAGTTCCACCCAAAAGTGGAACTTCTGCTTTAAGCACTCCTTCCCCTCTTACATGCCACATTTGGCATGGATTTTTTTTTGGGGGGGGTGGGTGCCTAGTCTTGAGTGGGACCCCCTGTCCCATTTCCTGCTTCTGACTTAGGGCCGCCTAGGTGACGCCTCCTCTCGCCCTAGGCGGCCCCTCCCTCACAGGTCCCAGAAGATTGCCTGTCTACTCAAAGAGGGCAGCGCGACTTGCGTTGTGCGCCCGGCCGTGATGTCACAAGCTGTCATGGGTGCCCACATGTTTCAATGGTGGCACCACGGAGAGGAGGGGGAGAGAAGCAAAGCTCTATGCAGCCGCATCGCTGGACCGTGGGACAGGTGAGTGTCTGTTTATTAAAAATCAGCAGCTACACATTTTGTAACTGATGACTTTTACATAAACTAAAAAAGCCTGGAATTCCGCTTTAAGGGGGCAAATAAGGAAACTATTTATTTTAGCTGCTTTCTATGAATATGGGAAATATCAGCTATATTTTGCCTTTTCTACTAAGTTTCCGAATATATGAAGTCACTGCCTTTATTTATTTGTCTTGTTTGGGATGTGTTTCCCTAATTTGTCTCTATGGAACTAGTGACTTAGTCATTACATAGTTTTGTGGTGATACAAGATATTGAACTTTTAATTCCCTCTGCATAGTGGGATATTTAAAAGTTTATATTGTTACGTAATGACTAAAGGTGATTTATCATTTGTATTTCTTTAAAACACTATAGTTACTATGACTTTAAAAAGGTATTAAACCTGTGACAGACCCAACCAGTACAGGGGCTTTTGGACGGTACTGCAAGGTAGCCTCTTGCCTACTGACTATTGGCCCTGGCATTTGAGGGGGCTCTATTCTATGGGAGGTGTGTGCCTGAGGCACCTTTGGAGTGGTTTTGCTTTGGATTTGGGTCCATGTCTCCCTGAAACATACAAACTCTGGGAACCTAGGACCTGGATACAGATTTGGGGCCCCTGTGTTTTGTTGGGGTATGGAATCAGCAGCCCAAGCCAGTCTTGACTGCTTCAACCCCCTCCTAGACTGAGAGACTCACAGCAGAATATTATAATCAGTTCAAATAACCTGGTGCTATCATCTCTTGCTGCTTTGTATAAATCTGTTTATTAACCACTTCAATACAGAGCACTTTCACTCCCTTCCTGCCCAGGCCATTTTTAAGCTTTCAGCGCTGTCACACTTTAAATGACAATTGCACAGTCCTGCAACACTGTACCCAAATTATTTTCTTGACACAAATAGAGCTTTCTTTTGGTGGTATTTAATCACTGCTGGGTTTTTAATTTTTTACCAAAAAAAGACCGAAAATTTTGAAAAAAAACCAAAATGTTTTTCTTAGTTTCTGTCAGTAAATTTTGTAAATAAGTAATTTTTCTCCTTCACTGATATGCGCTGATGAGGAGGCACTGATGGGCACTGATAGGCTGCACTGGTGGGCACTGATAGGCTGCACTGGTGGGCACTGATATGCGGCATAGATAGGCAGCAACGATGGGTGCCGCTGATGGGCACTGATGGGCACTAATGGAAGGCACTGATGGGCATTAATGGGCAGCATTGATGAGCAGGCACTGAAGGGCTGCACTGACTGGCATCACTAGTGGACTAGTGGACACTGATTGATGTTACTGATGGGCACTGATTGGTGTCACTGATGGGCACTGATTGGTGGCACTGATGGGCACTGCTGGGGCTTTTCTGTAATCAGCGCACAGATGATCAGTGCCCTGATTACCTGCCCTGGTCTCCCCTGCGAGGAGATACCACTGATCGACACTCCTTGCCACACACTCTGTTAGTTTGAGGCGAGAAGAGCCGATTAACGGCACTTCTGCACAGGCGATCACATGGTTAAACAGTGATCAGGTCTTTACAGGGATCGCAAGAGCAGGCATTTTTGTCATATGACGTCTTCCCAGAATGAGAGCAGCACCAGCGGGCGGGCGGCAAGTGGTTAATGTTTCTTTTTATCATATTATAATTTCCCCATTGTGTGCCTCCTAGGTGTGAATTACCATTGTTAATTGAGTCACCTCAATTGACTCTGTTTTGTTTGTCTGCTAATCCTCCTGGAGATGTGATAAGTATTGTGTCCACTTTACCTCATTACCGAACCATTGTGGGATATTTATGTGTTTATGCTTATGATAGCTGCACATTAGATGTACTGTTAGATGTAATGATATTACAGATATTAAAGTTTGCATTGTTTAGGATAATGTGATCAAACTCTTATCTGATTTTGTGTGGTATAAATTCTGTGTAAACTTACAATAAAGAGTTCCAGTATTCACCTAAGCTAGTGTTGTCTAGTTCTTGGGTGCAATTCTCAGCTATAATACGTGGTTCCTGGTTCCAGAGTGGCGGAAGCTGTATCTTGGCGGAGGCACCCTGGTGGGGTGCCAGGCCATTAGTCACAAAACTCAAAACACAAAATGTAAAATTTTGCAGCTTACGATTATTAGATAAGATGGCTGCATTTTTTTATTTTTTTTTGGCTTTTCCCCCCTGTTTTTACCTGTTGATTTGGCCAGTAACACACCTCCCATATTAAAGTGCCCCCATTCTGGATAAAGGAGCACAGGGGCACATTTGGACAGCAGCAGCAATCTCAGCCTGGGGGAGGGGGGAGTGTTGGATGTACTCGCAGATTTAAATGCACTAACAAATAGAAGCCGAACACCAGCATACATTGCAGCTACATAGGCAATTACAGCAAAAGGTTGTTTTTTTTGCTTTCGGATTACCCCTGTCAGTTGTAAATGGTTTGTCTCAAAAATTGAATTAATACATTTTGCAAGACAGCTTCTTCTGTTGATAAACACTCCCCCCACAAGAGGGTACTCACATTTTCAGGGTGCGTCAGTGCACCACCCTATAGCAAGCATGTAAATAGGTACAGCAGTGAGGCTATGGCACCTGTCCCATCACCGGCAGTGACAGCTGCCTAACACTCCATCCTGGCCCCTCCACTACGTGTCTTCGACACAGGGCATACGTGTCATCATCAAGGGGAATGTTTTTATCTGATTTTGGTATAAATAATTTAAAACGTATTACGCTATATGGTTCTTTCTTCTCATCCACACTGTTCCCGTGCTGGACCCTGTGATCCGCACAGAGCCCGGGGTGGCTCACAGGCATTCTCTGACTTTGTTTAGTGACTTAGTCACATACTCTGAGGTGAGCGCATTACCTTGGGGGGTCACCTGTATTGCACCATCGCATGATCTGTGGCACGTGGAGATATAAGCAGGTTTTGAATATCCCATCATTGAAGATCGTATACAAGCACTTTATTATCTATGTGCAGGACTTTTTACATGCTCAATATATATTGATGTAGTTCTATAAGGTCCATTGTGTATATGAATCGTGTGGCACTTAAAACTTTATAGTTTGTATGGCACATGGCACTTTTTGGTATTTGTTTGCACTTATGATGTATATTTAAAGCAAATGTGGTTTCATACTTACAGTATTTGCTTATGCACTTAATATTTATTAATATTTATTAGTTTTTGTGATTATGTTTATTTAATTTATTTACAGTATTTAGTGTTGTATACACTCTCACATACATTTGATGCACAATCTGTTGTGTCACTATAGGGGCACACCTAGCACACTTTAGCGCACCATTTTTTTTATTTAAAGTAAATTAAGATGATATGGGGCAGCAGTGTGTTAGCCACCCCTGAGTGGTTGCATCATTAGGGGGTGGGGGTGGGAACTGTCTGCTGCCACATAGTCTGAATAAAAGTCAGTAAGAACAATGCTCACATACAAGAAATTTGGGCATGACTCCACCTGGGGGATAATTTTAACCCCGTACCCTATGATTTGAACCATATGTTTCATCTACCCAGGATTAGGGACTTCAGGTTTGGGTGAACCATGAGTTTGACCCAAACCCAAGCTGTTCACAGTTCACAAGCTGTTCACAGTTCACCAACAGGCAAACTAAAAGTCCAGATGTGGCCAGTTTGCCCACCCAAAATTCCAGCTGCTGCAGTAAAAAGTCATTCATTTAGTGGTGGTATTGTAAACAAGCCAGCAACATCATTGAGCATCAGTGTTCATTGTGAGTGGACTTTTTTTAATGTGTAGTAATAGTATCAAAAATAAGTTTAAAAATGAATCTTACCACAAACTCTTACATTTTCCTTTTAGGCCTCAGGAATTTTGCCAATTCAGCACAGTCCCCAATGAGCATAGCATATATAAACTTAATCATTATTTAATATGTTTGCTTTAAGATCCATTCATTTCATTGTGATTTACTGGATTACCCAAGACAGATTCATTACTTTAATTGATGTTAGCGTATTGCAGTGTACACTAAGCATTATTCTCTAATTAAAACAGATGTCAATGGCTTGCATGGGTCTAAAGGTGGCTGTGCATGAATCTAATACTTGCCCCCAATTCTAGATGATACTGACAAATATCAAAAAGCTGGGACAGAATATGCAACTGTATCAGTGCACATATTTTGCCTTTATTTGACCACTCCTATTGGTGCCTACCCAACGTGGGCATTTGTCACTTGAGCCTTATGCTTCTTATGCTTATGTTGTATTTAGCTTGGACATTTGTAGCTGGAATGGTGGGAAAGTGCTAAATGTGTCAGTCTGCCCATGTATGCCAACTCTTCTTTCATTACGATAAAAGAGACACCTTGTTATTTGCTGTAAAAGTGTCTTATAGAAAATTAGAGACTGAAGCAGTCAAGCAGCATATTTACAGACATGCATCCCCCTCTCACAATAATGAAATTCTTGCACAAATCATCACACATTTGTTCTGGATGTCCAAGTACAAGAATACTTCTTCATCTGTATCATTGTTTTAAACTCATACAAAGTTCAAATAAGTATACAATGTTTACTGCTGTACTAGCCAGAGGATTTGTAATTCTCCTTATGCCCCGTACACACGGTCGGACTTTGTTCGGACATTCCGACAACAAAATCCTAGGATTTTTTCCGACGGATGTTGGCTCAAACTTGTCTTGCATACACACGGTCAAACAAAGTTGTCAGAAAATCCGATCGTTCTGAACGCGGTGACGTAAAACATGTACGTCGGGACTATAAACGGGGCAGTGGCCAATAGCTTTCATCTCTTTATTTATTGTGAGCATGCATGGCACTTTGTCCGTCGGATTTGTGTACACACGATCGGAATTTCCGACAACGGATTTTGTTGTCAGAAAATTTTATATCCTGCTCTCAAACTTTGTGTGTTGGAAAATCCGATGGAAAATGTGTGATGGAGCCTACACACAGTGGGAATTTCCGACAACAAGGTCCTATCACACATTTTCCGTCGGAAAAAATCCGACCGTGTGTACGGGGCATAAGATGTGTGATTCACAATTTTGACATTTGCCACACTACTTTACCTGGAAGATCACTCAGCTATTTCCAAATTAAAGTGATACTAAATTCTTGTTTTTTTTAAACTAAAAATAACTAACATGCTCTGTGCAGTTGGTTTTGCATACAGCAGCCCAGATTCTCCTCTTCTCGGGTCCCTCACCAGCGCTCCTGGCCCCTCCCCCCTGACGAGTGCCCCCACAGCAAGCAGCTTGCTATAGGGGCACCCAAGCCGAACTGCTGCAATGTGTGTTCATTCAGACCTGCCCCCTTTCACTCCTCATTGACTCACTGACTTTTATTGACAGCATTGGGAGCCAATGGCCTCCACTGTGTGTCTCAGCCAATCAGGAGACAGAGTCCCTAACAGCCGAGTCTCTCATGTAACATTGCTGGATCAAGATGGGGCTCAGGTAAGTACTAGAGGGACTGAGGGGGGGGGCTGCTGCACACAGAAGGTTTTTTATCCTAATGCATAGAATGCAATAAGATAAAAAAAAAACCTTCTGCCTTTAGAACCCTTTTAAGCTTTACTGTCTCCTGGGTCATCTCTTTGCTCATTGGACAAAGGTGATTATACTAGTCCATTGTCCAATGATCAAGTTGAAAGTAAAAAAGTAACAAAGGAAGGTGCAAATACGAGCAAATAACTGTGTGCGGCCATAAGTATTAAGCTGCACTGAACACATGCCCTAATCAGGGGTGCTCAAATAGACTGGTGGACATTCAGCTTGTGCCTGATCAACATGTTTTATTCAAATTAGGTGTGTCTGCACTACTCCAGATCATGCAGGATCACTCCTATGATTTGGACTGTACTGGAATTCTGTTTTGTGTCTGTTCAGACCACCTTTCTTTGAAACTACTCCTTCTTACTGTATAACTCAATTATCTGATCTGCCTGTTAGTCAGCTGTCAGTGCAATTGACACAGTGGGTACACTAAACTCAATGACAGTGTGTCACTTGCCAGACTGTGCTGTTAGGCTAAACAGTGTGAATCACAAGCTTGGTTCAGCAGAGACACAATTCTTTTGACTATCAAAATTACCGAAATTCAGTGTATGCATTTCAATAGTGTAGTTATCAGTTTCCACTTTATGCAGCTCCTAAATAGTTAAAAATAATTTGACATTGTACATATAATTTCTTTAACATCACTTCTTTCAGTTTTTTTCATGACTTATAATGCAGAAAATTTTCATTTCATTAATGCCCAATTCCAGGGGAAGCAAAAAATCCTCACTTGCAGTGATCCTGCCCCCAAACAGCAAGTGTTAAAAGCTCATTTGAATCTAGGGACGGGAAACTTACCACATTTCCTGCTCCTGCAGCAGCCAGCACCTCCCTGCACCCCAGCGATCTACTGTTTCTAGGCATTTGACATGTGCAGGATGAAAAAATTAGTTTAGTTTTGTTTCGATTCGTCATTTAAATAAATTCGTTTAGTTAAATTTGTTGCATTCATTACATTCATTTACGGGATTCGTTTAGTTTCGTATTCGAATTCGAAAAAATTCGACCGCATTCAAAAAACTATCAAATTCGAAAAAATTCTACCACATTCAAAGAAAAACCTATTAAATTAAAAAAAAAATCTACCGCATTCCAAAAAAACAATTAAATTCGAAAGAATTCTACCGCATTCGAAAAAATTTGACCGAATTTGAAAAAGTAAACTATATATAACCATTTTGCGAAATTCGAATTTCATATAGAATGAAATCGAATTCCAATAGAAAAGATTAGAGTAGAATAGAAAATAAGAATAGCATAGAAAAACAATAGAACAGAATAGAAAAAAATATAATATATTCTATTCTAATCTTTCTATTCAAATTCATTCTGTACCAAATTCCAATACCGGAAGATGGTATTATAATTTTATATATATTCCATTCTGTTGAGTCCTCAAGACTGATACACAGACCAGGGCATTCATAACCCACCTGGCAGGAATCTTTGTTTCCAGCCTGATACCCGGCACAGATCTGGTCACTGGAGACATTCAGGATCCGTACGGACGCTGTGGTATCCATTGCCTGCCTGTGTGATCCCTGGCTGGGGTTATAGCCATCTGCTTAGCGTGGTCCCCTGTAATAAGGGACCAACGCTCTCTGTTAAGCGGCAGTAATTTCCTAAAGGTGGAGGTCTCATCAATGCACATTTTCACTTCAATGAAGATTTAGACCACTCGTCACTTTGGAATCTGTCTTTTTTATATGGACTTCCTATGTACCAATCATTGTGTAATTTTTCTTCACTTTGCTGTGCACCTAATGTATGGACATTAGTTTATTAGTACTTTATATGCCTGCACGTTTGTATCATTGGTGTATTCATTATCACTTTGCTTTTTTTATATGTATTATCAATATATGTGTGGTATTCAATTTTATTTTTTTCATCATACTTCTTATTAGCGCAACTTTATTTCTTTATTATTCTGATTTGTGTCGTATAACACTTTTAGTTGCAGCTTCACTTTCCATTTAGACTGTTAGCGCAGTATTTTATTTACACATATATACATATATATATAGATTGAAGTGTAGAGGAGAACCACACACAGCTTTCAATCTAGTGTCAGCAAACAGGTCCTCCCACCGACCTTGTATATATAAAAATAAAGTTCAGATGTGTTCTGACTGATCTAAGGAAGGGTGCGAAGAAATCAGCCTGAAACGTAATCTTTGTCTGAACAGATGATTGTAACTATTTTGTTTGGAATGACTCTACTTGCTTTGTAGTCTTTTTCTAAAGATTTGATGGAATAAAGCAACACATTTTTAAGTGCAGCAACCTTTGGAACTTATATATATATATATATATATATATATATATATATATATATATATATATAATTCTATTGTTTTTCTAGTTTATTCTTTTCTATTATTTTCTTCTATTCTAATTCAATAACCATTTTCCGAAATTCAAATTTCGTATAGAATGATTTTGAATTTGAATAGAAAAGATTAGCATAGAATAGAAAATAATAGAAAATAATAGAATAGAAAAACAATAGAACAGAATAAAATAAAATACAATATATGTTTTTCTAGTTTATTCTTTTCTATTCTTTTCTATTCTAATCTTTTCTATTCAAATTCGATTTCATTGCATATAATATTCAAATTTCTAGTCTATTCTTTTCTATTCTTTTCTATTCAAATCTTTTCTATTCTAATTCAAATTCATTCTATACGAAATTCGATCTTCAGAAGCCATGTTCCGAAATTCGAATTTCGTATAGAATGAATTTGAATTTGAATACAAAAGACTATTATAGAATAGAAAATAATAGAAAAGAAAAGAAAAGCATAATAAAGCAGAATAAAAAAAATATATTGCTTTAAGATTTTATTTTCTATTTTATTGTATTTTTTAGAAAATCGATTTCTATTGTTTTCAAATTCGATTATGTTTTCTAATTCGATTCGAATATGTTTTCGAATTCGATTCGAATTTGTTCGCTTTTTTTCGGATTCGTTTAAACTCATTACTTTTGTAATTCGGATGCATACGAATTTCGGAATAATGAAAAATTTGTCCAAATTTCGATTCGTAACAAAACAAAATGCACATGTCTACTAGGCATCCTCAAATTCAATGCAGGGCCATGGACCAGAGAGGGAGCCTACAGGAGCAGAGGATAGGATAAGTAAAACTGCTTTCCTTATTCCCTTAGATTTAAACAAGCTTTTAACCTTTGCAGTATGGAGGCAGCCCCAGTGCAAGTGAGCATTTTTACTTTCCCTGGAATTCATCTTTAATCCTTTCGTTGCCAGGTCTGTACAGCATACGGACCTACAGCACTGCTTCCAGCTGGCCAGGTCCATATGCCATATGGACCTGACATTCCTCGCATTTCTCTATCTGCTATAAGCTCATGGTCTCTGTGAACTTATAGCAGAACTGTTCAGCAAACTCTGCTGAACAGACCAATAGCTCTGATTAGTGCCTAACATTCCACTGTTCAGATTTATTAACTTAAAATATGCACCCCCAAGCCACCTTCGCTGCTGCTGCTGTGCCTGACACTTCTCACTTGCTGCTTCCTCACCTCTACTTCTGTCACGTACCTTGTGGACGAGCCCGACTTGCAGGGGATGGCCTCTCTTGCGGCTCCAACTCGAGGGCCCTGGTAGGGTATACAGGAAGCACAAGAGTCAAGAGTGGCACGAGTGCCTGGCAGGATCAACAGCAGGAGGTAGGTCTGGAACTCTGGAAACACTGTGCAGTGGAGATTAAGCTGATCTGGTAGGTAGACTGGAACACTGGTGCAGCAGAGTGGAACTGGATAGCAGGCTGGAACACACAGGACAGCAGACTGGAACACTGGTGCAGCAGACTGGAACCACACAGCAGACTGGAACTGGATAGCAGGCTGGAACACACAGGACAGCAGACTGGAACACTGGTGCAGCAGACTGGAACCACACAGCAGACTGGAACTGGATAGCAGGCTGGAACACACAGGACAGCAGACTGGAACACTGGTGCAGCAGACTGGAACCACACAGCAGACTGGAACTGGATAGCAGGCTGGAACACACAGGACAGCAGACTGGAACACTGGTGCAGCAGACTGGAACCACACAGCAGACTGGAACTGGATAGCAGGCTGGAACACACAGGACAGCAGACTGGAACACTGGTGAAACAGACTGGAAGGTCAGACAAGCTGGATCAATAGCCAATCGGACTGTAGATGAGCCAAAGGGTCAGGCAGAAGAGTGGTCAGACAAGCTGGGGTCGGATGCAGGCAGAAAGCAGGGATGGTCAGAGATAAGCCGGGATCAGATGCAGGCAGACAGCTAGAATAATCAGGAACAAGCCGGGTCTAGTACAGGAAACAGGTTCTCAGGAAGTGCACACGTAACGCTGTAGAGCAAACAGCAAGATTCTCATGTGACAGATCAGTTTAAATAGCCCGCCTGGTGCGCGCGCATGCGTGCGACTGCCCGCACAGGGCGTCTGATACTGACAGGACTTTCCTGACAACTTTCCTGCATTAGCTGCCAAACTCTCCCACCACCTCACTGCCCACTTATTCCGCCACACCTGTGTCCCTCAACTCTGACTTACAACCCCCAGCATGCCCCCCGCTAGCACTGATCCCCTATGGCTTCCATGTAATTACCGGCTTCCCTCCTCTGCCTCTCCTGACGGCAATTGCATGGGAGCCACAGGCTAAAAATAGCCACAAAATTGCCCCCCCTGCTGCTGCAACCCTCCTTCAGTTCCCCCTCCTCACTGATCCGCAGTACCCCCCCCCCATGCTGACCTGCATTCCCTCCACCCCTCTTGCCAGCTGCACCTGCTGCCCGGGAGGTCACTTTCAGGATGGAAAGCTAGGGGGGCTGTGTTTACCAGCCCCCTTCCTTTACTTGAACGAATACAAGCAGTACTGATTGCTTCTGTATTCATTCGTCACTGAAGAATAGTAAACAGTGTTTAATATACTTCACTTTGTGAATGAAAAGGAGTCTCTATACAGACTTCTATTCAATTATCTACAGTGCAGCTCAGGCAGCAGAGAAAGGAATTGTTTCTGAACTTACACTGTCTGCATTTGGGGCCATGCACCCACATACGAACAGATGTCATGCTATCCTTGCAGCTGCTGCATCCCAATTGACATGAATAGGATTGCCTGCACAGGGATGCACAAAAACTTGTGTATCCCTGTGCAGGTAAATATGGTCCTCTATGGGTGTATGCTTTAGCACACCCCACTGAACAAGGCCTTAGTAGGAATTTTTTTTTTTTTTTTCTACAGGTCATCTGCTTTCAGAATTTATATAGTAAGAGAGGTCTTTTACAAACTCTGGAAGCTGTAAGTGGAAAATTAAAACCTCCTGTTATGTATTACTCAACACAGGTTAAGCATTTATATTTAGTAGGAATTTAGCAGGAATTTTATAAAATGTGCTGTGTTTTTATCCACTAATAATGAGTTTAGTGTATTTTTATTTTTCAAATAATTTTTATTTTGAAAAATGGATGATTCATACAAAGAAATCTTAACAGCAAGTTCCAATCATGGATCTCATACAGTTTCAAAGGTTATAATCAACGAAGTGACAAACATCTGCTTTCCCTTATCGAAATCATTAAAGCACAAATGTAAGGTTGCGAGGCCTAGATTCTACATGAGAACACAGGGACAGATGAGTAGACTACAAAACAGGAGAGAGGAAACAAGGCTAAAAGAAAAAATAAATGGAGATGAACCTGGGGGACTACCGCAGGAACTATAGGTTCCTACTCAGACCTTTGCCCGATGGACAGACCACCCCCATGAGAACTCGCTGTGGCCTGTCCGGGGGGCCGAGTTCCAGGTTCCTGCGACTTTGCCCAAAAACAAAAATTGTACCATGCTAAGTTAATCGTGTTTTGCGAACAGTCTGAGGATTGTCTCTGTTCTCTGCACTAGGCGCTTTGAATGAAAACCTGCCTTGCCGCCTAATGATTTCGGGAAAGGCAACTGGGATAACAGGAAAAACTTGAGATAAAGAAAATTAAATAGTGTAACAATACCGCCCGTTCTCGGGCTTCACCTGAGAGAGCTTAGTCTTTGTTAGCCAACAAAGGAGACAAGAGAGTCTTCAGAGGAGAGAGGGGAGGAAGAAAGAGGGAGGAGGAGTAGGAAGAGAGGGGGAGTACTCTGTAAACGGTTCTATCTTACTCTGTATCTTGTGGTATGCCCGGAAATAGGGGTACCTTACAGTATTTGGCCCATGGTTCCCAGATAGCAAAAAATGTTTCGTTTTTGTCATTAATTTTAGCAACGATTTGTTCTTGTGCCATTATCCACGACACCTTCCTTTTAAAAACTTTTATTGAAACGCTGGGTTTCTTCCAGGACTTTGCTAGGGAAGCTTTAGCTCCTAAGAGTATAAAGAAAGTAAGCTTCTGTGAAAATTTGGAAAAAGTCCTGATCTTCCCATTAAGCAAAGCGATGGAAGGATCAGGGGAGACTTTTTGCTGTAAAACAGAGCTGATCGTGCGGAAGACCTTACCCCAGAACGATCTGATTCTGGGGCATGTCCATCATATGTGTATCATTGTTCCCTCCATCTCACAGCCCCTGAAACACAGAGGGGAAGATCCTGGAAAGATGTTAGCTAAACAAGCCGGTACGTAGTACCATCTTGTTATGACTTTAATACTGGCTTCTATTAATGATATGTTTAGAATACCTTTGAATGATCGTTCAAATCTGGAGTACCAGTCCTCTAACGTCCAGGAGTTGTCCAAATCCTCCTCCCAGGCCCGTGCATACCTCGGTTTCTCCGCTGAAGATTTTAAGGCGGCATAGATTATGGAGATTCCTCCCCTCTGGACTTCTGAAGTGGAGCACCATTGTTCAAATGGAGTCAAAGATGACCTACCTTGATTTTGCTTCCATATGGAGTGGATGTAGTGGTGTATCTGTGAGAATCTGAAAAACTCTGGATGGGGCATGTCTAGCTCGTTTCGACAGTGATTCAGTGTGATTGGTCCCCTAGGGGAGAGGAAATGGCCTATCCTATAGAGGCCCTTGTCCGTCCACCACTTGAAGGCCCTGATTACCATCCCTGGTGGAAAAGCTGGGTTATGGAATAAGTGTGCTAAAGGTTTGAGAGGTGAAACAAGATTATTATGTGAAAAGAGTTTTGTGCACAAGGCCAACGAGTGGGATAGGGTAGGAGATAGTATAGCAGGTCTATCAGTAGGGGAGCACCAGAGAAGATAGTCGATCGTGTTCCGAGGGGTTGCTTGTCTTTCCATGGCCAGCCAACTTGGTTTCGGGCCTCGGGCAAACGCCGACCAAATTTGGGAGAGCTGAGCTGATTGATAGTAGCCCCACAGGTCAGGGAGACCGAGGCCTCCCTGACTTTTAGGACGGGTCAGCATACTAGAGGGGCATCTAAACCCTTTACGGCCCCAAATAAAGCGGACGATTTCAGATTGAAATTTGAGGAGGGTTGATTTCTTAATTGGAATAGGAAGAGAGCGAAAAAGGTATAAAAGACGGGGAAGTAATGTCATCTTGACGGCGAGTATTTTGCCCAGCCAGGATAGCCCACATCTAGCCCACCTGTCAAGGTCTTCCTTGCATTTACGGATCATGGGGGGGAAATTAGCGTCAAACAGTTTTTGGTTGTCTGGAGTTAAGTGAATACCTAAATAGGGGATATCTGTGGGTGCCCAGGAGAAGTTAAAGTTAGAAGAAAGCTGTTTTAGTGTATCCTGAGGTACTGTAATGTTCAGCGCGATGGACTTGGACATGTTAACCTTTAGGCCAGAAACGGTGCTGAAGTCTTGGAGAATCTTATAAATCATAGGAGTGGAAACGAGAGGGGAGGTGATGTAGAGAAGCAGGTCGTCCGCATATAGAGCACATTTATGCTCCTGGTCTCCACATTGGACCCCTTTGACATCTGGGTTGGTTCTAAGTGCTATAGCTAGTGATTCAATTGCTATCGCAAAGAGGAGGGGGGAGAGTGGGCATCCCTGCCTGGTTCCTCTGTTAATAGGGAATGAGTCTGAATACCTTCCTAGGAGGCGGACCTGAGCAGACGGGGTCGAGTATAGGGATCTATTGTAGTTCAGAAAGAAGGGACCGAATCCCCATCGCTGTAAAA
The DNA here is from genome assembly GCA_037952925.1 of Lithobates clamitans. NCBI lineage: Eukaryota > Metazoa > Chordata > Amphibia > Anura > Ranidae > Lithobates > Lithobates clamitans. The sequence continues at coordinate 1,031,474 of JBBGZY010001138.1, forward strand.
TTTCAGTTAAATAATCCCAGTTAACGGAGTCAAATGCCTTGTGTAGATCGATGGAGAGGAGGAAGCCCCGCTGCGGTGAGCCTCCATCCCAGCACGACTTTAGAAGGGATATAATGTCTATCGTCCTACGTATTTGGTCCGGCCCCTGTCTACCAGGGATGAAGCCCACCTGATCATTGTGAATATAATTGGCAATGAAGCTCGCCATTCTATTCGCTAGAATTTTTGTCAGGAGTTTGATATCGTTGTTAATAAGCGATATGGGCCTATAGTTCCCCAATTCACTTGGGTCTTTCCCTGGCTTCGGTATCACCGAGATATATGCCGAGTTAAGGTCAGGTCCCAGGAGGGCTCCATCCCTGAGGGAGTTGAAGAATTTAGCTAGGTGGGGGGCAAGGGTAGTGGCAAATTTTTTGTAATACCCAGTGGATAGGCCATCTGGACCTGGGGCAGAACCCGTTTTAAGCGAGGCAATCGTATCCAATACTTCCTCCTCTGAGATCTTGTCCTCAAGCAACTCCCTATGGTCTTTGGTTAAGGCTGGTAGGGGTAAGTCCCTGAGGAAGCGGTCCCTTTGTTGCAGTGATGGAGGCTCAGAAGATTTATATAGATCAGTATAAAAAATGGAGAAGGCTTCCATAATTTTAGAAGGGTTCTGCGTCAGGTCTCCTGATGCCGTTTTGATTTTAGGGAACGCTAATGTTCGGTGTTTTGGGGTGAGTTTGGCTGCTAGTTTGGAGCCCAAGCGGTCTGATTGGTAGTAAAACTTGGCTCCTGTCCATCTCAAGTGTTTCTCTGCTGCGGAAGTTAGGGCTAGATTAAGTGCCGTCCTAGTGCGGTCAAGGGTCTCTAAGGAGTCTGATGTGGGTAGTCTCTTATGTGCTTTAGCCGCTGCCCTGTAGTCCGCTGTGAGTTTTAGGATGTCGGCTTTATGGGCTGCTTTAAGATGTGAGGATAAGCTGATTATGTGGCCCCTTATCACCGGCTTATGGGCTGCCCAAACGGTGGAAGGAGAGACCTCCTCCGTTTGGTTAATTCTAAAGTAATCTTTGATGTTTTCCACTATGCCCTGACAGCTTATGGGATCATTGAGGATAGATTCTTGTAATCTCCAACGTGGCGGACCCTTGGAGGAACCTCCTTTCTGAGCCACTACCAAGACCATTGCGTGATCAGACAACGGAGAGTCCATAATCCTGGAGTTGAGGACAAGCGGGATTGTGTGCGATCGTGTGAAGATGTGGTCAATCCTGGCCAGGGAATTATGCGGGACCGAGAAGTGGGTGTAATCTTTTGTGTGCGGGTTAGCTTCCCTCCAAATATCCACCAAACCCTCCTCAAATAATAGGGCTGCTATTTTAGTGCTCTGTTTTGATGGGCGTTTAGATTTAGAAGTTCCATTAGCTAGTCTATCAAGTGCGGAGTCAAAAGCGATGTTCGAGTCTCCTCCCATAAATATTGTACCTTTAAGGTGGGGTTTTAATTTTTTGAGTAACAGATCAAAAAACGATCTTTGACCTCTGTTAGGTGCATAATATGAAACAAATGTATAAAGTTCACCCTCAATGAATCCGGATACTAGCAGAAAACGCCCCTTGGGATCGACTATCGTCTCCGGTTGTGAGACATTTAAATGCTTGGCAAAGCAGATGGCCACCCCTTTTGTTTTGTTTTCAGCTGAGGACAAGAAGAATTGTGGGTAGTGTTGGTGGAGAAATGAGGGTTTGTAGTGTACTGGGAAGTTTCCTGTAAAAGAAGGACGTCAATATGCATAGATTGATAGGACTGAAAGGTCTTTCTGCGTTTAATTGGGGAGTTCAAGCCTTGGGCGTTGTGTGAGATGATTCTAAGAGGGATATTCCGATCTTTTAGACTAACCATGGTCCAGAGGGGAGAGAACTGTCAATTCATACTGCGGCTTACCGTTACCCATGGAACGTGAAAGCTGACTGTGATCTGTTGGTGAGGCGAGATGTCTGCTCGGGCCCGGGAAGGGGATATCAGGACCACCCCTGAGACCGGTAGAACCTAAAGAGGAGTACAGGAGGGTATAGAGAGTGGATAAGGAAAGAGCAGAAGGAAGAGACAAGAGAAGAACGATTAATTTCATGTAATAAACATAAAGCATCGATAAAACTTCAGTCAAGACTGATAAGTGTACTGAGGAGGTGAAAAGAAAAAAAAAAAAAAAAAAGATCACCTCGCACAGTCAAAAGGGTAGGAATAAATGTCTAACCTACCCTAAAGGCCACTCGGGCCAGGGCCTCCTGAAAACAGGGAGACCAACAAAAAAAAACACCTCAGGGGAGCGTAAGGCAAACCTGAGGGTAATTAGAGGCGCACTGGGTCCACCACAGCCCCAGTTCCTCTAAACAATTAAGCCTGAGACCGTGTTCCGGTCTATTAAGTAGAAAATTAGACAGAGCATATCAAAATATGTGAAAACAAGGGGTGAACATGGAAAAGGAAATCAATATATACAGAAAATAATAAGGGAAAAAGAAAAGGGGGGATAAAATACAATTTCCATGTTGACCCCTTTTGCCACCTATGCAGTGTGGGTGTGACTATGTAGGAACCTCCCAAACAACGGGGGTAATCATGAATCCCTTACAGGATGGGTCGAGAGGCCGGGCCCATCAGTGCCCAGAAGGAGGTGGGGGTCCCAGGGTCTATAACCATCCTTCTTTGGATAACTAAGGGACACCACGGACATGTGGGGAAACTTCATGTAATGCCCCTCTCCCCCAAGGCTCAGCGGGGAGGGCTCTCGAAACCCGTTCTTACTCTATGTTCAAAGTATTAAAAACACATCTTAAAAAAAAAAACAACTAAGATTAGACTCGGAGCCCATGGGCTCGGGGAAAACGGGGACTAGCCCCAACCAGTCCTACAGCAGATGCGCTGCACCCTTCAAAAAAGGGAAAATGAGAAAAAACTGAGTTCCTGTGAGATGTGGCAGTTCAAGTGGGGAGATTCTCCTTCGATCTCTTGGAACTTTGTTTTAGCCAGGAGGGCTGTAGCGGGCTTGCTGGGGAGGGTCTTTTGGTTGAAGATGGGGTACCCCTGCTTGATTGTGATGAAGAAGGCTCTTGAGGGATGAGGCCCAGCTGGAGAAGAATCCGTTCACCGTCCGCGAAAGTGGAGAAGCTGTAGTTTCTACTCTTGTGTGCAAAATTCAGTCTCAGCGGGAACGACCACCTATAGGGGATCTCCTTCTCCTGCAGGAGTAGTAGTAAAGGTTTCAAGGCCCTTCTCTTCTGCACTGTGTAGGGGGACAGGTCCGCGAAGATCTGAATTTTGTGACCGAGAACAGAGATTTCCTTCAAATTTCTGGCTTTTCTCATAACGTCTTCCTTTAAGCGCTGCGTAAACTGTCGGCGCTATATAAATCCTGTATAATAATAATAATAATAATTTACCGCATAATGATGGGGTTTCGCAATAATGTCCCGCGGGAGACCATCATTATGGGGGGGGGTTGTAGGGCTCTATGGGCCCTGTCAAGCTCAAGGCGGTGCTCTGGTATCTCCGGAATAAGATCCTTGATGAGGGTTTTGATGACAGAGTGAACCTCCTTTTCTGTTTCTGGGACCCCCCTCACCCTAAAATTATATCGTCTCGATCTGTTCTCCAAATCATCAATTTTGTTAAAAGCTAATACAAGTTGGTCCTGCATATCTTGCAATCTCGCTGTGTTCTGATTAATCCTAGCCCCTGCTTGATCCGCTTTCTTCTCCATGTTGTCAAGCCTAAAACCAAATTGCTGCATGTCAGCGTGTATAGATGCTGTTATTTGGGCTGCGTTTTGGGCTAGGCTTTTGGATAATAGCTGAGCAAAGGCCTCCATCATGGAGGGAAAGTCTGTGGGTGTGGGGGCGGCTTCATGTGCTTCACTGACTGATAGCAGAAGGCCTGTGTGCGGGTCCATCATAGGGGTGGATGGGAGGCCTGCCTGCAGGCTGAACAGGAGAGATTCTGTGGACGCTGGAGAATGGGCCGGGGGTGGAGGGGAGTGCAGGGTACCTGGTGACTGAGGCAGGACACAGTCTTGGTCTGCAATGGAGTCGTCCGCAGCTGCCGCCACGCTGTATCTCGGAGGAGCGGCGGCCATTTTGGCATAACTGAGCGGTCCGGGTGCGGCCGTCATCTGGCTCGTCAAGCTTCTTCTGGCAGACGCCACCAGCATCAATCCGTTCCCGGGGGTGTCCGGAGCCCGATGGTGTCTTTTAGGGGTAGAGATGAGTGCTCTGTCAGCGCTGTGGGAACGAGCGGGGCAGTGGTGGAGCGGAGCTTCAGTGGCTAGCGGCCATCTTGGAAGCTGCCGCGCATGCGCCTCCGATTTTAGTGTATTTTTAGTGAAAATATTATTTTGATAAACATTTGCACAGATATTGTGGAGCCTCAAAAATCAGCAGCACCTTCTTTTTTATTCTACTGATCATGTGCTTTTAATAAATATATGGTTGGGGTTGGTCTTTTACAAACTCTGAAAGCTGTACGGGAAAAATAAAAAAGCAATGGAAAAATTGCAAAAATTGTCAAGCCAACTGAATTTAAAAGTGGAGTGCAGGGCCTGGCAGCAAAGGGGTTAAGGCTACAATAATATCATCTTTTGAAAAAAACTATGCAGGTAAAACAATTTGCATTTATTCATTTTTTTTTTCTTTAAAGCCTGCAGACCATTGGACTTGCGATACAGACAGGAATTACCTGAAAGTAGGAAGATCAATGAACTACGAGAGTGCTCACCACAGGGAGGGGGGATTGGGGGGAAAATGTGCAGATGTTAAAATGGGTGGAACATGTAACTCATCCTTTAAAAACATATGGGTTTATTTGAGATATTTAAGTAATCAATAGCCGACATCACTAGCAAATCACCTTTTTTAACAGCATTATAATTTGAAGAAAACTATGAGAAATGAAATAATTTGAAGAAAACATGAGAAATGAAAACGTGTATTCCCATGGCTGGACAGACTCTGGGGGTGCTTCATGAGTGGGAACCCATTAAAAAAGATTCCCCTTTTCATAACAATTTTTGGGGACTCACTTGAAACACCTACCCAAATAGTAGGTTGGTATCAGTATGGTGGGGCCACACATGTTTACAAGTCATGGGAATACCATTTTGTATGCCTGGTATGTCAGTTTGGTATGTCAATCTTTGGATTGTATTTCAAAAATAACAAACAAAAGAATAAAAAAGTGATCTTATTTCATATTACTGGAGGACTGACAACTGCAAGATACCTAGATCACCTAGATCTTGATTGAATCTGTAATACAACAAACCGGTTTGCACTCTTCAAGGAAGGCTTCAATAAATATTTTCATATAAAGAGTTTCTGGAGTAAGGAATGCTGACAATAATGGATCACAAGACCAGAACATTTGCTAATGTGTATGTGAGGATGTATAACAGTGTAAAGCATTACTGTGTTCAGTAGTTATTCTTTGCTAGCCAGAAAGAACCCCCAAATTCCTACCTGTAAGGAAATGTCAGCATCAAATTGCCTTACAAGGTTTGTAGTTGTAAAATAAAGGAAAAATATAATGGTTTGGTGGGTATTTTATTTAGGTTGACCTTTAAATTGTATACGCTTGTTTAAAATGTATTATATAACTTTTTTTTTAACAAATTATATAACGGTACACCCATGACACTGGTTTCATAGAGAATTATGGCTTTACAGCATAGCTGGAGCTGTTTTATGTTTCCTTTTTTTTAAATTCAGTTCGGTTTGGTTCGTACCAGAACATACCGAACAGGCAAAAAATTCGGCAGAACACACGAACACTGTTAAAGTCTATGGGACATGAACATGAATAATCAAAAGTGCTCATTTTAAAGGCTTATATGAAGTTATTGTCATAAAAAGTGTTTGGGGACCTGGGTCCTGCCCCAGGGGACATGTATCAATGCAAAAAAGTTTTAAAAACGGCTGTTTTTTTGGGAGCAGTGATTTTAATAATACTTAAAGTGAAACAATAAAAGTGAAATATTCCTTTAAATTTCGTACCGGGAGGTGTCTATAGTATGCCTGTAAAGTGGCACATTTTTCCCGTGTTTAGAACAGTCCTTGAATAAAATAACATTTCTAAAGGAAAAAAAAAATCATTTAAAAGTACTTGCAGCTATAATGAATTGTCGGTCCCAGCAATACAGATAAAAATCATTGAAAAAAACGGCATGGGATCCCCCCAGTCCATTACCAGGCCCTTTGGGTCTGGTATGAATATTAAGGGGAATCCCGAACCAAAATTTTTTTAAAAATTGCGTGGGGGTCCCCCCAAATTCCATACCAGGCCCTTCAGGTCAAGGAGAACCCTGAGCCAATTTAAAAACAAAAATGGCATAGAGGTCCCCCTCAAAATCCATACCAGACGCTTCAGGTCTGGTATGGATTTTAAGGGGAATCCCGCGCCAAAACTTGAAAAAAAAATGGCGTAGGGGTCTCCCCAAAAATCCATACCAGACCCTTATCGGAGCACGCAACCTGGCAGGCCGCAGGAAAAGAGGGGGGAGAGAGAGTGCCCCCCTCCTGAACCGTACCAGGCCACATGCCCTCAACATGGGGAGGGTAACCTGGCAGGCCGCAGGAAAAGAAGGGGGGACGAGAGAGCGTCCCCTCCTCCTGAACCGTACCAGGCCACATGCCCTCAACATGGGAGACCAGATATACTGAACACAGGGTCTTGGGTTTAGTAACACTCTAACAGGTGAAACATCTTTTAAAAACCTGAAAAACCTGAAACCTCAAAAATCTTGTTCTGCATATCCCTTTAAAGCTGTAGACTATTGGATTTAATTGTTACATTCTACGGTAAGTTCTTATATTTTAGATTAATATAGTATATTATACATTTATTTATATGTGCTTAAATAAAATAATGTAAAATAATATTTAAGACTGTAGTTTTAACTTTTATATATTTTCTCTTTTCCTAAATGTCTTCATAATCAAATATGATAAATGTCTTAGTTCAAGAAATTGTAGGCCTTAAACCTTGTATTACCATGAATAGAACTATCTTAAAGCAATCCACAAATCACTCTCTACAACAACCATAAAAAAGAGAGCATTCTGTCATCATTTGACATAAAGAGATATATTTTCATTGTGCATTTTTTTTTAGCTTAAAATGCAGTTGGCTTTAATGCATGTGTTGTAGAAAAATGAACAACATACAGTAGGGCAGGAATACAATAAACCCAGCATTACATTCGAGAGGACAGTTTCACAATAGCACAATATTTGTAACGCTCGCCACTTGGATGGTCATTAACCAGTTATCGCGCCTTTATGATTCTGTCCCCTAGAATCCCATTTGATAGATGTGAACAATTTCTGTGTCTGCACAAAGACGGATTGAATACCTTTTCCATTGCATGTATATTATAAGCATAAGAGGTAAGTAGGTTGGAATGAAGGTCAACATTCTCCGGGACCTATTAGCAGCCAACCTTCTGGAGAACATTTATTTTTACCATGTTGCAGTTGAAATGCAAACTTTAAAGAATATACATAAATACATACAATTTGGTAAAATGATTTCTAAGCATTTTGACATAGGGAACACTAAGAGCTTAATAAAGGCTTTAGATTTTTAATGACAAGATAAAAAAAAGAAAATTGTTGTATATAATATTTACGGTTAGTCTTGTTTTTATTTCACTTTTAAGTATAATTTTAGTTTTGTTATATTTTCACAGAATACAGGATTATCATATGAGATAGATAGATAGATAGATAGATAGATAGATAGATAGATAGATAGATAGATAGATAGATAGATAGATAGATAGATAGATAGATAGATAGATAGATAGATAGATAGATAGATAGATAGATAGATAGATAGATAGATAGATAGATAGATAGATAGATAGATAGATAGATATGCTGTGATAGTGATAGTGAAGTACCGTTTACATTGACTGAGCTCTCCCCTTCCTCTCACAACAAAGAAAGAGGAGAACAGAGGATTAAAGAAATGAATCCATTAATTTAAATCTCTGGCTGCAGTCATGCAAAGGTATAAACAAAGTTGGGGGGTGTTAAAGGGGAACTTCACTCTCCCAAGCATCATTGATTATTTTTTATTATTATGTATTTATTAGTATTTTTAATACTCATGCTGCTAGCATTAGTAAATAGATAGGAAAGTACATCATATTTACTTGTTTAAAAGGTTTTTTTTTTACATTTCTTCAGGTACTTTCTGGTTTCTTGTCTAGGCAAATGATGTCATACATCCCAGGAGTCTTCAGGAGGGAAGGAAAAGAGGAGGAGTTTTCTCAGCTAAGCACACTCCCTTGCATGCATGCTTGAACTAAGGGCAAGTAAATGCTACATGAATGATCTGCCGTTACTCAAAATGGCCATAAATGCTATGTGGGTGTATTTCAAAGTGATTTCTCAGCAAAATAAAGCAAGGATACATGGATGGATAGTGGAGTTTGCTTTGAATATTAAAAATGAATTAAATAGTATTTTTGGTTTGTGGTGCTCAGATGCAGCGAAGGTGTAGCGAAGATCCGCTTTAACAGGCCACTGACCACAAATGTCAGAGGATTGTTTTGGGAGGGGCTTATAGTTTAGTGATCACCTATGATGGGGAGGGGAGGGGTGCATATGCTTGTTCCAAATTCATGACTTACCAGGAAGAAAAGAAGGATAGGGATGACAGCCCTGGAGTTGCACCCAGAGGCATAACTAGAAACTTCAGGGCCCCGGTGCAAGAAACCATCAAGGGCCCCCCAACCCCAGGCCAGGGCCCTTCCCCCTGAGCCTGGTGGAGGAACGTCAGGGCCCAGTCGTAAGTGTAACTTTTGTGACCCTGGTAGTTTCGCCATTGGTATCAGTCCATTTTTTGTTTTTATTTTTTTTTATTGTTTTTTTACTTTTTTTTATTTTATTATTTACAATTTTTTTAGGAGCCCTTTGGTGGTCTTTGGTGCAGAAGAAGAAGAGGAAGCTAGGAGGGGCGGTGGGAGCGGTATATAGAAGAACCAACCTCTTCCATTTTCCTCCTGCAGCCACTGAATGCCTGCATGAGGGAGAGGAGGAGAAGTGGGCTTTCAATGCTTGCAGGAGAAAAATGGAGGACATCGGTTCCTCTATATGCCAGCCCCGCCGCCCCTCCTATTCAGGTGTATCAGGGAGCAGGGTTGCCAACCTCCCGCAACTTTTTTTCCTGACAAAACGTGAAAACTGTATTGAGGGAGCACATTTTATTAATGACAACCTGAAATATGATAGAAACTCCTATTATAAAACTAAGAAAATCAATATTTAAACAGTATAAACAATACTCATAACAAATAATCTGTTGGCTTTACAATTAAAAACTCAAAACAAGTGACAAAATGTGAGCATGACTAGGATTAGGATGCCCTAAACCTGGGATAAAACAGAAAAATAGGTTCTGTGACGTTTTTGACGAACAGTAAAGGGGCTTAAATGGGGATCAATAAACAGAATATGATGTTAGTCGCTATATACACTGCACACATATAACAGTCCTTGTCTCCACAAAATAACTGCACCACAACTGACAGCCTCACAGACACAATTAAAACCTCAGGACAAAGGATCATTTTTAAAAAAATTAAACATTTCCATTACATATGCTTTTATGCACACATATTCTTTGAGCTTACCTTAAAGAAGAACATTAAAACCAGTAACTGTTGGGGCAATGAACACCTTAGTAAGGACTATGTAATGTACAACATAATGTGTAGAGTGCAGGGGTCAGAAGTAACATACAAAACAATATAGAGAGTGCGGCAGTCAAGATGAACCCTCTGTTACATTAGAGACCCCCCTTTCTTCAGAGTCCCCAGAGTTACCCTTTACACTAGGAACTCTGATGTAAAGGAGAACACTGTGGACTCTGGTGTAAAGGGGAATGCTGATGTAAAGGGGTCTCTGGTCACCAAAGTCCCCACTTAAATGAGAGTCCAAAGAGATCCACCTTACATCAAAGGCCACAGAGATCCCCCATACATCAGAGTCCACAGAGCCCCCCTTTCACTAGAGTCTGCAAATATCCCTCTTACATTAGAGTCCACAGAGAATCACCTTACATCAGAGTCTGCAGAGCCCCCTTACATTAGAGTCCAGAGAGCCCCCTTATATCAGAGTCCACAGAGATCCCCCTTACATCAGAGTCTGCAGAGATCCTCCTTACATCAAAGTCCACAGAGCCTTCCCTTACATCAGAGTCCACAGAGCCCCACTTACATCAGAGTCCACAGAGATCCCGCCTTACATCAGGGTTCACAGAGATCCCCCTTACATCAGAGTCTTCAGAGATCCCCATTTCATCAGAGTCCCCAGCATTCCCCTATACTTCAGGGTTTCCGGAGTTTATTTTTATATCAGAGTCCCCAGTATTCCCCTTAAATCAGATTCTCCCTAACATTCTCTTCTTACATCAGAGTCCTGCTTTATAGCAGAGTCCACAGCATTCTCCTTATATCAGAGTTCACAGCATTCTTCTTACATCAGAGTCCATGGAGCCCCTCTTACATCAGAGTCCTAAGCATTCCCCTTTATATTAGAGTCCACAGTGTTAAATCTTATATCAGAGTTGCTCCTTTAAATCAGGCTTTCCAGAGAGCCCCCCTTACATCAGAGTCCCCAGAGTTACCCTTTAAACTGGGAACTCTGATGTAGAAATCCTCCTTACATCAGAGTCCGCAGATATCCCTCTTACATCAGGGTCCACAGAGCCCCTCTTACATCAGGGTCTGTAGAGATCCATCTTACATCAGAGTCTGCAGAGCCCCCCTTACATCAGAGTCCACAGAGATCCCCTTACATCAGACTCTGCAGAGATCCTTCTTACATCAGAGTCCATAGAGATCCCCCTTACATCAGAGTCCACAGAGATCCCCTTACATCAGACTCTGCAGAGATCCTCCTTACATCAGAGTCCATAGAGATCCCCCTTATATCAGAGTACACAGAGATCCTCCTTACATCATAGTCCACAGAGATCCCCCTTACATCAGAGTCCACAGAGATCGGCCTTACATCCGAGTCCACAGAGATCCCCCCATTCAGCAGAGTGCACAGAGATCCCCCTTACATCAGAGTCTGCAGAAATCCCCCTTACATCAGAGTCCCCAGCATCCCCCTATTCTTCATGGTTCCCAGAGTTTCTTTTTACATCAGAGTCCCAGTGTTCCCCTTAAATCAGATTCTCCCCAGCATTCCCTTCTAACATCAGAGTCCTGCTTTATAGCAGAGTCCACAGCATTCTCCTTACATCAGAGTTCACAGCATTCTTCTCACGCCAGAGTCCATGGAGCCCCCTTACATTAGAGTCCATGTTTACATTAGAATCCACAGCATTCCCCTTTACATTAGAGTCCACAGTGCTAAATTGTATCAGAGTTGCTCCCTTAAATCAGGCTTTCCAGAGAGCCCCCCCTCACATCAGAGTCCCCAGAGTTACCCTTTACACTAGGAACTCTGATGTAAAGGAGAACACTGTGGACTCTGATGTAAAGGGGAATGCTGATGTAACAGGGTCTCTGGTCACCAAAGTCCTCACTTACATCAGAGTCCACAGAGATCCCCCTTACATCAGAGTCCACAGAGCCCCCCTTACATTAGAGTCTGCAGAAATCCCCCTTACATCAGATTCCACAGAGTTACTCCTGACATCAGAGTCTGCAGAGCCCCCTTACATCAGAGTTCACAGAGATCCCCCCCACATTAGAGTCTGCAGAGATCCTCTTTACATCAGAGTCCACAGAGATCCCCTTACATCAGAGTCCGCAGAGATCCCCCTTACATCAGAATCCACAGGAATCCTCCTTACATCTGAGTCCACAGATATTCCTCATACATCAGAGTCCACAGAGATCCCCCTACATCAGAGTCTGCAGAGCCCCCCTTACATCAGAGTCCAAAGATCCCCCTTACATCAGAGTCCGCAAAGATCCTGCTTACATCAGAGTCCACAGAGATCCCCCTTACTTCAGAGTCTGCAGAGCCCCCTTACATCAGAGTCCAAAGAACCCCCGTACATCAGAGTCTGCAGAGATCCCCCTTACATCGGAGTCCACAGAGAGCCCCTTACATCAGACTCTGCAGAGATCCCCCTTACATCAGAGTCCACAGAAATCTCCCTTACATCAGAGAACACAGAGATCCTCCTTACATCAGAGTCCACAGAGATCCCCCTTACATCAGAGTCCACAGAGATCCCCCTTACATCAGAGTCTGCAGAGATCCCCTTACATCAGAGGCCGCAGAGATCCCCCTTACATCAGAGTAAGGGGGATCCACCTTGAGATCCTCCCTGCCACAGTGCTGCACACACCCTTCTACTGTCAGTGCTTTGCCCCTCCCTCACTCTCCCCTTATCAGTCCCGACTCCCGGCAGGTCCCCCTTACCTTTGTGAGTTCCGTTGTCTCCAGAGAAGAATCCGGAAGGTAAAGCAGTAGGAAGCGGAGCAGGGAGGAGGAAGTTACATCCTCCTCTGCTGGGGGCCAGTGCATGCATTTGATGGTTGCTAGGACACCAGGTGGTCCTAGCATCCAATATTGTTGACAGTAGTGAGTAGAGCTGGGCAGAAGCAGCCAGTGGCAGTGTATCAGACTGTTTTGTTTTGATCTCTTAACTAATCCCGCCCACTGGCGCTGGGGCACTGCCACTGGCCAATGCTGCCCACCACTGCTGTGGCCCCAGTGGGTGGGATTAGTTAAAGAGTTCAAAACAAAACTGTCGAAGGGTTGGCAACCCTGCAGGGGTGTTCGGACTTGCAACCAGTGTGACCCCTATAGCTACGCCCCTTTAGAAACAAGTCAGCATCGGCAGCTCCAACATTTCTATTCTGTCAAAATTAATTTATTCATAGTAAAGGTAACAGAAATAAAAAAAATCCACAAAATTATAACTTTACCAATATACAAATCAATATCAATACAAATCAATATACAAATATAAATAATGGGGCATACTTGATAATAATAATCCCTATTTAAAGGGCTATATTTCAAAATTTCATACAAGCACTAGAACATGAAAGATGTCAACTGACTGGTTACTAAAGAAAATACAGACAGTTCTTATAAAAATAAAACACACAACAACCCTTAAGGAACAATCAGAAAGCATGTTGTACCATTTGACAAAAATTGGTTAGTGTATAGGATGAGCCATTGCTCATTATTGCTCTTTGTAGCTTCTCATTAGATAAAGTCTAAAGTTAGATAAAGGCCAGTGTATGTGAAACAGACCTGAGCCAAAGTGGACTTCTATGTTTCATAAATCTCTCCCACTACTGTGAATTTGGTCAACGCCAATCAGATTACATTAAATGGTAACAATTAGGTGAGCCATGTTAATTAGAATGATAATACAGTTTAACATGTATACTTTGTAGCATTTAATTACCAGTAATAAATAGTGGAATGCGTGCAATATTTTATAAAAGAAAGCCATGTTGCAAGTTGAGAAGACTGGACATATGTAGCACTTGGAGTATTAAAGGATCATGGAAATTACACTCTACATGTTTTCACTTAAAAGAGCTCAACAATCCATCAGAAAACTAATGTGCTACAACTCCAATTAGACATTAATTGGATATCCTGGGGTTAGTGTCTCTGTGGATCCCTTTCTAGTTTTATAAATAGTGCTGAGCACCGTGCACCATATATTTTCTTAATACAAGCAACTCCCAGATATCTTGTTAATTAGAACACCTCCTTGACTGATAGTGACTTGTTTGAGTATACATCATGACAAGCACATTCGCTTACTCAGAATACATACATGCACATAGCACAGCAGTGGGGCTGGGATATCAAAGATGTTCCCTATTTCTATGTATTGTAGTTCACATAAGAAAAATTGAACTTCTTTAGCTTGTTTCAATTGTCTTACAAGTTTTCATTTTTTTATTTTATTTGTTCAACCAAACTGATCGACAACTGGTATATATAAGACTTTGAATCTCCATACTTAAATTATTATAACATTGTATTCACATGAATCTTGTAAAAATAATAAGGGCAGCACAGTGGCTAAGTGGTTAACACTTTGCCTGGCAGCATTTGGGTTGTTGGTTTGAAACTCAACCGCGACACTACCTGCCCGGATTTTGCATGTTCTCCATGTGCCTGCATGGGCTTCCTCTCACACTCCAAAGACATGCTGATTAAGGTTAATTGGCTACTGTCTTATTTGGCCTTAGTATGTGTATGTATGAACATAGGTCAGGGACCTTAGATAGTAAGCTCCTTGAGGGTAGGTACCGATGTGAATTTACAATATATACTCTACATAAAGTGCTGCATAAATTGTCGGTACTATATAAGTAACTGAAATAAATAAAAATAATGTGACATATATTATACTTCTTATATACTTCAGATCAAATCAACATGTGCAAAATGTTTTAGCCGAAGACTAATGAATTATTATTAAGCACTATGAGCACAGTGTTACCCTGACAAAGCCACACATTGGGGTGAAACATGTTGGGAATTCTTTTTTTTTTTTAGAGTGTATATAGTTGGAGTAAGGATAACCTAAAATAGAACTAATGTAACATAAGAGCAATTCTCAATAAGAAGATGGTTGTACATACAAGTGAGGGAAAAAAGTATTTGATCCCCTGCTGTTGTTTGCCCACTGACAAGGAAATGATCAGTCCATCATTTTAATGGTAGGTTTATTTTAACAGTGAGAGAAAAAATAACAACAAAATTATCCAGAAAAACGCATTTTAAAAAATTATAAATTGATTTGCATTTTAATAAGTGAAATAAGTATTTGATCCCTATCAATCAGCAAGATGTATGGCTCCCATGTGTCTTCTATACAGGTAATGAGCTGAGATTAGAAGCAATCTCTTAAAGGGAGTGCTCCTAATCTCAGCTTGTTACCTGTATAAAAGACACCTGTCCACAGAAGCAATCAATCAATCAGATGCCAATCTCTCCACCATGGCCAAGACCAAAGAGCTGTCCAAGGATGTCAGGGACAAGATTGTAGACCTACAATTCCAGGCTGGAATGGGCTACAAGACCATTGCCAAGCAGCTTGGTGAGAGGGTGACAACAGTTGGTGAGATTTTTCGCAAATGGAAGAAACCCAAATTAACTGTCAATCTTCCTTGCTCATACAAGATCTCACCTCGTTGAGTTTCAGTGATCATGAGAACAGTGAGGAATCATCCCAGAACTACACGGGAGAATCTTTTCAATAATCTCAATTGGTAACACTCTACGCCGTGAAGGACTGAAATCCTGCAGCACCCGCAAGGTCCCCCTGCACAAGAAAGCACATGTACAGGCCCGTCCGAAGTTTGCTAATGAACATCTAAATGATTAAGGGGAAAACTGTGTAAAAATGTTGTGGTCAGATGAGACCAAAATTGGGCTCTTTGGCATCAACTCAACTCGCCGTGTTTTGAGAAGAAGGAATGCTACCTATGGCCCCAAGAACACCATCCCCACCATCAAACATTGTGCCTTGGGGGTGTTTTTCTGCTAAGGGGACAGGACAACTTCACCACACATCAAAGGGTGATGGACAGGGCCTCTTTCCCTCAGCCAGGGCATTGAAAATGGGTCGTAGATGGGTATTACAGCATGACAATGACCCAAAACACACGTCTGACACATCTGACCTCTGTGATTGCCAACAAGAGAGAGACCAAAATTGAGCTCTTTGGCATCAACTCAACTTGCCATGTTTGGAGAAGAAGGAATGCTGCCTATGGCCCCAAGAACACCATCCCCACCACCAACACAAAATCCCTCCTGAGATGTGTGTAAACCTGGTGGCCAAACTACAAGAAACGTCTGGCCTCTGTGATTGCCAACAAGGGTTTTGCCACTAAGTACTAAGTCATGTTTTGCGAAGGAGTCAAATATTTATTTCACTCATTAAAATGCAAATCAATTTATAACTTTTTTGAAATTTTTCTGGATATTTTTGTTGTTATTCTGTCTTTCACTGTTAAAATAAACCTACCATTAAAATTATAGACTGATCATTACTTTGTCAGGGGGCAAACGTACAAAATCAGCAGGGGATCAAATACATTTTTCCCTCACTGTATAGCAGTATATGGAGAGGATAGAAAACATGTGCAGGTATGGTCTTGATGTTCGAGTCGAACGAAAGGCGCTTTGGGTCTGGTATGGATTTTAAGGGGAACTCAATGCCAAAATTTAAGAAAATAAATGGCATGGGGTCACCCCCAAAATCCTTACCAGGCCCTTTGAGTCTGGCATACATTTTAAGGGGAATTCAGCACCATAATTAAAAAAATATGGTGTGAGGTCCCCCCCAAAATCCATACCAGACCCTTATCCGAAGCATGCAGCCTGGTAGGCCAGCAAATGCAGGGGATGGGCGAGTGCCCCCCCATCCTGAACCATACCAGGCCGCTTGCCCTCAACATCGGGGTGTTTTTTGGGGTGCCCCTCAAAGCACCTTGTCCCCATGTTGATGGGGACAAGGGCCTCTTCCCGACAACCCTGGCTAGTGGTTGCCGGGGTCTGAAGGCAGGGGGCTTATCGGAATCTGGAAGCTCCCTTTAACAATGGGTAGGGGTACAATGTACTCAATACCCATTCACATAAGGGGGGCTGAGATCTGGGGGCCCCTTGTTAAAGGGGGCTTCCAGATTCTGATAAGCCCCCTGCCTGCAAACCCCGACAACCACCGGCCAGGGTTGCCGGGAAGAGGCCCTTGTCCCCATCAACATGGAGACAAGGTGCTTTGGGGTGGAGGGAAGAGCCCCCCGCACCAGAGCACCCAACCCCCCATGTTGAGAGCATGTGGCCTGGTATGGTTCAGGAGGGGGGTGCTCGCTCGTTCCCCCAAATCCTGACCTGCTAGGCTGCATGCTAGGTCTGGTATGGGTTTTGGGGGGACCTCACTCCAATTTTTTTTTTAATTTTGGTGTGGTGATCCCCTTAAAAGCCCTTTAAAATCCATGTTAGACCTGAAGGGCCTGGTATGGACTGGGGGGGCCCTACGCCATTTTTTCTTTCATTTTTTTCATCTATATTGCTGGGAGCGGGCAATACATTAGAACTGCCAGCAAGTTTAAATGACATTTTTTTCCTTTAGAAATGTCATTATTGCTGCGGCATGGTTTATACATTGCACAGATGCGCCACTTTAGAGGCAGATTAAGGGGACCTCCCAGGCATTATATTTAAAGAAATATTTCATTTTTATTGTTTCACTTTAAGCATCATTAAAATCACTTTTTTTTTTTGAATTGATACATATCCCCTAGGGCAGTACCCAGGTCCCCACACACTTTTTATGGCAATAACTTGCATATAAACCTATAAAATTAGGACTTTTGATTTTTCATGATCGTGTCTCGTGTTCATGTTTGTGTTTTATGTCCAGACTTTTCTAGCGAACATGCGAACGCTATTACTTTTTGCCTGTTCAAGGTGTCTTGGTGGGAACCGAACCGGGGGGTGTTCAGCCCATCCCTAAACATGTTTTATCTGGATTAATTTAAAACAAATCTGATCCCCAGAATAGAAAGCTAAATAAAAGAGGTATGAAAAGGGAAAATGGATTTTAAAATACAATTATTAATAAAAAATATATGTTATATTGGGGCAGAATGTAGTATGTACAATACAGTATATGTCTGTTATCTAGATTCAAAAAAGTAGGAGTGTCCCTGAAAAACAAAAACAAGCAGTGTTTGAAATTATCATAACTTGAAACTTGATAACGATATTTATAATAATAGAGTCTTGCCTAATACAGTCTATCTTAAGGTTAGACTTATGTTGTTATTTGGTTGGCCTTACAGACTTCTGCTAACAACCAGTGAATAGAAAAACAGTGAGCAGCAGGGGACCTGGCATCTGACACTCCTGGAAGTGTTTCAGATGCTGAATATTCTTCAGCAAGCTTAGCCCTTTAGGGGAAAGAAGGTATTATATGTCTTTTTTTACATGTTTTTTTTTTTTTCACAGCAGAGTCTCTTTAAGCCACATCCATCAGATTGATAAGGAAGTAATTATATAGTAGTGTTACTGCATCAAAACGGCACAGGTTTTAATAGTAAATATATAACCTTTAATATAGGTTGGAGAACAAGGGGATCTTATAATGGATTACCTATGGAGTTCCATCATTCATAGCAATGCAGTGATATCAGTGCTATACAAATAAAGAAAACTAAACTAAAAAATCCAGGGTAGTTTTGAAAGTGGAGCTATAAAAGAATGGTTTGGGGCCATTTTTTTTTCTCTTATTCATTGTAAACGAAAGACTTATTGTTTATTTAAATATTTGTTATGATATGCTATGTATTCAAATATGCATATTTTACTAACAATATTAATAACATTATTAATAATATTAATAAAATAATATTATTAATTATTATTATAACCATATGATATTAATAATGATTATAGTATTAATAATATAATGATAATTAATAAAGATGTAATGCACAGTTCTTCTACAAAACAAGTGTCACAGAGCAGAGACTGTTAACTTTCAGACTGTCTCTCTTCTAATTGTATGTTATGACCCAATACAAACAAAGCAGGCAAAAAGGGGGAAGAGAAGGGGGAGATTTAGCTCCTTTATCCTTGGTGACCTCCGGAGTCAGGGAGAGCTGACATCCTTCTTGGTATAGTGTGTTACAAGGCATGGTTGGTGTAATACAAGCTGAAGTGATGGGCACCAGACACTTTTTGGATGCAAAGAGATTTATTGTCTCTTTAACAAGAACTGTGGGAGAAAGGGTTAGGGACAGGACACCCTTAAGTAGATGCAATCATAATTGGCAGACTCAGAGACTTCTATAAGTAGACAGCTATAGAGTGAAAGGCCTGCAGCCAGATACCACGTCTGTATAGATAGGACCGCTGTCTCCTATGGCAGCAAATCTTGTAACGGTCACTAAAAGTAATTGTACTTAACTATTGGTAACACAGAATAGTTCTCCTCGGACGCTACAGTCTCTCACTGTAGGTCTTCAGTCACTGAGCTCCCAGTCTCTCATTAGACTCTCAGACCCAATCGCTACTGGATCCCCTGAGCTCTTCCATTTCCATTACTCATTATCTTTCTCAAGAGTCACCCCCGCTTCCCTGCTGGGTCCCTTGGCTTGGCACTCACAGATACTCCTCAAGCGTCACCCCTGCTGACCCGCTAGGTCCCTGGCTTGGCACTCACTGATGCTCCTCAAGCGTCACCTCTGCTGTATCGCTGGGTCCCTGGCTTGGCACTTGCTGAAGTTTTCCTACTTCTTCACTGTCTCTGGCTGGTGAGAAGACTACTCTGGTACTGGCTCCAGCATACTCACAATGGTCTCCGGTAAGGCTTAATGTACACTGGATGTTTTTATAACCTCTCCTGAATGATTTAACTTGACAGATAGTAACCCACGTTTAAAACGTCCGTTTTGCCACGTTTATATGCCGCATTTAGCTGCGTTTGCATTTAGAAGTGTTTGAAAAAATGTATTTATTTATTTTTCTTTTAAATAGCTAAAAATGAAAAACGCCTGTAAACAAAATGCGGCTAAATGCGAGTTACCGTGTTTATCCGCGCTTAGAAGCGCTTGCCACTTGAAATGCCTCTAAACTCAGCATCTGAACTCATTTTTTTTGCTTTCCAGAAAAGGCCTCTAAACTCAACTGCCTAAAAATGACATTAAACGAACCAGTGTACATGTACACATAAGATAACATTGGATGAGTCCAGGGGCAGCTGAAAAAAGCAGCCAACTGCCTCTGAACGTCCGTTTACCAGCAGCCGTGTACATGAGGCCTAACAAGGTGGATGGTCCCTTAGTGGCGACAACTTCCCCTCTACCTCCGACCTCAACTGATCCCCCGTCCGGCTGAGCCGTTACTCTCAGTTGGACTCCAATCCTGCAGTCCCAACCCCACACTGCTTCTCCTGCTTTTGGTTAGACCCTCAGACAGCCTAGCAGCCAGATGTCCCCAGGATAGGCCTCAGGCTTCCAGCCTAGCAGCCCGGGGCAGCATAACACATGTCCACCCAGACAGCCATCCAGGTGGCACAGAAAAACCCAGATCACCTGACTCCACCAAAATAAATAGTCTCTCCCAGCAGGCCAAGGGACTAAAAAAACCCCTGCCAATTGGCTGAGACACCCCATCCATTCATAATCTGACCTTGCTAAGCCCTTGTCTATCTAATGTCACCAGCATAACGCCACCTAGCGACAGAAGAGGGAAGGTGCAGCAAGTCCAGAGCTAGAGGGGAACCAGTGGATCTACTAATAATTAACCAGGGCAACTACTGCCTGGCAAACTAAATTTACTTAGCAACCCTGACCAAACACCAGGGTCCTACATCCTCCCCTTGCCTAGGAAACAACGTCTTGGGGTTGCAAGAAAAGAATTTAACTCTCAAGCCTGAGAGTGGATGTCCTGGTAAAACTGGAATGGGTGGGGGAACAAGGAGGGAAGAAAAAAATAATAACAAGACATGTGGTGTATCACATAAAATAAACAACAGTATAAATACAGTATCTCACAAAAGTGAGTACACCCCTCACATTTTTGTAAATATTTTATTATATCTTTTCATGTGACAACACTGAAGAAATTATGATTTGCTACAATGTAAAGTAGTAAGTGTACAGTGTACATTTGCTGTCCCCTCAAAATAACTCAACACACAGCCATTAATGTCTAAACCAGTAACAAAAAAAGTGAAAATGCCCAAATTGGGCTCAATTAGCCATTTTCCCTCCCCAGTGTCATGTGACTCATTAATGTTACAAGGTCTCAGGTGTGAATGGGGAGCAGGTGTGTTAAATTTGGTGTTATCACTCTCACTCTCTCATACTGGTCACTGGAAGTTCATCATGGCACCTCATGGCAAATAACTCTCTGAGGATCTGAAAAAAAGAATTGTTGCTCTACATAAAGATGGCCTAGGCAATAAGAAGATTGGCAAGGCCCTGAAACTGAGCTGCAGCACGGTGGCCAAGACCATACAGCAGTTTAACAGGACAGGTTACACTCAGGACAGGCCTCGCCATGGTAGACCAAAGAAGTTGAGTGCACATGCTTAGCTTCATATCCAGAGGTTGTCTTTGGAAAACAAATGTATGAGTGCTGCCAGCATTGCTGCAGAGGTTCAAGGGGTGGGGGGTCAGCCTGTCAGTGTTCAGACCATACGCCTCCCACTGCATCAAATAGGTCTGCATGGCTGTCATCCCAGAAAGAAGAAAATGTGATGCACAAGAAAGCCCACAAACAGTTTGCTGAATACAAGCAGATTAAGGACATTGATTATTGGAACCATGTCCTGTGGTCTGATGAGACCAAGATAAATGTATTTGGTTCAGATGGTGTCAAGTGTGTGTGGTGGAAACCAGGTGAGGAGTACAAAGCCAAGTGTGTCTTGCCTACAGTCAAGCATGGTGGTGGGAGTGTCATGGTCTGGGGCTGCATGAGTGCTGCCGGCACTGGGAGCTACAGTTCATTGAGGGAACCATGAATGCCAACATGTACCCTGACATACTGAAGCAGAGCATGATCCCCTCCCTTCAGAGACTGGGCCAAAGGACAGTATTTCAACATGATAACAACCCCAAACACAACTCCAAGACGACCACTGCCTTGCTAAAGAAGCTGAGGGTAAAGGTGATGGACTGGCCAAGCATGTCTCCAGATCTAAACCCTATTGAGCCTCTGTGGATCATCTTCAAATGGAAGGTGGAGGAGCACAAGGTCTTTAACATCCACCAGCTCCATGATGTCGTTATGGAGGGGTGGAAGAGGACTTAAGTGGCAACCTGTGAAGCTCTGGTGAACTCCATGCCCAAGAGGGTTAAGGCAGTGCTGGAAAATAATGGTGGCTACAAAAAATAGACACTTTGGGCCCAATTTTCCCCTAGGGGTGTACTCACTTTTGTTGCCAGTGGTTTAGACATTAATGGCTGTGTTTTGAAGGGACAGCAAATTTACACTGTTATACAAGCTGTACACTCACTACTTTACAATGTAGCAAAGTGTAATTTCTTCAGTGTAGTCACATAAAAAGAGATAATAAAATATTTACAAAAATGTAAGGGGTGTACTCACTATTGTGAGATACTGTACATAGGCAAGTGGCATTTCACACAAGGGCATAAAAAATAGCAGATAATATGTACAATTTTACATGTGGCGTACCACCGGAACAATATAAAAGGGGAAAATATAAAACAGTAGCCTTATATCCTAACTATCTATCTATTATGTACACCTGGAAAAATATAGAAAATAGCTTGGTTAAAAAAAACTGAAGTTTCTGTCTCTCCTTAGCCAAGTAAGACGAGATGGGTGCAGGAACACCTGGAAAAGAGAAATGGACACCATAGAAATACATCCTATCCCTACAATAACACAGTGCAATGTATACATAAGTGAGTGTTGAGTAAATATTAATTACCCTCAGCCAAGCACAGCAAAGCAGTATAAAATACACCCTATGACATATCTAAACATGAGTACAGATAAAAAAACTTGGCCCCACCCCCATCCTAGGGTGCCACCCCTTTTCCATAACAGACCTAAAGAAACTTACTTAGCAATTCCTATAAAACAGTTGTATAATGTGAACAATGGCTCACTCAGGCTGGCACTCTCACGCCACCTGGTGGCCAGCATATTTAGAAAGTCCTTATGTACTTTTCAGTCCATTATTCAATTTTAAGGTGGGAACTTCTTTGCCACAGCTTATTCTACCTAAACACCCCCAGTGGCTTTGGAGCCCCAAAGTCCATCAATCCTTCACTCAGGGTGAAAGAACAATTCCCAGCAGTTTCCCTTCTTCCTAGGGACAACTCCGGGAACAGAATGCATGGCTGCATTCAAACAACAAACAGCCATGCCATGGTGCAAGGGACCACACTTCTTGAAATAGATCCCCTGGCATTGGTAATCCCAGTCTGTCCACACAACAGCCGGGGACTAAGAAAAGATTTCTTCACTTGTTGAAGAACAAACACGCTGACCGTCAGATCAACCAGTTACTTTTCAGGTGGAGACACACTAGCGATTCCAGAACACTAGCCAATGTGACTGAAATAGGCATTCCTTGCAACTGCCGGCAGAACATAGTCCCAGCAGTACAGCCAAACAGGAGTGTCCCCACTAGGGATGAGCTTCGAGTTCGAGTTGAACATCGGCTGTTCGCCAGTTCGCTGAACAGCGAACAATTTGGGGTGTTCGCAGGAAATTCGAAAGCCGCGGAACACCCTTTAAAAGTCTATGGGAGAAATCAAAAGTGCTAATTTTAAAGACTTATATGCAAGTTATTGTCATAAAAAGTGTTTGGGGACCTGGGTCCTGCCCCAGGGGACATGGATCAATGCAAAAGAAGTTTTAAAAACACTGTTGTTTCAGGAGCTGTGATTTTAATAATGCTTAAAGTGAAACAATAAAAGTGTAAAAGTGATAGTAGAAATAAAAGTGTAATATCCCTTTAAATTTCGTACCTGGGGGGTGTCTATAGTATGCCTGTAAAGGGGCGCAACAGGCATATTATCAGAAGAAAGAAGATGCATTTAAATAAAGGAATTGTCAAAAACTGTCTCTTGTCATTTTTAACATTTTTGACACTTTTTTAGTGAAATGGTACACACAGGGGGGAGGGCCGGGATCTGGGGGTCCCCTTGTTAAAGTGGCCTTCCAGATTCTGATAAGCCCCTCGCCCACAGACCCCCACAACCACCAGGCAAGGGTTGTGGGGATGAGGCCCTTGTCCCCATCAATATGGGAACAAGGTGTTTTGGGGGCTACCCCAAAGCACCCTCCCAATGTTGAGGGCATGTGGCCTGGTACCGTTCGGGGGGGCACCCTCTCATCTCCCCCTCTGTTCCTGCGGCCTACCAGGTTGCATGCTCGGATAAGGGTCTGGTATGGATTTTTGGGGGGACCCCACGCCATTTTTTTTTAAATTTTGGCGCAGGGTTTCCCTAAAAATCCATACCAGACCTTAAGGGTTTAGTATAGATTTTGAGGGGGACCCCACGCCATTTTTTTTTATTTTGGCCGGGGTTCCCCTTAATATCCATACCAGACCTGAAGGGCCTGGTATGGAATTTAGGGGGACCCCCACGTCATTTTTTTAAAAATATTGATTCGGGGTTCCCCTGTGGGGAATTCCCATGCCGTTTTTATCAATGAACTTTTATGTGTATTGTCGGACCGGCAGTTTATTCATAGCTGCGAGTAGTTTTAAATGACTTTTTTTCCTTTGAAATGTCATTTTGCTGTCAGACTATTCTAAACACGGGAAACATGCGCCCCTTTACAGGCATACTATAGACACCCCCCAGGTAAGAAATTTAAAGGAATATTACACTTTTATTGTTTCACTTTAAGCATTATTAAAATCACTGCTCCCGAAAAAACGGCCGTTTTTAAAACTTTTTTTTGCATTGATCCATATCCCCTGGGGTTAGGACCCAGGTCCCCAAACACTTTTTATGACAATAACTTGCATATAAGCCTTTAAAATTAGCACTTTTGGTTATTCATGTTCGTGTCCCATAGACTTTAACAGTGTTCGCGTGTTCGAACAAATTTTTTGCCTGTTCGCATGTTCTGTGAGAACCGAACAGGGGGGTGTTCGGCTCATCCCTAGTCCCCATTAGCAACATTTCTGCAAAGAAGGCGGAGTGGCTCCCAGCATAGCGATCTGACTCCACAAAGCGCACATTTGTAATTCATTTGGTTTCAGTAAAGGAACACAATTCAATGTCATTTACCAGTAATACCTGGGATTCAATAACTTCAGGGTTTCCCTTCTTGTATTTACAGTGGTAATGTAGTGATAGATGTCCTTCTTGTTCGGCCGGCAGATAGTAACACTATCTGAGTTGATTTTGCGACCATAGCCCCAAGTTTGTAGCACCGAAGTATATCTTTCAGCTATTTTGGGTAACAACTTTAAGAAGTCTAATCGTAAAGGGATCCGAAGGAAACTCCGCACAGCTTCATCTACCGATTGTGTTTCCTTATCCTGGTCTCTTTCTCTAGATGGGCCGGTATTTACGGATACAGGTAGCCATACTCCTCTGCCACTTTCTTGGACAGCCTGGGCAGTGTTTTAGGGTCTCCATACCCAGTTAGGACCCGTGCATCGGTTGCACATTGAACGGGGTATCCTGCAATGACATCGGGTTTGCAATCAAACTTAGCCACATGGGTTGGTTTGGTTGGCACAACTTTAGGGACCCATCTTGCCCAGCGATCCTCCTCAAAGGATTTAGCAATACACACAGTTGGAGCTGCATTAGCAGACAATTCAATCTTAACACTTGCAGTTGGCCCTGAAGGAATTTCATTCTCCTCCAGGTCACATAATTGCTCCTCTTCACTATCACTCCACTTTCTAGTCCATGATAAATTGTCTGAAAACAGTTCAGAGATCCCATCAGAGGGGATGTCCGAATCGGAAATGGTTGAGCACTCTTTGACCGGGAGTAGGTTGCGCTTGGAGCTAGCCGGGACTGGTGCAACAACCTTGTCTCCCCCACTGACTACAGGTACTACCACCCCCACTGGCACACTACTTTCACATGTATCAGGCTTACCCAACTCCCACGTCTTTTTCCCCGGTGGTTCCATCATCAAGGAAAGCAGGTGGGCCCGTTCACAGCCCCCAGGGATAGCCGGAGCGTTGGGTCCTGGAGCAGCCACAGAGATGAGAGGAGCAGCTTCTCGCACAACCCAGATTATAGCAGGGGGCTCTCCATGCCGTTCCCAGCCAGGACAGCTACATTCTTGTCCCAATCCACTTGTAGTGCCCGCAGAGGTTGGGCTGGTAAGACTACCTCAAGCAGGGGTTCCCTGCAGCGTCCACAGACAATCCAAGGCTGCAGGTGCGTGACCAAGTTGTTCAACTGTTTGTTTGCCCCCTCCGAACTGACCACAATGCATTGCGGTGCTGAAAAGTGCATTGCAAGCCCTGATTGGCTGAAGCAGTAAAAGCTTCAGCCAATCAGGGCACAGAGCACTGTCAGAGTCATGAGTGGATTTAACGCCATTTGCTTCTGTGTGCGTTACTGCCAGTTTAACGCCATATAGTTTTGCGTGCGTTACTGCCAGTTTAACACCATATAGTTCTGTGCGTTCCTGTACGTTTGGCACATTATATTGCAGTATATTATAGTGTATCCGTGGAGTGTGTCTGTGTAGTGTGAGTACTCATATTAAAGTGCACCAAACACCTCTTTACATTGATTAAAGTGCATCTACGCACAGATTTCAACTTCTTCTTTACATTTGCTTATAAGTACCGCCCCCTCCCTCCCAATAATGTCTGGGAGGACAACAAGGAGAGGGAGACTTTCCCTTGGCACTGTAAGGGGGCCAGGAACAAATGTATCCACAGCTAAAGGTGGACGTGGTGGTCAGTCCTCAGGCAGGGCATCATTTCCTCTGTTTAGTGAGTTTGCCTGTGCTATCCAGCGTGCTTTCAGAATTGGCATTCAGTGCTGCAGGAGGTTTAGTTACTGATCATAGAACGCGTCTGTCCACAGACTTCGTGGACCATTTTATAAAAATGAATCAGTCCTGGATTACAAGCTATGAAGCCCCTGATGCTAATGTCACTGATTAAGTCTTTTTGGGATGTGGAATCTCTACAGGACTTCAAGGCTGCCTAGCTTTGAGGGTGTTCAATCATTTCATCTGGAAGAATGTTTTTGGTATAGGTTTCATGGACACAATTAACACCCAAATACCAATTTTTCTGCACTTGTTTGACAGGTGCATGTTATTGCATTTTTTTACAGCAAGGTTAATTTTTGCTTTCATCAAGAGTACCTCTATAGGGTTACAGTGGGAAGGTGCCACTGACACCCAAAGAACAATTTTCTGCACCTGTTTGACAGCTGCATATCATTGCAATTTTTTTACAGCAAGGCCAATTCTTGCTTTCATCAAGATTACCTCTATAAGGTTACGGTGGGAAGGAGCCACCGACACCCAAAGACCAATTTTTATGCACTCGTTACTTCTATCCAAAGTCAAAGTGACACCAGCATGTATCCAAAAAATCTCTAATCTTGTTCCTAGTGCACTACATTGTGGCCTCATCATACACACTGGCTCCCCAGATGTTGCTGAGCAAAATAAAGGCAGCTTGCAGGGAAAATGTGATTTTTTTGGCTTTATAAATGCAATTATTGCTGCAGCAGATTATAGACATGGTACAGATCTGCCACTTTACAGGTAGACTAAGGGGACCCCACAGGCACTATATTGGAAGGAATTTTTCATTTTTATGCTTTCACTTTAAAAATCAAAAAATCACTGCTCATTTAAAAATGACGTTTTTCACAAACTTTTTTTTTATTGATACATGTCCCCCAAGGCAGGACCCAGACCCCTATAACCATTGTATGCCCAATTACTTGCATATAAGCCTTCAAAATGGGCACTTTTGATTTTTGTCATTTGGGTTCCATTGACTTTAATGGGGTACGTTATTTGGGTCTGAACTTTTGCGGTGTTCAGAAGTTTTGGTGCAAGCTGAACAGGGGTCTGCTTGGCCCATCCCTACCTCCGACCTCAACTAGTTCCCTGTCCAGCTGAGCCGTTACTCTCGGTTGGACTCCAATCCTGCAGTCCCAACCCTGCACTGCTTCTCTTGCTTCTGGATAGGCCCTCAGACAGCCTAGCAGCCAGATGTCCCCGGGATAGGCGTCAGTCTTCCTGTCTAGCAGCCCGGGTCAGCATAACACATGTCCACCCAGACAGCCATCCAGGTGGCACAGAAAAACCCCTATCACCTGACTACACTCAAATAAATACGCTCTTTCAGCAGGCCAAAGGACTAAAGAAACCCCCGCCAATTGGCTGAGACACCCCATCCATTCATAATCTGACCTTGCTAAGACCTTGTCTATCTAATGTCACCAGCATAACGCCACCTAGCAACAGAAGAGAGAAGGTGCAGCAAGTCCTAGAGAGGAATCAGTGGATCTACTAACAATTAATCAGGGCAACTACTGCCTGGCAAACTAAATTTACTTAGCAACTGTACCTAAACACCAGGGTGCTACATAAAAGTAAAAAAAAAAAAAAAGCTATGATCATTCTGGTAATCAAGTGAAGAGGTCCCCAGAATATTTGCATATGAATTTGTAACTGGAACACCTCCCATGATGTTCTTGGACAACATCTGCCTTGACACATTCTATAGCAGGGGTAGGCAACCTTAAAGAGGTGGAGATCTACCTGAGCAACATGGGAGAAATCAAAGATCACTGAGCACAGTGTCGCCTCTTTACACCTGATTCAAACCTCTAATTGCCGGACTACCAGGTCGCAATTGCGTGCATTGCATGACAATCATGTGTTTAAATCATGTGGTGAGAAGGCACATCAGTGTGAAATCAGCCCTATACTATAATGTCCAGTGTATTGCTTCACACTGACCAAAAGATCTCTTCCTTTCTGCCGCTGGCACCACTCTGGAGCTTTGATAAGAGATGGAATATAGTTGGTATCACTCCGCATGGGACTGGAGCCAGCACTACAAAGGAGGTATTGGCTTTTGCTCCCTACTGCAGCTCCAACTTTATAAATAGTCCTTCTGCATTGCACTCTGTTTGATGCTCTTAAATGGTGTGTCAGCAAGCCCAGACCATGATCTACCAGTCACCTGGCCGCAATCTACTGGAGGATCGTGATCTACAGGTTGCTGACACCCATTCATTAGCAATTAAATCACAGCTAAGTATGGCCAAAAATAATTTTTGCCCATTTTCAGAGTAAAAAAAAGTTATCTCTAATGTGTGACCCATTTTTGACTGCTGCAGCATTTGTTACATATTGTACTTCTATCCAGGCAGCAGTCTCCTGTTGGCGATGAATATCCAGAGCTGAGACCTGCAGTATATTCAGTATACTGATCACTGTGGGTTGCTTGTATGTCACTTCTTCCGTTCATAAAACGGAAAATTGTATACTTACCTTCCGTAATTTTCCTTTCCTGATGCACCCCATGGCAGCACACACAATGGGCTGTGGCTCCGCCTCCACTACCTGATAGGACTGGTTAGCTATAAGTTTTGAAGAGTATCCCACCTCTGTATTCTCAGTAACTATTCACCTTAGAAGGGTGGGATTTTTGTGTGCTGCCATGGGGTGCGTCAGGAAAGGAAAATTACGGAAGGTAAGTATACAATTTTCCATTTTCCTGACGCACCATGGCAGCACACACAATGGGAAATAACTTGCTACATGGGTGGGTGCTTTTAGAGCATTTTATTTACTCAGGTACAAGGTATAGAGGAGTTAGATTGAATGATTGATCTTCCAAACTCAACCGTAGTTAATTGAGCCGGATCTATTCTGTAGTGAGAAATAAACGTGGTTTTAGAAGACCAAGTTGCTGCCTTGCAAATAGTTTCCGCTGACACTCTGCAGTACGCTGCCCAGGAGGTGGCCACTGCTCTAGTCGAGTGGGCTTTTAGGCCATCCGGTATTGGGAGTGATTGTATAATGTACGTCCTCTTGATGGTTTTAATCAACCAAGTCGCTATTGTCCTTGGGGAAGCTGCTTGCCCTTTTCTTGGGCCATGCGGAATGACTAAGAGGTTTTCAACTTTCCTGAACGGTTCAGTAGCTTCAAGGTAGGAAACAATGGTAGACTTGACATCCAAGGGGTGTGGATGATCTTCATTAGAGCGGAAAACCGGAAGGTTGATTTCTGAGTTAAAGTGGAAGGAAGACGCCACTTTGGGTATAAACTGTTCTGAGGGCCTGAGGACAACCCTATCCGGATAAAGGACTAGATGTGTTTCTTTAATTAATAGGGCATGTATTTCTGAGACTCTTTTGGCAGATGTTATTGCGATCAGAAACGATAGCGTCAAGTCCCATAAGGATATTGACTCCAGGGGGAAGAAAGGTTCTTTTGATAAAGCTTCTAGGACGATGGACAAGTCCCAGGTTGGAAAGACTAGTTTCCTAGGTGGCCTTATTTTTATGCATGTTGAAGTGTGGAAATTAAAATTGCTCGATGTTGGATGGCAATTTGTTGGCTGTCGGCTAGAAGGATGATATCGTCGAGTGCAACACCCTTAGCCCTTTTTCTGTTAGGAGTGCTATAATCGGTAGTAAGACCTTCGTAAAGGTTCTGGGGGCCGTGGATAACCCAAACGGAAGGCTTTGGAACTGATAATGCTGGTGACCTATTGCAAAGCGTAGGTATTTCTGGAAGGTTTGATGTACCGGTATATGCAGATAGGCGTCGGACAAATCGAACGAGAGCATCCAGTCCATTGTTCCTATTACTAGTAATATGGACTGGAGACTCTCCATCTTGAAGGATTCGACTGAAATTGTTTCGTTTAGACTTTTCAAGTCTAGCACTGGCCTCAGGTCTCCCGTCTTCTTTGCCACCAGAAAAAGCGGAGAGTAAAACCCTAAGCCCCTCTGCTCCCGAGGTACTTCTATGATTGCTTGTTTTTGTGACAGTTCTTTAATATAACTGGTCAGGATTTTTCGTTTTGGTAGAGAAGATGGTGTTCTGGTTGGTCTGAAGTGGTCTTTGGGAGGCTTGTGTTTGAATGACCATCTGTGACCCTCCTGGATGGTAGAAATCGTCCAGGAATCCATTAATTTGATTTGCCCATGTCTGAGTAAATCGCCTCAGCCTCGCTCCTACTAACGTGGGCTGGGCATGCGCACCATCAAAAAGACTTCTGCTGTTCTCCTGAACTGGGGACTTTCTGCTTCTGCACCCTCACAAAGGACGATTGGGGGTTTCGCCAATTTCGTTTGAATTCCTTCCCTGGTTTGTAAGATCTTGCCTCTCGGTACCTTTCTGGCAACTGGCGCCTAAATGGAGGATTTCTTTGTTGTCTGGGTCTTCTATCGGAAGGGATGAGGCCAGACTTTCCTCCCGTAACCTTTGAGATCGCTGTATCCAGTTTAGGACCGAATAAGTTGGTGCCATCGTAGGGAATCCTGCACCAGGTAGATTTAGAGGTTGCATCCGCGACCCATGGTTTTAACCAGAGTGCCCTCCTTGACATTACTGAAGCCAACATCGCTCTTGCTGAAGATCTTATGATATCAACGGCCGCTTCAGCCACGAAGTCTTCCGCCAGACTTAGTTCTTGCATGGCTGATATGATCTTTTCCTGATCTGCCGCTTCCAACAATAATTTTTCAATGTTGGCTGCCCAACAGGTAATTGCTCTGCCGACCGCTGCCAGAGTGATCGCTGGTCTGCATGCTCCCCCTGCTGCTGAATAGGCTTTCTTAAGGTCGAGGTCCATCTTTCGATCCATCACATCCCTAAAGGTTACAGCATCCTCAATTGGGAGAGTTACATGTCGGGCCAAACGCATTAATGAGGAATCTACTACAGGGGCTGAAATTAACGGATTTACCATTGGTTCCCTTAATGGGTAGAGTTTCGCTATCCTGTTGTTTAGACCAGCTTTTTTATCTGGTTTCTGCCACTCATCCTTTATTAACTCCTCCAGATCTTCAATAAAAGGAAAGGTTTCAGGATCCTTTTTTAGGTTAGGAAAACACTTTCTCAACTTGCGAGGTGCCTCCTTCTCCTCCTCCCAACCGATAGCCTCTTTCACCGATTTTGCGAAGGGATCTATAAGCGTAAAATCAAATGAAGTGGGTATTAGTATCTCGTTTTCTTCTGGGGATTCTTCCTGCAGAGTTTGAGAGGCTGCCGGAGAGAGATCCTGAGGTGTATAAGAGGTTGAGGTTGAAGCCTGTCTGATGGATTCGTGGGCTGCCACTTGCATGATCGATTCTTTCACTGACTCTCTTATTATATTGGATGCTTGCCTTGCATCCGATTCTTTTTCACGAGCTGCTTCCTCAAAACAGGCTTGGCAGACTAGTTTACCAGGAAGTGCAACTGCTCCGCAAACCCAGCAGGCATTGGCCGCAGAATGGGTGTGTTGGTCCTCGTGAGGCTGACGGGATGAGGTCTCATCTCTATGGTGACGGGATGAGGTTCTTGACCTACTTCTCCTGGACTGGGAATGTTTTGAAGGTGAACAATCCCTGCGTTTGGAGTGCGTTGACCTTGATGATCTGCCAGAGCTGTTAAGATGATACAGCATTAGTGGCAAGGCTCTCTTTTACTCCTATTCACTACTTACCTAATACTCGTCCCCCCTTACCTTGTAGCACGTGGATGGTCTGCTGGAGCAGCGGCCTCCATGAAAAGAGATAGAGCGTGTCTGAAAGGAAAAGGGGATAGTGACAAAAAGAAAAAATGGTGTTTTGTTTCTTTTTTTGTTTTGTTTTTTGTTTTTTTTAAAAAAACAGGAATTGCCATAAGTGATGCAGAGTGTAGCAAAAAGGCATTCAGTACTTACCAGTGTCAGGGGAAGTTAAAGGGAGCGCAAGGCAGTACTGTGGTGGGGTTTCTGGAGCTCAAAGAGGCTAAAATGCCAATAATCCATTTTTTAAATAGACCGCCGTCGTGGCCGCTCTGACGTCAGGCCCGCGCATGCGCAGTGATGGTCTGCGGCGTACGGTGCCATCTTGGAATCTGGCGCGGCCGTGGTCCGCCTATGTCAGATCCTGTGCGCCCTGGAGCCGGCGCCATACACAGTAAAGGAACGTTGTGGGACTACAGTGCCCAGCGCGCCCAGCGCGCCCAGCGCGGTCATCATAAATGTTTAATGAAGCAAATAATCTATATGCCAGGAGGAAGATGAAAGAATGGAAAAGAATAATGAAAAGGAAAGACAGTACCTGGAGGCCACTGCAGACATCATCAAAACCTGTTTAAGGTTTGTAAAAAAAAAGTTTGATAAATTTTCCTTTACCCCTGAGACCACCAGAGTGGGGTTTTCCCTGCATAAAGCTCCTTTAGAGACTGTACAGCTAGGGCTTCCGACTAGGAGAGACTGAACCTAGCGGGGGCGATGCGGTAAGGGGGTTTCCAGCTTTTACCGGTCCAACCATCTAGGTGAGGAAAAAAAGGAGAATACAGAGGTGGGCTCCTCTTCAAAACTTATAGCTAACCAGTCCTATCAGGTAGTGGAGGCGGAGCCACAACCCATTGTGTGTGCTGCCATGGTGCGTCAGGAAAATGCCTTGCAGTCTTTTCAATTGATGCAATTTGTTCTTCTATTGAAGGAAAGGAGATTGTAATGTTCGCCACACCTTCTCTAATCACTAAGCACTTTGCATTCACTAAAAAGAATGCAAGGCTTTTTATGAATGGAGAAGGTGTCATGTGAGCAAACGACAGTGACCAGTTTACTGAGTGTTCTGCAGCTGGAACTACTCTCTGCTCAAATTTTTAGCACTAACAGGAGACTGCTGCCTGAATAAAAGTAAGATATGTAATAAATGCAGCAGCCAGACGATTGGAGCTGAGGAAACTACTGGGATTGGCTGTGAAAAGTCTTCACTAATACAGAAAAAGTAAATTTGAATAGTACTAACCACTAATAGATATAGCATGACTACTGTATATAAAAACCTTCATAGACATACTACGGTATATACAGTATATATATATATATATATATATATATATATATATATATATATTTAATGCATTCCTGATTAAAAAAAAATCAAACTGCATATTATTAAAAAAAGTTGTGTGAGTAATAAATTAGGAAATGTATGAATATATTTCTCTTAACCACTTCAGCCCGGGAAGGATTTACCCACTTCCTGACAAGGTCATTTTTTGAGACAAATAGAACTTTCTTTTGGTGGTATTTGACCACCTCTGCGGTTTTTATTTTTTGCTCTATAAACAAAAAACCTACTTTTTGCTATAATAAATATCCAAAATTTAAAAAAACAAAAACAAATTTCTTCATCAGTTTAGGCCAATATGTATTCTTCTACATATTTTTGGTAAAAAAAATTGTGTATATTGATTGGTTTGCGCAAAAGTTATAGTGTCTACAAAATAAGGGATATGTTTATGGCATTTTTATTATTATTTTTTTTTTTTTACTAGTAATGGCGGTGATCAGCAATTTTTAACAGGACTGCGACATTGCGGCGGAAAGATCGAACACTTTTGACACTTTTTTTGGGACCATCTACCAGCTATAAAAATGCACAGATTACTGTGTAAATGTAACTGGCAGGGAAGGGGTTAACACTAGGGGTGATCAAGGGGTTAAATGTGTTCCCTGGGAGGTGTTTCTAACTGTGGGGGGATGGGACTGACTGGAAGAGAAGAGAGATCGCTGTTCCTGATCACTAGAAACAGCAGATCTCTCTCTCCTCCCCTGTCAGAATGGGGATCTGTCTGTTTACACAGACAGATCCCCGTTCTGGCTCTCTGTGGATCAATCGCGGGTGTCCGGCGGACATCATGGCCGCCAGGCACGTGCATCGGCTCCGGCATCGGGCTGCGGGTGCACGCGCGCCTCCCACAGCTCTTAAAGCAGCCGACGTACACCTACGGCGGTTTGCGCAGCCGTGCCAACCTGACGCTGTGTAATGACGGCGGCTGGTCGGCAACAGGTTAAAGGATACCTTTTAAAGTACATCTCTGCATACCTTCCCAAATGTAACTTGTAATTAAAAAATTATGGGAGCTTCTACTGCTGATCTCCTTCTAAAAATACTAGTTGCCTGGCTGTCATGCTGGCTCACCTAACCTTAAGAGGCAAATCACATTTTTTGCAGTGCAATACAACACAACACAAGAGAATGTCAGAATGCTGCTCCATGTCCATTTTTTTACTTTCTGATGCACTGATATCTTATTAGTTTGAATGAGCTGCCTTAACGCAATGCACATTAACCACTTGCTGACCTTATCACTGACCTTTTAACTTAGATATACGGTGGCAAAGTGGCACGGCTGCACCAGATCATGTACCTAGTATGTGATCTGACATTGCCGAGTATGGGAGCGCATGCGTGCCGCCGCCGGCCTGCGCCCTCTGTGATTATACACAGTGGGAGCTGATTCGTGGGTACTGTGGACTCAATCTCTCAATCTCTGCTGGCACCCGCCGGTCCTTCGGTACAAAGGGAGAACGATGGTCTGCCTATGTAAACAAGGCAGATCGCCGTTCTGTCAGTAGAGAAGGCATAAATCCTATGCTCCTGCAAAGCTGGGACATGGATCTTTGCCTTCCCCTAGTACAAGCACCTCCCCCACAGTAAGAAAACCCTAGCTAAGCACACAGTTAACCCTTTGATCACCCCTGATCTCAACCCCTTCCCAGCCAGTGTCCTTAGTACAGTAACAGTGAATATTTTTAACACTGATCAGTGATTTAGTTTCACTGGTCCCCAAAAAGTGTCAAAAGTCAGTTTGTGTCCAATTTGTCCACCACAATATCGCAGTCCCACTATAAGTCGCTGATTGCCACCATTACTAATAAAATATCCCATAGTTTGTAGACGCTATAACTTTTGTGAAAACCAATCAATATGCGCTTATTGGCATTTTCTTTACCAAAAATATGTAGCAGAATACATATTGGCCTAATTCAATAAAGACATTTTTTTTCAATTTTTTATTTTGATGATTATTTGATTTTATAGCAGAAAGTAAGAAAATATATATTTTTTTCAAAATCGTCAATTTTTTTTTTTTTTGTTTATAGCGCAAAAAATGAAAACCGCAGAGGTGACCAAATACCACCAGAAGAAAGCTCTATTTGTGGGAAAAAAGGACATACATTTTATTTGGGTACAGCATCGCATGACCGCGCAATTGTCAGTTAAAGTAACGCAATTATCGTGTCGCAAAAAATGGCCAGGTCATGAAGGGGGTAAATCCTCCGGAGATCAAGTGTTTAAGGCAGCACACTAAAAGCAAAGAGTGAATGATCCCTTAACTCATTGATCTGGAACAAGTATGAAAATCAGTAAAGTTAGATGTGTCACAAGTCCTTATGTGCTTATTTATTCTGGATCAGTTATTCAATATATTGAAACATGAGAGAACTGGGATTTACAGAAACAGAACTCAGCAATGGCAGCCCCTATGCTTTCTTTTATGATATGGTTTCCTTTAAAGCACTCTGTGAGAAATATCATGATTACAACAGTCTACCTTCACATTTAGTCTGTGTCTGCTATCAATATTCCCAATGGTCATTTAAAGAACAGGTAACAAGTGATCTTCTTCTGAAGATTAACCACTTCCCATCTGGGCCAATTCTGTCACTTCGCTCCTACATGTAAAAATCTACTTTTTTTTGGTAGAAAATTACTTAGACGCATTATATACATTTTTTTCAACAGAGGCTTTAGAAAATAAAATGGCAGTCGTTGCAATTTTTTTTGTCTTTTGGCATTTGTGCAGCGGTTTTTCAAACGCAATAAAAAAAAAAACAAACAAAAAAAACACTTTTATGAATTAAAAAAAACAAAAAAAAAAAACCACTAAAGTTAGCCCAATTTTTTGTATAATGTGAAAGATGCCGTTATGCTGAAATAGATACCTGACATGTCACGCCTTAAAATTGTGTCTGCCGATGGAATGGCAGCAAACTACAGTGCTTAAAACTCTACTGGGGTGATACTTTAAACGCTTTTACTCGTTACTAGTTAAGAGTTGCACAGGAGGTCTGGTGCTAGAATTATTGCTCTCACTCCAATGTTCGCGACAATACCTCACGTATGTGGTGTAATCACTGTTTACACATGCGTGTGTGAGTAACGTATGCGTTTGCGTGGTGGGACTGGGGTGCTTTAAATTATTATTTTTTTAATTATTATTTATTTTCTACAATTTTTTTTTTTTTTACACTTTTTTGGGGATTAACTTTATTGCTATCACAAGGAATGAACAACATCCCTTGTGATAGCATGGGCCATGACAGGTACTCTTTACGGAGAGATCTGGGGTCTATCAGACCCCAAATCTCTCCTCTAGCCTCCCATGCAACCGATCAGACACAGATCGGTCTGATCTGCTGCTTTACTGGCCAGGAAAACAAAGAGGTGGAACCGGAAGTGACTAAATACTTGTCGCTCCCAGTTTCCAGGGTTACAGAAAGAGAGGAATTACATCAGTTTCTCTCTCTGTTCAGGGCAAATATTGTTGCCACTCCTGGACTCCTGGGCTCCGCGATGTGGCGGTAGAGCCCAGGAGAGGCAGCAGGAGAGGGGTGGAACCCGTTCTGCCACCCACAGAAGTGATCAAATGGCTAATTAGCCACTTGGATTGCTTCTGCATTACTGGGAGTCGCCGGCTGAAAAGATTGATACTTATACTTATGATGCCTATAGGTGCAGGTATCATCCCGGTATAACTACTGAAACCCGAGGACTTCCATGGACGTCCTATGGGTGGGATGTAGTTAAACAGGGAGACAGATACATGTTATTACATACAAGGTAATTACATTACAAGGTAAAACGGTCTAAGAACATATTTGATATGTGTGTCAGCTGACCCCCACAGTTGACATCTGAGTGTAAATTAAAAAGCCAAAGCTGTCCGGGGCAAGACTGATGTCCTAGCAAATCGCGGTCTTTAATGAAACATTGAGTTTCATTATGTTACCTTAATCGTTCATATGTAATATGTACACAGCAAAGGCAGATTTAAGTCAATGTTTATTATCAATATCTTGAAGAATAGAATGCATTTGCAATTTGCTATATACCACCAAATATGTTGAAATGGGAAGTCTTTACAATGATATCAATTACAGTAATGACTCTTCCAGAACTCTATTATGCGTTCCTGAAAACCTTTTAGTTGTCACACAAGTAGTTAGTAGTTATTATATACTCCCCCATCAAAGCTGAGCACTTGCCTTAATTTCCATGTGGCGGGCAGCTGCATAACTTTCTAAGTGCTACTTTATTAGGTTGAAAAACACCATATATGACAGATGTGTGCTAACACTTTTTTAAGCTTCCAGGCTGAATGTACAGTGATAATAATGATGAGGGATGTCAAATATTTTTTATTTTTTTCAGCCTAGGAAATGCCATTTCACTTACAGGTAATTCTAATGTCAGTTTATATCTAGCAAAGATTTGCTATATTTTATATCTAGTAAAATGTTGAAGAAATGTGAACTGTTGTGTATATGAATGTCTCTTCGTTTTATGTTGAATCTTTTTTCACATTCATACAACCCCAGGGTTTTTTTTCACATATACCTCTTCTTAAACTGTTGTAACAAGTAAATAGTTTGAGTGATGACTTCCGTATGTTAATGGTCAAGTCAAATTCCCTGTAAATGTAAAAAGTACTTATTTATTCACACAGCAAAGTTCAAGCACTGTACAACATGTTTCTTGAAGAATGCTTTTTACTTAATAATGGCTATAATGGTGCAATTTAAAGACTTAAAGTTAATTTTAGCACTATGGTAAGCCTAATAATGAACCATTGGCATATGTATCTGTAAGTAGCCATAGAAAAAAAAAAAGCATAAAGTACTGTTGTAAACTGACATAGGCTATTAAAATATCAACATAAGCATTATGGAACTCTACTCGGGTAAACAATGTGTGCGTGTGGGTGGGCATGTGTGTGTGTTTTAAGTACTATAAAATGTCAAGTATGTTAAAGATGACATAAAACAAGCTGGTGCATTACTCATTCAAGGTAAAGCAGCAGGCTTGTCCTAACCTACCACCATTCCCCAGCAATATATATTTACCTTTAAATCTATAATGGAAAAATTTATTTCATTTCGGATTTGTTCCTTAAGTTAAAGAGGAGTTCCAGCCTGAGGGGTAAAAATTTAAATTCAGCAGCTACAAATACTGTAGCTGCTGACTTTTAATATTAAGACACTTACCTGTCCTGGGAGCCTGCAATTTCGGCACCCCAAGCCAATCTGTCCACCAGCTTCGGGTGCAGGCATCTTCACTAAGGAAAACAGGAAGCCTTATGGCCGCACAATGATGTGGCGATCTAAAAGGTTTGTACACCTACACCATATTGCAGCCCCCCTTGGACTTTTTAGACAGAAATGATCATAAAAATAATTTTATAGTAAAAGGTAATATAATGCCACTTTTATTAATACAAAACATACAAAACTTGTTTATATATAGATATAGCCAGCACATCAAATAATGTAAAAACACACAGTACAAAATTAGGAAAAATGGTGGTACATCAAAACATATTTGTTAAACCCAACAAAAAGCAAGTATGCCCTGTGCTGCCAGAAACGAGCTGTGGTCAGTCGATTTCTTGAATATAACACAACATGTTTCGGAATGATAATGATAATCACACTGTAAAGCATGATGTGAGCATAGCAAGCAATATAAAAGTATAAATTTGATGATACAATAAATAAAAAAGGAAACACAAGGAATAAAATCAATGGAGACTCCCAGTGTGACTGAAGAGGTCTGCAGAGCAGCAGATGGGTGGGTGTGCATCCCAGGATGAGCAAGCTGCAAACGTCCACAAGAAACACCTTGTAGGCTACACCAGCCAAAAAGGTATCAATATGTAAAGCAAAAAAAGCAATTGGAAGAGGATATTAACACATACTTCCTAAACTTAAATATCAGCAAATAGGATAAATGTTGCATAGAAATAAGATAGGGAAATCAGGTATCTCATCACCCTACCATAGAGTACATTGCCTTTCAACAAACCAATGCAGATAACCACACCATGGCAGCAATGCTCAATCAGAGACATGCCTGTCAGGTGTGTCTGCTTATATAGGGAGTATTCCTCAGGGAGAGCCAATAAGACATAGGGAGGAGGTGCTGGAACACATGACATCAAAGACGCCACCAATCAGGGCGGCTAAGGACAGGGACAAGGCAGTTCTTTGATGCAATGGCGCATGGCGGAGCCCTGCCCATCGAGCAGGATAACGTCACACGTCAGAGCATCAACGGTGCAAAAAATTCCCCAGCAGCATCATATGATGCGGCAGGGATGGGTAGGAGCCCCCCCCCGCAAAAAGGCAGTGTGGATAGCAGGAAGTGTAAACCCCCAGTGCCGGCCACAAGCAGGTGGAGCCTACCCGCCGGGTGGCGTAAGCAGAAGATTCCACAGGGGACACGCACATCGCCACCTAGCGGATCGGCGGGCCACAACAGTCACAGTGGGCAATAAATGATTCAAAAACCACAATGAAGAAACATACAAGAACAAAAAGCAGTGATCGATTAAACAAAAATTATATACATAGGAAAAAAGGAACAGGGAAAGAAAGAAAAATATAAAATATAACGGGAAAGAAAATAGCCAAGGATATGGAATACCAGGGATGAGCAGATCTAAAATTAAACATTATTAAAGAATTCTGCATATGGTATTATATTTAGCATGGGGGTCCCAGGATGTCATGGCATAGGGGCACAGAGCAATGTCGCAAAGCATTAATTCCTCTGGAGTTCAAGACTCTCAATACTGGAAATTAGAGGTTCAATTTGCATCCCCCTAACACAAAATCAGGGAGGAAGGGCTTGAAGTTAAATACCTCATTCAAGCCTGGTGGTAGGGTGGCCTTGAGGTTGAAAATCCATCTAAGTTCACATTGTAGTAGTTGCTTATTGAAGTCGCCACCTCTGTGGCTAGGATGTAGGCGATCCAAGGCCAGAAAATGTACCTTAGGGATAGACGCAGCATGGACTGAGGCCAATGGGTACGTCAGGATCACGTTTGCGTATAATTAGTATATGTTGATATATGCGTTTCCAGAATTCATTTATAGTTTTCCCAATATAGTAACATCCACAGTCGCAAGAGAGTAGATATACCATGGCGGGGGTCCTGCAATTCACATAATGTTTAGGGTAAAAAGTCTGCCCATTGGGTAAGCAAATATTTTTGCGCTGTCCATATATTGATAGTAGGCACATCCCCCATGTCACCTCTCGAAGCCCTATATTCACTTGATGCCAGCTTGACACATACAGAGGGGGCCCTCCTGTGGGCGACAGCTGGTACCTCTGACACAAAAGGAGCAAGAAAAGGATCCATAACAAGCAGATGCCAATACTTGTTTAGAAAACGTCAAATTTGCTTGTGTTGTGCAGAGTAGGTAGTGATGACATGTGTTGTGTCATCATTTACAAGTTTTTTAGGGGTGTGGCGATCCAACACGGAAGTGGGAGCAGATACCTGGTTTTGACAGGTACCCCCCCTGGAAAGTGCCAAATGTGGCAGTGGAGGGGGGGAGGAAGCTACCAAGCGGAGCTTCCATTTTTGGATGGACCTCTGCTTCAATAATTCTGCTTCGTCATATTTGTTATGTTACAATGATTGTTTTCTAAATTTATTTCATATAGTTGGATTCATTTTGTATATTTGTTATTTTTGAATTTCAAATTCCAGTTTGAAAATAAATTTGAATTTGAAACGAAAACATATTGCAATAAATACAGCAAGGTACAAAAGTGAAATAAGATGATGATTCCTACTTGGGCTACTTAGGGTTTCAGGAAAGAAAATCATTTGATTCCCCCATAAACACAGTAAGTGTTGATGCGGGAATCCCTCCTGTGAAGCCTTTGTGTTCCCCTGGCAGGGGGACAGGGGGAGCCATCCCTGCCAGGAGAACACAGTGATTACTGCTAGCGGCTATATTAGCTTCTGGCAATAATCGCATGTAAAATCCATTAGGCTAGTTGTACCCAAGTTTATCGATCGATAAACTTCTGTACATTTAGTCTGCCCATACGTGGTTTGAATCAGAGCCTTACTAGAACCTTCAGGGCCCCGGTGCAAGAAACCATGATGGGCCCCCCTGCCCCCCTTCCATCCGAGCCCCGGGCTTCCAATTATGGGAGGGTGTCCATGGACATCCTCCCTAAACTGTGCTTCCTGCATGACCTCTGGGACATGCAACCAGTGCAATCACAGCGGCCTTTTACCATGTGATCAGCTGATCACATGTAAACAGACTTGCCGGTTATGCGCAGCCCTTTCCTCCCACTCTGTGTCTGTGTTAGGAAAGGACTGCCGTTAACTGTCAAGAATGTCAGTAAATTGTTTACACTGATAATCAGTGCCCCAATCCTCAGTGCCATCTATCAGTGCCCATCAATGCTGCCTATCAATGCTCATCAATGCCGCCTATCAGTGCCCATCACTTCCACCTACAAGTGTTACCTATCAGTACTCATTAATGCTGCCTATTAGTGCCCATCAATTCTGCCTATCAGCACCACCTATCAGTGCTCATTAATGCCGCCTAACAGCGTCCATCAGTGCCACCTATCAGTACTCTTCAATGCTGCTCATCAAAGCCCATCAATACTGCCTGAGTTCTGCCTATCAGTGTTCCTGAGTGCCCATCAGTACCACCTATCAGTGCCCATCAATCCCACCTATCAGTGCAGCCTATCAGTGCACATTAGTGCCTCCTATCAGTGCTGACTATCAGTGCTCATCAATGTGGCCTATCAGTGCTCATCAGTGCCTCCTATCAGTGCCCATAAATCCCTATCAGTGCCCCTTAGTGCCTCCTATCAGTGCCCATCAGTGCCTTCTATCAGTGCCCATCAGTACCTTCTATCAGTGCCCATCAGTGCCTTCTATCAGTGCCCATCAGTGCCTTCTATCAGTGCCCATCAGTGCCTTATATCAGTGCCCAGCAGTGCCTTCTATCAGTGCTCATCAGTGAATGCTATTAATTTCCATCAGTGCCTTCTCAGGACAGCATGGCTCTGAGCGGAGATCGGTGTCTGTCATGGAACAGTAGCACAGAGACACCGGCATTAACGTTCTATTTGTCCGTCCATCCTCTCTGGCAGGGGATAAGAGAGGACACATAGCTGATCTAACTGCTCCCCCTTCTCCTCCCCTCTCCTGTGTGCTACGCTGGAAATGTGAGCTCCTTAGCTTCACACTTGACTGCTCGCGGAGCACACAGGAGAGGGGAGAGGAGAAGGGGGAGCAGTGAGATCAGCTGTGTGTCCTCTCTCATCCCCTGTCAGAGAGGACGGACGAGCAAATAGAACGTTAATGCCGGTGTCTCTGTGCTACTATTCCATGACAGACACCGATCTCCGCTCAGAGCCGTGTTTGAATAGCAACCCCGCTGGGCCCCCCCACAGTGGCGGAATGCCGAGCCCCGTCGCAAGTGCGACTATTGCGACCCTGGTAATTACGCCACTGGTTCGAATCTCATCCGGTTTTATGGCAGGCCTTATTTATTTTAGTTAGCACAAATTAATGCAATTCATCTTTGGGATGCAGTAACACCTAGGCATTGTGGTAATGTGGTCCAAGCACAACATGTGTTTATGAATGTACCTTAACCACTTGCCGACAACCGCACGTCGATTTATGTCAGCAAAATGGCACAGGCAGGCAAAAGGGCATACCCATACGTCCATTTGAATTTGCCACCTAGCAGGCGTGCGTGCGCTGCCAGCCCACGATTGCGTCGAGAAGAGGCAGAACAGGGAGATGCCTATGTAAGCAAGGCATTTCCCTATTCT
Organism: Lithobates clamitans; assembly: GCA_037952925.1. Classification (NCBI taxonomy): domain Eukaryota; kingdom Metazoa; phylum Chordata; class Amphibia; order Anura; family Ranidae; genus Lithobates; species Lithobates clamitans. Next base: position 1,074,871 of record JBBGZY010001138.1, read on the forward strand.
GCCTAGCGTCATGACAGGGATCTACTGCTCCCAGTCATCGGGAGCAGTGATCTCTGTCATGTTGTAGTGAGCCCATTCCCCCTACAGTTAGAACACATCCAGGGAGCACACTTAACCCCTTGATCGCCCCCTAGTGTTTAACCCCTTCCCTGTCAGTGTCAGTTATACAGTAATCAGTGGCTATTTGTAGCTCTGATCGCTGTATAAATGTCAATGGTCTCAAAATAGTGTCAAAAGTGTCCGATCTGTTTGCCATAATGTCGCAGTCCCGATAAAAATGGCAGATCGCTGCCATTACTAGTTAAAAAAAATAATAATAATAAAAATGCCATAAATCTATCCCCTATTTTGTAGACACTATAATTTTTGCGCAAACCAATCAATATACACTTATTGTGATTTTTTTACCAAAAATATGTAGAAGAATACATATCGCCTTAAACTGAGAAAAAAAAATGTAAAACCGTCCGGAGCTGAAGTGGTTAATGCATTAAGAGAAAAAACCTACTGACTTTACAACCCCTTTATTGTAAAGGGCAGTTTTACATTTAGGGTTTGATCCCACTTTAAATAACCCTTCCAAAACTCTTCAAAACTATAACAACTAGAAAAAAGGGCAGAGCTTGATTTCTCAGCCATTGTTTTTTGCATCATGTCTTGCTCCTAAACTACAAGAGGACTTAAAGGGCCCATTAACATCTTTGCACTTTGCTGCGACACATTAACCACTTCAGGCCCAGAAGGATTTACCCCCTTCCTGACCAGGGCATTTTTTACGATTCGGCCTTGCGTCGCTTTAGCTGACAAATGCGCGGTCATGCAACGTTGCACCCAAACAAAATTGACGTCCTTTTTGCGACATTGCACTGCATTTCTGACAATTTTGCGGTCAAGTGACACTGTACACAAATAAAATTGATCTCCTTTTTTTCCCACAAATAGAGCTTTCTTTTGGTGGTATTTGATCACCTGTGCAGTTTTTATTTTTTGCGCTATAAACAAAAAAAACGAAAAAAATTGAAAAACAAACCCCAATATTTGTTACTTTCTGCTATAAAACATTCCCAATAACAAAATATAAAAAATCTAATTTCTTCATAAATTTAGGCCAATTTGTATTCTGCTACATATTTTTGGTAAAAAAATCCCAAAAATCTTAAAAAGCGTATATTGATTGATTTGCGCAAAAGTTATAGCGTCTACAAACTATGGGATAGTTTTATGGACTTTTTATTTTTTAAATGTTTTTAACTTGTAATGGCGGCAATCAGCCATTTAAAGCGGGACTGCGACATTGCGGCGGACAAATCTGACACTTAGTGACTTTTTGGGACCAGTGACACTAATACAGTGATCGGTGCTAAAAAAAATGCACTAACACTGTATAAATGATACTGGCAGGTAAGGGGTATATATCAGGGGCAATCAAAGGTTGACTGTGTTCTCTATGAGTGTTTTCTTACTGTGTGGGGGATGGATGCACTCGAGGAAGAGAGACATCTGTGTTTCTGATTAGCAAGAATCACAGATGTCTCTCTTCCTGTCTGACAGAACGACGATCTTCCTTGTTTACACAGGCAGACCGCCATTCTGTCTCTCCAGTGAGTGATTTTGGGTGGCTGGTGGCCATCGCAGCCCGCCGGACCCACTGATTGGCTCCCACTACATCCAACAGAGCAGGAGCTCAGCTCCGGTGGCGTGTGCCCCAGAGCTGTGCACGAGAATCACATACAGGTACGTGATTTTGCGCTTAAGGCCTGCCCCGCCGCAGTAAATGTATGTGGGGCAGTCCTTAACCCCTTGCCGACCGGGCCATAGCTGAAAGATGGCTACAGCGCGGTCGGGTTTTTCTGGGTGGACGTCCGTGGGACGTCATTCCAGAATGTTGCTCCCGCGCGCCCCCTGGGGCACGCACCCGGGAACGTCCGCGAGGCCCTGGCGCATCACAGATCACAGTAAATAGCCGCTGTTTAATATGTGATCGTTCCGTCAAATGACGGAGCGATCACTTGTAAACAAACCGGTGTCACGTCATGACGCCGGTTCCTCCCTTCCCTCTGTGTACCGATCAGTACAGTGCTAGGGGAGAGGGGGAGAGATGGCAGCAGCGCTGTGGGCATCGACATCATTGGCGCATGCGCACTGAAGAAAAGACACGATCGTGCCATTTCCATAGTGCCTGTGCTGTGACCATCGGCTCCCACTCGCATACGCGGTAGTGACGTCATGCGACTCCGGCCAGTAACAGAGCTGGAGTCCAGGGCCCCGGAAGGAAGAGGGGTTGAAGATGAACGCGGCCGCACAGTGGGGACAGCGGTGACATCACAGGCTTCTTCTGCAGGTAAATGGCACATAATGGGCTAGTATGCGATGCATACTAGCTCATTAGGCTTTTACTTTTCACAGAACCAAGAGAAAGTAAAACCCATTCCTCTTTAAGCGGAAAAGATAAAAAAAACTTCTGTGTGCAGCCCCCCCTTGGCCCCCCTAATACTTACCTGAGCCCGATCTTCTTCCAGCGGTGTCCATGAGTGTCTCAGCCATCCAGGATTCTCCCTCCTAATTTGCTGAAATACAGCAGTGGCACCATTGGCTCCCATTACTGTCAATCAAAGTCTGGTAGCCAATCAGGAGAAAGAGGGGACAGGGCTGAACCACAGCTCCGTGTCTGAATGGACTCACGGAGCTGTGCTCAGGTCAGATGACCCCATAGCAAGCTGCTTTCTGTGAGGGAACTTAACAGGAGGGAGGGGCCAGGATCACAGAGAAAGGACCCAAGAGGAGGAGGATCCAGGCTGCTCTGTGCAAATCCATTGCACAGAGCAGGTAAGTATGACATGTTTGGTATTCTTATAGAAAAAAACATGAGACTTTACAATCACTTTAAGCTTCACCCAAATAGTTTCAAATAAATGTTTTGGAATCTAAACATTGTACTTCACATGCCTCTGACAGGCACAGTGGCAGCAGCACCTACTGCACATGTGGTTGCTGGACACAGCGACAACAACCCGCTACTGTGCATGCATGAGCAAGGCACTAGGTGGCGGCAGTGTGTACATTGGGATGGCAACAGAGAGACACAAAGGAGACACCTCCAGAGAGGAAACTTTCATAGGCTGGCAATGCTGTAAAAACTGTACAAAACTGGATACAGAAAGCGATGATGACATAAGGTATACAGCTACATTGAGCCTGCATTTACATCTGAGCAATGTGTATCTAGGGATTTAGATTTTTTTTTGTGTGTTTTTTACAGGCATGTTACAAGCTTTGTGCAAGTGTTTTTGCATGTGTATCAAACTTCTGATGTTTGTTTTCTGGGCTGGGCGTGGGTAGGATTGCAGTTCTAGTGGAGGAGAGGAGTTTTCCCAGGCACAAAAACATAAAAAAAAGCGCATGAACATGCATTTACAGACGTACCTATTGAAGAATATGGGGGCAAAAATGCCTGAATACATAAAAAAAAAGCTCATGACGTTTGTTTGTGCAGGGTGATTGAGTGTACAAGCGTGAACAAGAACAATTACAAAGAATGGGATTCTGTGTGTTGATTATTGAGTATAGTAAAGCTTACTCCAGCTTAGGGAAACAAGCTGAAAAAGTATTAATAGGTGCTTATTTATTAAATTTTTAAGTAAAGTTTAAGTCTTGCACCCCCATCCCCAGTAAAATTGCTTGTTTCCATGCCAAAAAAAACTCTGCTTCCTATATCAAGATGTTTTATTCACCTATGGGATAGTAAAAAGTACAGTTTGTAAGAGAGATGAGCAACCACATTATTAACAATGCCATGTTAAAAAACATCCCATGAAGAAATAAAAGAATAGATTAGTCCTTAAATGCAGCACTTTTAGTATCCTCCAATACCTTTAGAATTGGAAGAACCAGGCACATAGGGTTGCTACCTCATCCCTTTAAACCTGAACACATATGAATTACACAGGTTCTGAGGCTAATTTAATGCAGATAAGGCACCAAGTGAGTTTAATTACCACCTTAGTCAGCCAAAGAACCTGTGTAATTAATATGTGTTTGGTTTTAAAGGGCTGAGGTGGCAACCCTACAGGCACCCCCTGTCTACCTCTCCCACCCTTACCCTTCATTGCACTATGATTATTACTATATTACAGGTTCACTTTAATATAACAGTTTTTGCATGGTTAACTTTCACAGTTGCAGATAGTAAAACTTATAAGAACGTGTTACTATTAGCAGCACAATGCAGCTGCCTGTTCTACCCAGGATTCTATGGATGTTTGATCACATTGATGGAAGGATGAACAATCAATCTCTTAGTGAGACAGTGAGTGGTATTGGCCGTAACACATTATTCTGTCAAGGATTTGGCATTTCAATCGATGGGAAATGATGTGTGATCATTTTAATTTATTATACTTCATTTTCCATCAATCAACAAAGTAAAGCTTTGACATAATAAGTAGTTACAGCCACTGCCAATCACTCTTGGTCAGGTTGTGTATACCCTTACATTGCCTCTTTACACATCCTCAGGTATTTCTTCCTAATGACAGTGCGCACTAAATCATAAGACAGCCAAGAAATTGATAAAGAGTAATTCAAACTTTATACACCAAAGTTGCTTAGATATAAGCACTTTAAAACGTGCTTCCACTTATAAGTAGAACTGTCAATTAATCTACTTTTTTTTTAACTCACTTTACGCAGCAAAACCATTTTGAGCACAAAAACACTTATTTGAGCACAAAAACAGAAATTAAATAATCTGCAGTTATATGAGCAGAACACAAGGAACGTGTTGGCGACTGATTGATAGAATATTCAGTGATAAATTACCTTTGTATGTTTCTAATATAACGGCTGTTCCACCTGCATCATTAGCTGTAAACCTCATGACAGGTGCATGGTTACTTTACTTACATGCGCTGGATAAATTGGTAATGGAAGGCAAACCTTTCATTTATTCTTACGTAAAACAGATGGGAAATGGCATACACATTTAAGCCATCAAGCTCTTAGTGATCTTAGAAAATTTAGTTAATCACCCAGATTAACCAAAATAAGAGCTTCCCAAATTTGCATTAGGTCTATAAATAGAGCATGTGTTTTTTCCCATTTGGGACAAAGCAACAGCAACAGCAGCTTAACGTACCATTCCTTTGCTCACCTGCGATTCCATTTCACCCACCTTGGCAAAACATTGCTTGGTACTCTGTGCAAGTGGGAGCATTTGACTAAGGCCAGCCATGGATGGCTCAAATCTTGGACAGTTCAGCAGGAATCGGCCAAGATTTGAACCATTAATGAGCAGGCTGAATGTACCAAGTTGATCGATGGAACAACTTGGGTACAGCCAGCCTGTCGGATTTGCTTGCAATTGCTTGCATTGTCTTCTCCCAGCGGGGACAGCTTCCTTCACCCGCTTCTGCCCCCCCCCCCCACGGGGAGAAGACAATTGCTCGGCAGGAGTAATTCCCCCATCAACACTGTCTGTTTAGATGGAGGAATCATGAGAATTTCAAAGAAATTCTCATTGTCTATGGATTGCCTTACTCCCCTTACTCCCCTTTTTCTCGTGACAGTTCTGATGCTTAGCGCTTGGCCCAATGCTGTCATGTAAGGGCAAGGAGACCTCAGATCTGTTTAAAAGTTATCTATGGTCACAGCATACATTTTCATTTTAACATTTGTATTGTAATAGCAATACAAACAATAGTTACTGTATTTTTTCTCATCCAGGATAAGCTTACTTGAAAAATCTCCTTTCGTGTTGTGAGTTCTGCCTGTCTGCTGGCCATCTCTCTCCACAACTTCCTGGATTCCACGCATGCTTTGCAGTTTCTCGTCTTCTCTTTACTTTCAATTTCTAAGGACTACATGTCCATAATTACTACTAGGCCACATCATATGTCCTATACGGGAACCCATGAGGATAGAAATATGGAGTTTCCATTGCTGACTAGGTTTTAAAGCTGAATTCCAGAAAATAAAAACAAATCCTCCCTTGCAGTGGGGCTGTACCCGTATTGCAAGGGTTAAAATGGTTGTACAGGCTCAAGATTTTTTACCTTCATGCATTATATGCATGAAGGTAAAAAATCTTCTGTGTGCAACAGCCCCCAGCCCCCCTAATACTTACCTGACCCCCATTCCAATCCAAGGATGTGCACAAGAGCCTTGGCTCTCTGGAGACTCTCCCTCCTTATCGGCTGAGACATTGGCTCCCGCTGCTGTTAATCACAGCCAGTGAGCCAATGAGGGGAGAGGGGTGAGGCCAAGCCACGGCTCTCTGTGTAAATGGACATGCAGAGCAACAGCTCAGGAGTGAGCCTGCTTGGGTGCCCCAAAGCAAGCTGATAGCTAAGGGGGAACTTGGCAGGAGGGAGGGTCCAAGGATCACCAGCGGGGGACCCGAGAAGAGGAGGATCAGGGCTGCTTTGTGTAAACCACAAACCAGAGAACAGGTAAGTATAACATGCTTTTTTTTTTTTAAAAAAAAGCAAAACAAGCCTTTAATTCCAGTTTAAAGTGGTTGTACACCCTGTACAACCAATTTTACCTACATGTAAGCCTATATTAAGGCTTACCTGTAGGTGCTTGAAATATCTCCTAAACCTCCACGGTTTAGGAGATATTTACTAAAAAGACTTCAGCGCATGCGCCCTTTAGAAAGGGCACATCGTGCCCTTTCTAATAGGGGTCATGCTGCGACTGGTGGCTCCCGCGTGGGAGTGACGTCATGCAAATCCGGCCAGTCACAGAGCTGGAGTTCGCAGCCCTGGAAGGAAGAGGGGCAAAGATGGACGCTCCCTGCTAATGGGGACAACAGGGACATTGCGGGCTTCAGTTTCAGGTAAGTGACACATAATGGGCAACTATGCCCATTATAAAGCCTAGGGATGGGCTTTATGTTCGGGTCGAACATGCGTTCGAATTGAACATTGGCTGTTTGCTCGTTCACCGAATAGCGAACAAATTGGGGTGGTCGCGGCAAATTTGAAAGCAGCGGAACACCCTTTAAAAGTCTATGGGAGAAATCAAAAGTGCTAATTTTAAAGGTTAATATGCAAGTTATTGTCATAAAAAGTGTTTGGGGACCTGGGTCCTGTCCCAGTGGACATGTATCAATGCAAAAAAAGTTGTCTATAGTATGCCTGTAAAGTGGCGCATGTTTCCCGTGTTTAGAACAGTCAGAGAGCAAAATGACATTTCTAAAGGAAAAAAAGTAATTTAAAACTACTTGCGGCTATAATAAATTGTCGGTCCCAGCAATACACAAGTTCCTTGATAAAAACAGCATGGGATTCCCCCACAGGGGAACCCCGAACCAAAATTAAAAAAAAAAATTGAGTGGGGGTCCCCCCAAATTCCATACCAGGCCCTTCGTGTCTGGTATGGATATTAAGGGGAACCCCGCACCAAAATTAGAAAATAAAATGGCGTGGGGGTCCCCCTCAAAATCCATACCAGACCTTCCAGGTCTGGTATGGATTTTAAGGGGAACCCCGCACCAAAATGTAAAAAAAAAATGGCATGGGGTCCCCTCAAAAATCCATAGCAGACCCTTATCCGAGCATGCAACCTGGCAGGCCGTAGGAAAAGATGGGGGATGAGAGAGCGCCCCCCCTCCTGAACTGTACCAGGCCACATGCCCCCAACATTGGGATGGGGAGAAGGGCCTCATCCCCACAACCCTTGCCCAGTGGTTGTGGGGGTCTGCGGGCGGGGGGCTTATTGGAATCTGGAGGCCTCCTTTAACAAGGGAATCCCAAGATCCCGGCCCCCCCTGTGTGAAATGGTAACAGGGAACAAATGTACCCCTACCATTTCACAAACAATGTGTGAAAATGGTAAAAAAAAAGACAATACACGCATTGGGACAAGTCCTTTATTAAAAAAATGTAAAAATAAAACTGTCCCAGGAAGTCTTCTTTTTCTTCTCTCGCTCCGATGGACCAAAAAAGAAAAAAAAATCGCCGCCTACGATTTTCCTCCATGGGAGGCATCCGCCGTAATGACTGGCCTCTCAGGTGACAGCTCTTTTATTACTGAGGGCGGGGCCACATGATGACGTTTCCGGGTGACCCTACCGCCTCTGACGCATAGGGATATCCCTATGACTTCCCCGTAGTGTCAGAGGGGGCGGGGCCACCCGGTCCGCCCCCTTTGACGCACAGGGACATCCCTATGGCTTCCCCGTAGTGTCAGAGGAGGAACAAAGTAAAAAGTGTAGCGCTAATAAATAAGTGCATGAAATTACCACAAAGGGGATTAACCCAATAATCGTAAACACATATAGATATATATATTCAAAATGTAATGAGCCCAGTGATTAAAAATCAGCGTTTAAACGAAAATCCAAGTGAATAATTCAATAAATAATAAGGTGAAAAGTTCAACTTTGTGTAAAAATCTTGACAGTGAACAAGTGCAAGCTTGAAGTGAAGAGACACCACCACCCACACTATGGAGGCTTACCGGAACGTTTGAACCCAAAAGAACCTACGTTCAATGGGTCAAACAGGCTTATGTAGTGGAGCAACCAATAAAGGCATGGAATCCTCTGGAAGCTGTAACAAAAACCCACGACCGTCTGTGGACTGGTGTGTCTCGTAAAGATGACCCAGTATACGTGGATTGCAGATGGATTTAAAGAAGGAAGAACAAAAAGGGCCACATAGCGTTATTCCATAGATTAAGAATAAAATGTATTAAAAGTTAGAAAACGCTCACATTTGAGTAGATAAAATAGTGCTTTTGGTAAGTAAGATGGTGGCAATGGAGTCCTACCCTAGGATAGACCTGAAGGGTCTGGTATAGATTTTGAGGGGGACCCCCACGCCATTTTTTTTTAAATTTTGGTGTGGGGTTCCCCTTAATATCCATACCAGACCTGAAGGGCCTGATATGGAATTTGGGGGGACCCCCATGCATTTTTTTTTAAATTTTGGTTCGGGGTGGGGGAATCCCATGCTGTTTTTACCAATGAAATTTTATGTGTATTGCTGGACCAACAATTCATTATAGTACTTTTAAATTACTTTTTTTCGTTTAGAAATGCAATTTTTCTTTCAGACTGTTCTAAACACGGGGAACATGCGCCACTTTACAGGCATGCTATAGACACCCCCCAGGTACGAAATTTAAAGGAATATTACACATTTTATTTGTTTCACTATAAGCATTATTAAAATCACTGCTCCCGAAAAAACTGACGTTTTTAAAACTTTTACATGTCCCCTGGGGCAGGACCCAGGTCCCCAAACACTTTTTAAGACAATAACTTGCATATAAGCCTTTAAAATTAGCTCTTTTGATTTTTAATGTTCGTGTCTCATAGACTTTAACGGTGTTCGCGTATTCAACTAATTTTTTGCCTGTTTGCATGTTCTGCTGCGAACCGAACCGGGGGGTGTTCGGCTCATCCCTAGTTGGGACTAAAAATTGAGTCATAATCAGGGATAAGTACTTAAACGTGGATTGAAAGGGTGTGTTTAGACCCACTCACCAGCTTAGATTTAAGTAGCAATATAAATAACATCGGAATTGTTTGTCAAAGAAAAGTGCACTTCAACCCTCCAGGTGCTGGCTTGGTTACTCCTCCACAAAAAAGCTTGTATAATCTAGGATTGCACCAATACCATGTTTTTTACTGGTGAGTGTGAGTTCTGATACTTTCTGTCAAGTACTCGCCGATACTGAGTACCGATACCATTGTGATGCGATTTGAGCCCCTACAAAATGATTCCTGTCTGAATTGCATACGGTTTCCCTCAGCGCTCCTGTATGAACCTAGGCTGAAGTCACTATGACATGCTTGGATTCACACAGGAGCTGTGGGCAAAACCGCATGTGATTCAGACAGGGATCACACTGCATTGCTGTTCAAATCACATGTCATTCTTTGCAGTGTGATTTGAGCCCATTCATTTTATACGGGCTTAAATCACACCAGAAATGTATCGGTTTCAGATATCGGAGCATTTGCATGAGTATGAGTACACCAATACTGAAATTCTAGTATAATCCAAAGAAAAAACTGCACACAGATGAAGTTTTCATAGGCAAAACATGTAATTTGTCAACAAGATTTCTCACATGTTCCCACCTCTAGATCCACCCTCAGGTGCAGAACTATGTACTGAACTTTATTTGAAAAAACTTTAAAATACCTTTTGCTTCCTTCCCTCATACTGCAGTGGTCTGTGCTGGTAGAGCTAAGTACTAGCCAGATTACTACTGTAGAAAAGAGAGGAGGAGAAGGAGGGCATGTCTGACAAGCTCTGTGGGTATTTTCTGGTGTTTATTAGACTGCACAGCCATATTTATGCACATTACATAATTGCTAAAAAGGAGTGAAAAGTGGAGGTAAGATGTACATGGAGGTTGTTAGCTCAAAGTTTATCTATCTGTAAATCTGTCTTTGTGTTTTCAAGCAGGCTTTAATGTGAGCTTCCCTAATGTGAGTTATTTTTGCAATTATATTATGCTATTCAATAAACATTATATTTCAAATCAGTAACCCCCTGAGGATTTCAGTTTAAGGTGAAACGCGTAAGTGTGTGACCAGGGCGGGGTGATATTATCACATATGTTGTATGTACTGATAGGGACTGCTGCTGATTTTACTTGTTAAGCACTTCTGTTTTACAAACTAAATGTGAGTATTATACCAAGTTTTAATAAGTAATCACTTTGCGGATTCACACTATGTGAGTATTTCTTCTCCTGCACATATGCATTTTGTTAGTGTGGAGAGCTGGATAATTACCATAGGCAGTGTGGGAAGAAAGTTGTGCTGGGTGCTTTTCATGACTACTCTGTTTTTTCATCTGAGCACCAGGATTTCTTTGCACTAGAATGTAAATCATATTGGAGTATTTATTTACCACTGGGACTTTTTATTATTCTGACTGCACTTTTTTGGGCTGTATCACTACTCTTTTGTTCACATTTGGTTCACTTATTTGTGTTGCACATTTTTTTATTTGTAAATTTTAGTCTTTATTCTAAATATACTGTATATGCATGCTAGAAACTGTTCAAATGAAGTTGGTATCACATGCCTTATGGTAGATGTGCAGTTTTTTTTTTACAAATATACACATTTATTGAGATTATGATCACTTGATCACTTGGATTATAAATTTTGAGATTTAGCATTGTCTCTTAAACACAACTTTCTATAAATAAAATTCACTTAAAATAGAGAACATTAATAGAAAATAACAGAGGTTATATACAGTATCCCACAAACGTAAGTACACCCCCTCACATTTTTGTAAATATTTTATTATATATTTTGTGAAGTTGTTAGAAAGCTGATTTGGTGACAACACTGAAGAAATGAAACTTTGCTACAATGTAAAGTTGTGAGTGTACAGATTGTATAACAGTGTAAATTTGCTGTCCCCTCAAAATAACTCAACACACAGCCATTAATATCTAAACTGCTGGCAACAAAAGTGAGTACACCCCTAAGTGAAAATGGCCAAATTGGGCCCAATTAACCATTTTCCCTCCCCGGTATCATGTGACGCGTTAGTGTTACAAGGTCTCATGTGTGAATGAAGAGCAGGTGTGTTAAATTTGGTGTTATCGCTCTTTCTCTCATACTGGTCACTGGAATTTCAACATGGCACCTCATGGCAAAGAACTCTCTGAGATTCTCTCTTAGAATCTGAAAAAATGAATTGTTGTTCTACATAAAGATGGCCTAGGCTGTAAGAAGATTGCCAAGACCCTGAAACTGAGCTGCAGCACGGTGGCCAAGACCATACAACGGTTTAACAGGACAGGTTCCACTCAGAACAGGCCTTGCAATGGTTGACCAAAGAAGTTGAGTGCACATGCTCAGCGTCATATCCAGAGGTTGTCTTTGGGAAATAGTCGTATGAGTGCTGCCAGCATTGCTGCAGAGGTTGAAGGGGTGGGGGGTCAGCCTGTCAGTGCTCAGACCATACGCCACACACTGCATCAAATTTCATTCCAGAAGGAAACCTCTTCTAAAGATGATGCACAAGAAAGCCTACAAACAGTTTGCTGAAGACAAGAAGACTAAGGAATGGATTACTGGAACTATGTCATGTGTTCTGATGAGACCAAGATTACTGGAACCATGTCCTGTGGTCTGATGAGACCAAGATAAACTTATTTGGTTCAGATGGTGTCAAGCATGTGTGGTGGAAACCAGGTGAGGAGTACAAAGACAAATGTGTCTGGTCTACAGTCAAGCATGGTGGTGGGAGTGTCATGGTCTGGGGCTGCATGAGTGCTGCTGTCACTGGGGAGTTACAGTTCATTGAGGGAACCATGAATGCCAACATGTATTGTGACATACTGAAGCAGAGCATAATCCCCCTCCCTTCAGAGACTGAGCGGCAGGGCAGTATTCCAAGATGATAACATGATAACAACTCCAAACACACCTCCAAGACAGCCATTGCCTTGCTAAAGAATCTGAGGGTAAAGGTGATGGACTGGCCAAGCATGTCTCCTAAACCCTATTGGTCATCTGTGGGGCATCCTCAAATGGAAGGTCTCTAACATCCACCAGCTCCGTGATGTTGTCATGTAGGAGTGGAAGAGGACTTCAGTGGCAACCTGTGAAGCTCTGGTGAACTCCATGCCCAAGAGGGTTAAGGCAGTGCTGGAAAATAATGGTGGCTACAAAAAATAGACACTTTGGGCCCAATTTGAACATTTTCCCTTAGGGGTGTACTCACTTTTGTTGCCAGTGGTTTAGACATTAATGGCTGTGTTTTGAAGGGACAGCAAATTTACACTGTTATACAAGCTGTACACTGTATCACATAAATGCAGATTTTGCTTAGGGTTTTGGACCTCCTTTAACACTTTCCTTATAAGGCAGAAAGGGGACTGCAATGTTTAGGTCTTTTAATTATAATTTAGAACATACTGCACCATAATGTAAAAGTTGTAATTTTTAACCCTGATTTTTAATTTAGAATTCATAATTTTACTTTATTTATAAGTGGCTGTAAACCCTCACATATACCCAGTGAAACGGACAGCCTCAGATGATACACAGTGTTAAAATATTTCTTCATCTGTCAGGAGCACAGAGGAGGGGGCAGACACATTGCAGTTACAGTGTGTAAGACCAGACCAGATTGGAGGAAAGGAACACCCCCCCCCCTTCACACAGCAGAAGGACTGTGTTCTGCATAGACAAGCTCTGTTCTGAGGTCGCCCCCCAACACAAATGTATCTCATGTGTGGGGAAAACTTTTCAGAAGTGACTCTGATAACAGAGGAACGAAGCACCAGAGAGAAACAACACTTAGAGCTTTGGAGAGAGATAAGTAAACACTACAGATATATGGGATTTGCTCAGATCCCATGAATGAGGTTTACAGCCACTTTAATGTTGTATGTTGCAATTTTAATCATGCTGGTTTGCTTCTTTTCAATCCTGATCAGCCAAAAACCAGTACTCATTTTAATTGCTTTACTAATGCATTTGTTTTTCCTTTTTTTGAAGGGGTGTGTTCTAACCAATATAAAATCAAAGGCTGACAAAGTGGTTTGATTTTAATTAAGAATTAAAAAAAAGTGATTAGAACTGCAATAAAATGACCATGTTTATTAATTCTTTTTCAAATGGGAAAATATTTTTTTTTCAAACCCATATATTACCTTGTACAGGTAACTGTGATATCATAACTCCACCCACTACAGGCTGCCTACAAAAAACGATGAGGTGGGGGTTGTGCATACAAGACCAGTCACCCTGCACTCAGAAGGACAGCAGCAGTTTTTGGTCTTTATTACAGGAAACTCCAGCACAGAGGCAAAGTGTTATGCCCTCTACACATGACCGGTTTTCGGAATAATCTCTGAAGGTTTTTCTGACAGAGTTGCGACGGAATTCCCCTCAAGCTGTCTTGCATACACACGGTCACACCAAATTCCGACCGTCCAGAACGCGGTGACATACAACACGTACGACGGGACTAGAAAATGGAAGTTCAATAGCCAGTAGCCAATAGCTTCCCTCTTGTACTTGCTTCAGAACATGCGTCCTTTTTGGTCCGTCGGAACAGCATTCAGACGATCAGTTTTCCCGATAGGAATTGGTTCTGTCGGAAAAATTTAGAACATGTTCTCTTTCTAGGTCCGTCAGAATTTTCGACGTAAAAATTCAGATGGGGCATACACACGATCGGAATATACGATGAAAAGCTCCCGCTTGACAATTTCTGTCGGACATTCCGCTCGTGTATACATGGCATTAGAATTGTTTTATACTAGATTACTGCACAGATCTGTAAAAATATGCATAGGGCACAGAGTTTTAAGTAAGAATACACATTGTTTTTTTGTTTAGAATATATTTGTTTAGCCCGGAGTTCAGCTTTAAATCTGGGACTGTCCTTGGAAACCTAGGACAGCTGGCATTGCATATATTAAAGACTGCTTCAGCATAAAGCACAAGGGTAAAACTTTGTAAAATAAGCAGGCTTGCTATTGTCATACCTTCATTACCTAAACTTTCATTACACTGCATTCATCAGCATAAATCATCAGCTTTCTAACAACTTCACAATACCTAATTAAGCAACATCTGTCTAATTTAGGCATTTAGCTTTTCTTACTATGTAAAGCTTCCAGATCAGTAATCATATCAGTTAGCTTATAGAGAGAGAATATTTGTACATACATACACCACCCTAAATTAAAGATTTCATTTTTCACCATTTTAATAACCTTTTTCTTATGCTTTTCAAAATAATTTACTGTAATATATAAGATATTCAATACGAAAACTATAGTCTAAAGCTGGGTATCTACTAGTAGAATTTCAAACAAAAATGCTCACAAAAATTCTTAGGAAAATCCATACGAAAGATCTCAGAACATTTGAATTTCTTCAAAAGTAGTTCAAGATTTTGTTTGCTTTTAACATTAATTTTGAATTGAATGAACTTTACCAAATGAAAATCACACCAACTGTTAGCCCTGGTTCACACCAATATGGCTTTGAGATCGCGCTACTTCCACACGATTTCAAAGCAGCAGATTGGTGTGATTTGTATCTCTGATGTCACTTTGACTTCATTAACCACTTAAAGTGGTTGTAAACCCTTACTTTTACTACAGGTACGCCTAAAAAAGGCTGATCTGTAGCTACCCCGGATATCTCCTAAACCGTGCGAGATATCCCCTGTATCAGCATGTGCTGACGTCATTGGCACATGTGCACTGAAGCAACGGCATGTTCGTGACATTGCTTCAGCTAGAGTGCTGTTACAGGCAGCTCCCGCGCGCATGCGTCATCGCGCCTCCAGCCAATCACAAGGGTGGAGCCAGCGATACCCGGAATTAACTCCGGGAGTGATGTCGCCAGCCGGAGCGGTGTACGAGGACCGCTATGGGGGCTTCAATCCAAGGTGACCCTATGCATACTAGCTCATTATGCCTTTGGTTTTGCAGGTTTTTTTTTGTGGGGTTACAACCACTTTAAGGTCTGCCCTATAGCAATTATACTGCTACAGGGTGGCACCTCTGTGTTGGATCACGTATATATACGTGATACAACTCTTACGGGTAGGGGTTGTGCATTCACATTGCTAGCGGTTCTCTCCCACTGTGATTATACAGGCAGAGAGACAGAGAGGCAGAACGGCAGCCTGCCTATGTAAACAAGGCACATTGCCGTTCTGACAGGAGAGAAGCAAAGCAAGAAGAAAATTTCATCTCTTCCCCTAGTAAAAGCACCTCCCACAGTATAGTAAAACACTGGTTAGGCACACAGTTAACCCTTTGATTGCCCCTGAAGTTAGTACCTTCCCAGCCAGTGTCATTAGTACAGTGACAGTGCATATTTTTTAACACTGATCACTGTATTAGTGTCACTGGTCCCCAAAGAAACCTCAGAAGTGTCAGTTAGTGTCTGAATGTCCGCCAGAATATCGCAGTCAAATAAGTCACTGATTGCCGCTGTTACTAGTAAAAAAAATAAAACATATCCCATAGTTTGTATACACTATTACTTTTGCGCAAACCAATCAATATACGCTTATTGGGATTTTTTTTTACCAAAAATATGTAACAGAATACATATTGACCTACATTTTTGAAGAAATTTGATATTTTCAATTTTTTTATTGAATATGTTTTATAGCAGTAAAAGTAAAAAATATTGTTTTTTTTCAAATTTTAGGTCCTTTTTTGTTTATACCGCAAAAAATAAAAAACACATAGGTGATCAAATGCCACCAAACTAAAGCTCTATTCATGGGGCAAAAGACATACATTTTATTTGGGTACAGCGTCACATGACTGCGCAATTGTCAGTTAAAGTAACGCAGTGCCGTATTGCAAAAAATGGCCTGATCATAAAGGGGGTAGATGTTCTGGAGGTCAAGTGGTTAAACAGATATCAATGCAAGTCACACTAAAATTTGGATTAAAGTAGTGCAGGAGCCTTTTTCAAAGTTGCTGTGACATGAGTCATAGCAATTTGAACAGTTCCATTGGGGTTGCGACTTGTCGTGATTTGGAACTGTCAAATCGCACCAGTGTGAACCAGGGCTTAGACATTTGTACATGCAAGAAAATTTTTTATCATGCTTTACAGTTTCTCATCAAAGTGGTGACCCAATTAGTGATTAGAATACAAATTCACATTCTTACAACATTCCTACAATGAAAAATGTTGAACAAAATTCTACTAGTCTTTATCCAGAATTCAATGTCCAAGCAGGGGGATTCCTGAGTTCACCCTATTTGTGTGGACATAGAAGTCCTTCTTTAAAACATCCTTTCCAGCTATCCGGAACAGCTGTGGGACCTACAGAGCCATGTGGAATGCCAGGACTTCACTTTACTTTGACGAGCAATGCATCTTCTATCATCTTGTAAGTGTTTTTATTCTTATCCTATTAAAGTCATCATTTTAATATTACACTCAGGTCAGCGCCTCCCCCTCCGTTTTTTCCTTGCATGTTTTGCAGAGTTCTGGACACACTCTGAAGGGTGGCTGCCTTCACTTTTAACCCTTTCTTTTCCAATTTCCCAACCTATGGATACATCACCATCCAGCTATTACAGCCACAGACTATACCCCTAATGCCGTGTACACACGACCGGACTTTTCGCCGGACTGAACTCAGAAGAACGAAGTTCTGACAGAGTTCCAACGAAACTGACTTGTCTACACACAATCACACCAAAGTCCGATCGCTTCGAACGTGATAATGTACGACTGGACTAGAATAAGGAAGTTCATAGCCAGGAGCCAATAGCTGCCCTTGCATCCTTTTTTGTCCATCTGACTAGCATACAGACAAACAAATTTTTAGATTGGACTCGGGTCCATTGGAAAGATTTGAAACATGTTCTATTTCTATGTTCTAAGTCCGACAGATTTTTCAACAGAAAAGGTCTGATGAAGCCCACACACGTTTGAATTGTCTGACGGATTCGTTCCGTCGGACCAGTTAGGTCGAAAAGTCCAGTCGTGTGTACACGGCATAAGGTTTACTCCATCTGGAGCACCAGATAAACACTGACTATACTGCTCTTTAAAACAGACCTTCATCGGCTTCAACAACTTTTTTTTTTAAGATTTTTTTTGTGGGACCTGACCTGACACTTTCTGCTATCTTGTCTAGGTGAGACGTCAACCAACTGTCCACAGTGTCTTGGGATACCATGTCACACATCCCAGCAGGCTTTGGGGAAATCAACACCACAGTGCACCACTGGGCATCATCAGGGATGTGACGGCAAAAACCAGGAACAGACAGCTGGCTGTCTGATGACATAAGAAATGAAAATAGCGGCGTGGGACCCAGCTTGCAAAAGCAGAAAGGTGGATTATGCCAGGCAACATGGGATTCAATAGACATGTTATGCCCCGTACACACGGTCGGATTTTCCGATGGAAAATGTCCGATCGGAGCGTGTTGTCGGAAATTCCGACCGTGTGTGGGCTCCATCGGACATTTTCCATCGGATTTTCCGACACACAAAGTTGGAGAGCAGGAGATAAAATTTTCCGACAACAAAATCCGTTGTCGGAAATTCGATCGTGTGTACACAAATCCGACGGACAAAGTGCCACGCATGCTCAGAATAAATAAAGAGATGAAAGCTATTGGCCACTGCCCCGTTTATAGTCCCGACGTACGTGTTTTACGTCACCGCGTTTAGAATGATCGGATTTTCCGACAACTTTGTGCGACCGTGTGTAGACAACACAAGTTTGAGCCAACATCCGTCGGAAAAAATCCTAGGATTTTGTTGTCGGAATGTCCGAACAAAGTCCGACCGTGTGTACGCCCTATAAGAATGTTTTTTTGAGGACAACCCAGTGGATAGGGTAAGAGGGGAAAGAAAAAAGAACGTAGAAGGTGTGTGTGGGGGTAATTAGTGAAGTTCCTCTTTAAACTTTTTATTTAATTGTTGGTTTTTGGTGCCAAGAAAATCCCATCCTAATTTTGCAGAACTTATTCCTTTTTAACCTTTTGTATCCTTTTAAACCCTTGGCACACTGTCCATATTGCATACCTACCAAAACGTACCTATTACACTGATGTCTGAAGATCACCGCACAGCCCCTAGCTAAAATTATCAGAGTCTCTTCAAGTTGTACTGGCATATACACATCATGGTCTCCATTTATTTCAATCTCAAGCCTGTTCTTCAGCCTCTCAAAGCACAGTTATGCTATGTACACACACGATAGGATTTTCCCACGGATGTTGGCTCAAACTTGTCTTGCATACACACGGTCACACAAATGTTGTTGGAAATTCAGAACATCAAGAACACAGTGACGTACAACGAGCCGAGAAAAATCAGTTCAATAGTCAGTGCGGCTCTTCTGCTTGATTCCGAGCATGCGCAGACTTTTGTGTGTCGGAATTGCATACACACGCTCGGAATTTTGAGAACCTGCTCTCAAACATTTGTTGGCAGAAATTCCGACAACAAATGTTCTATGGAGCCTACACACAGTAGGCCTTTCCGACAACAAGCTCCCATCCAACATTTGTTGTCGGAAAATCCTATGTGTGTATGGCCCTATAGGCTTTCCATTGAAATGAAATGACACATCAGAGTTCATTCCAAAGATTTCAGCTAAAAAGCTGTGTGGCTCATTGTTTGCATTCGAAGTAAGTATATGATATGGTGAACATATAGGGAGAAGAGAATAGAAATGTATAAAGTTCGTTGGATGTATCTGGAAGCTGTCCTTTGGAAATTTGGCCTTGACGGTCCTTTTCTCCACGCACTAATGAGCTTATACTCAGCCCCTAGTGCAAAAGTGTGGACGCTGGGCATGCTATCCACCCTTTTCCTTGTAACTAACGGAACCCGTCAGGGGTGCCTCCTATTGCCTTTCATTTTTGTGCTTGTCATTGAACCCTTATGCCGCGTACACACGATCAGACTTCTTGTCGGAGTTCCGGATTCCGCTCAAGCTGCCTTGCATACACACGGTCACACAAAAGTTCAATGAAATTACGATCACGAAGAACGCGGTGACGTACAACACTACAACGAGCCTGGAAAATGAAGTTAAATGCTTCCAAGCATGCGTCGAATTGTTTCCGAGCATGCGTAGGAATTTTGCGCGTCGGAATTGCTACAGACGATTACATTTTCGGATAGAAACTTTTTTCGACTGAAAAATTGAGAGCCTGCTCCCAATTTTTTGCTCGCTGGAATTCGGCCAGCAAAAGTCTGATGGAGCATACACATGGTCGCATTTTCCGACAAAAAACTCTCATCGGTCTTTTGCGGGCCGAAATTCCTATCGTGTGTACATGGCATTAGCCAAAGCCATACACTCACACCCCCACATTACAGGACTAACAGTAGGTCAAGTATCACACATGATTGGTGTCAGGTCACCTGTATCCAGGTGACAGATGCACCCCGTTGGGATCAGAAGTGCACCGCAAGGTAGGGGACCCTACGGCCGACTGCTGCGGATTGAACCCTGGGAGGTTCAGGAAGCAGGTCTACTGGATCACTGACACAGATCCCACTGGGAGCTAGAGCATAGATTCCCCAGGGCGTGGAGTCTAAGAGCCAGCAGGTGATCACCAGAGCCTTTAATGGTAAGGATGGACTGAGCTGCAGTCTGGCTCCAGGTCGCAGCCCCCATGGTCTCACAGCTCACGCTCACGCTAGACTACAGGAGAATAGGAAGGAGGCAGCAGGCTGGAACAACAAGGAAAGTAAGGGACAAGCCAAGGTCGGGGCCACAAGCAGACAAGGACAACAGAGTACATGCCAAGGTTCAGGGTCACAGGCAAACAGGGATGGTCGGGAACACGCCAAAGGTCAGGGTCACGAGCAGACAGGAATAGTTAAGAACAGGCCAAAGTCGGTAACAGGAATCAGATGTAGGAAACACAGAAAGTACACACAGAGGCTAACACACAATGGTTGATCAGCACTGCTGACTTGCAGTGCACAGGTTAATATAGGGTTCCCTGATAGGACCTGGGGTGGGGCCATGCTTAGAGGAGAGGTTACAAAAGCAGTCAGGTGAGGGTCAGCTGGTCTCTAGAGATGAACACGTGGAGACAGGTATGCTGATCGACAAACTCTATTGCATAACCATGACAATTGGTCTCTACGCAGATGATAACATCATTTGACTCACAGATCCCCTTAAATCACTGCCCCCAATATGTGAACTTCTCGACAGTTTCAGTCACCTCTCTACATATAAATTGATTACTCGAAATCTGCAATGCTAGGAGTCTTCATCTCCCCATGTCTTAAGTCAGATATCTCTAAAATCTCCCCTTTTTTCCTGGGCTCCCAACTCATCCATGATTCACCTGGGCTTTCAGCTAACTTCCCTCTTCACAATGCTCTTTTGCACTAACTTTTTGCTACTGTGTCAAAAGATACAGAATGTATCCAAATCACTTGCCATGATTAAAGCCTCTTGGGTGGGCCGCATACCCCTGTCCAAAATGTTTTTGTTACCACTATACTGTATTTTTTAGGACTGTTCCACTACCCATTTTACAATCTGACCTAGCCAAGCTCCAAAACCTCCTCAACCATTTAATTTGGGCCACATGGAAACCCTGCATCAAATTTTCCCTACTCTGCATCCCAAGGAACTTTGCAGGGCTCGGATCCCCCAACCTTAAGCTCTTCTACAAGACAACCATCCTGGACCAAGCAAAAAAATTGTGTTCTAAAACCTTTAATACTCCATGGCTTCAAGTAAAAACTTCAGCACTTACCCAGGATCCTTCCTTAATATTAACAGTTATGTGGCTAGGATTCCAATCTGCTCTCTCTTTCCTCTCCGCCATCAACAGAACTGTCTCAACATGGAAAGCCTTACACCAACTCTCTAGCAGTCTTCACCCTCAAGCACTGACCCATCTCCCGGTTTCAGCCTTTTAATTTCTCTCTCATGACCTTCCTCTACAACACTGGACTACAGCTGGCCTTCACAACATTGGAGAACTTTTTCACGGTCAACAACTCCTTTCTAACATTGGAGAACTTTTTCACGGTCAACAACTCCAAGCCTTCCAACATTTTTCTCACCACTATGACATCCCCAACAAAGATTTCTATATGTACCTAAGAATATGTCATATCCTCTCACACATTTGTTATATATCTCAAACCCTAACTAAGGAGGTCATGACCTTCTGCCACTCAACTGTCTTTAAGCTCTGAGGTATATCCCATTTTTAATGATCTGCTTTCCGGCCCTACCAAGAAGGAGAATTCCTCAGCCATGACGTAGGATATCCACCCTACAGATCTCGATACCCACCTCCCTCTGGCACCAGGCAATTTGTGTTCCCACTATCTTCACCAGGAACATATGGATGGTCATATTATCCACGTCTGGTGGGAATGCCCCTCCATTTCTCCATTTTGGAGCAACATTTCCACCCTAATTCATGATGTCACCCAAATTCCTAATGTGCTAGTCCCGCAGATGGCTCTCTTCAGTTTGGGACTCTAGACATGGCCCTCAAAATTCCACCATATTATTACACATATCCTCATTGCAGCATACTTATCCATAGCTCGACTCTGGAAACAGACCTCTTCTCCCACCCTTGGTATGACCACTGACATAATCAATGACCGTGCTCATATGGAATTCCTCTTTGCCAAAACCCATATGAAAACTGATAAATTCCATCAACAATGGCAGTTCTGGCTATCTGACCCCAGAGCACAACTATATGCCTAGCCCTCTGCCTAAACATCCCTTAATTGTTCACTGCAACTCCTCCCACCATCTATTATAATATACCCTCAGATGGACCATATAGAGCCATCTGGGTTTTATTGTTGTCCTTTAATAGGTCATATTGATCAACTATATCCCTGGCATTATATAGATAACCTATCCCTCTATCCTTCCTCTCCCCTCATCCTCTATTCTCCTCCCCGTCTTCTCTCCGATTCTCCCCCCCCCCCCCGGGGAATCCCACAGCTCATAGTACTCTTGACTCTATATTTATTAGTGCTGAAACCTACAACTCACCTTGTTCCTGTTCTTCTTCACCGCTTTAATGTTATTTGCACTCTTTATAATTTTTGTTTTTCACTTTATATGTAAAAAGTTTCAATAGAGAATATTGAAACAAAAGAAAAATATAAGTGTTCTAAAAATATTCTTAAGCTGGCAATAGATGATTATTTTATCATCACAAGCAAGATGGACAGAGAAAAATCCCCAGCGTGACATTGTACTAGGACAGGGAGACCTGCTGATGTCAGAATACACTGGTCATTGGCTGCAGTCACTGATTGAGGAGCATTTTCCAAAATGTCCCTTCGACAGAATGTTGGATGTGAGCTCTATCAACCAGGGACTGTAATACACTAATCGAAATTAGGCCAATCCCTGTTGAAGCAGTTAAATTTCGATCAATGTTTGGCCAGCTTTATTTTTTAGCTCTAGAAAAGATTAGCAGAATACTTATGAAACCCTGTGCCTAGGTACAAAGGAGATGTATTAGAACACCCATTTTAGACCATTAGCCCAATTTATTGCTGAACTTAGAGTGAACAGTGGTTGCAAAAACCTGCCTTTTCTCATTTTTTTTCCATAGGTTACACTGCCTCTGCTTTGTTGCAGTTTGGGAAAGTGGTAAAGTGCACCACTAAAAGTGAAGGTGAAAGTGAGATTCCCCTGATGGGATCAAACTAGTAACAAACCATTACTGATATTACTGATATGCATAAATCATGATAAAACACATACAATATTACTCTAATATACAAACAACAATAATGATGATGTTTACATAAACCAACCGTGCATATATACAGTGCCTTGCAAAAGTATTCAACCCCCCTTGGCTTTTTACCTAATTTGTTACATTACAGCCTTTAGATTTTTTCTTTTTTTAATCTAAATTATGTGTGATGGATCAGACCACAATAGTCTAAGTTGGTGAAGTAAAAGTAGAAAAAATTATACATAAAACTATTTTTCAAAAAATAAAAAAACTGATAACTGGCATGTGGGTATGTATTCACTCACTTTGTTATGAAGCCCATAAAAAGCTCTGGTGCAACCAATTACCTTCAGAAGTCACATAATTAGTGAAATGATGTCCACCTGTGTGCAATCTAAGTGTCACATGATCTGTCATTACATATACACACCTTTTTGAAAGGCCCCAGAGGCTGCAACACCTAAGCAAGAGGCACCACTAACCAAACACTGCCATGAAGACCAAGGAACTCTCTAAACAAGTAAGGGACAATATTGTTAAGAAGTACACGGCAGGGTTAGGTTATAAAAAAAATACAAATCTTTGATGATCCCTAGGAGCACCATCAAATCTATCATAACCAAATGGAAAGAACATGACACAACAGCAAACCTACCAAGAGACTGCCGCACACCAAAACTCACGGACCGGGCAAGGGGGGCATTAATCAGAGAGGCAACACAGAGACCTAAGGTAACCATGGAGGATCTTGCGATAGACTTCTGCGCTACTAAAGTGTTGAGGTGATAATCTGTGTCTTGCTGCAAAATCAAATAGTGAACACCACTCCACTACCTATAGTTCTAAAAAATACCACAACAATAAAATGTGTCTGTGATTCTGCGCAAAGACTGTCCACTGATACAAAGTGAGCAATAAGTGAAAACAGTATAGTGTATCTGTGCAAAATAATGCTCTATATAAAACCAATCATCTAAAGTGACTTCAGTGCTATTAAAGTGAAGTGACTAAAGCATAAATAAATAGTGACTGGATAAAGTGCATATACGTTGATAGAAGGTCTGGTGACTTTCGTGGTGTTTAGTCCCCACTTGGGGCTCCCAGAACTCTCACCTTACTGGCACAATAAAAGTGCCTGTTAGAATCCCTTGGGTGTAGGTCTCCTTCCCCTTGGATCAATGCTGGCGTTCTGGGGTGCCTATGGATCAGTCATCGGCGATGTTCCCTCCAATGCATCGGTTCCACATGAGGAGTAATCAAAAGAGGGGACCCCAATAGTGTGATAAAGTATGACCAATGGTTTTATTAAAAAATAGTACTGCTTACATAAAAACAGCGCTGAACAGCAGCGAAAAACAGCGAAAAAAACAGCGGTTTCGATCCCCGCTACGTCACTTCCGGTCCGCGTGTGTTGTGTTTCCGGTCACGTCCTACGCGTTACGTCATGTCACATGACTTCCTCAGGGCCCTGAGGAAGTCATGTGGCGTTCTGGGGTGCCTATGGATCAGTCATCGGCGATGTTCCCTCCAATGCATCGGTTCCACATGAGGAGTAATCAAAAGAGGGGACCCCAATAGTGTGATAAAGTATGACCAATGGTTTTATTAAAAAATAGTATTGCTTACATAAAAACAGCGCTGAACAGCAGCGAAAAACAGCGAAAAAAACAGCAGTTTCGATCCCCACTACGTCACTTCCGGTCCGCGTGTGTTGTGTTTCCGGTCACGTCCTACGCGTTACGTCATGTCACATGACTTCCTCAGGGCCCTGAGGAAGTCATGTGACATGACGTAACGCGTAGGACGTGACCGGAAACACAACACACGCGGACCGGAAGTGACGTAGCGGGGATCGAAACCGCTGTTTTTTTCGCTGTTTTTCGCTGCTGTTCAGCGCTGTTTTTATGTAAGCAGTACTATTTTTTAATAAAACCATTGGTCATACTTTATCACACTATTGGGGTCCCCTCTTTTGATTACTCCTCATGTGGAACCGATGCATTGGAGGGAACATCGCCGATGACTGATCCATAGGCACCCCAGAACGCCAGCATTGATCCAAGGGGAAGGAGACCTACACCCAAGGGATTCTAACAGGCACTTTTATTGTGCCAGTAAGGTGAGAGTTCTGGGAGCCCCAAGTGGGGACTAAACACCACGAAAGTCACCAGACCTTCTATCAACGTATATGCACTTTATCCAGTCACTATTTATTTATGCATTAGTCACTTCACTTTAATAGCACTGAAGTCACTTTAGATGATTGGTTTTATATAGAGCATTATTTTGCACAGATACACTATACTGTTTTCACTTATAACCCTGGAGGAGCTGCAGAGTTCCACAGCAGAGACAGGAGTATCTGTACATAGGATGACATTAAGCTGAATGCTCCATAGAGTTGGGCTTTATGGCAGAGTGTCCAGAAGAAAGCCATTACTTTCAGCAAAAAACAAAATGGCACATTTTGAGTTTGCGAAAAGGCATGTGGGAGACTCCCAAAATGTATGGAGGAAGGTGCTCTGGTCTGATAAGACTAAAATTTAACTTTTTGACCATCAAAGAAAACGCTATGTCTGGCGCAAACCCAACACATCACATCACCCAAAGAACACCATCCCCACAGTGAAACATAGTGGTGGCAGCATCATGCTGTGGGGATGTTTTTCACCAGTCGGGACTGGGAAACTGGTCGGAGTTGAGGGAAAGATGGATGGTGCTAAATACAGGGATATTTTTGAGCAAAACCTGTACCACTCTGTGTGTGATTTGAGGCTGGGACAGAGGTTCACCTTCCAGCAGGACAATGACCACAAACACACTGCTAAAGCAACACTTGAGTGGTTTAAAGGGAAACATGTAAATGTGTTGGAGTGGCCTAGTCAAAGCCCAGACCTCAATCCAATAGAAAATCTGTGGTCAGACTTAAAGATTCACAAGCTCAAACCATCCAACTTGAAGGAGCTGGAGCAGTTTTGCAAGGAGGAATGTGCAAAAATCCCAGTGGTAAGATGTTGTAAGATTGACTTTAGGGGGGTGAATAGTTATGTACATTGACTTTTTCTGTTATTTTGTCCTATTTGTTGTTTGCTTCACAATAAACAAAAAAAATCTTCAAAGTTGTGGGCATGTTCTGTAAATTAAATGAATGCAAATCCTCAAACAATCCATGTTAATTCCAGGTTATGAGGCAACAAAACACGAAAAATGCCAAGGGGGTGAATACTTTTGCAAGACACTGTATATATTAGAATGAAAGTCCCTAAAGTGACTCCAATATATAAAGTGACTTGTGAGATAAATCTGTGAACTAGTTGTCTGTTGATAATCCACCACCAAAAGGAAAGAGGCTTACCAGACAAGTTGAACCCAACTAGGCATACGCCTGATGAGTCAGAGCTTGTGGTGTAACACACCAAGGGAAGAAATTCACCATACACGGTTTCCGATGTAGAGGCAGGGGTCCGTCACAATGTATAACATCAATGGGTATCCACCAAGGGAACAGTGACCAAAGGCATTTTATCGAAATAAGTAAAATGGTCACTCACATTTGAGAAAGCATTAAAAGGCATGTAAGTAAAATCAAATATCGTAGTGGCATCAGCAGAGCCCGTCCCCCATTAAACTCCATGTTGTATTGCTTGAATCGTAAAATATGCACACATGAACTGGCAGTTAAGAGGCAATAATAAAAAGGTACCGTATTTATCGGCATATAACACGCACTTTTTTCCCCTGAAAATCAGGGGAAAATCGTGGGTGCGTGTTATAGGCCGATCCCCGCCGATTTTGTGTCATCGGAGCGATCGCGGCAATTGCCGCGGTCACCGCTGACATACACAGCCGTGGGTAGATTCAAATATGGCGCCGAGACTGCAGGGATTCGTCGGAGCCGAGATACACATACCCGAGTGTGCTGGGCTTTTTCCGGCGCTGCCGTCATGCCCAGTCCCGCCCCTTGGACCTGTGTTATGTCCATCATAGGGCGGGACTGGGCGTGACTGTGAGTGGTGCCGAAAAAAGCCGAGAACACTCGGGTATGTGTATCTCGGCTCTCGTCGGAGCCGAGATATACATACCCGAGTGTTCTCGGCTTTTTCCGGCGCTGCCATCATGCCCAGTCCCGCCTCTTGGACCTGTGTTATGTCCATCATAGGGCGGGACTGGGCGTGACTGTGAGCGGCGCCGAAAAAAGCCGAGAACACTCGGGTATGTGTATCTCGGCTCCGACGAATCCCTGCAGTCTCTGCGCCATATTTGAATCTACCCACGGCTGTGTATGTCGGCGGCGAGTGCACAAAGCTGCACTGACATGGCTGGACTTGGGCAAAGCTGCACTGGGGCAAGGCTGCACTGGGGCAAAGCTGCACTGGGGCAAGGCTGCACTGGGGCAAAGCTGCACTTACAAGGCTGCACTGACAAGGCTGCACTGACAAAGCTGCACAGACAAGGCTGTACTGACAAGGCTGCACTGACAAGGCTGCACTGACAAGGCTGCACTGACAAAGCTGCACTGACAAGGCTGCACTGACAAGGCTGCACTGGGGCAAGGCTGCACTGACACTGAAAAGGCTGCAGATGGACAGATAAGGCTGCATTGATGGGCATTTTAATGTAAGTTTTTTTTCCTTAAACTTCCCTCCTAAAAGTTTTTTTTCCTTAAAATTCCCTCCTAAACTTGGGGTGCGTGTTATACGCCGCCGCGTGTTATACGCCGATAAATACGGTAATTGTGATCATTTAGTTTATTATAAAACATTGGGAAAAATCATATCTGCTGTTTATAAAGAAAAGTTATACTCCTAGAGTAAATGTGTATTTTTAAGGAAAATATATAATCCTTGCTTAGGGACCATCAAAACCTGGACCCTCCTTTTTTTTAAAAACTGCCTTGTACTATGAAGCTGGTCCTTCCGCTTACCACCTATACTTCTCTTACCTCGCTATTGTGTGCTTTGGCACACCACCTCTACTTTTCCCACCTTGCTATTAGCCAGCGAGGCAACCCATGGCATTAAAGAAGCCAAAGACTCGGTCTGCCCCTTCCTACCACCCATATCTCACTATTGGTCAGAGGAAATGATCATAATTTTAACCGCTTGCCGCCCACCATATAGCAGAATGACAGCAGCAAAGTGGTTTCAATACCCTGACTGGGCGTCATATGACGTCCTCAGGATATTGAGCCGCTGCGCGCCCCCGGGGGCGCGCATCGCAGCGATCATTGTTGCGGGGTGTCAGTCTGACACCCTGCAACACCGATCTAGGTAAAGAGTCTCTGATGGAGACTCTTTACCACGTGATCAGCCTTGTCCAATCACAGCTGATCACGATGTAAATAGGAAGAGCAGGTGATCGGCTTTTCCTCACTCGCGTCTGACAGACGTGAGTAGAGGAGAGCCGATCGGCTGCTCTCCTGACAGGGGGGGTCTGTGCTGATTGTTTATCAGCACAGTCCCCCCTCAGATCCTACCCAGGACCACCAGGGAAGCCACCCAGGACCACCAGGAAAGCCGCCCAGGACCACCAGGGAAACCAGCCACACTGGACCACCAGGTATGCCCCTAGACCCCCAGGGAAAAACTAATCAGTGCAAAGGCAGCTGCCAATCAATGCCCAGGCAGCTGCCAATCAGTTCCCACTCCAATGCCTACCACTGCCAGTGCCACCAGGGATGCCTATCAGTGCCGTGTATCAGTGCCGCGTATCAGTGCCCATAAGTGCCACGTATCAGTGCCCATCAGTGCCCATCAGTGTCACCTATCAGTGCCCATCAGTGCCACCCATAAGAACCCAGCTTTGCAGCCTATCAGTGCCCATCAGTGTCGCCTATCAGTGCCCATCAGTGCCCACCAGTGCCACCCAGTGTCACCCATGAGTGCCCATCAGTGCCGCCTATCAATGCCCATCAGTGCTGCATATCAGTGCTACCCATCAGTGCCGCCTACCAGTGCCCATCAGTGCCGCATATCAGTGCCCATCGTCAGTGCCCGCTCATTGGTGCCACCTCATCGCTGCTGCCTTATCAGTGCCTGTCAGTGCCGCCTTATCAGTGCCCATCAGTGAAAGAGAAAACTTACTTATTTACAAAATTTTTAAACAAAAGCAAAACTATTTTTTTTCAAAATTTTGGGTCTTTTTTTATTTGTTTCGCAAAAAATAAAAACCGCAGAGGTGATCAAATACCACCAAAAGAAAGCTCTATTTGTGGGAACAAAATGATAAAAATTTAGTTTGGGTACAGTGTAGCATGACCGCGCAATTGTCATTCAAACTGCAACAGCGCTGAAAGCTGAAAATTGGTCTGGGCAGGAAGGTGTCTAAGTGCCCTGTATTGAAGTGGTTAATCAACACAAACTAATTTAAACTGGGAATTGAGAGTGTGGTCTATTTTCCCCCACCTCACATGTCTCACTATTGGTAAGTGAGACATAGGAAGTAGTTAAAATTAAGTGTAGGGACCCCGTCATATGCTGGGGCATCTCTAAATTTAGTGGCTGCTAAGCTGTTGCCAGCCTAAGCTTGGATTCTTGAGCTTTTGATTCTGCTCTCATTGGGTTTGCCCTAAACTCGGAACATTGTTTGCTCATGCCTTTTGCTGGAGAGTGTTCCAGATAAAGCAAGGTTCATTGCCAGTGGTGCGTGCTGGGGAAGGATATAACTATTCAGGGAGACCTTCCAGAAAGGTTCTTGCCTTTTGGGCTGTTACCAGAAAAAGAGGATCTGTATGATGGAGATCTGTGTCTCCAGGCCTGCTTTTTACTGGAAAACAGGCCTGAGTCTAGGGCCTGGACGAGTCAAAATTTACTCAAGTTGGAGCAACCTGAGAAGAAACTTCACTGCCAAGCGTGTCCTGGAGAGCTAGAAGATAGCTGCTATGAGTGGACCTTTCAGAAAGTTACATCTGCTCATCTTAAAAGTAGGCCAGTCACAGTTTAAAGGCCCATATCTCTTTACCGACTATGATTAGAAATGTTGTATTGCATGTTTGTCGCTTTCAGGTATTCTGTTGCAATAACTCTCTTTTTTTGGAGTTTATTGCACTTAATAAACTCTCTTAAATGCTCAAAATTACTGGTGCCTAATTTACCTCACCCCAAAGAAACAAGGATTCTGTCCCGAGGTTTACAATGCTGGCCCACTGAGCCACTTGGGGTTAGGGGATGCTACATAAGTAAAGAACCGAGCAACCAACCAACTTAAACATAGGGAAGAAAGCAAACCAATTAGACTTCTAATTAAAGCTGGTATTTAATGAGCAACCCAGAGTTTCAGGCTCCCAGGGCACTCACTCAGGTCAGATATGTGTAATTTCAAACATTTTATTACCTTACCAGTTTAAACATTTACATCAGAGGCAGGTTCACTTCAAGTGTCTTAATAGTTTGCCAGTTGTCAGTCAATGAATCATTGATAGGTATTGCCCTGTTGTCAATCAGCGTCATGTAAACGTGTTTCAGCAATGTTTGCATGGGGTTTCCATCTGAAGTGTAATGTTAAATGTGCCTTACGTATTAAATGATTTTATTGAACAACTAAAAGCAAATACGGGAGTAGAATGTAAAGGATAACTGTTAACCACATAAAATAAATCAATAAATAAAAACAGCGAACTTAATAAGCAGGCTGTTTAAATTTTGTTTTGAGAAACAGTGATTAAACCACATGTACAAATGCAGACATGATGTCATGAGGCCTGTACGTGGTGTTTTTATACAAGAGTTATCTTGCTCTATGAAACTAATTATAAAGGAACTCCATAGCTTGTTTTATTAGATCAGTAAAACACTTCTTGGGTGGCTGAACAACACAGGGCCCTTTGGCATGTATTTATTAACTATAAAATAAGCCTGTTGTGTCCTATTGAAAAAAAATAAGAAAAAGTTAGAGAGTTTCCCATCAGTGGAGCCCTATTAAAAATATACAAATATAAAAGCTGAGTCCACAGTACAAACCCCCAGGGCCAAATTAGACATGTCTAATCCTTTTACCTCTGACCTTGGCAACCACGGGACATTTCAAGAGCTGGATTCAGAGTGCAGCACAACAATGATTGTCTGTTATCGCCCAGTCTAAAACTACTGGGCAGATATTAATGGATAAATGTCTATTAAACACAAAATGTATATCTTGATGAACTGACGTTAATGACAAGCTGTTAATATAAACTCAGGATTTAAGCTATATAGGACAATATACATAAAAATTTGAGTGATGATGGAAATTTTAGGGGAAAGAACATGGACATATACTCTATATTACCAAAAGTATTGGGGTAATGGTATCCCAGTTTTAGTCCGTAGGGTTCAATATTGAGTTGGCCCACAGCTATAACAGCTTCAACTCTTTTGGGAAAGCTATCCACAAGGTTTAGGAGTGTGTCTATGGAAATGCTTGACCATTCTTCCAGAAGCGCATTTGTGAGGTCAGGCACTGATGTTGGACGAGAAGGCCTGGCTCATAGTCTTTGCTCTAATTTATCCCAAAGGTGTTATATTGGGTTGCGGTCAGGACTCTGTGCAGGCCAGTCAAGTTCCTCCACCCTAAACTCGCTCATCCATGTTTTTATGGACCTTGCTTTGAGCACTGGTGCACAGTCATTTTGGAAGAGGAAGGGACCATCCTCAAACTGTTCCCACAAAGGCAGGAACATGAAATTGTCCAAAATGTCTTGGTATGCTGATGTAGGCAAATAATATATATCACTGTGTATGTGGGCTGACCAAGCCAAATTACAAATAAATAAATAAATATTTAAAATAAAAATGCCAAAAATTATTAAACATAAAAAACAGTCCAGTCTTATGTAGTGAGAAAAGTCCCTATATACTTTCAATTCAGTCTTTTAGCTATTCGTGATTCAACAATGTGATCTTCCTACTGGTAAGTGAACCCAAATTCCTGGTGCTCTAAGACCTTATAGATCAATGTACACCACTTCAAACATTAATCAAGTTGGACCCTCACCTTTAGATAATGACCTATATATCACAATAGGTCAGCAAGTGCTTCCCCCACTCCTGGAGATGATAGAAATGGCCTCTTAATGGTCCTGGGTCCCCATCTCATCTACTGCTCACACAGGGTAATTCTCACATTTAAACTCTGCTGCACTGCTGTTGTTACTCTGCAGGGTGAATTTAAAGCCACATAGAAGCCACTATAGTGTAGTATTCAATGATCACCATAGGATTTATTAAAAAATGCACTCACGTGTTTAAAAAAGTATAACTTGTGTTGTGTAAAACACTCTATTAGGATACACACGATCGGACATTCCGACAACAAAATCCATGGATTTCCTCTGACTGATGTTGGCTCAAACTTGTCTTGCATACACGCGGTCACACAAATCTTGTCAAAAATTCCGAACACGGTGATGTACAACACGTACGACGAACCGAGAAAAATGAAGTTCAATAGCCAGTGTGGCTCTTCTGCTTGATTCCGAGCATGCGTGGAACTTTGTGCATCGGAATTGTGTACACACGATCGGAATTTAGGACAATGGATTTTGGATCCAGATCTCAAATTTTGTGTGACGAAAATTCCAATTGAAAATGTCTGATGGAGCATACACACGGTCGGAATTTCCGACAACAAGCTCCCATTGAACATTTTAAATTGGAAAATTTGACCGTGTGTACGGGGCATAAGTCCCGCCACACTTCCGATCCTCAGCCTTGACGTCACCCTAGTGGTTTTCTTGTCTTTAAGCAGGCTAATCAATGGTGGGGGAAGAGGGGGTGCAGGTAGGTTAATATTTGAAGAAGTTTGACCTTAACGGTACCATGTAAGAAAATACCTCCCACCTGGATCAAGATTAAGAGTAAATAATGTAAAACAAGTGTTTAGTTAAAAACGATCCTCCTTGAGTGCTGTGAGGTATGTGGAACTAAAGTTTGAAAGTATAAGATTTTGCTACATTTAATAAATGTTTCAGGTAATATGATAATAACATATTCTAATATGGTACACTGGCAACTTTATTTCCTAATCCTGATCACAAATTCTAATATAACCCTAATATAAAAAATCCTTATGCATAATTAGGTACTAACTTTTAGTACCATATCTGTCATAACATGAGCATTGTGCATACAAACCATCTCTATGTGACCCCTCTCCCCCCAGTGCATATTATATCATGATATTAGGCATGGCTATTTGCCTTTCAAATTCTTCAGTCATCAAACCATACCAAGCATATAGATTATAGGTGTGGGTCAACTTCCTTTCAGACCCACATTTGTGTCTCTCCTTGCTTGGGCAGCGTGGGAATTTGGCTGGATCAGTCTAGCTCAGTGGTTTCAATTCACCATGCTTTTGTTATGACATATATGGTACTGAGTCTGGGTTCACACCGCAGCACAGAGCTCACAGCAGGGGCCCAGTGTGTCCCCATTCACCATTTCTGGTCTGATTTCATCCTGAATTTTTGGCTAAATTAAGACCTGAAACGGACCAGAAGATGCACAGGACTCCTGTTTAATTTGCACCAGAGCCGCTCCGGAGATGTGTGAACCGGCTCCATAGAGAGCCGGTCACAATCTCCTGACATGCGAATTAGGTGCGGGGAAACCGGCATCCAATTTGCACTAGTGTGAATCCAGCCTAAAAGTTGGTCCTTGTTTTTTTTATATTAAGTTATATACCCACATTACTTGTATCCTCTCTGTTTTATGATGATCTAAAGTTCATCAAGTCCATCTTATGTGTGTGATTATATGTCAGTATTACATTGTATATCCCTGTATGTTGTGGTCGTTCAGGTGCTTATCTAATAGTTTTTTGAAACTATCGATGCTCCCCGCTGAGACCGCCACCTGTGGAAGGGAATTCCACATCCTTGCCGCTCTTACAGTAAAGAACCCTCTATGTAGTTTAAGGTTAAACCTCTTTTCTTCTAATTTTAATGAGTGGTCACGTGTCTTGTTAAACTCCCTTCCGTACTCCTCAGTCTGGGAAGGAGACAGGTCTTCTCTGCTAGAGATAAAGGAGTGAATGTCCAGTTTTTTGTCATACCTGGTACATCTGACCTCCAAGACTCCAATCCAGAGTGACGACTGACCTTGGTGATCCCTGGAGTTCCTACTGAGTCCGTCCCTGAGGTTTCAACTGCCTGGATATCTCCATATCTGCCCTGTGTGGCACACTGCTTTCAAGACTCCATGTCGCTGACAGCGGAGTCCACCAGATCCGGCAAGAGTATGCACTTATCACTTATACATTGATGTCGTTTTCGTTTAATGTTGTTTCCATGCACCAATCAACATACCCTTTGTCAGCACCTGGAAATCCATCACCCTGAGTTGTCGCATCCGTGTATATACACAATTGGGCATTACATCACCTACCTTTTTGCCATCAGCTATCTAGACTTTTGGTTGTCACTTATCAAGTCTATTACACTTTGTCGAAGGACTTGTGATATATCGAATTTATTGTTTTTCAATAATAGTAGCTGCTCATCTTTTTACTCTAGTTAGCGCAGTGTTTTCTCTCACATTTTTACAAACTACCATATAAATAATAAATACAAAATTTGTACCAATGAATATCAGGAGGTGAGGAGGAAAAAAACGACCACACCACATGATACCCATAAAAAATTCAAAAAACATAACCAATAAAATAAAATGAAATAAAATAAATGAAAAGAACAAAGGGAAAATGGAGGGAAATATATATTTATATGGTAGTTTGTACTCTAGCCACAAGATGCCGCCACCTCTTATAACCACCGCTGCTCTGTCTCTACATTTTGAATAATGATCACCCATATCTTAATTATTGTTTAATATGATTTGTTTTAAAGATATTTTTATCTTTATATTCATGTCATTCGTTTTAAGTTTAATACTGTTATTACCTAACATATAAATCTCTTTGAGATATATTGTTTCCGGTTCGGAAGTTCACACTTCCGGTCCTCTGATTTCCGCCTGTCCAGTTCTGTTGTTCCTATAAATACACATCCGCTTGCATCATAACCATGCCCCTGAAGAGGCATGTTGATGACGGAACATTGGGCGATGATAGATACTGGCGACGCCGACGCAGGACGCGGTTGGATGGTGACACGGCGACCATCTTTGTGGTTAGAAGCTGACGAACTGAACTGAAGAAATGCAGAAAAAAAGTTTCAAACAAGTAAATATAATATGCCTTCCATTCTATTTACTAATGGTAGTAATAAAGATTAAAAATAGTCAATGTTGATTGAAAGTTTTAACTTTAACTTCTGGGATTTTTGGCATTTTTATTGAGGACAATCAAATTTTGATCACAACCTTTAAGAAACAAGTGGAATGCAACAGTTAAATTCTTAATATCAGTAGTCATCTCCTGAAATGGTTGATGAACATACCAAAAGTACATGTGACTAAGACGGAACCATAGCAAAATGGTAAGAATACAAAAAATAGGTAAATTAATTAATCCTCCAATTTATGGAAAGAGGTTATGAAAGCGAGATATTATCAATGGAAGCAGAACAGGTAGAATACTTAAGTAAGGAGAGTCTGCTACAATAAAAGGATGTCCCAGTTGATATGTCCGATGAGGTCGACTCAGCCATTGTCCTCAAGTACACTGCACAAGCACATACTGTAAGAAGAAAAATTTCTAGACATTGAGGAAGGACAAGATTTTGACTGTTAAACTCCTATTAAGACTCAGGTTTATGTTTGAAAAAAGCTAACATCCTAAGAATAGAGATTGATTCAGCCATTCAAGTGAATAAGAATAAGAAGATTTTTTTGTTCTAATGCCCACTGTAACAAAGCACCTTAGGGATTTTAATAGCTAAAATCCTTGCACGGTTTGTAAGAACACTTCTAAAATGAGAAGAGTAAAGGAATTTATATCACCTATGACCCAAAGGGCATTAAAAAACAATGTTTTTTTATCACATTAAAGGGGTTATTTTAGCAATCCAATCCCCCCCCAAGAACCTAGATGTAGGTAGAATGAAAAGAATGTTAAAGATAAGGAAAAGGAACTTTTTTTTTATAAAATCTTTCACGAAAACTATAAACATTCATTACTTGAAAATTACAAGGAATATCATAACATAGCATAACAAGAATTGGAAAGGTATCCCTCTTTTGGGGGATAGAAAAGATAAAATATGACTGGCAAGGAGGTAATTTCATCTAGGAAATGTCACAGACTGAATCAAACTGGATATTTGAGCTTGACACTATTGCTCCTGCTGGGCCCAGTCAAGATATTTAATTATTTGCCTTTGAGTGAAAATTATGAACATTTTCTTTTAGTTTTCATTTTTACTTTTATTTATTTTTATTACTTTCAGAATGTTAAGAAAATGACAATAAAGGCGATTTTATTTTTACTTTCATTTTAATACACTTAGTTTCTATATTATAGGGCGTACACACGGTCGGACTTTGTTCGGACATTCCGACAACAAAATCCTAGGATTTTTTCCGACGGATGTTGGCTCAAACTTGTCTTGCATACACACGGTCACACAAAGTTGTTGGAAAATCCGATCATTCTGAACGTGGTGACGTAAAACCAGTACGTCGGGACTATAAACGGGGCAGTGGTCAATAGCTTTCATCTCTTTATTTATTCTGAGCATGCGTGGCACTTTGTCCGTCGGATTTGTGTACACACGGTCGGTATTTCTGACAACGGATTTTGTTGTCGGAAAATTTTATCTCCTGCTCTCCAACTTTGTGTGTCGGAAAATCCGATGGAAAATGTCCGATGGAGCCCACACACGGTCGGAATTTCCGACAACATGCTCTGATCGGACATTTTCCATCGAAAAATCCGACCGTGTGTACGGGGCATAACACTTCCTGAAACACAAGTTTTAAATAGTAACTAAGAGTCTACGCAATAATGCCACCAGTTTGCCCTCAGAATTCCTTGACAAAAATAGGCACTTCTACCAAAATGCGTCAGGGTTATACTAAGGCATAGCATAACATCACCAAGTGGAGCAACTTTTGAATTGTCTGTGGCTTCTGCAGTACTGCAAGCCTGATATTGTCCCACTGGACAGGGTCCTGAGAGGTGTACCAGGGTAAGAGGATGAATGAGCTGAGACCTGCTGGCACAGGATCTCTAGAGGGGAACGCGCTCTGTCGGCCTCAGACATCTGGCTGGTCTGTACTGTCAGGAGAGTACTTACTGAGGCTGAGAAGCTGAGAGCAGTCCGCCCTTGCAACTACGCGCACCCCGTCCCCTGGAGATGATACAGGGACATGGTGAATGCGGCTGGAGAAGACCCTTCTCTGACGGGCAGCCACTCAACTTCTTCCTTTCTTTCTTCTATACCTCTAAATAAATGATGGCAATATTATGTAACTGAAAGATATTCTGTACTTTGCAGGTGACATGTCACACTCATGACACTGCCTGGCTTGGCATTAGGACCTGTGAAACCCACCCCTGCTCAGTGTTGTGGCAATGGCTGTAGGTAGATTGCTCCTGTGTCAGCTGAGAAAAATAAATAGCATGCAAGCAGAGCTACGTTTAGCCATTCTGTGCTTTGTATGTTGGCACACTCTCCTCCTTTCTATCACCTGAGACTTGTTACTGAGCAGAATGCTTATTGGGAGTCTTTGATATCGGTAAGATTTTTAGTTTTAGTTTTTGGAGGTATACTGTAAATTTTTGATAAGAAAGGGGGATGTGCATTGTTGGTCCTTGGTGTCAGCATTTTTCTCCCTTTCATTCATTATTTTCTTTCTCTCTTTTTCCTCTATGCTCTTTGTTTATCCCTTTCCTTCTTTTTTTTTTTCATAGACATTCCTCCTTTGTTTGTTATTCTGTGCACTTTTTTCACGCACTTTTTGTTTTTTATTCATAAACCACTTTTTTATTTGGCTTTTCCTCCTTTCCATGGTGATGTAGCATACATTCTTTTACTTTCTTTTCCTACCAGAGCTTCTGCCCTGCAATAGTGACAGCTCGATCGGCCACCAGCTGATTAGACACCACTTGTTGCCATGGTGCCAGTGGCCTAGCTACACCTGCTGTGAGCAACACTTGCTTTATTTGTAACTCTTCACAGTAGACGTGGCTGCTGTTTACTTATACAGCATTAAAAGATTGCCACTCAAGGCAATATGTGGCAGCTATGAAGGCAGAATGAGGGGAGGATATTTTAAGGATCAGCAGCCTATACAATGTTGGATACACACAAGCTTCAGCTTTAACCACTTGCTGACCAGTTATACCCGCAAATCACAGTAGGTGTATGTCGGCTCCTTTAAGGAGTTGTAGCAGGCACATGTGCCTGCTGCACAGCAGGGGACTTGATGCGCGTGGCCGGCGGCTGTGATGTCTGCTGGCCACCCGCGATCACGGGATCGAGAGCCAGAATGGGGATCTGTCAATGTAAACAGACAGATCCCCATTCTGACAGGGGAGTTAGAGAGAGATCTGCTGTTCCTATTGATTAGGAACAGCAATCTTTCTCCTCCTCCAGTCAGCCCAGCCCCTATACAGTCAGAAACACTCCCAGGGAACACACTTAACCCCTTTATCGCCCCCTAGTGTTAACCTCCTCCCTCCCAGTGACATTTATACAGTAATCAGTGGCTATTTTTAGCTCTGATCACTGTATAGATGTCAATAGTCCCAAAAAAGTGTCAAAAGTGTCCGATCTGTCCGCCGCAATGTTGCAGTCCCGCTAAAAATCACAAATCACTATCATTACTAGTTAAAAAAAATAAAAAAATTAAAATGCCATAAATATATCCCCTATTTTTTAGACGCATTTAACTTTTGCGCAAACCAATCAATATACGCTTATTGTGAATTTTTTTTTACCAAAAATATGTAAAAGAATACATATTGGCCTAAACTGATGAAGAATTTTTTTTTTTTTTTTTTTCATTTGTTTTTGGGATATTTATTATAGCAAAAAGTAAAAAATATTGTTTTTTTTATTCAAAATTGATGCTCTTTTTTTGTTTATAGCGCAAAAAAAATAATAACCGCAGAGGTGATCAAATACCACCAAAAGAAAGCACTATTTGTGGGGAAAAAAGGACGCCAATTTTGTTTGGGTACAGCGTTGCATGACCGCGCAATTGTCAGTTAAAGCGAGGCAGTGCTATATAGCAAAAAATGGCCTGGTCATTAAGGCGGAAAATCTTCCAGTCTGTAAGTGGTTAAAGGATATTTAAACCAAAGAACACAATTATAGTAAATATATGGGAGCCTTGGACCACTTATAGAAATTATGAGCTGTATCAAGATTTAATTCAAAACAAAGATTGATAGATTATCACAGTGCATTGTTCTTCCTGATGCTGCATAGGGGGCATACACCTTGTAAGACGTATATACTAGCCAGAAGTGGTTGGAGGGGGTAGCTGGTGGTTATCCCACCCCCTTTCTGTCTGCTCTCTTCTGTGTGAGGATCCTCCCTCCCTCCCTGAACGACTAGGAATACAAGTAGTTCTGCAGATCGGGCATTTTCGGTTGGCCCTGATGGGCTTCTAGATAAGTAGACTACCAACATGGAGAATAATTTCTGTTATAATGTTATTGGAGAGATTACTGCATTCTTCAAAATTGGATACTGATTACTATCTTGGCCTTGTAATTCCCAGTGTTTTAGGTGATCTGTATACTAATGCTGTGTACACACAATGGCACATTCCGACAACAAAATCCATGTTTTTTTTCCGACGGATGTTGGCTCAAACTTGTCTTGCATACACACGGTCACACAAATCTTGTCAGAAATTCCGATCGCCAAGAACGCGTTGACATACAACACGTATGACGAGCCGAGAAGAATGAAGTTCAATAGCCAGTGCGGCTCTTCTGCTTGATTCCGAGCATGCGTGGAACTTTGTGCAGCGGAATTGTGTACACACGATCGGAATTTCCGACAACAGATTTTGTTGTCGGAAAATTTGAGACCCAGATCTCAAATTTTGTTTGTCGGAAATTCCGACGGAAAATGTCAGATGGAGCCTACACACGGTCGAAATTTCCGACAGCAAGCTCCCATCGAACATTTCCCGTCGGAAAATCCGACTGTGTGTACACGGCATAAGACATGATGTACTGCAAATGGAAACATTCTTCCTTTTTAACTATATTATTCTGTATTGTTCTTTAAAACCTTTAATAAAATCTTTATGCAAAAAAGAAATCAGTATTAAATCCAAAAGCAAACATTTATTATATCACAGCTTACCAAGTCTTAGATGTGATGACTGCATTTGTTTTCTTTATTAGGCTTTCTTTCTTTTATTTTCACTTGGTGATCCTGCCAGTAAGTCTGTTATAGTTCAACAGAACAAACTGCCCTGCAAATGCAGCAGTTAGAGGTTGGGATGAAATAAAATGGCGTATTTTCATTTTTCAGGGTAAGAACATTTTTAGCAAGCACAGGAAATGATCTTATCTTGCTTGTAAGCTATTTATTATCAATTACCAATTTCCATGCTCCCAATTTAATAGATATGAAGAAAGGAAGAACTCTGTGTAGCCCAAATCAGGAGAGCAGCCTGGGTAACAACCATGGCTCCCTTTATAGAAAGAATGGAGGAGTGAGGATTTGCAGGTTTACCAGGAAATAAATATAGTAAAAAAGACTGAAAACTAATGCAGTTGACACATCTAAGAACTGGTAAGCTGCTATATCTTAGAATGTTATTTTTGTGGATTTAGATACTGTATGATTTAACCCTCCCCAAGAGTACTCAGGGTAGATGCACTGAATCCTCACAGCTCTGCACTGAAAGATACCAGTGACATACAGTGAGTGTCATTAAGCCCTGATCAATGAACCATCTTTTTCCAACATATTTACGTTACATAAGTACGTGTGTCTTTGTCTCTACTGCTTCAAATTGAGAAATCAAACCTGTCGCCACTGGGTGTCATATGCAGTCTTGAGGTGCTTGCAGACAAACTTATCCTTTAATACCCATGGGAACTTTAATAACACATGTATAAATTGGGTATTATACTGACATGCAGTAAATATGTAAAAAATACAGCAATGTGTTTTATATATAAAAAAGAATTGCATTTTATGCATCAGGTTTGGATAGTATGAAATGTACATAACATTTTCCCTTGCCAGTATCATAAGATTTAGAAAACTATATAGTAATATTTTTTTTGTATATATGCTGCAGACCTATTAACCGCTTCAGCCCTGGAAGATTTTACCCCTTCCTGACCAGAGCATTTTTTGCGATTCGGCGTTGCACACAAACAAAATTGACGTCCTTTTTTTCCCACAAATAGAGCTTTCTTTTGGTGGTGTTTGATCACCTCTGCTGGTTTTTATTTTTTGCGCTATAAACAAAAAAAGAGCGACAATTTAAAAAAAACACATTATTTTTTACTTTTTGCTATAATAAATGTCCCCCAAAAAAATAAAAAAATAAAAAAAAAAATGTTTTCCTCAGTTTAGGCTGTTACAGTATGTATTCTTCTACACATTTTTGGTAAAAAAATCGCAATAAGCGTATATTGATTGGTTTGCGCAAAAGTTATAGCGTCTACAAATTAGAGGGTAGTTTTATGGCATTTTTATTATTATTTTTTTTTACTAGTAATGGCGGTGATCTGCGATTTTTATTGGGACTGCGACATTATGGCGGACAAGTTGGCCAATTTTGACACATTTTTGGGACCATTGGCATTTTTACAGCGATCAGTGCTAAAAAAAATGCATTGATTTCTGTAAAAATGTCACTGTCAGGGGAGGGGTTAACACTAGGGGGCGATCAAGGGGTTAATTGTGTTCCCTAGTGTGTGTTCTAACTGAAGGGGGGAGGGGACTGTGTAGGGGAGATGACAGATCGCTGTTCACACTCTGTATGAACAGACAATCAATCACTTCTTCCCTCAGAGAACCAGAAACTGTTTGTTTACACACACAGATCCCGGTTTTCTGTGTGCCCCAAGCAATCGCATCGGCTCGTGGGTGAGCAGGGGGCACCCCTCGTGGCCACAGGGCGAAACGGCGTTACATAATGTTGTTTCGCCCAGCCGTGCCATTCTGCCACAGTACAACCGCGGCGGCTGGTCCGTAAGTGGTTAAATAAATGAGTTAAAAGCAGCGGCGGCCTGTCCCTACGGGGTGCAGGGGTGCCCCCCAGCTAATCCATGCGCACAGCCCCTAATCTACACGCAGGGCACCGGACGTATGGATTCAAATGTTTCTTTGTTTTTTTTAGAAGCATATAATTAAAGCTGGAGGCTCTAATTGACTTAAAAAAAGGATGGGTTGGGGGCGCAAAGCACTGTGCCCCAAGCCCACCCAGTCGTGTGACAAAAGTGAATTAATATTCACCATTGTCTTCCTGATTCTCCTCCCGGTCAATCCCACCTCAGGAAGTGGATCCTGGACCCGATTGGCCAAGAGCAGAAGCGATCCTATTGGCCGCCAAGTAAGAAGAGGGAGAAGACGCTGGGTGATGCCACCGCCTGCCACCTGGAGAAAGCCCACGACCTAGAAAGGGTAAGTGCAGGACTGGTGACCAACCGGGGGGATTGGCGACGGACGGATTTCCGCCTCCCCAAAATATACCACCAGCTGCCACTGGTTAAAAGTGTGCATGGCCATTGCAGTCAATCAGAATTCACCATTTTGGTTGTTAACTGCACTATACACACTGGCAATGAACTTTGTAGCACCTTACAAAGTTAGTACACTTACCGGTGTTCACACCTGATGTACTTTTCCTAAACATACCTAAAGCTGAAATAATTCCTGGAAAATCAGTTTATGTAAAAAATATATATATATTTTATTTTGTTTGGTCAATCACTGTATGGTTTTTGACTAGACTATAATCAACAGGTTGCCTAATGAGAACAATGGTTTTACTGAGATTCTTTTTTTTTTTGTTCTTGGCAACTTTGTCCTAAATTGAGTTTATTTGCAGATCGTGATTTGTGCATTATTCCTCTAGTTGTTTGCAAATATCCAAGGCACAAAGTGAAAAGAAGATAATAGGGACGTCTGATTACCCGCATTAAATGCATTGTACAGTCTATCCAATAACACCACCTGTGGTCTACTTCGGTCTCTGGAAGAAGGGTCGTTCTAGTGGTGTAATGCTGGACCCAAGGTTAACTGTATCTACTATTAATTTCCTGATTTCTCAAAGCACTTTTGCAGAGTCATCCTGGAAGAAGCATGGTTCATTTACCACTAATGTTAAGTAATATGTTTGCTCGCTATCCCTTCCATGAAGGGATCAGTTTGAGAACATTGGGTCTGCTCTGAATCAGTGAGGAAATAATATGTGATGGATAGAGAAAAATAAACAAACAACCTAGCTGTTAATTATTTATAATATGGAATTGCTGTTTTACTCTTGTTATCATTGGGCACTATTGACATAAGCCTGATTAATATGTTATTATCAAGTCAAAG
Source organism: Lithobates clamitans (assembly GCA_037952925.1). Classification (NCBI taxonomy): domain Eukaryota; kingdom Metazoa; phylum Chordata; class Amphibia; order Anura; family Ranidae; genus Lithobates; species Lithobates clamitans. The sequence continues at coordinate 1,118,476 of JBBGZY010001138.1, forward strand.
ATAATTCTCCCACTTTGCAAATAATGTAACACATAACTCGCTGCAGGAAGTGTTGCATTTCATCTTTGGGCTTAGTGTTTACTTTGTTAAGTTCAGTTGCCTCTTAAGTAGACTTAATTAAGGTTAATCATAGATATGGCATGCCTAGTAGCTTGTGCAAACCTCAAAGACTCTTTTTATATTTATGATAGGCTGAGTACAAAATACTGATAAGTCTGGTCATTTCTGATGAGTCTTGTAATTGCACAGCTGCTTAAAGGGGTCCTTAAAGTAGGGCTATCTTAACTCATCTGTTAAATTTTACCTTCCAATTGTTCTGACACTCCCACATACATAAAAAAAAAAAACACCACATTATTACCTTTATATTTCGTTTTTCTAAGCGGTCATGTGACCACAAACTTTCTTATAAATTAGCTCTTTTTATGTGACTGTTGGACATGAACGATCTTTCAGGTACTAAGACTAAAGCTGCCAATACATTATACAATTTTCTTATTCATTTTCCTTTAGATTTACCTTCAACTATGTAGTGCAAAGTCCTGCCTAATTGCATACAAATTGAAAGTGTTTAGGTTTGCCCTCATATTATATGTTTTTTTTTTTAAATATATTTTATTGAGTATCTCAAGTAAGGAAGAGGATAAAGGATGTTACAAACAATATATATAACAAATAAAAGACCAAAGGCCATTGAATACAATCAGGGTGTGTAACTGTTAGCAATTTTTTTCCAATAAGCAAGAACTTTACTAACACAGGATTGGGAATTAATATGTTAAACAGTGTATTTTATATGGTTTTAATAAATATAAAGGAAAATTGTACAAGATAATTGTATAATGTATAACCAGCCTAAAGCCTCATACACACAATCAGATATTCCGCAGACAAAGCCTCAGACTTTTGTCCGAAGGGCGTGTGCCGTGAACTTGTCTTGCATACAAACGATACACAATTGTCAGCCAACGAACACGTAACTAGTGATGTACTAGACATACTACGAGCCATTAAAGAGGAAGTTCAAATGTCGGGCGCCACCCTTTGGGCTCCTTCTGCTAATTTTGTGTTAGTAGAAGTTTGGTGAGTGTTGATTCGTGCTTTTCAGCGGCCGTTCGTCAACCAGCCATGTTGCGGAATTGGAGGAGAGAATGTGCTATTATTGGCCTTGGAGTTATTGCTTTGACCAAGTCCAGTCCAGGAACAGGAGGAGGAGGATTTCTTTGACCAAAAATTGGTTGCTTAATCGTGACCAATTATGTCATATGAGCTTCAGGAGAATGATCCGTATGATTTTCGGAATTATCTCCAGATGATGGACCCCTGCTTTCACCAACTCTTGGCATGGGGGCCCCCTATATTAAGAGGCAGGACACATGCATGCGGCTTGCCATCACTCCTACATAGTTACATAGTAGGTGAGGTTGAAAAAAGACACAAGTCCATCAAGTCCAACCTATGTGTGTGATTATGTGTCAGTATTACATTATATATCCCTGTATGTTGCAGTCATTCAGGTGCTTATCTAATAGTTTCTTGAAGCTATCAATGCTCCCTGCTGAGACCACCGCCTGTGGAAGGGAATTCCACATCCTTGCCGCTCTTACAGTAAAGAACCCTCTACGTAGTTTAAGGTTAAACCTCTTTTCTTCTAATTTTAATGAGTGGCCACGAGTCTTGTTAAACTCTCTTCTGCGAAAAAGTTTTATCCCTATTGTGGGGTCACCAGTACGGTATTTTTAAATTGAAATCATATCCCCTCTGAAGCGCTTCTCCAGAGAGAATAAGTTCAGTGCTCGCAATCTTTCCTCATAACTAAGATCCTCCAGACCCTTTATTAGCTTTGTTGCCCTTCTTTGTTTCTTCGCTCCATTTCCAGTACATCCTTCCTGAGGACTGGTGCCCAGAACTGGACAGCATACTCCAGGTGCGGCCGGACCAGAGCCTTGTAGAGTGGGAGAATTATCGTTTTATCTCTGGATTTGATCCCCCTTTTAATGCATGCCAATATTCTGTTTGCTTTATTAGCAGCAGCTTGGCATTGCATGCCATTGCTGAGCTTATCATCTACTAGGACCCCCAGGTCCTTTTCCATCCTAGATTCCCCCAGAGGTTCTCTCCCCAGTGTATAGACTGCATTCATATTTTTGCCACCCAAATGCATTATTTTACATTTTTCTATATTGAACCTCATTTGCCATGTAGTCGCCCGCCCCATTAATTTGGTCAGGTCTTTTTGCAAGGTTTCCACATTCAAGTCATTTTTATTAATTTTCAAGTTATACAATTTTCATTATAAAATCAGACAATCAAGGACAATTCATTGATACATATATTGTCCCAAATCGAGTTAAGTAAGAAAACGAGTGAAAATATCAACCCCTTACTCTACCCTCTTTTAACCAATCCCTCCCCCCACCCCCACAGTTGCTTTCCAAGAATATAAAAATCTCTTAACTTTAACACTCCTTATTACCGACCATGTACATACTCCTAAATACCGTTTCCCTTGGATCCTACCAGCACTAGAGTATTATATAATTCTACCCTGGCACCACAAACCCCAGATCTTTGAAAATTTCTTATAATTCCCCCTTCTACCGTATATAGTCCTCTCTGTTCTGACCAGCGCGTTCATTGTGTTAACCCATTCTTCCGAAGTAGGGGGCGTTGCTGATAACCATGCCTTCGCAATCAACTTCCTCGCCTGGTATAGCCCCCGCACTATTGCTATACCTATGTGATCCTCCCCCATGTTCTTACTAAATAGCCCCAGTACACACGCCTTGGCCTCGTATTCCACTCTTTTCCCAAGCCTAGCTTCTATAATACTTAGGATCTCAGTCCAATACCTTACTAATTTCGGACACCTCCACATCATGTGTACAAGGTCGCCTGTCTCCAGGCATCTAGGGCACTTGTCATCTGGTCTTTTTCCAAATCTATACAGTTTCTTGGGGGTATAATAGGCTCTGTGTGTCAATAGAAGGTGCGATGCCCGTTGCGACGGGGAGAGAGATACCAGTGGGCCGAGCTCTAGTACTTTCTCCCACTGGTCATTACTCAATTCCCCCACATCGGCCTCCCACCCCTCCCTTGCCCGCAAGAGTGGGGTCAGACTAGTTGCCCTTTCCGTTAACTGGGCGTATGTCCCTGATATCAGCCCTTTAAGGCCGGGTGCCCTCACCACCCTACTAAGCATAGGTGCACTACACCATTCCAGTACCGCAGTCCTGAATTGCTTCTCTAGCGCGTGTCTAACCTGGAGGTAAAAATAAAATGTTTCTTTGGGAATTCCGAACTCCTGCCTTAGGTCTGTAAAAGATTTTAATGAGTTGCCATCAAATATTTGCTTCAATCTATTTATGCCCGCCCTTTCCCAGATCCTATTTACTTCTATAGAGTTCAGTTCTTGTAACTGCTTATTCTGCCAAATAGGTGAGAATTCCGTGGGCCCCCCATAGCCCATTTCTATCTTCACTGACCGCCATACTTTTGTAACCAGCTTGTGTGTTGGGAGTACATTTCCCAGTGTCCCGGCTTCCAGTGCCCCCGACAGGGAGTTATGCGGATTCCCTGACAGCATGATTTTCGCACATGTGTTCAGCTCTCCCCCACACTCACTTCCCCCCAGATGTTGCATCTGGGCCGCCAGAAAATATCTATATGGGTGGGGCACCGCCAGTCCCCCCTCCCTATTAGGGCGCTGCAGCGTCTGGAGACTAATCCTGGCCTGGCCCTTCTTCCAGATCAACTCACGAAAGAGGGAGTTTATTTTTATAAACCATTCCCTCCCAATCCAAACTGGTGAATTGTGTAATATATACATTAATTGTGGCATCCAGATCATCTTGATCAAATTTACGCGCCCTGCCATAGATAGAGGGAGTCGACACCAGATCTCCTTTTTCCTTTTAAACTTTTCTAGCAACGGCACTAAGTTGTCTCTAATATACTGCGTTGGGGTATTAGTTATTACTATACCCAGATATTTAAAGTTCTCCACCACTCTAAGATGAGGTATTTTCTGCGGAAAGGAACCCGTAGTCGAGTCAAGTGGGAGAATTGTGGATTTCTCCCAGTTGACTGATAGTCCTGAGATCGTTCCAAACCCCTCCACCAACTGCATCGCCCTAACTAATGACGGCCCCATATCCCCCAAGAACAGTAGCACATCATCGGCATAGAGTGCAATTCTTTCCTCACCGTCATCTCTTTTATAACCCTGTAGGCCTGGGGACTTTCTTATTACCTCTGCGAACGGTTCCATTGCCAGGGCGAACAACAGAGGCGACAAAGGACACCCCTGTCTAGTCCCCCTCTCAAGGGAAATCCGCTCTGAGTATGAATTATTTATTTTTAATCTGGCATTGGGGTGATGATATATTATCTTAAGCCACTTTATAAACCGGGGACCAAACCCAAATTTTCCCAGCGCCCACCATAAATAATCCCACTCCAGAGAGTCGAATGCCCTGGCGATATCCAGGGACAAGACAACTCTGGAGCCTGCGATTTTTACCGGCGTCTGGACGTTCAGAAAGGTTCTTCTTATATTTTTACTAGTAGACCTATTCTGAATAAACCCAGACTGGTCCGGGTGTACCAGACCAGGTATACATTTATTGAGCCTGGTGGCCAAGACCTTTGCCAGGATCTTGGCATCCGTGCCCAACAACGAGATTGGTCTATATGATGACGTATCCAGCCGGTTTTTCCCCTCCTTCTGGATCAGTACTATAATAGCCTCATACATTGATAATGGTAAAGTCTCAGCTTCAGCTGACCAGTTAAATACCTTCAGAAGTTCTGGGGACAAAACCTCCCCAAATTGTTTATACACCTCAACTGGTAATCCATCAGGGCCCGGGGACTTTTGGCTCTGCATATTCTTTATTGCTTGCTCTATTTCTTCCAGTGTTATTGGGGCTTCCAGACTATTCATGTCTGTGTCCGAGAGCACCGGCAACACAGTTCCTCCCAAGAGTTCCTCCATCTCTTCTTGTACAGGAGAGTGGCGTTTCTTATATAGATCCCTATAGAACTCTACAAATGTATCAGAAATTATCCCCGGGTCTGATGAGATGTCCCCTTTCTTTGTTTTGATCATAGGAATTGTTGAAGAGGGAGAGTTGGTTTTGGCCAACATAGCCAGCGTCCGACCAACTCTTTCCCCCTCGTCAAAACTCCTTTGCCTCTGGAAAATCTTCCTATTCTCTGCTCTTTTAAATTCTTCATTTTTATATTCTTGCTGCTTCAGTACCCATTGGTTTCGATTTTCCATAGTTGGATCTAGTACATATTTTCTTTCTGATTCCCGAACCTCTTCCCTAATACTCTCTTCCCTTGCCCTTGTTTGCTTCTTTAACTTGGAAATCTGTTGAATCAACAGCCCTCTAAGAAACGCTTTCAGAGAGTCCCACATCACACCCCCCGATGCAGTACCTGTATTAAAGTCAATAAATTCTTTCAGCCTTGCATTAATTTCGTCCCTGTTCCCTATCAGTCCCAACCATGTTGGATTTAGTGACCACATTCTCGGGCCCCCGTTATCCCGCATGGTTATTGTCAATATCAGTGGCGAATGATCGGACACTCCCCTTGGGCGGTATTCGATCGTTTGAATTAGGGGTTGGATTTCATTATTACCTATGGCCATATCAATACGGGAAAGCGTTTGGTAGGATCCTGAGAAGCAAGAATATTGCTGACTGGTGGGATTACGAGCCCTCCAAATATCACACCACCCCACCTCCTCAAGGAACTGTGCCAGCCTTCCCTCTGATCCTCTATTTCGACTAACCCCTGGCGGAAATCTGTCGATCCTACTATCAAGAACTGTGTTGAAATCCCCAACTATCACCACTGGGACCTCTCTCTTATCCTCCAGGAACCCTAATAGCAAAAGCAGAACCTCCATTTTAAAAGGTGGGGGGATGTACACATTTACTATAACAAAAGGCCTTCCCTCAATCAAACAATACAAAAAAATAAAACATCCTAATTTATCAATACTGATATCCCTGCAGGAGAACACCAGACCCTTCCTAATCAAAATACTCACTCCCCTTGAATAAGAGGAGTACACAGAGTGATATTGTAATTGAAATTTTTTACTTCTAATTAATAACTTAGTCTCGTCAGTCAGGTGGGTCTCCTGCAGGCACATCACCTCAGTAGCACATGATTCTAGCTCCTGGAACACAGTGGCTTTTTTCATAGGGTCACTCATACCTCTAATGTTCCAAGAACTAATTCCAAATGATCTAGGTTTCATTCAAATTGTACTTCAATAAAGAGCTATGCCAGTTATGCAGGTACTGGGATAGGTCCATCCTTCTGCTGATAGATCGATACTTCAAAGGCATACAGTTATGCTGTTTTAACCTGGCGCTTTTTTGAAAAGAATTACAAGGAAGAAGTCTCCAACATCTAGACTGGTCATACCAGTTCACCACATGTGCCCTTTTTCCCCCTAGCCTATTAACCTTCTGTTTCAAATCAATAATACCCCTTCTTGCCACACTCAGTGCTGTTATTATGGGAAGGGGACCAGGTGGGTCCAGAGGAATATTACCCCCGTACCCCCCCCCCCTTCCATACCGACATAAATTTCTCATTGTGTTCAATCTCAAAAAATTCAAATAGTTATAAACCAATATTTTTATCCACGTGCTATGTATTACAAATCTATTTAATACAACTGTGTTATCCCCTACTTTAAATAATCCCTTTTGCCCCCTCCCTTGCCTTACTCGGCGTGCCCTGGGAGCCTTCCTTGTGACCACTCTATTCCCCTCATCCCACCATCCTCCCCCCTCCTCCCCCCTCCCCCCCCCCAATGGATCCACTGACCCAAAGATTGCAATAACACCTATCATCAATCTAAACCATACTCTCATCCCACACATAATCCACCCAACCTCTCCCGGCCCTGCGGCAAAAAAAAAAAAAAAAAAAAAAAAAAAAAAAAAAGGAAAACAACAAAACACCATCAGTCATCTGTATGCGACTTCAGCTTTATAAGTTCCTTTTGTTCTCTTCAAACCAGTCCGTAGCACCTTTGACAGATTCAAAAAAACGGATAGTTCCTAGAGCCTCTATGCGCAGCCGTGCTGGATACAATAACGCATATGAGATGTTATGGTTCCGTAATGTGCGCTTAATATCCAGAAAGCCTGCTCTTCTTCTTTGTAAGTCTGGGGAATAATCTGGATATATCGCTATTCTAGCACCATTGAAAAAAATATCTCCTTTCTCTCTAGACCTTTGCATCAAATTTAGCTTATCTTTATAACAAAAAAATCTTAAAATCATTGGTCTCGGGCGGTCTCCTGAGTATGCTGGTCTAGACGGCACTCTGTGGGCACGCTCAATAGAGAAAAACTGTGAAAACGCCTCAGCCCCGAACACCTCTTTAAGCCACTTTTCCATAAATTCTTCAGGGCAGGACCCCTCACTTTTCTCAGGAAGACCCATCACTCTTACGTTCTGTCTTCGGGACCTATTCTCCCATTCATCCATTTTAAGGCTGTTAGCGTCTAACTGTGCTTGCATTTTTTTGAACTCAAGTCGCATTGGGGTTACGATGTCTTCTACTTGGCTAACCCTTTCTTCCACCGTTTTAACTCTCTCGACTGTTTTCTGGAGTTCTTGTTTAATGCTGCCAAACTCCTCGCTCAAAGCTTTCAGCTCTTCCCACATCCCGCCTATCGAGCTTCTGCATGCATTTATGGCACATAATACCTCTTTTAAGGTGGGTTCTTGGTCACAAACTACATCTACAGTGGGGCTACTATCCCCTGCTCTTCCGGGCTGCTCCCTCTCCGGACTTTTTTTGTTTGTTGCTCTTGTGCTGGCTGACTGGCTATCCGGCCCTTTCCCCAGACTCCTTCTATCCCCTAGGCCCCCCGCTGAAGATTTTCCCGCGGTCAGTTGATTATTTTTGGCTGGAGATAGCGTAGCACTGTGTGCAAATTTTTCCAGCTTCGCAGCAGCTGATAATGCAGATGCGTTTTGAGACCCCTTTTCCTTTTCTTTGGCTGCCCGGGTGGTTTGAACAGGCATGTTTTCTAGGGGCTGCTGTAGCTGTTCTTCCCCCTTCCTCTTGGTCATAGCCAGCTAAAATAGTTTAGCAGCCTGTAACCCACCAGATTAACAGATTCAGCAGACAGTCCTTCCTCACTTTAGCAGACCGGTATTTATATAGCAAAGGACAAATCCCAAGCTCCCCACTCTACTATACAGTCTCTGTTATATATGGTTATATGTTCAAAGTCTTTACCTCTCTTCCATCGGCGTTTGGGGGGTCTATAGGGCCTCAGCAGTACTTCAACAGGGTTTTTGTCCCAGCCTTCCACAGTGTCAGTAGTATATCCCCAGTCAGCCAAACACAGCCAGTCACAGCCACGGGAACGGCGTCGGCGTTCGTTCCTGGCTCTCTGCACCGCTCAGCTGATCTTCTCGGCCTCCTCACTTACTTCTAGTCAGCATAACAAGCCTCCCGCAGCTGCGGCGTGGCGTTGCTAAGCAACCCAGCGACGCCACCAGCACAGGTCCCGAGCTCCGCTTAACTCAGCCGTAAAACAGGGAGATAAAGCGACTAGTCTCCTTCAGCCTTCTTGTATCCTTCTCTCTAGGCGCTTGTCTCCCCAGTCAGTCAGCCTGCCGTCCCACAATATTCCAGCAAGGAAAGCCTCAATGCATCAATAGTCAGGACTCTGGAGCTCACTGGGTTCTCACACAGACAATCCCATTCAGGCAGAAACACTGGTGCAGCATCAGGGCCGGGAGAGAGCACTCACTCACTGCTCACACCTGCATCCGGTCACGCCCCTCATGATTACCATCCTCGATACCTCGAGATCTTTACTGTGTTATTGCTATATCCTTTTGTTTTTGCAAGGTTTCCACATCCTGCGGAGAAGTTATTGCCCTGCTTAGCTTAGTATCATCTGCAAATACAGAGATTGAACTGTTTATCCCATCCTCCAGATCGTTTATGAACAAATTAAATAGGATTGGTCCCAGCACAGAACCCTGGGGAACCCCACTACCCACCCCTGACCATTCTGAGTACTCCCCATTTATCACCACCCTCTGAACTCGCCCTTGTAGCCAGTTTTCAATCCATGTACTCACCCTATGGTCCATGCCAACAGGCCTTATTTTGTACAGTAAACGTTTATGGGGAGCTGTGTCAAATGCTTTTGCAAAATCCAGATACACCACGTCTACGGGCCTTCCTTTATCTAGATGGCAACTCACCTCCTCATAGAAGGTTAATAGATTGGTTTGGCAAGAACGATTCTTCATGAATCCATGCTGATTACTGCTAATGATACCGTTCTTATTACTAAAATCTTGTATATAGTACCTTATCATCCCCTCCAAGAGTTTACATACTATTGAAGTTAGGCTAACTGGTCTGTAATTCCCAGAGATGTATTTTGGGCCCTTTTTAAATATTGGTGCTACATTGGCTTTTCTCCAATCAGCTGGTACCATTCCAGTCAGTAGACTATCTGTAAAAATTAGGAACAGCGGTCTGGCAATCACTTTGCTGAGTTCCCTAAGTACCCTCGGATGCAAGCCATCTGGTCCCGGTGATTTATTAATGTTAAGTTTCTCAAGTCTAATTTTAATTCTGTCCTCTGTTAACCATGGAGGTGCTTCCTATGTTGTGTCATGAGGATAAACACTGCAGTTTTGGTTACTGAAGCCCCCCGATTCACTAGTGAAGACTGAGGAGAAGAATAAATTCAATACCTTCGCCATCTCCCCATCCTTTGTAACCAGATGTCCTTCCGCATTCTTTATGGGGCCAATATGGTCTGTCCTCCCTTTTTTACTATTTACATACTTAAAGAATTTCTTGGGATTTTTTTTGCTCTCCTCCGCTGTGTCTTTCATGTTCTATCTTAGCTGTCCTAATTGCACCATTACATTTCTTGTTACATTCTTTATAAAGTCTGAATGCTGAGGATGATCCCTCATCCTTGTATTTTTTGAAGGCCTTCTCCTTTGCTTTTATATGCATTTTTACATTGGAGTTAAGCCATCCAGGACTTTTGTTCGCTCTTTTAAATTTATTACCCAAGGGGATACATTGGGTAATGCCCTTATTTAATATGCTCTTAAAGCAAACCCATCTCTCCTCCGTATTCTTTGTTCCTAATATTTTATCCCAATTTGTGCCTTTTAGCAAGGTTTGTAGTTTAGGGAAGTTGGCTCTTTTGAAATTCAGTGTCTTTGTATTCCCTTTATGTTCCTTATTTGTGTGATTTATACTGAAACTAACTGACCTGTGATCGCTGTTACCTAAATTGCCCCGTATTTCCACATCCGTGATCAGGTCTGTATTGTTAGTAATCAAAAGATCCAGTAATGTTTTATTTCTAGTTGGTGCGTCTACCATCTGACCCATAAAATTGTCCTGCAAGACATTAAGGAACTGGTGAGCCTTAAATGAATGCGCAGTTCCCTCCGCCCAGTCTATGTCTGGATAATTAAAATCCCCCATTATGATAACACTTCCCATCCTTGCTGCTAATCCAATTTGCGATAGGAGATCTGTCTCTACTTCCTCCCTCAGGTTAGGGGGCCTATAGCACACTCCTAGTATTATTTTCCCCTTAGCTTCATCCCTTTGGAGCTCTACCCATAAGGATTCCACCTCCTCCCTAGCTCCCTCAGCGATGTCATCTCTCACATTTACTTGTACATTATTCTTTATATATAGGCATACCCCTCCCCCTTTTTACCCTCTCTATCCTTGCGGTATAGGGTATACCCTTGAATGTTTGCCAGCCAATCATGAGAGCTGTTGAACCAGGTCTCTGAAATTCCCACAAAATCCAAATCCTCCTCGTGCAACAGTATCTCTAGTTCACCCATCTTGTCCCCCATGCTTCTGGCATTGGCGAACATGCCACATAGTTTAGACCGGTCGCATATTATCCTCGTATTGGGTGTTTTGAGATTGCAACTAGGACTTGCTACTATACTCACCTTGTGTTTTTGTGCTTTGGTTAACCTACCACTAATGCCCCCAATACTACCCTCTGGAATATCTTCCGCGCTGGCTATCTCTGCCTCTGGACCCCCCCCCATCGCCTAGTTTAAAAACCCCTCTAACTTTTTGGCCATCTTCATTCCCAGCAGATCTGCACCCTCCTCATTTAGGTGCAGTCTGTCCCTTCTATAGTACCGGTTACCGACTGAGAAGTCGGCCCAGTCCTCCAGGAACCCAAACCCCTCCTTACTACACCAGCTCTTCAGCCACTTGTTTACTTCCCTAATCTCCCTCTGCCTTTCTGGTGTGGCTCGATGTACCGGTAGTATTCCTGAGAATACTACCTTGGGGGTCCTTTTTCTCAATTTAGCTCCTAAGTTCCTAAAATCGTTCTTTAGGACACTTCATCTGCCTCTGACTTTGTCATTGGTGCCAACGTGCACCATGACAGCCGGGTCTTCCCCAGCCCCTCCCAATAATCTGTCCACAAGATCCATGATGTGCCGAAAGCAAAGGCTCATAGCCACCTTGCGTTACTTGACGACGGGGAGAAGTCTTCAGGACCTCAAGTTTACCACTGGGATCTCCCCCCAAGCTCCGGGACTCATTATTCCAGACACCTGCTCAGCAATTATTCAAGTCCTGCTGAAGGACTATAATCGGGTAAGTTTTTGCCTTTAACATCACATTCTATTTATTTAAAGTTTGCTAATGTATTGTATTGATTTCTTGATTCCATAGTTAACATTATTGTAGTATGCTGTAAATGTCCTCTTTGTCCTCATGCATGCTGTAAGCTTTTCCTGCTCCTTTTTTGGCCTACATGCATATTTTCCTTCACTAACCTCCCCAGCAAGCTATCCTGGGCCCATACACACCTAGCCTAGTAACACCCCCTAAAATGTTATTGTCGTCCTCCAATTCAGGCAGAGTGCAAGAGGCCAATTTTTGGGGCCCAAACTCATTTGTACCACCCCCCACAAAAAATGCTAAGTCAACAGATAAAAATACTCTGTTGACTTTGCAAAACCCATACACACTATCTTTTGTGGTCATATTTCTGTATAAATTCACCCAACCATGTAGTGCAAGGGCCTGCCTGATTACCTACAAATTGTAATGTAGACAGTTTTTGTCTCCTATTATATAGATATGTATTTTCTGAATGCCAAAATGTGCTGCAATTTGGACAGTGTGGATACATATTTTTAGATTATGACACTTCTTACCTGTCCACTGGGCTGCCAACAGTGTAAGTAAGGAGGGGCTGGCTAAGGTAGCCCAGATTATTTATGCAAACAGCTCTCATGGAAGTGGAGAGGGTAACCTGTCCAAAACAAGTACCAATTTCCTCCCCCCACCCTAAAATTTTGCTAAGGGGCCACCAGAGGGGAAGATGAATCAGATAAGTTGATCTTACCCTTTTGTCTTGAAAAATTAATTTAAGTTTTCTCCTTATGTTGGCTAAGCATGTTTGTGTCAAATCTGCTTGCAATGTTATGTGCAGAAGTAGTAATTTATTAATTATTTTTTTTTAATCCACAGTTTCCTTCAAACCCACAACAATGGTAGGATGTTGCAGCCCAGTTCCACCATCAGTGGGATTTTCCCAACTGTGGTGGTGCTATTGATGGAAAACATGTCCGGATTGTCCCACCACCCAACTCGGGCTCATATTATTTTAATTGTAAGGGCTTTTGCAGCATAGTCCTGCTAGCTGTAGTGTCTGCCACATATGAGTTCTTGTATCTGGATGTTGGGAAGAACAGCCACAACTCTGATGGAGGAGTCATTATGCAGACAGAGTTCTACAAGCTGTTCCAGAGTGGCACCTTAAATTTGCCACCTGCTGAGGGGAATCTTGTGGGCCTCAATTTTGTTTTTGTTGCAGATGAGGCCTTTGCTCTGGGGGAACATCTTATGAAGCCGTTTCCTATGAGAAACCACACCCCAGAGCAGAGAATCTTTAATTACAGGCTCTCTCGTGCTAGAAGGGTGGTTGAAAATGCCTTTGGCATCCTCTCCAGTTGGTTCAGGCTGTTTTTTTTTTTTTTTTAAAGTTATCTTTATTATAATTTTTAGGTGAGAACAAAAACAATACAGAGCCTATTGGGCATACCCAGGCTCGTTCACTACAACTACAAAACTAGATATAAGATGAGAAAAAAAAAAAGGAGAGGAAATAAAAAAAAAAACACATAAACTACCTAAACCACTGTACGCTTGACCACCTGTGTAGAAAATTCAAAGCAATTCTCCAATTCCACATATATCCCACAAAGCCCACTCTAGATTCTTGTGAAATAAAGTGTACATTATAGATGCATAATTGCATTCCCCCCCTCCCCCTGACTATTGACCGAGCATCTCAGGAGTGTTATGAGATCGGAGATGCCACCTGGGTCATTCACTGTACTTAGTAGAACGTTACTAATCGTCCATCGAGTCTTCATTAGTGGACAGGGAATCCGTCCAAATATCCCATATTTTGTGGAATTTTTTGGCACATCCACGTGACAGGTAAGTAGCCTTGTATAGTGGTAGAGCCGCATTCACTAACCTCTTCCAAAAATGTAATGAGGGTGCGGATGAGGCCCTCCATCTGAGTACTATCGACTTACGGGCATAATAAAGTAGTAATCCTAACAGGGTTCTAATAGTCCAGCTTGGGGCCAGGGGTTCCACAAGTCCCAGCAGACATACCTCTACAGACAGTGGTACAGGAACAGTGGTGACAGTCAAAATAAAATGGGTTACCTCAACCCAAAAAATTTCGATCTGAGGACAGCTCCAAATTATGTGTATGAAATCCACTGAGGATGAGTTGCATCTCCAGCAGGAGGGAGGAATAGATGAATATATTTTGTGTAGACGCACGGGTGTGTAATATACCCTATGTATTATTTTAAATTGCACTAACTTGTCTCTAGCTGATGTTCAGGCTGTTTTTAACACCAATTAACCTGACGCTTTACAAAATCAACCATGTGGTATTGTGCTGCTGTATCCTCCATAATTTTTTACGGTGGAATGCTAGCAGCTACCTTGTCTCAGTGCCAACTGATGCAGACCCTGCAGTGGCAGGCCCAGCTGAAGTGGCTGCAGCTCGGCCATCTGTGGGCATGATCACGTCTGTGGCAAATGCCCGTGCTGGATTGCCCTCCCAAAATGCCAGAGATTTACAGCAAAATATCCTTGAATTTTTTTGTGGGTAGAGGGGCAGTGTCTTGGTAGCAAATTGTAGCTGATCAGTAATAATACATTTCTTTGATCATAAGCTCCTATTTCATTTGAACTACTGTTGTCTGTGTTTCTTATCTGTCTAATATGTTCACAAATGGGCTTTATTTTGGCCACTTGCTCCAATAGTGCAAATGTACCTTATTTGCTACATGAGGTGACAATATCTTCTTCAGCTATTCTGGTGTGCTGTGGGTCTGCTATACACACACAATGTCTTTGTTCTTAATGGATGTAATGCATGAAGTTCAAAAATATTATGCCTTTTCAACTCTTATAATTTTTTGGAGGACTAAAAAATGCATGAGTTGGCCACATTTTAAGAGCACATTGTCACTGTAACTACAACTACTTAACAAATACACTGGTATTGAGCAACAAGTCACACATTGTTTAGTAAAAAACAATTTACCCAAAGCACATTCGCATGTGCATTTTAAGATTTTGAAAACAAACCAACATCTTGGTGTATAACATGTATGTTTTGCATTATTTCTCCTTTTTTTAGGGCTAAACAGGCATGTTCAAAAATATTAGATACACATCCTAAACTCAGGAACTTACAAAGTTCAATTCTGGTAAAGTGAAGGCCAAATGAGACATTAGTATCCAAAGACTGTGTGGATGTTGCCTTCCTCATATGGGGTGATCTTGACCCTTTAAAAGCCAAAATTTGAAGCCACGTACACGTAGAGGCATAACAATTACATTACCCTTATGATCCCATGCTGCAAATGTGTGTAGTTACAAACAACTTCCCAAACCCACAAAACACACAGTGTTTATAAAGTTTCAACAACTTTTTTCCTAAACCCACAAAACACACAGTGTGTCAACATGTGCTAGCTCCCATCATGGGGTATCAATGGATGTGTTTCGGGGGTGCAACCCCTTCCTCAGAGCTTCTTTAGTTATGAGGAAGGGGTTGCACCCCCAAAACGCGTCTATTGATACCCAGTGATGGTATATAGCACATATTGACACACTGTGTGTTTTGTGGCTTTTGGCAAACTAGATGTATGGAAATACATACATTTTAGGCATGGAATCATTAGGGTAATAAGAATGTTAAGGCACAATTTGGGAGCACCTTCAAATTTTGGGTTTTATATTCTTACAAACGCAGAAAAATTACAATTCACATTAGTTGGGCAGTGTTTCCCAACTCTCCTCTTCAAGATGCAAACCCAGGTCATGTTTTCTATACTTGTAGAATTTGGCACAAATGATGTTATCATTTTCAATGTTAGTAATTGAACCATTTTTTTTAGACAGGAAAATACAGAAAACAGGACCTAGTGGTGCACCTAGAGGCGTGGAGTGAAGAAACACTGAGTTCGGACACTAAACTTTCTCATTTAAATGTCAGAAAAACATGGCAAATATTCAAAGTGCAAACAGGAGCCAACGAGTGGAACAAGAAACTTCCAAACAGGCAAGAGGAAATTAGAATTTGGCAAGCATGTCTACAAAATCTCTGATTCTTCGCTGTAAGGTAGTGGCAGCCTCCTTTATTTGCTCCAGCTCCTTCAAACAATGCACCATATCTGCACTCATTTGGCCAATTGTACATCTTGGAAGATCATGACCTAGTAAGAAGACAAAAAAGGATTAAGAGAACGATGGTCAAATAGTGAGTTATGGTCAAGTTACTAGTCAAATTCAGGAAATATTATCTACCCAGTCTATTGTTGCTTGCAACTTGCTTGCCCCTCAGACACCTACACTACTAGGAATGTACACACTGCAACTACTCAGTAATCTTGGCCCTGGTGCCTGGGTCTCCAAAACTCAGGTACCTAGCAAAAATGCTCCTTTCACCTCTTCCTTCTCCATGCTAATGTTAAGGCACTACATATTTTGCTAATGTGTGGAGTGGGTGTTTTGTTTGTTCAGCTAAAAACTTGACATGTAGACACATTTGAAGCCAGATTCCAAGAATATTTACTTGCACAAACAAGAGGCTCCTGAATACTTCCTTCCTCTTCGGGGTCGCTTTGGCCTGAAGTGCGTCTTGCGTCAGGGGATTTGACGTCCACAATGGACAGGTCTGTGCTGAGTCCAGGAGTCAGATCCCATGCCTCCACACCCACATCCTGGGTGAGATGACCACACTCACTTTCCTCTAAAAAGAAACAATACACCATTCATTAAGCCACCCCTAGTCCCATCTGTTTCTAGCATCCATTTTGCTAAAACCTTGCACTTGGTCTGATGACAATGTTTCCTCCTGACTAGTGGACTCCACCATGCTGCACTATGTTTTTTTACAGTGAAAAATGCATAGAAAAGGGAAGGTGATGTCATTTTACAGAGGGCAAACACTGGACAAGTGCCAACATTGAAAAAGTCCTGCATTTGCCCCCCACCCCTCTTGTCTCCTATGGGATAGGGGATATATGATGATCATTCTAGCAGGCGTGACTCTGTGTGACTGTGATCCCCTGGGCCTCTCCTCTAGCCATGTCTACACCGGCAAGGCTGCATTAATGGGCACTGATGAGCCAGGCAGCAACCAGAAAGTATTCTTTACCCCTTAAGTTCTGCCCTAAGCCCATTGCTCACGATGTTTGAGATCAGATCAGATCGTTTTCTGATTTGGTCTATTGTTCATGTTACCGAAAAATCACCCTGCAAAATGGTGATGACCTTCACCAAAATGCCGTCCTTTTGGCTGTTGGGCCTTTCATAATTGCACAGCTTGCAGCCATAGCCGTACTTCTTCAGGATGCGCACCATCTCCACCATCTCATCCTTGCTCATGGGGGTTGCTTTGTGCCTCCTATGAGCTACACCACCGCTTGGGTGCCGAGAATCAGCCAAATCCACCATGTTGTCCCTCCCGAATGTTCTGCCGTGTGTGTCGCATGCAGAAGAGGGATGGTCATGCCCCAGCATCGTGACGCACTGAGAGCGGAGTTTCACACATGCGCAGTGTATATAAAGCCATAACTCACGGTCAATGTAATGTCCATAGGAAAGATCTTGGAGTGGAGGACAAACGATCACCATCGCCAACACACAAAAGGAGACAGAAAACGAAGGGACAATTGGAAATTTGGGCATAGGTGGTTAGTGGCCTATAGTGCTTATATTTTTGGCCTAGATTGGGAGCAGCTTATGAATTAAGCCAGACATGATGTTTTGTCTTGTGTTCTGTTTTGCAGGCATCATATCATTTATCATGACAGATACATTTACCTCGCTAGATTTTTTGCCCCAATTCATTGACCTGTACCGGGAGCTGCCCTGTCTCTGGAAAGTCAAGAGTCGAGATTTCTCGACTGAAATCTTGAGGAAGGGCGCGATGGAAAAACTGCTTAAGTTGGTGAAGCCAGTGTACCCCAGGGCAGACATCAGCTATGTCAAGACAAAAATCTCAAACCTGAGGAGTACATTTCAAAGGGAGCACAACAAGGTGATGGACTCACAGAGATCTGGAGCATCAGTAGATGACATGTACGTCCCCAGGCTGTGGTATTACCACAGCCTGCGGTTTTTGTCCGACCAGACAGAACCCAGGCCATCACTGTCTGCACTCCCTTCCACATCTGTTGAGGCCACAGATCCAGAGGTACACACAGGTCCTGCTGCACAGGATGAAGATATGGAGGAGACCAGATTGACCCAGGTATAGCATTGTTGAACATATTTATATCCAAAAATACAATGATGATAACTAGACATTATTGTTAAAATATGTCCGCCTTAACAAAGTGGTTTCCATATCATTAGACAGTAGTGACCAAAAATTATGTGTACAAGAATAAAAAATGCTGGGGTCAGAATGATAGTCTTTTCTATTTTTTCACATTCAATTTGCAACAGTGAGGAGATCAAAATTGTGTGTGATTGATGACCAAACTCTAAAAAAGATTCTAATTATGTCCCATTTTCATACACAAGAAAGTGTTAGTCAGGAGGAGTCCGTGGCCAGCAGCCAGACGGAGTCCCAGATCCCTCCCCTACGCCCTCCTGCTAAAAGGGCCAGGAAGAACAGGAATCTCGACGAGGCCACTGCTGCCTTCCTCAGCCAGGTCACTATTGCCTTCAGGACAGACCCAGACAGGCTGAGGGATTTGCCATGCTGACTGCCAATAAATTAAGTCAGATGGATGGTGAGCAAAGGAGCAGGCATGAGGAACTAATCCTGCAGCTCATCAACAAGGGGGCGAGGAGCCAAATTAAAGAGAACACACACCTGTGTGATTTTGTGGCCCGACATCCACCACCTCCACAGCCACCCCCCCACCACAGCCACCCCACCAACCACAGCAGCATGGCGGTCAGTGGCAATACCAGCCACAAGACCCCCAACAAGGCCGCTGGTCTGGGGATTTGCACCCCTACCCCCTTTACTCATTTTTTTTATGGTTTTCTTGAATAATGATTTTCTTTGTTATATTTTATTTATTTTTGTATGCATAGAATGCACTTTTTGTTTAAGTTCTTTATATTTGAATGGCAGATAGCATCTCTAATTTAATTTTTTATTTATTTTAACTGTGTAGAGTAATACCTGGCTATGTGTTTTACTTTAAATTACAGTTTCGGAGTAGGCGGTTACATTTAAAAAAACGCAAGGTAAAATTAACAAGGGACACCAACGTAGTTGTTTCTTTGATCTTAAAACTACAGGATAATGGTGTTGTGGTAACGTGCCCCCCCCCCCAAAAAAAACAAGCATAATAATATTATTCTTGATATCACTAGAAAAAAGCCTTTTAAAATATGTTTGGCAGAACTCCATCAGTATCACCAGCAAAGCAGCTTCATTATTATCACATTAAAGAAGAAGAGAATGTGCGCTTTATTTCGAGATTTCATAATTTGTCACGTCACGAATGTTAATTCACCATTACGAATGCTAGTTTACAAGACCGACCGCTTCCGGCTTGTTCTTGCTTCCGAGCATGCGTGTTTGTACTTTGGACTTTTGTGTTTACACTCTTGTGTACACACGATAGGAAAATCTGACAGCAGACCATTGTCCCCTAAAAATTCACTAGCCTGCCATCCAGAAAGTTGGCCAACAATTGTCTGATGGAGCGTACTAACGGTCGGATTTTAGGCAAACAGTCTGTCATCACACGGTGCATTCGACAGGCGATTTGACTTTTACATCAGACAAAGCTGGATGTGCAGGCTATAAAATTTTTGTCTGATGTGAACTCAACGTCTGATTTTCAGATGGTCAATACAGAAATCCGTCACACAAAAGTTGAGAGTACAAACACACATGCTTGGAATCAAGGAATGACTGGGAAGAGTTCAGTTCAGTAAACTACTGTTTGTAATCTAAAATTAACATTCGTGACTCGGCAATTGATGAAATGTCAAAATTCTCATCTTCTTTAATTAGATAATAATGAAGCTGCTTTACATGTAGTTATGCCAAACGCATTTTAAAAGGCATTTGTTTTGCAAAAAAAATTGTGAATCAATCCTCACCAAACTTCTACTAACATGAAATTAGCAGAAGGGGCCCAAAAGGTGGTGCTTGAGAAATCAACTTCCTCTTTATACTCTCATAGTACGTCACTACATTCGTGTTTGTCAAACGACAATTTGCAGATAGTTAGTATGCTAGACTAAATCCTGCACACATCCTTTTGACAAAAATCAGACGCTCAGTCATCCAACAATCAGACTGTTTGTACGAGGCTTTAGAGAGCTATGGATACTGAGCATGATGAGTGACTGCTAAAGGGGATTTAGGAGATACAGGTCAAAATATCAGCAGAAACCTTGTTGGCTATCCACAAGAAATAAAGGCTACACAGTGGCACTGGCAGGAACAACAGGTAACTACTAAGTACATACAGAGAGAAATAGAATAAATGTTTTGTTGTTTGTCTATTTATACATTCTGCACAGAAGGAACATCAATTCTTGATTGAAGTTTCCACTAAAACATTATTTTCTAGGATGCCTTCTATGCTTAGAGCACCTCCTTGTCTTATCCCCACAGAGGTCCCTGAGAATAACATAACCAACAGTGCCATACTCTCCCAAGGATGGGGGAGCCTGCACAATAACTACATGACATATTTGTATTCACCATTGCCTGGATAGACCAAAGACATGACCTCTCACTTTCAAGGTCTACTCTCAAATATGTCACAACATACCATATAGGCTGACATGCTCTCTTGGGCAGGTCCACCAATCACAGAAAGAGCAGTCCACTCAGGGAACTCCTCATGGGAGATTAACCACATCACCCTAAAATGGAAAGTCTTCCCTAAATATACTACATAACATTTCACTAAAAAAAGTGTGTAAGTTAACTACAGTTGTGTGAACATTAATCATTCCATAAGCACTATAAAGGAACACTTAACCTCCCTGGCGGTATTCCGAGTGTGGCTCTGGGTTAAATTTCAGTACCATTAACGGTAACCCTGAGCCACACTTGGGATTGTATCTCAGGATCCTGGTCCAGGTTATTACCTTGTCCCCGGGATCCTGCGATGTCCCCCTGCTGTGTCTGCGGGCTGTGTCCACCGCCCAATGCCTCTGTCTTCCCATTCCCTGCGTGTGTCACAATGCATGGGGTGGAGCCCGGCGGCAAATTTAAAAAGTACAAAATTCATAACACATACTGTACACTGTAATCTTACAGATTACTGTATGAAATCATTTCACCTCCCCTTTGTCCCTAGTGCTTTGTCCAGTGCCCTGCATGTAGTTTTATATTATATATACAGTTCTTTCTGCCTGGAAACGAGAATGTCCATGGCAACCAAAAAGTGTCCCTTTACGTCAAAAGCGGTTTGGGACCAACTAGAGAACAGTGATAGTAAATTAAAACACTTTCAGAATTTCAGAGGGATAGTGAATCGTGGGGAAATTTTGTTTTACTATAATATTATTTTTTATAATTATTTATAGTTATTTATTATATTATAATTTATGATTTATTGTATCAAACTTTACCATACCCGGGATGTCTACTAGACTCTTGTTTGGACAGATTTAAGTGTGTTATTACTAAGAATTACAGGGCTAAAATATAAAACGCCAAATTTCCATGCAAAACAATGTACCGCTTTGAAATGCAAAAATATGACATAATCATACCACCAGGGTGGCTACAGTGGTTGTAAAGCCTCAAGTATTTTCCCCTTAATGCATTCACGGGAGCGAGCCCGCATGGTTGGCTTTCCGGGGGGGGCAACCGATGAAGAGGAGGGTTCTGGATCACCAGTAAGGCATCCCAGAAGAAGAGGATCAGGGCTGCTCTGTGCAAAACGATTGCACAGAGCAGGTAAGTATAGAAATGTTTGTTATTGTTACAAAAAAAAACAAGGGTTTGCAAACCCTTTAATCTGAAGGTAACTTGAATACTTCAGTAGGTCAACAAGGGGTGAATAGATTGACATAGGCAAGGGTAGCAGTTGGGTTCAGGAAGCCTGAGAGGGAGAGATGAGTGGCACGCACATAGAAGCACTTGGCCTACACAGAATTAGTTACATACTTCTTCATACCCAGAAGTATCAAGGTAAGCAGATGCTGTTGGGAAGTTCTTCTTTCTTTGTGCCCTGCATTTGCAAAACAAAGGGTTGTTTTAACAACCTTTTACAGTATCTTTTATTTGGGATATACTTAAATTAAGCCTTCAAGTTATATATACAGTATGTGCCTTTGCTGTGTGTTCTCCCACAGGTGTCTCTGCCAGGAGTCCTCATCAATTGTTACTAATAATATAAATGACAGAAATCTCTTTAACAGGACCACAGACAGAAATAAACTTTTCCGCTTTAATCAAATCTAAAGAACGGTTTTGCTGAAGTTCCTATTTAGAACAAACAGGAAATTGAGAATAAGATTTAAGGCCAATTTAATTCATACAATTTTTTTTCATGATTTGTACTAGGAATATCCTTTTGGTGATAGAAAAAAAATATATATAATATTGTTTGTACTTTATATCTACATTACCATTAGTGTATATTTTACTGGTGAAAACTGGAATAAAATACATAGAAAGTAAAATGACTCTTGAAAGACATTACCACCAAATACAAAATATATATCACTTCAGAAACAAGCATTGCCAACATTTTTGGTAGATCAATAGTTCCACTGTAAGGGCTGGTACACACCAGAATCACACAGGAGCGTGATCCTTGTCCCTGTATGATTACTGCACTTTCCCCTGCAGCGCAATTTTGCAGCCCATTTAATCTGAATGGACTGCAAATCACACCAGAACACATAAAATGTAATGCATGCACTATTTTGGAAAATCAATCACTGTGGTACCATGCGATCTGGTGCCCACAAATGCACTGCGTTTGTGATCTGCAATTGTGGTGCTGCAATAATGTATTTGCACCTGCAGCAGATCACAAACACAGTGTGTCTTGAACACTGTGCGGAAATTGCGCACAGAACATGCCTTTCCAGATCTGTGAGAGTTAAACAATGGTTAGTACTGAAGCAGTTAAATGTAACGCAATGGGGTTTATTTACTAAAGGCAAATCCACTTTGCTCTACAAGTGCCAACTAGCCAACTACAAGTGCAAAGTGCACTTGAAATTGCACTTGGAGGTGCAGTTGCTGTAGATCCGAGGGGGACATGCAAGGAGAATAAAAATTTGCCTTTCATAAATAACCCCCTTTGTAAACCTACCGGTAAGTTTATTAATATTTATACTATATTTTTTGTGATTTGTCTGGGCCCTTATTTAAAGTATAAACATGCTACACATTTTTAGTGTTAAATGCTAAATAAACAGTTGACAGTACTCACTAAAATAATTGTTTTCTTTATTCTACTTTTTCCCCTTCCTTTGTAAGGATTTCCAAACCTTCCTTTTTCCCATATAAGGATAATGTTTAGTGAAGAATTTGCCTTTTTTTTTTTTATTAAAGCACAAACATGTTTTTCCAAAGTTGGACTCGACTCCTAACAGACACCAAACATGTGCACACCTGACAGCTATACAATCAATGCTTTATTGGACTTAAAGTGTTACTAAACCCGGAACCCTGCATTCACGATATCTGGTCTCCTACAGTATACAGAACATGGAAATGCAATTATTTTAGTAAATATAAACTGCTGAATACCTTTTCTCATCAGCAGTTGAAGCATTCTTGTGACTTCTATCAGTGTCCAGTCAAGCACTTGGTAAAGCTTGTAGGAGGAGTTTTCTGACTGTCCTATAAGACTACAAGACCCATGACCCTCTCTCTGGACAGTGTTGATTGGCCCTGTGCTGATCACTTGAAAAAAATAAAACCTCTCTAGCAATTCACACCAAACTAAGCATGTGCAGCCTGACTCCATAAATTCTGTGTTATCAGGAAATTATCAGGTGACAGTGGAAGAAGGGGAGATTCGGAGAATACAGGATCAAACAACCTTTTTACACAATGCAGAGGACTAACCTCTTAGGTTCCATGGTGCGTATAACAAGCATGCTTTACTGGGTATACAGACTGATTTTACTGTTGTGGGTTTAGTAACACTTTAAAATTTTAACTTAAGGCAAAACTTTTTTTGTTTTGGATAGAGTGCAAATGTATTAGAATGCTTGTCAGGTTTTATTGCTGTCTATGCCACCATTTGGGAGATTCACCAATTTTCTACATGTTTAACTGCTTCAGCCCCAGAAGGTTTTACCCCCTTCCTGACCAGAGCACTTTTTACAATTTGGCACTGCTCTTCTTTAACTGGTAATTGTGCGGTCATGCAATGCTGTACCCAAACAGAATTTGCGTAGTTTTTTCCCACAAATAGAGCTTTCTTTTGGTGGTATTTGATCACCTCTGCGGTTTTTATTTTTGCGATATGAACGAAAAAAGACCAAAAATTTTGAAAGAAATAGATATTTTCTACTTTTTGTTATAAAAAAAATACAATAAACTAAATTTTAGTCACATTTAGGCCAAAAAGCATTCAGCCATATGTCTTGAGTAAAAAAAAAATCAATAAGCTTATATTTATTGGTTTGTGCAAAAGTTATGGTGTCTACAAACTAGGGTACATTGAGGTTCTAAAACAGCAGGGCAGTACAAACTCCCCCCCCCCAAATGACCCCATTTTGGAAAGTAGACACCCCAAGGAATTTGGTGAGAGGCTTGTTGAGCACATTGAATATTTTATTTTTTGTCATAAGTGATTGAAAAATGACAAAACAAAAAATGTACACAAAGTTGTCACTGAAATGATATATTGCTCAAACATGGAATTGGGCATGTGTGAAATGAAACCCCAAAATACATTCTGCTGCTTTTCCTGTGTACGGGGATACCACATGTGTTGGATTTTTGGGAGCCTAGCCGTGGACAGGACCCCAAAAACCAATCACCGCCTTCAGGCTTTCTAAGGGCGTAAATTTTTGATTTCACTCTTCACAAACTTACACTGTTTCTGAGGCCATGAAATGCCCAGACAGCACAACCCCCCCCCCCCAAATTACGCCATTTTGGAAAGTAGACACCCCAAGCTATTTGCTGAGAGGCATGTTGAGTATTTTGCAGATCTCGCTTTTTGTCACAAAGTTTTGAACATTTTAAAAAAAGAATTAAAAAAAATTTCCTTTTATTTCTTCATTTTCAAAAACAAATGAGAGCTGCAAAATACTCACCATGCCTCTTAGCAAATACCTTGGGGTGTCTGTTTTCCAAAATGGGGTCATTTGGTGGGGTTTTGTGCTATCTGGACATTTGAGGGCCTCCGTAACAGTGAAAGGCAGTGAAGAATAAAATCACCATTTTACACCCTTACAAATCCTGAAGAGTGATTGGTTTTCGGGGTCCTGTACACAGCTAGGCTCCAAAAAAGTCCCCCACATGTGGTATCTTCGTACTCAGGAGGAGCAGAAGAATGTATTTTGGGGTGTAATTTCGCATATGCCCATGGCATGTTTGAGCAATATTTCATTTAGTGACAACTTTGTGAAAAAAAAATGCATTGTGACTTTCCCAAAACTTATGGCAAAATATAAAATATTCCATGGACTCAACATGCCTCTCAGCATATAGCTTGGGGTATCTACTTTCCAAAATGGGGTCATTTGTGGGGGTTTTGAGCTATCTGGGCATTTCATGGCCTCCGAAACTGTGATAGGTAGTGAAGAGTGAAATCAAAAATTCACATTCTTAGAAAGCCTGAAGGCGGTGCTTGGTTTTCTGTGTCCTGTACACAACTAGGCTCCCAAAAAGTCTCACACATGTGGTATCGTCGTACTCAGGAGAAGCATCAGAATGTATTTTGGGGTGTAATTTCACATATTCCCATGGCATGTTTGAGCAATATATCATTTAGTGACAACTTTGTGAAAAAAAACAATGTATTGTCATTTTCCCAAAACTTGTGGCAAGATATAAAATATTACATGGACTCAACATGCCTATCAGCAAAAAGCTTGGGGGATCATTTGGGGGGGTTTTCACCCGTCCTGGTTTTTTATGCACAACATTAGAAGCTTATGCCACACATCACCCACTCTTCTAACCACTTGAACACAAAGCCTTTTCTGACACTTTTTGTTTACATAAAAAAATACTTTTCTTTTGCTAGAAAATTAATTTGAACCCCCAAACATTATATTTTTTTTTACATATGGTATTTGCGCAGCAATTTTTCAAATGCAATTAAAAAAAAACAAAAACACTTATTTGAATTGTAATGCACTAAAACACACTATATTGCCCAAATGTTTGGTAAAAATATAAAAGATGATCTTATGCTGAGTACATAGATACAAAACACGACATGCTTTAAAATTGCGCACAACCGTGCAGCGACGACAAACTACATACATTTTTAAAAGCCTTTAAAAGCCTTTGCAGGTTACCACTTTAGATTTACAAAGGAGGTCTACTGCTAAAATTACTGCCCTCGATCTGACGTTTGTGGTGATACTTCACATGCATGGTGCAATTGCTGTTTACATATGACACGAGACCGACGCTTGCGTTCACCATTGCGCGCAAGCAGGAGGGGGCAGGAATGCTTTTTTTAAAATTGTATTATTTATTTTGCTTTTTTATTTTATTTTTAAGCTGTTCCTTTCTTTTTTTTTATCATTTTTATTGTTATCACAGTGATATAAAAATATCCCCTGATAGCAATAGGTAGTGACAGATACTCTTTAAAAAAAAAAAATGGGGTCTATTAGACTCTAGATCTCTCCTCTGCCCTCAAAGCATCTGACCACACCAAGATCGGTGTAATAAGATGTTTTCCCAATTTCCCAATGACGCTGTTTTTATCCGGCAAAACTGAAGTCATGAAATGCTCGTAGCTTCCATTTTCTTAGGCCATAGAGATGATTGGAGCCATTTTGGTTTTCGATCAGCTCTATGGTCAGCAGGCGGAACCACTGGCTGCATTCTCAGGTTCCCCGGTGGGACAGGAGAGCCCAAGAAAACCATGAAAGATTAGCCGCTACAATTGCTTTTACATGAAAGCTGACTGCTGGCTGAAAAGAATGATGATTATACCTAAACCTGCAGGCATCATTCTGGTATAGCCACTCACAGCTCAGCAACATACCAGTACATTGCTGGTCCTTGTTGGGCATATATTGTAATGTTCTTTTTTTTTCATGCAGCTTGTGGGCTGAACGAAAAAAGAGATTGAGCGGTGGGTATGCCCACCATTAGAATACCGCCCTGCATCCACCCACTTATAATGATGGGCATACATGGAGTTGCTGATTTACGTATCGCAAGAGCAAACGCTGTTGCTGTGAAGATGGATAAATCAGTGCCGCAGCTGAATGGAGTACCTGAAAAGCAAACAATGGTAACAATGAAACATTAACTCAATAACACAACAACAATCTGGGCTAAAAAAAGAGTAAAAAATATATGCCGAAGCATGAGGGCAATCCGCCCCTAATGTTAGGGTCAAATTGCCCCTCCACCACTGCCCTCATGCTTTGGCATATATGCTTTTTTTTGTTTTTTTTAACTGTAGTGGTGAAATCACCTCCTACATCCCTGAAGTCACTGTCACGTACCTGGTGGTCGAGCCCACTTATCCAGGGAGTGGCTTCTCGTATACCTCTGGCTCAAGAACCCCTGATAGAGCAGGCAGGGGCTCGGGAGTGCAAAGGGGCACAAGTGCCTAACGGGTTGCAAGTGCAGGGGCTGATCCGGACTTCTGATGTGCTGCGAGGAGACCAGTTGCGGACTGGAGCAGGGACCCAGAAGGAGGCAGGAGCAACAGGAAGTTGTACTTGGTGAGGAGGTGTATTGTAGTCCCAGAGAGGCAAGCTGATAACTGAAGGAGGTGTAGCAATTCAGGAGAAACAGCAAGGAGGACCAGACAGATAGCTGGAGGCAGCAACAACCGGGAGGTCTTCTGTAGTTCGGATCACAAGCAGGTTTTAGGCAGGCCGGGTCATACACTAGCGGGCAGATACAGTACAGGAGCAGCAGGCAAGGGGTAGTCTTGTAGTAGGCCGGGTCAGTAACAGGCAGGCAGCGAAGGACCAAGGAGCAGGCAGAAGAGGCATCAGGACAAGCTGGGATCAGAGGCTGGCAGCAAGCGGGGAAGGTCAAAGGCAAGCCGGGTAACAGGAATCAGGTAAGCAGGATAACAGGCAGCAAGGGGTCTCAGGAATGCTGTAGACCGGACAGCAAGATGGCATGGTGACAGTCTCCTTTAAATAGTGCTTTTGGTGCCAAGCACGTCACATGGCACACGCGCGCGCATACACACGCGCCTGTGCACGTCCGCGCACACACACCAGGTGGCTCCTTTGATACGAACTCTGCGCACAGATCTTCTAATGTCAGCCAGACTGCTAGGACGTCTTCCTTGACAGTCACTGATTTATGTATCGTGAGTGCAAACGCTGTTGCTGTCAAGATAAATAAGTCAGTGCTGCAGCTGAATGGCATACCTGAAAATAAAATAATAGTTACAATAAAACACAGTAAACAGTAAAGTATAAAAGAATTAAATAGCAGAAAAGCAAACATGATAAAACATAGTAACAATAAAACATTGCAGTTAAAAAATACAGTAAAACAGAACAGAACAATAGAGAGAGAACAATAGAGAGAGAATAGAGAAAGAATAAAGCAACTATTTTTGGCTTTTTTATTTAATTTTTTTTTTGTTTTTTTTTTACTTTTTTTTTGTTTTTTACACTTTTATTTGTAGCTGTAAATGTAACGGGTTCTGGGTCTCTAAAAGTGCGATGGCATCTTTGGAGACCCTTTGAAAGTGTGTCCTAGTCTGTGCAGTGCTATACCCTACGCTAATACTCCACTAGTGTGTGGAAGCGTTCAAAACATTCACCGATGCAGAGACCAGGTTGGTCAGGACAGGAGGAACAACAATAGTGTGTGTCACGCCTAAATCCGTGCTTGCTACAGACACAATATCTTCTTTGGGGTGCTCGATTGGTAGGGGTACATTCTTATTATCCCTCCACGTCACAGCGAGCAAATTATTACATCTCAAGCAGGCTCTCTCCCCTAGCCTAAGATGGGAATCTACAAGCCCCTGGGGTATGCCCTGATGATTAGATCGCCCAGTGCCACATGCGCCAATTCCATGATCCAACAAGTGACTAAAAAGTGGCACGCTTGTGTAATAATTGTCCACATACAAGTGGTACCCCTTTCTGAATAAGGGTGACACCAAGTCACAATCTTACCAGCGCTCCCTATGTAGTCTGGGCAGTTCTCCGGCTCTACGTAACTATCTCTTCCCTCGTAAACCATAAAATTATATGTATAGCCTGTTGCCCTGTCACAGAGCTTATACATCTTGATCCCATATCTGGCACGCTTGCTGGGAAGATACTGTTTGAATGACAAGCGGCCGGAAAACGTAATCAGAAATCAGCCGAATTTTGCAGAGCCAATCGTATCCAGGGTTACCCTGAGGATGACAGAGTTCATTGTCATTGAAATGCATGAACTGCAAGATCTGCTTGTATCATGTCCTGGTCATGGAGGCAGAGAACACGGGCATATGGTGAATTGGGTCAGTGGACCAATATGACCGCAACCCATTTTTTTTAGATATGCCCATGAGGAGGGATAGGCCCAGGAAGGTCTTAAATTCGGAGACTGTATTAGGTCTCCAATCTCTGGCAAGGGACAATTGAGGATTAGCAGCTATTAATTGACCAGCATACAAAGTGCTTTGGTCCACAATAGATCTATAGAGATCTTCCGTGAAAAACAGCGAATATAAATCAAGTGACGTAAAATCAACTGTTTCCACCTAAATTCCGGGTTGGCCAGTGAATGGGGGAAGTACGGATGCTGCAGAAGTGGTGGGCTTCCAAATCGGATTGGCAAATGCAGCAGGAAGGGCACTATGGACTTGACGGGCCTGTCTTTGTCTTCTTGGTGGCTGCGGGACACTACTTATGCTAGCTACCTCACCAGCTTGAACTGCACTTATGGGACTCACCACATCACCAAGTGTTACTGCAGTGCTGGATGTGTGACCAGGATGTACTAGGCTGCTGGTGCTTGCCAGTTCACCAGAAGGATGAGTGGCAATAGTACTGGCTCTCTACTCTATAAGAGAGCCCTGCGGTTCTTGCAGCTCAACAACAGAAGAAGAACAGGGTTGGGTACGCCTGACCTTGGCAGGGACCACTACTCCGTCGCCAGAGCTATCTATCAGGGTGCCACTACTGTCTACAGGATTGTATTCTGAGCCTGAATCTGACAGATGGGTGACTCTCTCTTCACTCTCATCTGTCATGCTCAGAAACGAGTAGGCCTCTTCACTAGTGTACCTTCGAATGGACATTTTGGCCTATAAATTTACTGGTACAGCTAGTGAGACTCGCAGGAAAAAAGAGCACCTGACTATCAGAAACTGCTTCAAACGCTACCAAAAAACTGTTAACTTTCGCAGGGATCGGGCTTGACTCTACGAACACTGCAGTTATGTGTTTTGTAAGTGACAGTGATCGGAGGGGCTAAAAGCAGGTGCTAGCAGGAATCTGGGCTGATCCTGCTAACACTGCGTTTTTGGAAACCCTAAACTACTGGGGATGCTTATATAGATCTGATCAGATCAAAGATATTGATCCGTTCAGACACTATACTACTAAGGGAGGTGTATGGTGCGTGCGTGGATGTTAGCGCTACTGGCACTAATCTGACCCTGCCTGGGACGGTGCAGACCCTAATTGACTCTAAAACTTAACTGATATCACCCACCGGGTGATCAAGTGGTTAAACCTTTATTTAGTTGATATACGGCGGGTACCCTGATGCTATAGAAAAATAACTAACTGACCAGCGTCACCCGTAACACTAATACAGTGACCCCTGGTGACAGGGGGTGATCAAGGGGTTAAACCTTTATTAGGGGGGGTTAGGGGGTACACTGAAGCTACCTGGGCCTACCATTAACTGCCCTACTGCTGATTAGTGTCACAAATGACACCAGTACAGTGATCAGTGAAAAATCTGACAACTACACTGGGTGACACTGTGACATGGAGTGAAGGGGTTAACTGGGGGGGCTGGGGGTGACAAGAGTGCCTTACTTACTGTGAGATATCTTTTCTCCTCTCTCTGAAATGAAGAGTTCCATGATGGGAGATGACATCACTTCCCCTGCCTCTGCTAAACACATACAGGCAGGGGAAGATTTCATGCGCCAGAGCCGATCAGCAGGTCCAGGCCATAAATCATTGGCCTGAACCTGAAGATTGATCGGTTCTGATTCAAATCCAACGGTCGTGAGTGCGGGGGGGCTAGAGCGTGCCCCGTACAGGTACGGGATTTCGCACAGCGGTGACATTGTGCTGCAGTAAAAGGGAGAGGGGGCGGGGCCAGGTCGGGCTCCTTGTCTGAATGGACACACGAAGCTGTGACTCGACTTGGGTGCCCCCATACCAAGTTGCTTGCTGTGGGGGTACTCCACAGGAGGGAGGGGCCAGGAGCAGCGAAGAGGCATCCGAGAAGAGGAGGATCTGGGCTGCTCTGTTCAAATTCACTGCACAGAGGAGGTGAGTATACCATGTTTGTTATTTTTTTTAATTATTTTTTCTTTTTTTTAACAAGACTTTACAATCACTTTAAACTAGGTACACACGTATCGAAGTTCAGCCAGCTCAGCAAGAACTGGTCAAATTTTGATATGTGTGTAGCCCTCTCTGTCCAAAAGAAGCTGATCATTAGACTGTTGTCTGTCAAACAGTCCTGCTGGAAACTCAGCACTCGATCAGCTGCTGCAGCCAATGGCTGCAGAGCTGATCAGGGTATTCTGATTGAGGAAGGAGGGAGGAGTTCCCAATGTCAGAATACAACAGCAAAGCAGGGGAAGATCCTTGTGTGGATGTAGGAGATTGTTACTTTTTTTTATTCCGCCCTCTGGTTGAACAAAAAAACCTCACAGTGTATACCCAGCTTTTGGGTGGCTCCTCTATCTATGGAGGTTAACCAGAGACACTCTTGGACAGCAGAAATATCTGGAGAGGGTAGTGTTAGATGCGATAGTAGATTTAGATCCACTTTACATAAGTGACTATCAAATTAAAGCCAAACTCCAGATAACACTTTTTAAGCAGTTACAAAAATATTTTTTTTCCTTTTGGGATAAAGGTTTTAACTAAAAGAATAAAAGCTGACCATTGTAAGCACCCCCGACATTGGTAAATGGTTTGTCGCAACCCTCTAACTTCCACTTTTACTGCACAGCTTGGTCTGTCAAAGGGAGCTGTAAAATAACACATTTACTGGTGGGATCAACAGGTGGTAAATCCATGTTTCAGGGGGTACACAGAAAAACAAAGACTGCTTTGTTAATGCTAGTGACAGACTGCACCATATATGTAATTTTAATGTTGCTTTTAGTACTTCTTTAAGCTCAACTAGCCTGTATTGCATAAAGAAATGACACATTATCGTATAGAGTTAAGAATCCCTACCTGTTCTATGTAACGTTTTTCTTCATTAGTTGTGAAATTGTTTCATATGGTAACATAGAAGTAATAAAAGAAAAAATCCTAATGTACAAAGGAACTGTGTGTAATCGCTCCGAACACAGAAATGGTGTCTGTTTTAGGACAAACAACGGCCCCATCTTCTGGCCAATGCCTATATTACACACTGCTCCTACAGATGCGCTTCCTTTGTAACCAGCTGTTAGAGAAGGAAAAACTTATGATATTTGAACCCTATGAAACTGAAGGTATATTCTTAAACTAATATGTAAACCAATTTGCAAAGTACCCATTAAAAATGGAACACTCAATATTCAATAACACGGAATATTTAATTGTGCTTTTGTTGGAAAAACCAAGGGCAAAAAAGAGAAAAGAAGCCATAGCCTCTAGTAACCAATTAGACTGCAGACATTATTTTCAAGGTTTAGTTACAAAAGAAATCTAACATGTGACCGGTTGAATAGAAGTCATATTGCTAATTTTCTCCTGTTTTATGGTGGCTCATCATTAGTATATTTTAGCACTATTATCTTTTAAT
This sequence comes from Lithobates clamitans, assembly GCA_037952925.1. Taxonomy (NCBI): domain Eukaryota; kingdom Metazoa; phylum Chordata; class Amphibia; order Anura; family Ranidae; genus Lithobates; species Lithobates clamitans. Next base: position 1,151,169 of record JBBGZY010001138.1, read on the forward strand.
TATATACTGTTATGTTTTATAGTCCTTAAAAAAAACTGATAAAAATAAGGAGCATAACTGATAAAATGTATGCAAATGTATGCACTGCTTTTCAAGTTTTATTGTTTAATAGAGCATATACATTCTTGAAGGGGAAAAATACAGGGGGGAAATACAGGATAGATTAGAATTTTAGACAGCATTATTATGTGAGAATGGGCTTCCACATAACCATTCGGTGTGTATGTATTAAGATAGAAACCAGTAGGGTGGGTTTACTAAAGGCAAATAGACTGTGCACTTTGCAAGTGCAGTTGCACTGCCCAAGTACAGTTGCTCCAGAGCTAAGTAAATGTGGTAAAGCTTCACTCTGCAAAGAATACCCAATCACATGCAAGGAAAATTTAAAAAAATGAATTTTTGCTTGCAAATGAATGGAAGATGGAAGTCAGCAGAGCTTTATCGCATTTACAAAGCTCAGGAGCAACTGCATTTGCTTTAGTAAATCAACCCCTGCACAGCTGCCTTTTTCAAGATCATGCTTGTTGCCTGGCTGTCATCATAATCTTCAGTTCCTGTTAGGTTGTTTGAACAATTATGCAGTTCTAAAGTTGCAGTTTCACTGGCTCATTCCAGCTAGCAGTATTGTGATAATCCAGCGTTAAGAAGGATGCAAGATGTTTCATCGCATCCCACACAAGAACACCTAAAGTCAGGTCTGTATTAGTATTAAGACTCAATAATCAGGGGGTTTGATTTTTGGTATTTTTATTGGGGAACGATGAACTTGAATAGGGATGGGAGAATGGGATACCTCGAACTGCAGAAATGGAAGAACTTCAGGAACTGAAGGATTGCTAAATTTCTGGCTGCTCCATACAGGTTGAACACTGTGTCACATACAAACATAGGCTGTAATGTACTTTGTCTTGCTAGTAGTAGTGGTGGTAGTAATAGTACCACTCCTGGCTGTCTTGTACCACTCCTGGTGATACTAAGCTCATTCTCTGAAATATGGCATGCTCCTGATCATCTTGCACAATTCCTGGCTGCACCTGGTCTTTAAGTGTGAACCCCCCCAAGATCACTTCTCCTTTGAGTAGCTGGATCAAGTATTCACTCAGCCCCAGAAAATTGAGCCTTCTTATTTTGGATCTCCTGGCTCTTTGGTTCAAATGCTGACCCAGTGTATTTCTTTCTCTTTCTCGGATAGGGTCCCCAGCTACTCCTAACTGGGACCTTGATGGCTGCAACAATGTCCCAAGGCCTCTCTCCTATCATTATTTACAGTTGTTACATGTATAATATTTTCTGTATATGCAAGTTAGTTCCTGTTCCAGTTTTAGGGATGCTGTTAAAGAACTCTACATTTTCTCTGTCTCTCAGACTACAGGAAAAAACAAGGTTGGCAGGGAGGAAGTCTGTGCTATCTCTACAGCAGCAGGCATCCACTCTTGTGGGCTTGCAATGCCTTTAACTGCTTAGAATCGTGTGTTTGAAAAAAATAATCTTGGTGCTAATCGGGAGGACTTACCTAGCACTAGAAAGTGAGCTTTATTATTCACTGCTTAGGAGCAGAAAGAAAACATGTTTTCTATACTCTACTGGCAGTAGATTATACAGCTCTCACGTCATTAAAGAACTTCTTTGTGCCTAAAGTAAATGTGGTTGCAAAACTATATCAATTCCAGTAACAGGAACAGCATAATGGTGTATTCATAGTACATATTATTGCAGCTTTGGGAGACTTGGCTGTGAAGTTGGTGCTGTGATGGATGCAATTATTAATTTCCCGCAAATGGATGTACCTGTACATTTTTGGGTTTCAGCAGTTCTACCAGGATCATGTCTTAATCTGCAGTCATGACCCTAGTATTTTTTTCAGAAGTAGGCGATGTTCTGTAATGTAAAAGTGATCCAAGTTGCTATACAGCCACTTAGATCACTTCTTCATCTCTATGGTGTGCTGCTCCAATCGCTGATTTCAGTCTCAGGCCCTGTAGTTGAACAGCAGAGCCCCCCCCCCCCCCGCCACCTTCCCAGGCTCTCCTGATCAACTACAGGGCCTGAGACTGAAACCGGCGGACAGGGCAGCACACCATAGAGATCAAGAAGGAACTTCTGTTCCCTGATCATGTCTATGGTATATAGCAGCGGAAACTAGGATTTGTGACTTTCTGTTCCAGTTTGTTTCTTAAAAGCTGTTACCTGCTTGTCAAGCATCTGATCAAACCGATTTTGGTTTGATCGGATGCTTTTGAGGGCTCAAGAGAGAGAGACAACAGACCTCTCAGTAAAGAGTACCTGTCACTTCCCATGCTATCACAAGGGATGTTGTTCATCCCTTGAGATAGCAAGAAAGTTGATTTAAAAAAATTAAAACTACAATGCAAAAAAAAATGTTTGACTGAAATGAATAATACTTTTTAAAAAAAGTTTAAAGTGCCCCATCCTACGTGCCCACGCATAAATGCGGAGCAATTGAGGGTATTACTACATGGAAATGAAAGCATGGCCTGACCAGAGACTGCTCAACGCAGCTTTGAAACAGTTGAAAAGCTTATTGTGAGCAGTCCAGCACCAGCATAATTTGACCCTTTTCTTCCTACTACAGTTACTACAGATGTTTCCAAGTATAGTCCCTACCTTGTGCCATGCAGCCCAAGTAGAGAAAATTGTTGCGTTTACATCCAGAACCTTTACGGAAGCATAATGTTTTCGACTGTAGAGAAAGAAGCCCTAGCATGTGTTTGGACAACATAAAAATGGAGAACATACCTGTGGGGTCAACTGTTTACCTTGCAGGTCAGTCATAGCAGTCCTTTCTGCTTACCACAGAGGGACTAGGGCCTGTAGTAATGCATATACAGTATCTTACAAAAGTGAGTACACCCCTCACATTTTTGTAAATATTTTATTATATCTTTTCATTTGACAACACTTTGCTACAATGTAAAGTAGTGAGTGTACAGCTTGTATAACAGTGTAAATTTGCTGTCCACTCAAAATAACTCAACACACAGCCATTAATGTCTAAACCGCTGGCAACAAAAGTGAGTACATCCCTAACTGAAAATGTCCAAATTGGGCCCAAAGTGTCAATATGTTGTGTGGCTACTAGGGATGAGCTGAACACCCCCCTGTTCGGTTCGCACCAGAACATGCGAACAGGAAAAAAGTTTGTTCAAACACGCGAACACCGTTAAAGTCTATGGGACACAAACATGAATAAACAAAAGTGCTAATTTTAAAGGCTTATATGCAAGTTATTGTCATAAAAAGTGTTTGGGGACCTGGGTCCTGCCCCAGGGGACATGGATCAATGCATTAAGAACTGTCAGAAGAGGAGATGCGTCACACAGCGGGAGCCTCCCTCCATGCCAGCATGGATGCGGAGCGGCCCGGAGAAGAAGATGAAGAAGAGAAGAAGAGAAGAAGATGAAGAGAAGAGCGGGAGCCTCCCCCCATGCCATGGGTGCGGAGAAGATAGAAGGCGCCGTGGAGGAGATGCTGGACGAGAACACCGAGGAAGAACCAGAAGAGCCAGAAGAAGAAGAAGAAGATGAAGGAAGATAGAAGAAAGAAGAAAGAAGAAAGAAGAAAGAAGAAGCATTTAAATAAAGGAATTTTCAAAAACTGTCTCTTGTCATTTTTAACATTTTTGACAGTTTTTTTGTGAAATGGAAGGGGTACTTTTGTACCCCCTTACCATTTCACACAGGGGGGGCAGGATCTGGGGGTCCCCTTGTTAAAGGAGGCTTCCAGATTCCGATAAGCCCCCCGCCTGCAGACCCCCACAACCACTGGCCAGGGTTGTGGGGATGAGGCCCTTGTCCTCATCAACATGGGGACAAGGTGTTTTGGGGGGCTACCCCAAAGCACCCTCCCAATGTTGAGGGCATGTGGCCTGGTACGGTTCAGGAGGGGGGGTGCTCTCTCATCCCCCCCTCTTTTCCTGCGGCCTGCCAGGTTGCGTGCTCGGATAAGGGTCTGGTATGGATTTTTGGGGGGACTCCACGCCGTTTTTTTTTTTTTATTTTGGCCGGGGTTCCCCTTAAAATCCATACCAGACCTGAAGGGCCTGGTATGGAATTTAGGGGGACCCCCACGTCATTTTTTTTTTAAATTTTGGTTCAGGGTTCCCCTGTGAGGATTTCCCATGCTGTTTTTATCAATGAACTTTTATGTGTATTGTCGGACCGGCAATGCAATAGCCGCGAGTAGTTTTAAATGACTTTTTTCCTTTGAAATGTCATTTTGCTGTCAGACTGTTCTAAACACGGAAAAAAAGGGGCCCCTTTACAGGCATTATTAAAATCACTGCTCCCGAAAAAACGGACGTTTTTAAAACTTTTTTGCATTCATGCATGTCCCCTGGGGCAGGACCCAGGTCCCCAAACACTTTTTATGACAATAACTTGCATATAAGCCTTTAAAATTAGCACTTTTGATTTCTCCCATAGACTTTTAAAGGGTGTTCCGCTGCATTCGAATTTGCCGCGAACACCCCAAATTGTTCGATGTTCGGCGAACTTGCGAACAGCCGATGTTCGAGTCGAACATGAGTTCAACTCGAACTCGAAGCTCATCCCTAGTGGCCACCATTATTTCCAGCTGTCAGGATCACTTAAGTATAAAAGAGAAAAAAAATGCGCCAATATATCAATAAAAATGAATCACTAAATAAATCCAATGAGCAGCAGCTTAATGTGAGATATACATAGATAAAACATAAAAGGAAGAAGCTGCGCTAATAAGTCCAATTTATAAATTTGATTGTAGAAATGAATATCATCTCTCATTTGGCAAAAAATTTTTGAATAATATTCAGATTCGTCTAATATTAACACCACAGTGAGTTCGTTCAACAAAAGTGTGCCACCACCTTTAGAAAAACTTGCTTACCAGATTGCAAGCAAAACCAGGCATGTGGCTATAGCCCAGGATGGATGGCTGCATAGATATATCCAAACACCGATGATACTGCTCAATCCAGGACCATTAGCTCAGTAAACCCAGAAAGAGAGAACTACCATAGTGTAATATTGCCTAGCTTGTTATTTATTGTGTAAAAAACAACATTGCACTTACATTGTATTCAATTTAAAATCGCACATAAAATAGTAGAGCTGGCCAGCTACAAACAAACTTCCATCCTCCTAATGAGACAGCGTGGTGACGCCAGCACGTATCCTCCTCCAGACGCGTTTCATCATATGTGACGTTGTCAATGGGGAACGGGTAGCGTGCTGATCCACCACCTTATATACAAAACCACACCTCATTCTGAGTGCCATGTGCGGAACAAAGAACCGCTATTTTGGAAATTGGCAACCCATCTCTCATTGAAGGAATGATGTACCAGGCATATTGAACAACATAAAAGAAAAGGGAAGAAAAGAAAGATAGACTAACACCTCCAAATACGGAGCCACAAAGCGCCATTTTGGATATTGGCAACCCATTTCTCAATGAAGGAATGATGTGTCGGACATACTAAGCAACAAAAAAGAAAAAAGGACAAAGAAAAAAATATATAATAATAAGCAAACACCTCACCTAGATGTTTAATTTGATTACTAATAATATGTGCATATAAATAACCTACACAAATTAAAGTAACCCAATACATAAATTAATAGTACAAACATATCACTGGATTTAACCTCTGATACATTCATAAATACAGTGAAAACACTATATGAATATGGAAAACACCAATAATTACTAAATTAATCAATAAATATCAATATAACTAGTGTAAATATATATTTTAATTAATCATACATTTGTGAATAATAGGCTGCTTCTATGACAACCTGCGTGGTTTATAATAATGTGTATAAATGTAAATTAATTTAAAGTACTAAAAAACAAGATATATTAATTATTAAAAATCAATAGTGAATAAGCAAAATTAGCAAATTGACCTACACAGTCAGCAAGCAAATACCATGAACTACTAAATATAAACCTGTCAACCTCCTATATAATGGAACATAGTCCCAAAAATGTTTATATATACAAATGCATATAGATAAAACACACATATATAAAACATAAAGTAAACCCAAATGAATGTCTGTGCATGATATTTTAGACATATACATACATATGGTAAATATAAATAAATTAAATTATTTAAATATAATAAAAATAAATTTAGAGTTCCAATTCCAAACATAATTGCATACGCTAATTAAAGCCCATACACCAATATTAAAAAAAGGGGAACAAGCAAAAAAAAACCACAATCAGATTAGATTTTACAAAAATCCACACACGTGACTCAGATCAAGTTTACATCAAAACCCACTAGGAGTTATCAATAAAGGAGTTTACATCAACATCAATATTTAACCCATAGGGTGCATAAGTTTTTACCCTATGGATCCAAGACATTTCTAATTTAGAAATCTCTATCACTAATGACCTACCCCTCCAATTGGGGCTAAACTTATCTATACCCAAGAATAGAGTATTGGAGGGGTTTTTATGATGTACAAGAAGATAATGTTTAGACACTGAATGATTTTTAAATCCAGATTTGATATTTGTCATGTGTTCATTAAGACGAACCTGTAACCTGTGGCATTTGGTCCTCCCTATATATTGAAGAATGCAAGGACATTGTAGTAAATAAACTACTCCTACTGGGAGTGTTTTTACACAATAAATAACAAGCTACACAATATTACACTATGTTTTCTCTGTCTGTGTTTACTGCTGAGTGGGTTGCTGAACTAATGGTCCTGGATTGATCTGTGTTTGGATATATCTATGCAGCCATCCATCCAGAGTTTATCTCCACGATCTTCTGTGCAAGCAAAGGCCTTGGCTGGGCTATAGCCACATGCCTGGTTTTGCTCGCTGTCTGGTGAGATTTCATCTGTGTGTGGTGGCACACTTTTGTTGAATGAACTCACTGTGGTTTTAATATTAAAAGAATCTGAATATTATTCAACAATTTTTTGCCATATGAGAGATGATATTCATTTCTACAATCAAATTTAAAAAAAGGACTTATTAGCGTGGCTTCTTCCTTTTATATTTAGGATCACTTAGGTGCTCCTTCTCCTCATTCCACCATCCGGGTGTTGGCTGTTGCATTCCCCTGTCTGTGTTCACCTGGAAGGTGATTGATCTGGTCAGTCACCTGATATAAGCAAACCAAACACTCTATCCCTTGCTTGTGATATAGAGACAGTATACCTGCATTGTTCCTGATCAAGCCTTCCTTTTCTCTGCCCCGCTTGGTTAATCTGGATTTCCTGCCTGCCTTTTACCTGAACTGTTATTGGATCGGTTATTGGACTATTCCCTGAACTCTGCCTGCCCTTTACCTAGACTGTCATAGAACCACGCTATCTGTCAGCTAAACTGCAAGTAGTCTGTTGTAGGCTCTGTTCACGACTGTCTTGGCATGGTGGCCAGGCACTATAGCATTGTGTATAAGTCCTGGGGGCAACCAAGTACCGATAGGCCGGCCTATAGGTGAAGCACACAGTAGCTTGCTATAGTGTCTGACCACCTGCGTTGGGGTAGACGTGACATTTGTGACATTATCACAAGCCTTTAACAAAAATGTTCTATCAAGATGAACTCTACACAGACCTGTTTATTTACTGAGGAAATTTGCAAACTGACGCGCCAAGTCCAGGAATTGTCTGTGCGTTTAAACCTCCAGCAGTAACGCAGGAGCCAGAGCCCAAAGTTAACTCGTCTGACCGTATTTTTGGTGACCCCCATGTGTTTTCTAACTTTAAAAATAGTTGTATGCTATACTTTAAGCTCAAGCCACACTCCTCTGGTTCTGAAGCACAGCCTGGTTATTACATGGTTGCAGGAGGATCCCCAGTCTTGGGCGTTTAGTCTCCCCACAGATGACCCAGACAGAGGGTCAGTTGAAGCATTTTTCAAAGCTTTAAGTTTACTGTATGATGATCCTGACTGTGCCCATTCAGCTGATACTAACCTGAAGTCATTACATCATGATAAACGCACCGCTAAACAATACTGTTCTGATTTCTGCCACTGGGCACCTGACCCAGGGTGGAATGACCCAGCTCTAAGAAGCCAGTTCAGGTTAGGCTTATCAGACTCCATCAAAGACTCTTTAGTACACTACCCTGAACCAAAGTAATTGAATGAAGCCATGCAAGTAGCTATCTGTATTGACAGGCGTTTATGGGAAAGGCATACAGAGAGGTTTGTTTCTTTGCCCCCTAGTACGCTGCTTACCTCTTCTTCTTTTCCTGAGCCCTCTCAACCTCTCCAGGAGGATGAGCTCATGCAAATTGGTGCTACCCATTTATCCCCTGGGGAAAAGGCTAGAAGGAGATCTCAGGGACTCTGCTTATATTGTTGCAACCACCACCACTTTGCCGCTGACTGTCCTAATAAGCGAGAAATGCCAAGAGTCTAGTGCGGGTGGTGTCTGATTCTATAAACTATACTGTGCCTGTTTTGTTTCTCTCAGAGATGGCTTATTTGTTCCTGCACAACTTGGGTCTGCCAAGTTTTCTCACCACCTCTTTGCTATCATTGATTCTGGTGCTGCTAGCAATTTCATTGACAGGGACCTAGCACACAGTCTACAGATTCCGGTGACTAAGGTGCACTGACCATTCTCAGTCTTTGATTCTCAGCTGTTGATAATTCTTTGTCCATGGGTCTGGTGACCTTGTGTACCTATTACTCTGACCATTGGGGATTTTCACAGGGAAACAATCAGCTTCTACGTGATCTCTTCTCCTGCTTATACCCTTATCTTAGGGTATCCCTGGCTTAAACTTCACAACCCGCACATAGACTGGGCTGCAGAGGAGATTGGGTTCTGGTCCCAGACCTGCATCCAGAACTGCATTAAAACTGCTGACCAGTTTCCCATTCATAACTCTTGTGTGGCGAGTACCAGTCATGTGCCTTTATTACAGTCCATTTCAGATCCTGATTGTGACAATGTTTCCAGATGTGACTCCAGTTTACATGACCATGTGCCTTTATATGACTCTGTTATAATAAAAAACGCTGACAAGTCTATTGAATTTTCTACAGGTCACCACTCTAGCCAAGTGCCACAGATGCATCCTCTCCTCCTAGAAGCTAAACTTATCCGTTGCCTCGTAGCCTTAAGCCCTGTTTGGAAACTTCTTCTAAAGTCAAGTACCCTGGGTTACCCCTACATTTGCCTGTCACTAAACTCTCTTGGACGCACAGCCAGGCTAACTTGTCCACAAGTTCCACTGTCACTACACCCGGTGATGCGATTCAGATAGTCGCTACACCTGGTGATGCAATTCAGACAGTCGCTACACCTGGCCCCAAGTCGGCTACTGCATCAGTTATGCCAGTCCAGCCCATGCCCATTGAACTTCATGTTTTTTCTTATTCAGGGCTTTCTGTAACCTGGCCTTACCCTACTTCTACTATACCCATTCTGACCGGTCTAAGAGGTTCAATCCATCCTTTGGATAAACTTCCTCATTCGGACAGGTGGGGCTTTCAACCATTTTTTCAGGGCTCTCTGTATTCCGCTCGTGTTTCAGCTGTCTGGCTTGACCCCTGTGACACATCCCCTGCTAACCAGCCTGACCTCGCCTCGCCTGACCTCTGCCCAGTCTGATGGTCCTGTGCTGGATGTCTAGCTTATCTTTGAGGGTCCGGGGGGCCCTCCTCATTGGGGGGGTAATGTCAGGATCACTTAAGTGCTCCTGCTCCTCATTCCACCATCTGGGTGTTGGCTGTTGCATTCCCCCTGTATGTGTTCACCTGGAAGGTGATTGATCTGTTTAGTCTCCTGATATAAGCAAACCGAACACTCTATCCCTTGCTTGTGATAGAGACAGTATACCTGCATTGTTCCTGATCAAGCCTCCCATTTGTCTGCCCTGCTTTGTTAATCTGGATTTCCCTGTGTATGATCTGGATCAGATATTGGATTATTCCCTGAACTCTGTCTGCCTTTTGCCTGAACTGTTTTTTGATCGGATATTGGACTATTCCCTGAACTCAGCCTGCCCTTTACCTGGACTGTCAAAGAACCACTCTATCTGTCTGCTAAACTGCAAGTAGTCTGTTGTTTGCTCTGTTCGCAGCTGCTTTGGTGTGGTGGACAGGCACTATAGCATTGTGTATAAGTCCTAGGAGCAACCAAGTATCGGTAGACCTGCTTTTCTTAAGGTAAAGGGGGCTGCTATAGATGAAACACACAGTAGCTAGCTATAGTGTCTGTCCACCTGCGTTGGGGTAGACGTGACATTCGTGACACCAGCACTGCCTTAACCCTCTTGGACATGGAGTTCACCAGAGCATCACAAGTTGTCACTGGAGTCCTCCATGACGACATCACGGAGCTGGTGGATGTTAGAGACCTTGCGATCCTACACCTTACATTTGAGGATGCCCCACAGGTGCTCAATTATGTTTAGGTCTGGAGACATGCTTAGAAAGTCCATCACCTTTACCCTCAGCTTCTTTAGCAAGACAGTGGTCGTCTTGGAGGTGTGTTTGGGGTCGTTATCATGTTGGAATACTGCCCTGCGGCCCAGTCTCTGGAGGGAGGGGATCATGCTCTGCTTTTGTATGTCACAGTACATGTTGGCATTCATGGTTCCCTCAATGAACTGTAGCTCCCCAGTGCCGGCAGCACTCATGCAGCCCCAGACTATGACACTCCCACCACCATGCTTGACTGTAGGCAAGACACACTTGTCTTTGTACTCACCTGGTTGCCACCACACACGCTTGACACCATCTGAACAAATTAAGTTTATCTTGGTCTCATCAGACCACAGGACATGGCTCTAGTAATTCATGTCCTTAGTCTGCTTGTCTTCAGCAAACTGTTTGTGGGCTTTCTTTTGCATCATCTTTAAAAGAGGCTTCCTTCTGGGACGACAGCCATGCAGACCTATTTGATGCAGCATGCAATGCTGGCAGCACTCATACGTCTATTTCCCCAAGACAACCTCTGGATATGACGCTGAGCATGTGCACTCCTTCTTCTTTGGTCGACCATGGCGAGGCCTGTTCTGAGTGGAACCTGTCCTGTTAAAACAGTTGTATAGTCTTGGCCACCGTGCTGCAGCTCAGTTTCAGGGTCTTGGCAATCTTCTAATAGCCCAGGCCATCTTTATGTGGAGCAAAAATTCTTTTTTTCAGATCCTCAGAGAGTTCTTTGCCATAAGGTGCAATTTTGCTGGTGTTCATGGCCGATGGTCGCGATGACCTCTGGCCATGAGCGATCATGAGCAGGAGAGACAGAACAGGGACGAGTGTGTGTAAACACACACTTCCCTGTTCTGTTTTGACAGGAGTGACAGATCGTGTGTTCCTATTAGCTAGGAACCATGATCCATCACTTCCTCCAGTCAGTCCCCTCCCCCTTCAGTTAGAATCACCTCCCAGGGAACACAGTTAAGCCCTTCGAGCGCCCCCTAGTGTTAACCCCATCACTGCCAGTGACATTTTTACAGTAATCAATTTTATAGCATTGATCGCTGTATTAAAGTGGATGTAAACCCAATGTCATCCTTTCTAAACTACTGCCATAGGGTTTATCTATAAGGATATACATGCCTCCTGCATGTATCTTTACCTGTCAAATGTCTCCCCTCTGTCTGTTATGAGAGCCGAAAAACTGCAGATTCTGTGGGTGAGTCTGTTGTCTGGAGTTCGGTGGGTGGAGTCGTGATGTCAGTAGACTTCCCACCCACCTTTACACTCCCCTTGTCAATATGCATTTCTCCTGTGTATTTCTAACACTGAACTTCTGCTATGATCTCTAACATCTAGTGAAAAGACAGGAAAGTAACCACATGACTTCAGCATGCCAAATCATGCTGAGGTGTGGAACAGCCAATCCATGCAGAGCTGCTGAAAAAAGGAGTGGGAATTAAAAAATAATGCATGTCTTAGGCTAGTGCACGAGATATGTAAATCACCTGTCACTCACAGCAAGGGGGAAGATTTGACAAAGTTTTTCTCTGTTTGTCAAGATTTATCTCACTGAATAATTAAATAGGATTGCTCAGAGCTGGATTAACGCTGTGTGGCAATACTGGGCTCAAATGATAGGAAATCTTATACTCTACAGTATGACATCAAAAAAAAAAAAAAAAAATTCGGATTTACATCCACTTTAATGCCAGTGGTCCCAAAAATGTATCAGAATTGTCCGATGTGTCTGCCATAATGTCGCAGTCACAATAAAAATTGCAGATCGCCACCATTACTAGTAAAAAAAATAATAATAATAAAAATGCTCTAAATCTATCCCCTATTTTGTAGACGCTATAACTTTTGCGCAAACCAATCAATATATTACGATTTTTTTTACCAAAAATATGTAGAAGAATACATAGCCTAAACTGAGGAAAAAAATGTCTTTTTTTTTAATATAATTTTGGGGGATATTTATTATAGCAAAAAGTAAAAAATGATGCATGTTTTTCAAAATTGACGCTCTTTTTTTTGTTTATAGCACAAAAAATAAAAAACACAGAGGCAATCAAATACCACCAAAAGAAAGCTCTATTTGTAGGAAAAAAAGGACGTCAATTTTGTTTGGGTACAACATTGCATGACCGCGCAATTGTCAGTTAAACGGACGCAGTGCCGAATCACAAAAAGTGCTCTGGTCAGGAAGGGGGTAAATTCTTCCAGGGCTGAAGTGGTTAAAGAAGAGAAGAAAAGATTGATCGCAAACTTGAATCCAAAAGATGCTGTAGAATTTTTTTAGTGTCATGAGCCAGACAAAATTGCAAGGATGATCAGTTGATGCGTTTCACGCAAAAAAAAAAACGTGCTTGTTCACAACGTTGTGAACAAGCACGGTTTTTTTTTGTGTCAAACGTGTCAACTGATCATTGTTGCAATTTTGTCTGGCTCATGACAATAAAGAAAATTCTACAGCATCTTCTGGATTCAAGTGTGCGATCAATCTTTTCTTCTCTTCTTGATATTGCCTACAGTGATGAGCCGGGATTAGCACCTTGGATCAGGTGTGTCCATTTTTTGCTTGAAGCTGTGCTTACACCCTTGTTCTGTTTAGAGAGTTCAGTTTACCTGTAAGTTTACCTTTTGAGATTAAATATTCAAGCATGCTGTGTGCTGACCAATTTCATTTAGCTATTTAATTTATTTTATTTTTAATGATATGTTTATGTGCAGTTTAACTTTTTTATATTATTTATAACGAGAGTAGTCAGCCATAGCTGGCTTTAAAAAGAGTTAATAGGTAGTGAGAGTAATAAGCAGCTTAACTACTGTTAAAAAAGCCAGCTTTCATTAGAACCCACTGGCAGTGGGGTTGCAAATGCAATACAAATGTTAAATGCTTCTTTATGTATAGGAGACTTGGAAAAGTAGTTTTACTTATCTGATTCTCCATTCCAACAGGCTTCTCTCTGTTGCTAGACACAGTATGCTCTGGTGGACCTTAAACCATCAGAGTCTCTTCTGCAATCTGGTGGTCCAAGATCCTTTGACATCACCAAGACTGATGCAGAGCCCACAGCCCTGCACTGGATGTGAAGACACTGAGCAGCAGTTCACCACCACATTATGAGGGAGAGCTTCCTGCCAGAGAAGCAGAGGATTGGGTATGTAAAACTGCTTTTCCCTTCCCCTAAAGAGGAACAAACATTCAGCCCTTGCAATTGGGCTTTAATCTTTGACCTGAAATTATCAAAGAATGAGAGAGAAATGTCAAAAGACCTTATCTGCATACTTGTATTTGACTAGTGACTAGAGGTTCAGGAAGACAGCCAGGCAGCTAGCATTTATAAAATAGGTTAACATTTCCGTAAACCGTGATTTCCAGACACTACACCAATGGTGGTCTACAAGCATAGAACAGCTGCATGCAGTTTGGAATAAATGGCTGTATATTACTAGGCTATATCTGTGCTATAAAGCGTATCTGGATGTTCTTTGGATTATTGACAAAATGAGAAAAAAAACTTCAAAAAAAAAAGCTCAAAACTTAAAACTCAACAAACTCATAAAGGTTTAATGAAGGGCTTTTTGGTTACTTTAAGCCTACCTTACCATAACCTGACAGCAAAAATATTGTATTTTTATAATTGTATATGGCATAGGCGTGCGCACAGGGTGTGCCAGGTGTGCCTGGGCACACCCTAATCGCCTTGTGTGGTGCATATTACCCCCTGTTTAGACCACTGATATTTCATCCCCCCAAAAAAATGTTAAAAAATAAAATAATTTATTTAAAAATAAAATAAAACTAATGACACTGTCCACTGCCCTACTGACACCATCAGTACATATACATATTTGAGCTTTGGGGTGCACACCCTAATGCAAGAGGCTGCGCACACCTATGGTATATGGTTAATACATATGATGATTATTATGACTATTCAGTATATGAATTCCATTTTTTATTTCACTTGCTTCTATGTTTTTGTTCACATTTACATGTAGGCCAAGCTGACCAGCAAAAGTGACAGTTACACAAGTTAAGCTGGCTGTACACTAGTAGAATTTAGTTCAAAATGTTTCATTTTTAAGAACATTTGTTCGATTTTCTAATCATTGGTGGGGTCAAAATTCATTTTGACTGCAGTTGCGAGAAAATTCAAAGGAGCAGAATGGAAAATTCCATTCCAGTGGCGTCGCTATGGGGTTGCAGGGGGAGGACCACATCCAGGTGACACCTGGCTAGAGGTGACACCATCAAGTAGCACCAGGATCGGGACAAGGGGGGTAGAAGGACCACAAATTTCTGGTACGTGGGTGGAGCGCAGCCTGGACCTGTGTGATCACCCCTGAACACTGTTGCAGTGAGAGCTGTGTGCTGTCTGTGAGCCGCTCCTGCACCGGCACAATGGAACATACACTTTCTAGTCCCCGCCCGGCGTGACGTGGGAAAGAAGTGTAGGTAAGGCATTGGGCTGGCAGATCCTTCTTTGCATAGACAGGCAGTGTAATAATGTGTACCTTTTTCTGTAAACAAGCTAGAATGGTTAAATCTTTGGGGGGAGGGGGGAATTAATAATGCAACAATTAGTAATATGCAGCATGAAGGGGTTAATGTGCTGCCACTGGTCACTGATGCATTAGTGACCAATGGCAGTTAATTAACCCCTTTTTGCTGCAGCATGAAGGGGTTAGTTTTAAACACTGACACTGCAGCACAATTTGGTTGATTAACTGCCACTGGCCAGTAATGCATCAATGACCAGTAGCAGCACATTAACCCCTTCATGCTGCATATTTTTAATAATATTGTTAACTACTTGCGGACCAGCGACGTACTGGTACGTTGCTGGACTTCAAGCGGTTAAACCAGGATGATGCCTACTGCTGGAGGCATCATCATGGTAATGTTTTGTTATAGCTAACGGATGACTCTCTTGCAAAAGCAATCCTAATGGCTAACTAGCCACCTGATTGCTTTTATAAGCAGCAGGAGGGGACATCTTCTGCTGACCTCCATGGTTTTCTCAGGCTGTCTTATCCCACCGATTGACCAGCCAAAGCTTCTACCAGCTGATTATAGAGGCGGACAAAGATGGAAGATGGAACTGATCTGTCAGCCTCTATGATATAAGAAACCAGAAGTGGTGAGCATACATCACTTCCAATTTCCCCAGATGTAAACTGTGCCATTTTTAAAACTAGAAAGCATTTGATCACACTGATCTTGGTGTGATCAAATGCTTTTAAGAATGTTTACATTCCCTGTGACAGCAGTAAAAGTGATAAAACATTTTTTTTAAAAGTGCCCTGTCTCCTTGTGCTCATGTGAAAATGTGAATGCACATGTCAGTCCTGCACGCACGCAAACATCAATCGTTCCATACATGTAAGGTATCAATACGAATGGTGTGTGTGTGGGGAGGGGGCACGCAGTTTGACATTTTTAATCTGGGTGCCGGGTGATCTTGTCTCTGCACTGAGTAGCATTGTGGCAGACTAAGGGAGAGAGCCTTCCTAATGTGCTAGCCTGCTCAGTGCCCTATTGCCTGTCCTGCTGTCACTCCGCAGCTGCAGGATAGAGCACTGTGGCAGGCTAGCAGGGGGGGGACACCATGTTTTACCACACCAAGTGACACCAGCCCTAGTGACGCCACTGGTCCACTCATTCCAAAATCAAATGTTAAAAGCAAATACAATATTGAATTACTTTAGTAATTCAAATTACTAGTGCATTGCAAGCTTTAGGGCAAATTAGAATACTGTCAGGGGTGCTGCTACTGCTTAAAACACACCTTTAAATATAACAAAGAAAATTAAGAGCATGCAAGAAATTGGGTACAACTAGGTGTTACAAAATATATTTTTACTTTAAATAAAATTAATTTTCTTAATTTATCTTGTTTAAAATGATTCTAGATATATTTTAATTAGTTTTTCCTTCACTGTCTATATAATAAAATATTCAGATAATAGTATAGAATACAGCAGTGTATATGAATTACCAGTGTGGCAACAACAGGTTAAGCATATGTGATCAAGAACTGTTGAGCCTTCCCTGTCCTCTTTGAAATGAAGCTCAATTTCATGGGACACAAAGCAATTTAAGGCTAGCAGTAAACTACAATCTAGAATTTAGTAGAGTCAGATATGAAATGTGAACAATAACTTTTCTAAATGTGAATGTTACAGGAGGTAGCAATGAACACAGAAGTATTGTAGCCTGTAATGGGCATCTTTCTACCTGACTGGAATATCCTGGTGGAGATTGCTAGGGAATCCCAGACCTTTATATATACAAGATTATTTCTAGAACTGAAGAAGCTAACGTATAGAGCAGAAACCAAAGCCAAAGTGCATCTTTTGAATTTACTCATTTTTTTAAAATAGGAATTGGAACTGCACTTTTATCGGTAAAGCTGGCTACACAATATGCAAATTTCCTTTGGCTTCTAATGAACCGGATGAAATTTTCTTCTTCAGTGGTCCTGTCACCACCCTCCAGCATTATTGAAAAATATAAGAAACCAGATGGAAAATTGTTGTCCAAATAGCGGTGCTGGCTGTCAGAATACCCTTATCTATTTGTGTTATATAGTGTGGATCAGTGGTGTATTTAGGTTTTGTGCTGCCCTAGGCCTGACTAAGCTCGCGCACCCCCTAATTTAACTATGACCCACCCCTTCCTGTCAAGGCCACACCCCTTCTTTTTTTAGATCCGCCCTGTCATCTTCATGGGAGGACAGAGGGACGCCACGGGAAGAGGACAAAGGGACACCGCGGGAGGAGGATAGTGAGCGATACAGCATCTTTTCATTTGGGGGTAAGGGGATATGTGCTGGGTGCTTTGGGAGGCTCTTGCACTGAAGTCGTGTCCCTCCTCTGTGGCTCCTCCTCCTCCTGGCTGTGTACTGAGTGTGTGTGGCTGACAGTGGGGAGAGAGGTGTGGGCTGCTACGGAAAGCCCATCGCCGCTTGTGGGACTCCAGGCGGCAGATGCCCTGGGTGCCCACGCTGGCGCATCCCTGTCTGGCCAGTTACCGAAACTCAGTGCCGTAACTTGTTGTGGGCTCTGGGACCGTGGCGTCACTAGGGTTGGCCTAGAGGATATCAGGTTAGGTACTTCCTAATGGCTCAGTCCCTGGGAACAGTAATGTATAATGGCCAACAGGCTCTCTTACCAGACCCGGTGAAACTGCAACAGTGATCCCTCCGGCTGGATGTTCACTCACTCTGGGTTGCCCAGGCCAACTCTAGTCAGTAGTGTAGCATCTCTACCCTGGCAGTGGCTTCATCTTTCTCCCCCTCTGGTGGTGCGGGTACAGCGTGGCTCTCTGGTGGTGCGGGTACAGCATGGCTCTCTGGTGGTGCGGGTACAGCATGGCTCTCTGGTGGTGCGGGTACAGCGTGGCTCTGGTGGTGCGGGTACAGCATGGCTCTGGTGGTGCGGGTACAGCGTGGCTCTCTGGTGGTGCGGGTACAGCATGGCTCTCTGGTGGTGCGGGTACAGCGTGGCTCTGGTGGTGCGGGTACAGCGTGGCTCTCTGGTGGTGCGGGTACAGCATGGCTCTCTGGTGGTGCGGGAACAGCGTGGCTCTCTGGTGGTGCGGGTACAGCATGGCTCTCTGGTGGTGCGGGTACAGCGTGGCTCTCTGGTGGTGCGGGTACAGCATGGCTCTCTGGTGGTGCGGGTACAGCATGGCTCTCTGGTGGTGCGGATACAGCGTGGCTCCCTATCTGGCTTCCCCCAGGACAGTACTCTCTTTTTCTCCTCCTGTAACCCCCCCCCCAGCAGAGTGCATGCATGCTGGGGGCTGTAGCATGATGTCTGTGGACACACAGGGCCGCCATTCTTCAGGGATTACTCTTCCTATGATGCCCCCAGAGTCTTCTGATTGGCCCTCTGCTGTGGCCAATTATGGGGTGAGAAACAGCTGTCAGGAAGCTGGGCAGCGGCACGGTGAAACCAATTAGAGCCGCTCTCTCTCTTCTCTCTTCGGCTGACAGAAAGAGGAGGGGGAGGCGAACGGGGGAGATACACAGACAGCCTGCATCTCTCCTCTCCCTGTCACAGTGCTGCTGCTCCATTTACCAGAGAACTCCCCCGCTCGCCCCCCCTCCCCTTTCTGTCAGCAGAACGGAGAAGAGAGAAGAAAGAGAGAGAGCGGCTCTAATTGATTTTGCCGTGCCGCCGCCCAGATTCCTCCACTGCACTCCCAAACTGTACTCTCTTGCTGTGCGGGAGGAGAGCGGGTGCCGTTTTTGTGGGGGGGGCGCTTTTTGCCGCCCCCCACAAAGTGACGCCCTAGGCCTGGGCCTTGTTGGCCTAGGCCAAAACACAGCACTGGTGTGGATGGAGGAATCTGTAGCCCACAGGCCCATAGGAATGAAATAAAAATCTAATTGTGTGTGTCCAGATTAACACTGGTGGGAGCTACCAATCCTCAGCTGTTCCTTGTCACTTAGAAAGTTACTAGAGGTGAGAGTGGGGGGAAACAGGTGGCGCACTCCGGTTTGTGAATGAATGGAATTGACTTTTTTTCACATCGATCGTTTGTTGCACTGGCACTTTACTTCACTTATGGACTGCCGCAATGAGTTCTGATTTTTGTTGCTGGGATTTCTACTATATGATTTAGTGGATCTCTGCTTTTCACCACATATTTTTTGTATTCATTTTTTTGGACACTCACTGTTTTATTTGTTAACTGTGACACTCACTTATGCACTTTATGTTGCACTTTTTGTTGTATTTCTCTATGTAGTAGATGTAAGATATTGCTATTGATTTGCACTTGTATTTTGCTGTTACATTTATGCACTTTTACTTGCACTTATAAAGAGAGTCCCGGAGCCATGAAAAGAAGAGAAATTGGTGGAGGGACAACATGACATAATGGATGGCACAGTGGCCGCTTTAAGAACAGGGTTTCCCCTTTTAGAAAAGGGGAGGGGGCTTGGTGAGGGCGGCTCTCAGACCTGGAGAGAGGAAGGGAGAGGGGGAAGTGACGTCAGTCATAGAGCGGAGGAGGAATCGATTGCACGCTCACCCTCACGCTCTGTAACCGCCTCTCCTCCTCTCCTCGCTTGTGCAGCAATGGAGGGCTTCATCGCTCAGCTCGGAATGGCAGTTTATACAGAAAGAGTGGACCGGCAGCAAGCCCAGATGGTAGCCATGGAGGCGGGGCGGGAGCGGCAAATGACGGGGGGGCGGTGTCACCTCGTGTGCGGCGGTCACGGCCGCCTGAAGTGCGGTATCAGGCTATGGTGGCTCACGGGGGTGGCAGCGACAGGCAAGGGGGAGTGAACCCCCCCCGACCCCAGCACACAGCGGAGACAGAAGACCAGGTACGGGTAACAGAGCGAGACCTGTAAAAGGGACAAAAGCGCGGCGGGGGGGAGCTCAGTGCAGCGCACGGCTCTGCTCCCCCTAGCTCATCGCAGATACACAGAACATGCGGCGGGGCTGCAGGGGCAGATCTGTGCAGCCAGCCGGCCAAACGAGGGAACACCTAACTTAGGATGGGGGGGCTAGACAGCCGTTACGGCCCACAATCCCGCGCAGCACAGCAGAGGGTCCAAGAGGAGCGCAGCAGTGTGGGGAGTGATGGCAGAGGTAGGTCGACGAGGACTCAGCCAAGCAGTAAGCGCCAGAGCCCGTCACGACGGAGAAAGAGCTGGTCTGACGAGCAACACTGCAGACACACGGAAAATGGAGTGGGTCCTGTGGGGGATGCAGCCTACGGTCAGTAGGACGGAAATGGGCAGCGATGGATCGGAAGGCATAATGTCCGGGTCGGAGTGTGACCATAGCCAAGGACATCCAGCAGCTGTGGTTCCAGGAGTGGCGGCTGGTGGGCCCCTTGCCTGGGCAGCCTGGTGAGTGGGATTCTTTAATTGATTCTAATTTTTTCTGATAAGTCTGTTAGGGTCGGGCTAGTCGACCGGGGTCTTTAGGTTTAGGGGTAATTGTGGGACTTGGGGGGGACATGTCTACTCCCCTAAGGACAGGAGACAGGACTCTGGACAGGGTCCATCGGGGCTAGGTGAGTTAGGGCAGCGGTTTGAGTCGGGCATAAGAAGTAGGCCGGGGCGGGCATGGGCTCCGACACATGACACTCTTACGGCAGGGGGCGCCCTCAGGGTGGAGGAGAGACAGCTGCGACAGCAATGGGGACGGCCTCGGCGGTAGGTGAGTCTCCCAGTTTAATGCATAGGCTCAGTATAGCCAGGGCAAGTCTGGGGAGGTTACAGCCAGAAGAAAGCAAGATGGTGGACTAGGAACGACGGGGATATCGGTTGAGTCCTAGTTCCTTGGCCAAGTGGCTACGGGCGTTTGCCATATAGGCAAGCGTAATAAGAGAAGGACCCCGAACAATGTTCGGCTCGGTTGGTTCACTTACAGGCCTTTAGCTAAACACACATGACTTGGGGCGGTGTGGCTTAGCCAAGGCATGACGCATAGTTTCGGCGACGCATGGCCGTATGATTGGCCCTACGCTGGGCCCATTAGGTCGTCAGCGGGGGGGATGAAGCTATGGCACGTGCCATGTGGGACGGTTGGAAAGGATGCTTTCTTTCATCAGTAGTTCCCGGACCAAGCAGTGGCATTTTGTAGGGGAAGGTTTTTGTATTAAGTGTTGGTACAACTTCAGGCATTGACGACGGACTAACCCTAGGCTGAGAAGTGACAGGTGGCCCTGCGTCATACAGCATTGGTTTTGGAAAAACTGGGAAGGAGGTTGCGTTTAGGCTCAGGGCCAGACACCTTTAGTAGGCCGCTTCCGGAAGGGGTTGTCCCTCCACTGGAGGTGGTTGCCAGAAAGAGCCCACCAGGTACGAATTTATTCATCACCTGGCCATTAAAAAAGGTGGGTCAGTCTGCGAGGCAATTGCCCCTGAAGAGGGGGAGAGTACACTTCCTTATATGCAGGCATTGATTTGGCTGTTAGGCTATTTCTGGTACATACGGCCCGCTTTCGGCTGATGGGCAGTACAGGAACTGTGGCACAGTATGGGATCGTGGATTGCAGATGAGTTGCTCCATATAGGGTGCCATTTTGCGAAACGTTCAGCTCATTCTGATAATGGCCCGTCAGGGGGTTTTTTGGGTATCTCAGCGAGCATGCCTTACCTGATTTAGTTGTCTGCTTTGCCCGACGGGTTCCAATACCTGAGCCGTCCGGTGTGGGACGTTCTAGCATCAGGAGGTACGTTTTAGGGTTCCCTTAGCTCCGGGGACAACAGAGGGCGTCACAGCAAACATTACATTCCTAGAAATTGCAATGGATTCTTTTGGTATGTAATGCGGGCTTCCGAATTACAAGCCAGAGAGGCTATAAGATGAAGTCCAAGGGACCTTTAGAGTACGCAAGGTACTAGTACGTCAACTACAATGGGTGCAGGGGAAACTGTTTGTTGTCTGGCGCAGCATAATCCCCTTGAGCATAGTTTTTTATGGTATGGGCGGCGGCAACTGCGGGCATAGGGGCTCCCGCTCACTTGGTTAGCACTACTAATTATTGTTGGGAGGACTGATGGGTGCGGCAGTATTTCCCAGAATTGATCAACGGGTGAGTTTTTGGATGTCATGTCCCATCAGCGATGGTGACTGGGATCTAGTCACGGATGCTGCAGACTCCGTGTGGCGGTAGCCTGGTTTCTGGGGACCATGGAGCGCTGCTCCGTGGCCCCCAGCTTGTTTCAAGGCCGGGTTTTGACAGAACCTGGTTTCAGTGTGATGGTTCAAATTGTGTTACCTGACAAATTTGGGGGGTAACCCTGATGCGACCAAAAGGTCTGCTGTAACTGGGATAATCTTGGGGTGTTACAGGTGTTTTATATAATGACCAGGGCATCCGTGCCGGTTGTGAGGTTTGTGGGGCCATTTGGTACTGCACGACTTACAAGGGATACATTCATCTACGCTGGACACTTATCAGGGATTGATAACACTCTGGCGGTTGCTTGGTTTGGTTTCAGTGGAGACAGGTTTAGGGAGTTGTCGTCAGAAATGGTCCTACGTTGGGACTGCAGTACAGAGGATGACCAACTTATAGTAAGGCTACTTGGTACGCCTATTTTAAGGTTATGCAGGTCCGGTTCGCTGGCTTAACAGGATTGTAGGTCCCCAGCAGGTCATTACGCAGCATACGCTGCTCCCTCTATGATTAATATGGTATTGGAATGGGTATCTCGGCAGCTGCTATTACCGCGTGTGGGCGGGTTGGCCTTTCTTGTTAAGTGGCAAGGGCAACGTCCCACATCAAGGAGTCTTTAGGTTAACACAGACGGTGTAGGGGTACAGGTGGGGGACAAGGATAGGGATGGGTTACGCCCTTTCGTCTTTTAGAGGTTACAGGTTTTGTATTTTGGTTTGCTAAAGGTCCACAGCTCTCTTTATGCAAGGGCTTTATTGGGACAGCAGTTGCACTAGCGTTCCTTGGTTGGGACAGGCGGCCTAGAGTCTAGGAGTCCTTTCTTCTACATGAGGACAGGTGCGTCCTTATCAAAGTTCCAGCGTGTAGCGGTTAGAAGAGGGGTGTTGGCGGCTGGGTACGACCAGAAAAGTTTCTTTTCTCATCCCTTTCGGATGGGGCAGTCACGGGGTAGTCTATGCGGGTCTGTTATAGGAAACAGTTTGGAGGATTGGTGCGTGTGATTCGGTTAGATGTAAGTGGTACATTCGCACACATTTTATGCGGTATTAGGTTTCACATACTGCGGGCTATTGTTATACGGTGTTGGTGATTGATGTTCAATGTGGTTTGTGCTGTCAATTTTTTATTGTTCACGGGTCGCGAGGCGGGTCCAGCTTGTATACTTGGTCCCCCTATGCGTATTGGGGGGTTCAGAAGAGCGTTGGTTCGGCCGAATGGTAAGTAGTCAAGCATCCCCAGGTTGAGGTGCAGGTCTGGTGCATTGTGGCCCTGGCATGCAGTGGGACAGGGTTGGGGGAAGTACACAGGTTCCCCCGTTTTGGAATTGTCCTTGTATGTTTTCGGTTACTCGTGGGGAAAACGGTATGGGAGTTATATCTATTATGGACCCCATTCGTTACGTAATAATGTTTATGTTTTTTACGTTATTAGCGGCTTACCCAGGTATGGTTATAGTACGGTCTAGATATGGTGGGGCAGATGGTCATGGCAGTGGGCTTGGTCTAGTAAGAAGGTGGACTGTGCCCGCTTAAGTGGGTGAGTAGGTTTTTTCGTAAAATGGGTTTTGGCCATACGCCACTGAGAGCTGGTGCTGGATATGTGGAGGTATCTGAGGAGAGTTGGGGTGCATCTTAATGATGTGGGGACTGTTTTTTAGGCACTGTCCTTTCAGGAAGGTGTACAGCGAGGGCTGAGGGTGTGGGGGTGCACGCAAGGGTAAGGGGTTACCCCTTTCGTGCTGTGGCAGTTTTGGGTCGATGGAGAAGGAGAAGATAGAGGTTACATGTATGGAACATGTTGTACCCATCCATGGGATGGGGTGGTTTCTGGTACCCATCCATGAAAGGATGGGGGTTGTTGCTGGTACCCATCCATGAAAGGATGGGGGTTGTTGCTGGTACCCATCCATGAAAGGATGAGGGTTGTTGCTGGTACCCATCCATGAAAGGATGGGGGTTGTTTCTGGTACCCATCCATGAAAGGATGGGGGTTGTTTCTGGTACCCATCCATGAAAGGATGGGGGTTGTTTCTGGTACCCATCCATGAAAGGATGGGGGTCGTTTCTGGTACCCATCCATGAAAGGATGGGGGTTGTTTTTGGTACCCATCCATGGGATGGGGGTTGTTTATGGTACTTTCAGGTTACGAGGGGTTAACCGGGAAAGGTTAAAAAGGGCAGGTCACTGTGAATGTTGGGTACCGCCCCAGAGTCAGGGGTTTCCGACTGGAGGCCTAAAGTTTAAAGAAGTTGTTTGCAGTGACCAATCTATGTTGTTTTTCCTTCTATGACACTAAACAAGTATATGTTAAAGTTTAATGGTTATTTATATATAAGATGTTATTTAATTAATGTTATAATTGGTTAATAAAAGGCCGTCAAGGCCATTTACTCCAAAACCTGGTCAAGTAATTTGTGAAGGGTTTGGAGGGGGGGGAGTCTTTTGTGGGGACAAAAGGTGTATCAGGAGACTGGGCTTAAGTCCTAGATATGTCAAGTTGCTACATTGATGCACTTTTGTTATATATTACTACACAGGTTAGTTAGCGCCGCATATTTATTTATTTATATGTACCTTGGAGTTGTGTGAGATTACTTTTTTATGTTGGCAGCTTCTTTCCATTCTCATTTCATATTGTGGTTTTGTGCTTGAGTTATCCCCCATTATTTATTTATCTGCCTGAACATCATCTGTTCACCTTTTCATCAAACACCTGAATTTGCAGGGCACTCGGCGGGATGTTTGCCCGCCCAGCGCCCCACAATGCATTGCACGCTGCATCGTGCATAGCTGGTTGTTAAGGAGTGGACCGAGAAGCCAGCCGCCGCGCCCTCAACAACAGATGAGCCATCAGCTGTCAACAGGCCACAGAATTACCAAATGTCATTACAGTATGTAGGTGTTAAAGATAAAATCCAAGCAAAACGTTAATAATCAATTGATCAGTAAGACCCCTTCCACATAAGTCTGATACTTGGATATGCAGCATGTGTAATTAGCGATCATTGATCACTCAGGATCAAGAGCAAGCACCGCCCCCTACTCTTTGCTAGCAGCTTCATTCCCCTCATAGCTGGTCTCTGCATGTGTGTGTATGAGTGGAGCCCTGTGGTTGGCGCCATTTTGTGAAAACGTTGTCATTTTTGTCTGTATGTGTTTTTATTATTGAGTATACTGTGGGGATGGCTCCACTGCTATGTTTATTTAACACTTGTAGTGGCCATATTTTACACTTGTAATTTCAATAAAGCTATTTTCCAATGATACATTCCATGGTTTATCCTCCTTATAGCTCTTCTTTGGGACATTACTTTGTTCCATTTTTCTTTCCTTCACCCTTTCACACTGGGGGGTTTATCAGGCACTTTTGGGATAAAAATAGAGCCTGTAAAACCCCAGAAAAACTCCTCCCCTGCATCCCCAGTGTGAGAGCCTGAGTGTTTTCACACTGGATCGGTGCACTTGCAGGATGTTAGAAAAAGTCCTGCAAGCAGCATCTTTCGGGCAGTGAGGGAGTGGTGTATACACTACTCCTCCACCGCCCCTGCCATTGAAATCAATGGGCCCTGCTGCCGAAGTGCGTGCAAATCGTTTTGGCAGTGGCGCTTTGCGAGCACTTTTAACCCTTTATTTGGCCGCTGGTGGGGGTTAAAAGTGCCCCGCTAGTGGCCGAAAAGCGGCGCTATAACAGCAGTAAAGTGCAGCTAAAATTAGCGCCACTTTACCGCTTGCGCCCCCCACACTGCATTGTGAAAATAGTCTTACACAGTAGTCTTACCCTTTTGCAATTTTTTTTAACGTGAACCCATATTTGCCCATGCAGAACAAGGCAACAGGTTCAATAAATGTCAAACCCCTGCTGGCTATACTCACCTTTCCTTTCCTCTCTCCCATTTCATTCTTATAGGAGCAAAGAGAAGAAGCACTTTACCTGGGAGTCTTTCTAGGTCTAAATACTTTCTTCCCATCAACAGGTGACAGAAAGGGTGCTGGCAATTAGTCATTCAGATTCCTATTGCTGCATTATGGGAGGGAAGGGGAGCAAGGCACATGTCTCAGAATATCTGGTGTTTCTCTTCACTCCGGACTATTGGAAGGTTTATACATGGACATCAACCTTTTGCTTTGTCCAGCATGAAAAACCACAGGTTCACCTAAAAGTTTTTTGATAACACCAATGCAGCCAGACTGAGGATGCATTTAACATTTTTTAGTTCTTAGCAAGACTGTCTTCTTCTCACATGGTTTTGTGCCATGGTTTTATGGGATCCACACAGGTTTTTAATCAGAACCATTACAGACACTAACCTGTATTTTCCAGACACAAATTAATGACCTTTCAATAATACTCACTGACTAAACTGACTGTGTGTCTAGGCAAAAAATACAGTAAATTTCTGCAATACATGCACATTTCTCCATGCTTTATCCCTTTAAGGATCCTGAAAGTACCAAAATATAGCTCAGCTCAAATGTTTTTGTTGTGGGCTGATAAGTACAACATTTCTGTGGACTGAATGCTGTCAGCCCTTCCCTGCTGTCTATTGTAAACTACCGAATCCCTCACACTGCCCTCATCTCTAAAACATAGGGACTAGCCAGCCATAGATGGAGCAATATTCTTTCTTGCAACCACTGTTGATGGAGCATCCCTCCTGCAGAGCCATTGTGTTCACTCGGTGGCTATAGCAGCTGCTAACGATAATCACAAGAGAATCCAACAGGCTGGTTGTACCCAAGTTGATTGATCGATCAACTTGGTACATTCAGCCTGCCCATTAACGGTTTAAATCTCGGCTGATTCCTGCTGAACTGGTCAAGATTCAAACCATGTATGGCCGGCCTTAAGCATTTAGTAATCAAAGATAAGACCTGGGAGGGCTAATTATCCACGTTGAGATAACACTGAAAATGTGCACAGGACAGTTCTAAAGTTTACAAGTTCAATGGGTATTTATTTACTTTTCAAACAAATTTAACAAAACACTTCCATATTTTAATTAAATATTTAACAGACCAAAATGGAGAAAATAAAAGCAGTTCATTATTATGGTTATACACCTTTCATACATCCAAAGAGATACTTAAGACTAGCCAGGTAATGCCAGATAAACACAGTTTCCTTCAAAATCTATTTCCAGTACTAAGTAAGGTGTAATTATAATACAAATTCTGTAGTGCCCCAGATTCAGAAGAACACTTTTAGGTCAATTTAATTGATCACTTCTCTGACAGACCATGCACATGACAGCAATGACCATATATGTTTTTATTTCTTGATATGGCATACTTTTTAATGGGAAACAATTTTTTAAGACCTCACTTTTTATTTATCAATTATTACACCATGCCAGTGCACAAAAAATGACTTTACTACTAGAAACAATTATGCATATTTTCAAAAATCTCCAGAGCTGATAACTCAAGCATTGCGGTATGTGCTATCTTTTTAATTATTCTGCAAATATTTATCATGCTAATTTAGCTAACTGGCAGGTAATGTATACTTATTATTAGCAGAGTATGTTTGGAGTTAACAGCTGGTTACCTATATGTTGTCCAAACGTTTATCATTGACATGTACCATCGTATCTACCTGTGTTTCAAAACATATCTAAACCCAAGAACAAAAATGTAATAAACTGCAGCTTACCAGCTCTTAAATGTGTTGACTGTGTTAGTTTTTTATGGCTTTTTACCTTTATTTTTGCCTGATGATCTTGCCAGTAATATACTTCCTGTCCTAGGGCAAAAATACTCACTCACGTTACTGTATCTATAGAGGAGCTGTGTTATACTCTTTACCTTCTGCATTCCCAGTGTTGTGACTCTTATGTCTTCCCACAGACACTTCTCAGTTTTACCTGCTTTGTCTATTTAAACTTGAGTGGTATGTATTATCACTACTTGAGCATAATGTTTAAAGTACTTCCTGAGCTACCAAAGCATTTGTTTAAAAACAGCCTGAACCTGCACCCTAACTTTTACCCCAGTCTGCACCCTTGTCTTCCATACACCCGCAGCCAGAGCATACCTAGAGCATTTGGCCCCCCCCGGAAGAATCCTCCTCCCTCTGCTCTCCAGGGCCAGGCCCCTCCGCCTCCTCTGCAAAAAAAGGCGCATACCGACCCCAGGATTGTCATCGGGTGGCCAGCACCAAACAGAAATACATGTAACGGGCAGTGGCACACTTACCATGTGCTACTGCCAGTGGCGTCACTAGGTTTGGTGTCACCTGATGCAGTAGAACATGGTTTCACCCCCCCAAAAAAAAGATGCAGCATGCGGAACTTTTGATGCGCTTTCAGAAAATGCAGAAAAAACGTGCACCCTAATAGAAATCTATAGAACTGCAGCTACAACTGCAGATAAAATGTAGGAAGACCCCCTTCACATTACACAGCCAACATACCTCTGGACTACTTTACATTACACAGCCCCCATACCCCTGGACCCCTTCACATTACACAGCCCCTGCACCTCTGGACCCCTTTACATTACACAAACTCCACACCTCTGGGTCTCTTTACATTACACAACTCTGCACCTCTGGACCCCTTTACATTACACAGCCCCCCATGCCTCTGGACCTCTTTACATTACACAGCCCCCCATACCTCTGGACCCATTTACATTACACAGCCCCTATCTCTTGCAGCTCTGTCCCTTCCTACCTTATTCATACATGCAGGGCAGGAAGCAGGGAACAGGAGACAGAATTTGAGAGAGAGACAGGGCCGGCCACAGCCGGATTGCCTCTGCCACTCACTAACACAGGAGAGTGGAGCAGGGAGCAGAAGGCAGAGTGTGAGAAAGAAACAGCATTGCTGAATAGACAGCGGCAGCTGCCACAGTCAACTTCCCAAGTTAACCAGCAGGTTATGGGTTGCTAGGTGGTCCAGGTTAACTTGGAAAGTTAACTCCGGCAGCCCTCGCTGTCTATTCAGCTCTGCTGTTTCTCTCTCCCATTCTGTCTCCTGCTCCCCCCTCCCTACCCCCATTGGTATACCAATTCCCACAGCCAAAGTCTCCATTGGAACCCAGCCTGGTCTCCACTACACGCACATTCCGGCCACTGTTGCAACCACAGCCTAAATCTGTGCTGCACTCCAGCTTAGTCTCCATTGCACCCACAGCCCAGCAACTCCTGCACCAACAGCTTAAAGGGGTTGTAAAGGTAAAATTTTTTTCACCTTAATGCATTATATGCATTAAGGTGAAAAAACTTTTGACAATACCGCCGCCCCCAGCCCCCCCCGTTTTACTTACCTGACACCTCGAATCTCCACTGCTCGTTCCCATCATCTCTATTGCAGCTCAGCCTGGTCGCTGATTGGCTGCAGTGGATGGATTGAAAGCAGCGCAGCCATTGGCATTGGCCGCCGGCTGTATCACAGGAGCGCGCCCGCAATAACTAACCACCATGCGAGGGAGCTCGCATTAAGGTGGTTCGTTCTTGCGGGGAGGAGCTGAAACAGCCGCTGAGGGACCCCAGAAGAGCAGGTTCTGGGCCACTCTGTGCAGAACGAGCTGCACAGTGAAGGTAAGTATGACATGTTAGTTATTTTAAAAAATAAATAAAATTACCTTTACAACCCCTTTAAGTCTCTGCTGCACCTCAGCTTGGTCTCCTCAGCACCCACAGCCCCTGCCATTGCTGAACTTGCTGCCAAACTCTCTATTGCACCCCATTTTGCTGCACCCACAGCCTAGCCACTGCTGCACCCACAACCAAAGTCACTGCTGCTCCAAAGCCTGGTCAGCCACTGCTTCACCTGAAGCCCAAGTTTCATCTGTACCCACATGCCCTCCACTGCACCTCAGCTGCATTCAATCTCAGATCTCCTCTTCTGCCTGTCCATCTTGGCACACTCAACCTCCAGCCCCACTTCTACCTTGCAATGTACCTCTCTCTCACTCCAGTTGTCCCTCACCCAGCACCAACCCTCCTCTGTGTCTGCAAGTGACCAGAGGGTAGCTGGCAGCTAAGCCCAAACTCCTGTGATGGGGTCTCTGGCAGAATACCAGCCAATTAGACTCCAATTACAGAGAAAGTCATCACACAGAGGAGCTGGGTCTACATTTTAGTTTGTGAGAAGAAGGATTGTCACAGTAGGAGAAAAAGTGTGTTAGAACTACAGAACACCTCCACCTCTCCTTGTCTCCATAACATGGCGGGTGTTCTGTAGTCCACTGAGAGAATTGGGAACATTGATAAATGACAAGAGTGCAATGGAGGGAAATCGTATATTTACCATATCAAAAAGTGAGCAAATTAGAAAAGTTCATTGTTAGGATTGGACAACTGGATGTTGAGTCATTATCCAGATGTTGAGCCATTATCTAGTAAGCAGGCTAAAGGTGGAGAGGTGCATTTTTGAACTAGTGTCACCTACGTTTTTGTGCAGTATAGTAAAGGTGCAAAATTCAGAAAAGTTGCTGCACAGATTTCCAACAACACAACAGTAAACATATATCTTATATCAGCAGGTTTGCCTGCAGTTCTAGTATAAAGTGAAACTAAAGGCATTTTTTTTTTCATTTTGAATAGAGTAAGAGATGGTTATAACCCCTGTCAGTTTTTTTTGCCATCTGTGTCACACTGGAGAGATTTACCTTCACTTCCTGTCCAATAGCCTTAACAGGAATTGAGAGAAAATCCCTCAAAGGTGAGGGAAACCCTGTATCTCACCAGGGTCACCAAATATAGTGTACCCATTAGAATATGTCCCGTCTATTCCTATTCTGGTGACAACCCAAAATTTTCTTTCAATTTTACTCTCAGTGATAAGGGCAAACAGGACAAAGAGAGAGGGCAAATCTCCCCAATAGGGACACAGAAAGCGGACAGGTGTTCTAATCTCTCACCATTCTATCCACAACAAAACAAAGTTTTCTCTTTAGAATTTCTTTAAAGCGGAACTCTGCAGATATAAAAGACATACATTATTTTAGTTTGTAATCATAAAATACAGTATGTGGTTGTAAAGGCTGAAAGTAGTAGTGAAAAAAAAAAACATGTCATACATACCTTCTCTGTGC
Source organism: Lithobates clamitans (assembly GCA_037952925.1). Classification (NCBI taxonomy): domain Eukaryota; kingdom Metazoa; phylum Chordata; class Amphibia; order Anura; family Ranidae; genus Lithobates; species Lithobates clamitans. Next base: position 1,182,292 of record JBBGZY010001138.1, read on the forward strand.
AGTGGTTTTGCACAGAGCAGCCTTAATCCTTTTCTTCTCCGGTCCCCCACCGGTGCTCCTAGCTCCTCCCCCTTGACAAGTGACCCCAATAGCAGACCACTTGCTATGGGGGCACTGGTGAGTGCTCACTCCCCTGCTCTGTTTTATGTGTCCATAAAACACATAGAGCCATGCCTCGGCCCTGCCCCCGCTCTCTCCTTATTGGGTCACTGGCTGTGATTGACAGCAGTATGAACAAATTGCTGTCTCAGCCAATGAGGAGAGGAAGTCCCAGGACAGCTGAGGCTCTCGTGGAACTTCGCTGGAAGAAAAAAAAAAGCAATAAAAGCATGAGAATGCAAGTTATGTTTTGTTTGTAAAAAATAGAGGAACTGGAAATTTTGCCAACAAATATATATATATATATATATATATATATATATATATATATATATATATATATATATATATATATATATATATATATATATATATATATATATTATATATATATATATATATATATATATATACTGTATTAATATAATACGGCCTCCTGATGGTGACCCTGGTGGACCATCCCTGCATGTGCATTGACGTGGACATTTGCAATCTCAAAAAGGTTGCATCTGAAATTGTAACTACACATGGTAACAACTGGGAGACAGTTGTTACCGCATAAAAGTCAGTGCCTGAAAATGGACTTTCATGGAAAGATCACCAGGTACTATTTTATTGTAGAACATTGACACCTTATACTAGAAAGTGCCTGAACAAGGACCTTCATGGCAGGATGACCAGGCATTGTTTTACTGAAATCATAGTAACATGCTTATATGAGATTTCGGTGATTGGTTTTAATTCTATTCTAAACAGTCTAGAGGATATATGGAACTAAAAGGCAGTACAATGTAGATGGATAAAAAAGGTTTGCCAGCCATGTTCAGAATGTAGTGATGTAAATAGCAGGATGTAGACAGTCTGCAGACATTTACAATAGTTAAATCAAGATAATAATTCAGTGAATCAAGAAATTTTGGGCAATTTAGCATAAAAGCTTTGATATAATTGTAACTTTCACCTTTCATGTGGAGAGGCTGTTCAATTTATTCACTTCTTTCTGCCTGGAGGAGTGCTACAACAAATGCGGTTAATGTCCTTAGTACTTCTGATGAGAAAGATGATTTTTTGATAATTACAATACATAGAATTTCCTTTACGGAAATGTATGGATTTCAATGAGCTTTACTACATAAATGACTGTATACAGTAGTTTGCTGGATTCAGCTCTAAAATAAACAAATTATGCTTTGGTGTTCTTGATATATATTTTTTTTGGATGAAAAGTGTCAAAACTTTAAACAGAAAATATTTTGCTCTTTGCCATCCTTTATTTCCACCCTAGAATGCGCCTTGCCATTACAGTTCATGCTAGTAAGAAATACTGAGAAACCAGCATTTTGATCTATCTTGGTAAAGTCAATTAATCTTCTAACCTTAATCATAATTAGGCAGGTTTAACTTCATCAATCTAGTGTAATAAGAATAAATGAGAATCTCAACCTTTCCTCTTTTCATCATTCCGTAGCCTCTCACTAAATGTGTTCTCAGATAGTGTGTGAAACTAATTTGAGATCTTCCACCTTAATCTCTTGTTGATACTGTTCCCCTGGCAAGGAAAGTTATTACAAATCAGAGACTTGTTAAACAGAGGAGGGCATGTGTTAACTATAGCTAACAAATGCTACACGGATGACATTGATAGCAGGAAAATCAAACAATGCTGTCAACACATTAATAATGCCTCAGAAAATTAAAATAGTCAATTTTCTTGAGAAGAAAAAGAATTTGTGACATGAATGAATTGCAGGCAACTAAGTGATAAAGACCATTTGCATTCATAGTTCTTCACCCAACACACGCTGGTTTTAAAAAGTTGGGGTTCATTGGTTAGATCAGATTTTGAATAAAATTTTGGTTTTCTAACTAAAGATATAGTCCCTCCCATGTAAAATACCCCCCCCCCCCCCCAAAAAAAAAAAAAAAAACACATTGGAAGATAGAAATAATGTGCTTACCTTACAGCCATGCCCAGGTGAGGAATAATGTGCTTACCTTACAGCCATGCCCAGGTGAGGGTGATATTGCAGGCCTTCTGACTGATAAGATCCTGGAAAAGCTAAAGATCTAAAATTTTGGGAGAAGCCACACAAGCACTGTGCAGAAGTATCTTCTAAAGAGATTTGGGATTCTCCGCTTTCCCAGGATTACACCAGTTGGTTCATGACATCACCCTCATCTAGCTTCTGTGAGCAGATGCTGAAGTATAAGGTAAGTATTATTTTTTCTGGCTCTCTGCTCTCCCCCTCCAGTGCTCAGGAGGAGACTCTCGGCGGATCACTGAGAGGCTGAGCCAGGTTCTGATCCATGCTGCTGGGTGGATCCTGACCATATGGTAAGGATCTTTTCAGATCTGGACTCAGTGATGTCAGCAGACAGTGGACTTTACCCTGCTGTAGGCTGAAAAGCGAATTTTTTTTATGTCCTTGTTGCTGATCTCCTACCTTCGGCAACTTTGCCATCCATGTTCTTCTGAGCTCTGTAGTTCTTTAGTATTTGGCTGCTGAACTTGCTGAAAAAACATTATTGCCTGGTGACATCCTGCTTTTAAGACTGCTGGCTGCTATCCCTCCCATAAGCTCAGCCAGCAGTCTGACATGCCCAGTTGTAGTCCTCTGAAAGTGAGCAGGGAGTTCTATTTCCTGTAGCGGGTAGAGGGGGACTCACAGCCCCCAGTCTTTGCTGCCCATGGAGGAGGTGTCCTCCTTCTTTCTCCCCCCTCCTCCTCTGCACCTTGCCAGCAATCTGCCCCTCCACTCTGTCTCCGCCACACCACCCCTCGACTGCTATCTCCATGCAGAGCGAGGATTATTATCAGAAATCACTTGTATGTATAGTATAGTGTAGTTTAGTAGTATAGTATAGTATAAAAAAACATTGCTCGCTGATGTTCCACCTCCTGCCATTATTATGATTGACAGCTGCACTGGTGGGACTGACAAGCTGCACTGGTGGGACTGACATGCGGCACTGGTGGGACTGACATACGGCACTGGTGGGACTGACATGCGGCACTGGAGGGACTGATATGCGGCATTGGTGGGACTGACATGAGGCACTGGTGGAACTGACATTTGGCTCTGGCGGTCCCTGACATTTGGCTCTGGTGGTCCCTGACATTTGGCTCTGGTGGTCCCTGACATTAGGCACTGGTGGTCACTGGCATTTGGCACTGGTGGTCCCTGACATTTGGCACTGGTGTTCCCTGACATTCAGCACTGGTGGTTCTGACATTTGACTCTGGTGGTCCCTGACATTCGGCACTGGTGGTCCCTGACATTCGGCTCTGGTGGTCCCTGAAATTTGGCTCTGGTGGTCCCTGACATTTGCCTCTGGTGGTCCCTGACATTTGGCTCTGGTGGTCCCTGACATTCAGCACTGGTGGACACTGACATGTTGCGCTGGTTTGCATTTATATTAAAATGCTTTGTATTTATAAGGCTGTAACTTATCATATCATGTGTTATGTATTGCTGGCTGGCTGCAGAATGAGGGGTGTGATTTATATTAAAGGGGGCGAGTTCACAGTTTCACTCCGATCCCAAGGATTTATGGGAAATGTAGTCTGATTACAGTTAGAAAAAGAGAAGAGGATATGATGCAATCACTGTTCTAAGAGATCCTTCCCGGCAGAAAAGATGATGCATTTTTGGAATCACAAAGCTGACTTTCTGAAAATTAAATCAGACATATTTTTTAAACGGTAAGAAATTTCACAAATGTAATAACTGTTTAGTGTTTTGTGTGTGTGTGTGTGTGTGTGTGTGTGTGTGTGTGTGGGGGGGGGGGGGTGTAGGGTCAGCTTTAAGGAATAGGTGGACCATGCATTTTGATTTTGGGCCCACTTTAATGTGTACTGGATTTTTACATCTGACCTCTTTAATGTAGATATTACTACATAAAATAGCTGGTAGTTGCAAGTATAGCGAAGCATGTAACTTTGTTAAATGTTACAGTTCCTGTAGTGGTATTGGAGGCACCGTGTCTGTAGCACCCAACACTAGCTGCCACTGGGCAATTTGTCACCAGCGGTGAAGGAGGAAGGGACAGTAGGGAGTACTGTCAAGGTATCATTGGGTTTTGAAAGCTTACTGCATACTTCATAAGCACTGATAAATTGGTTCGAGAAAACTTGTAGTAAGAGCTTAATAAAGCCATGATAGAAATTTCACAAAGTATGGCATTTTAACTTTTTAATTTACACGAAGCCAAAGGCCTTTGCAAACATAGTTAGCGATGAACATTAAACAAGTTAACCAAAGGGTCCTTTGCTTTTTAAGTACAATCAAGGTTTTTTTTTTTGCTTTCAATTCAAACTTCCCTGTGGTTAACAGTGAATTGTTCCTTAATCATTTATCCTTTATTCAATTTGAAGTTTCAGTCAGACAAATGGCACTAAAAAGCAGTCAGCCTTTTCAGTGCTGTCTGTTTTCTGCTCTAGGATTACTTTGTTGTATTAAATGCTGTAAAACAAATGCTGTACATATAGCTAATAATAACATTATTAAATAAAATAATTATTAAAATAAATTATTATTATTATTAAAATTGAAATAAACTCCGCTATGTTTTCCCTTTAAAGTGTTTTGTTTCCATTCCACAATTTACATTATGGGCTCTTTTAGGCTACATTTCCTTGAATTATGTAATCTATGCAGATTTTAAGAAGCTCTTAGGAATAGTCAGGTCAGACTATGTCTCTGTCCTCATTAATGCTTATATATTAAGAGTAATGGCTAATGGAACACGATTTGATCTAGAGTTTAATGTTACTCAGGATTTTTTTAACTCAAAAGCATTCATTTAGGATTTCCAACCTTACGCTATTACCAGTTAAGAAGTTCAGTGATCTAAGATCACTTTGATAAATTCACCCATTCATCAAATTCAGAGTAGTCAGTGCTAGTTCTTTGGGTATCTCACATGTATGCTTCATATGCCTCTACTAGAATTTGTCCAGGTAATTTATTCCCAAGCAGGCCTGGGAACATATTGTATGAAATGACTAAATCTATAGCTTGAGTAAAAGGACTTTAGGCTGCTTTTTTATTCTTTGACAATAGCACCACAGAAAGCAGAGCCATTCTGAGCAGAATGATAGGTCCAAAGTTATCTATAAAACAAAACTGAGGGCTTGAAAACTACAGTTTTAAGGCAGGTGTGGTATGTCTATGGAAAAGGTAACAATAGTAAAAACAGATCCCCCCACTTTGCTTTCTTAGTCCCAAAATGAACATACTTACTGACAGAAAGAGAACAGGGATAATGTCATACTGCTTCTTCATTGTCCAATCAGCAGTTTGGGGAAGAAATGATAACTAAGCAATCATTTTGTCATCAGATGGGATCATTGCTGGGTTTTTAGGGAATAAAGAGTACTAAGCTTTGTACACAGCTATGAGAGTGAGGTAGGAGACATTCTGTATGTGAGCCATATAACAGAGTTCAGGTCAAGGATTTTCTTTTTTACAATCCAAACCAGCTATAAAAAGAAAACAAAACAGAAGTGATTGTTTTAAATTATTAAATATTATACAGTAATACCTGCATTACAACATGTATGCATTTATAGGCACTGCATTGTTTCTCATAATTTCAATTATATCTCATATTTCAATAATGCCCTAATAAACTTTATCCTTCTTTCTATCTCAGAATTAACAATTGGCCTGAAATATATACTCACAAATAAGATCAAATAATTTGGATTGTACATTCAGCCAGATACACATAACTCCTTTCCTTCCTTTTCCATAATATTTAACCAAGAAGCATAATTGAGATGTAGCTCTCATTATTTGTCCTACAGGCCCTTTAGGAAAAAGAAGGATAAAACCAGTAAAGGATGAATCAGCTGCAATAAATCATATTGTGTATTATCAAATATGAAAACCTATTAGAGCCTGTTGTAGTTCTATCTGTATTGTGCAGTGATTAGGATCTGTATAATTGACTATTCGTGAAGTAGCTCTGACAAGGTAATTATAGGTGCCAGCTTTTTTGAAGATAATGTAAATGTTATTGCACACATCTCACCTATGGTCTTTATACATTTATTTGCAGATAATGTAAGTAGGACAATTTAAGTGCTAGTTTTAAATAGAAATAATTTTACCTAATAAAGCAGCCTTTTCTTTGAAAAATGAAAGTAATATACTTTAGAATATGTCATCAGCCTTCATCTTTCATCTTTTGGCCCTCTGTTGGCTGAACAAGCCAACTCAGAATTCCCATTGGCTGGCTATGAACTCCAGTTCCTCCAATGAAGTCACCACCTGGCTTGATGAATTTTGTCAAATGTGAAGTTTACTTAAAGCTTTTGAAAATGTCCACAGTTGAAGAAACATATTAAACTGGGCAGTGGCATCGCCATGTAGTTTGGATCATTGGAGTTTGTTCTTGTTAGTTAAAATGTGCTGTGTATAGCACCATTTAATGTAAGTGCCTGTGGTGAGATTTAAAAGCTGTTTATTATACAGTAAGTAGATCTTACTAAACTATGAGAGTTGTCAGTTTCATTGAGGATATCGTGATGAATATGCATATGATGCCAAGAATGGGTTGAATGAATTGCAAGGTAATTCCAAAATACGAACAAGCACAACTAGACCTTATTCTAGAGGCATCTCTGTCTGGTAAGTGTTGACTTCACAAGATGGAGATTTTCAGTTGCTATCAGTTGTGTCACATTTGTTGAAGATCATGGTGGAACTTTTTTATGAGTGCTCTTAAAAAAAAGACCCAAAGGCATTTTTTTTTTTCATTTTAGAGTAAGGCAGGGTTGTAACCCCTGTCAAGTTTTTTTTGCCATTTGTGTCCCATTGGGAGGGGGACTTCCCTTCATTTTCTGTCCCAAAGCCACAAGAGGAAAAGAGAGGAAATCCCTAGTATTCATAAGTGTCACCAGAACTTGTGTCCACGTTATAAAATGTCCCCTTTATTCCTGTGTAATATTGACCACCCACAATTTGGAATTTTCTTTTACTTTCACTTTCACATTTAATTTAGTTGAAAACGGTCACCAGGACAAATAGGGGGGGTAAATCTCTCTAATGGGGACACAGGCAGCAATAGAAACCTGACAGGTGTTATATTTAATCTCCATTCTATCCAAAACTAAAAAAAAAAAAGCTTAGGGTACATTCACACCATTTGCTGTGGCACTGCTTCAGCGTCTATTCCAGCACAGTCCCACCACATGAAAAGGCACAATTCCTTGTCTGCAAAAAACACACAGGAAGGCACAAACACCTTGTGCATTACCATAAGCAAATTTATTAAATCCAAATGGATACTCACAAACAGATAAAACAGCAATCATGTAACTGATTTACTTCAGCTGAGCGCGGGTAAACCTGTCCTGGGACCAAATGATTGGCTGATGTGTTTTGGGGGACATGCCCCTTTCCTCTGTGTGATGTCTGAATAACGTTTGTTTAAAGAAAAAAGGAAACTGCTCTGATCCTGGCCGGATCACAGTGCATTGCAATGAAGCGTTGAAAGTGGGGATGGTTAGCGCAAAAAACTGGGAGACATTAAAGAGGTATCAGTCCACAAGGGCACACTATGTAGGCAGCACAGTCTAAAAGCAAGGGGGAGAAGACAAGTTCCAACTAAGTGCAGTGATAAAATACATTTATTGGGGATAAAAAAACATAATTCACAAGGCGAGTAAATTGTAAGCATGTCACACTGTGTATAGGATCCTACGGTACTTTGGTCCCGGTGGTCACCCATGAGGCGATGGAAGACTGGATATCCTAGCTTTTAGGGATGCCGGCACTGGTGGATGTCGGCGATCCTTGGGTCTGTGGAATGCAGGGCTCGGCGGATGTGACGTCACAACCGGATCTTGAGTAGAATGTTGCAATGCGTTTGCGGAACATGCGCTCTGTCTTTAGACCATTCTTCAGTTATATCCTAAAAAAAGAGCGCATGCTCCGCAAAAACGTTGCCACATCCCACTCTAGATCCTGTTGTGACGTCACATCCGCTGAGCCCTGCGTTCCACAGACCCAGGAAGCACCTGACATGAACCGGTATCCCTGACAGCCAAGATATCCAGTCTTCCATCACCTCACGGGTGACCACTGGGACCTGAGTACCATTTGTATTCCGCCCCCTTTACTCTGATACCCCTAACTAAAATTTAGTGAAACTAATTGCCTTCAGAAGTCATCTAATTAGTAAATAGAGTCCATCTGTGTGTAATTTATTCTCAGTATAAATACAGAACAACTGTTCTGTGAAGGGCAAGAAACACACCAGACAGGTCATGGATAAAGTTGTGGAGAATTTTAAAGCAGGGTTAGGTTATAAAAAAAACATTGCACGGAGCATTGTTCAATCCATCATCCGAGAATGGAAAGAGTATGGCACAACTGCAAACCTACCAAAACAAGACCATCCATCTAAACTGACTGACCGGGCAAGGAGAGCATTAATCAGAGAAGCAGCCAAGAGGCCCATCCATGGTAACTCTGGAGGAGCTGCAGAGATCCACAGCTCAGGTGGGAGAATCTGTCCACAGGACAACAATTAGTCGTGCACGCCACAAATTTGGCCTTTATGGAAGAGTGGCAAGAAGAAAGCCATTGTTGAAAGAAAGCCATAAGAAGTCATGTTTGCAATTTGCAAAATGCCATTTGGGGGACACAGCAAACATGTGGAAGAAGGTGCTCTGCTCAGATAAGACCACATTTGAATTTTTTGGCATTAAAGCAAAACCCTACGTATGGCAGAAAACTAACACTGCACATCACCCTGAACACACTGTCCCCACTGTGAAACATGGTGGTGTCTGCATCATGTTGTGGGAAGACTTTTCTTCAGTGGGGACAGGGAAGCTGGTCAGAGTTAATGGAAAGATGGATGGAGCCAAATGCAGGGCAATCTTAGAAGAAAATCTGTTAGAGTTTGCAAAAAGATTGAGACTGGGGTGGAGGTTCACCTTCCAGCAGGACAACAACCCTAAACATACAGCCAGAGCTACAATGGAATTGTTTAGATCAAAGCATATTCATGTGTTATGATGGCCCAGTCAAAGTCCAGGCCTAAATCCAATTGAGAATCTGTGGCAAGACATGAAAATTTCTGTTCACAGATGCTCTCCAGACAATCTGACAGAGCTTGAGTTATTTTGCAAAGAAGAATGAGCAAAAATGTCACTCTCTAGATGTGCAAAGCTGGTAGAGACATCCCCAAAAAGAATTGCAACTGTAATTGCAGCAAAAGGTGGTTCTACAAAGAATTGACTCAGGGGGGCTGAGACATGCCACACTTTTCACATTTTTATTTGTAACAAATTTTGAAAACCCTTTATCATTTTACTTCTACTTCACATTTACGTTTTTGGTGGTAACATGACAAAATGTGGAAAATTTCAAGGGGTGTGAATACTTTTTCAAGGCACTGTAAGCATACCCTTTTTTAAGAAAAAAAATAGGCTTTACAATCACTTTAACCATAGGCCAACTGCACGAACTATGTTAGCAATGTCCAGATATTCTATGCAGTGTATAAGTATAGTAAACTTTCTGCTCCAAATGACAGTGTTTAACTTTGTATCACAAATCAACAGTATGGTGTACTGTTTGTTACCTTTTAGACAGAGATAATTCCCCTAGTGGACTTTAAAGGCACATATAAAAGAGTGTGTAAAAGAGTATGTTAACCACTTGACGACCGCCTCACGCCGATGTACGTCGGCAAAGTGGCACGGACAGGCAAAATCACGTACATGTACGTGATTTGCCTTCCGCGGGTGGGGGGTCCGATCGGACCCCCCCCCGGTGCCCGAGGCGGTCGTCGTTTGTCCAGCGGCGATCGGTGATGAGGGGGAGACCATCCGTTCGTGGCCCCCCCCTCGCGATCGCCGCCGGCCAATGAAAACACTCCTTTGCTGCTGTATGCTAAACAGCAGCAAAGGAAGTGATGTCATCTCCCCTCGGGTCGGTATTTTCCGTTCCGGCCCGAGGAGAGACGACAAGTATGTGAGTGCACCAAACACTACACACACAGTAGAACATGCCAGGCACACAAATCACCCCGATCCCCCCCCCGATCGCCCCCCGATCCCCCCCCAATCACCCCCCCCCCCCCTGTCACAAACTGACACCAGCAGTTTTTTTTTTTTTTTTTTTTTTTTTTTTTTCTGATTACTGCATAGTGTCAGTTTGTGACAGTGACAGTGTATATTACCCCCCTTTAGGTCTAGGGTACCCCCCTAACCCCCCCTAATAAAGTTTTAACCCCTTGATCACCCCCTGTCACCAGTGTCGCTAAGCGATCATTTTTCTGATCGCTGTATTAGTGTCGCTGGTGACGCTAGTTAGTGAGGTAAATATTTAGGTTCGCCGTCAGCGTTTTATAGCGTCAGGGACCCCCATATACTATCTGATAAATGTTTTAACCCCTTGATTGCCCCCTAGTTAACCCTTTCACCACTGATCACCGTATAACCGATACGGGTGACGCTGGTTAGTTTGTTTATTTTTTATAGTGTCAGGGAACCCGCCGTTTATTACCGAATAAAGGTTTAGCCCCCCGATCGCCCGGCGGCGATATGCGTCGCCCCAGGCAGCGTCAAATTAGCGCCAGTACCGCTAACACCCACACACGCAGCATGCGCCTCCCTTAGTGGTATAGTATCTGAACGGATCAATATCTGATCCGATCAGATCTATACTAGCGTCCCCAGCAGTTTAGGGTTCCCAAAAACGCAGTGTTAGCGGGATCAGCCCAGATACCTGCTAGCACCTGCGTTTTGTGCCTCCGCCCAGCCCACCCAAGTGCAGTATTGATCGATCACTGTCACTTACAAGGCACTAAACGCATAACTGCAGCGTTCGCAGAGTCAGGCCTGATCCCTGCGATCGCTAACAGTTTTTTTGGTAGCATTTTGGTGAACTGGCAAGCACCAGCCCCAGGCAGCGTCAGGTTAGCGCCAGTACCGCTAACACCCACGCACGCACCGTACACCTCCCTTAGTGGTATAGTATCTGATCGCATCAATATCTGATCCGATTAGATCTATACTAGCGTCCCCAGCAGTTTAGGGTTCCCAAAAACGCAGTGTTAGCGGAATCAGCCCAGATACCTGCTAGCACCTGCGTTTTGCCCCTCCGCCCGGCCCAGCCCAGCCCACCCAAGTGCAGTATCGATCGATCACTGACACTTACAAAACACTAAACGCATAACTGCAGCGTTCGCAGAGTCAGGCCTGATCCCTGCGATCGCTAACAGTTTTTTTTGTAGCGTTTTGGTGAACTGGCAAGCACCAGCCCCAGGCAGCGTCAGATTAGCGCCAGTACCGCTAACACCCACGCACGCACTGTACACCTCCCTTAGTGGTATAGTATCTGATCGCATCAATATCTGATCCGATTAGATCTATACTAGCGTCACCAGCAGTTTAGGGTTCCCAAAAACGCAGTGTTAGCGGGATCAGCCCAGATACCTGCTAGCACCTGCGTTTTGCCCCTCCGCCCGGCCCAGCCCAGCCCACCCAAGTGCGGTATCGATCGATCACTGTCACTTACAAAACACTAAACGCATAACTGCAGCGTTCGCAGAGTCAGGCCTGATCCCTGCGATCGCTAACAGTTTTTTGGTAGTGTTTTGGTGAACTGGCAAGCGCCAGCGGCCTAGTACACCCCGGTCGTAGTCAAACCAGCACTACAGTAACACGTGGTGACGTGGCGAGTCCCATAAGTGCAGTTCAAGCTGGTGAGGTGGCAAGCACAAGTAGTGTCCCGCTGCCACCAAAAAGACAAACACAGGCCCGTCGTGCCCATAGTGCCCTTCCTGCTGCATTCGCCAATCCTAATTGGGAACCCACCGCTTCTGCAGCGCCCGTACTTCCCCCATTCACATCCCCAACCAAATGCAGTCGGCTGCATGAGAGGCATTTTTATGTCCTCCCGAGTACCCCTACCCAGCGAACCCCCCAAAAAAGATGTCGTGTCTGCAGCAAGCGCGGATATAGGCGTGACACCCGCTATTATTGTCCCTCCTGTCCTGACAATCCTGGTCTTTGCATTGGTGAATGTTTTGAACGCTACCATTCACTAGTTGAGTATTAGCGTAGGGTACAGCATTGCACAGACTAGGCACACTTTCACAGGGTCTCCCAAGATGCCATCGCATTTTGAGAGACCCGAACCTGGAACCGGTTACCGTTATAAAAGTTAGTTACAAAAAAAAGTGTAAAAAAAAAAAAAAAATATGAAATAAAAAAAAATAGTTGTTGTTTTATTGTTCTCTCTCTCTCTATTCTCTCTCTCTATTGTTCTGCTCTTTTTTACTGTATTCTATTCTGCAATGTTTTATTGTTATTGTTATTGTTATTGTTATTGATTGTTATTGTTATTGTTATTGTTATTGATTGTTATTGTTATTGTTATTGTTATTGTTATTGATTGTTATTGTTATTGTTATTATGTTTTATCATGTTTGTTTTTCAAGTGTGTAATTATTTACACTTTACTGTGCTTTATTGTTAACCATTGTTAACCATTTTTTTGTCTTCAGGTACGCCATTCACGACTTTGAGTGGTTATACCAGAATGATGCCTGCAGGTTTAGGTATCATCTTGGTATCATTCTTTTCAGCCAGCGGTCGGCTTTCATGTAAAAGCAATCCTAGCGGCTAATTAGCCTCTAGACTGCTTTTACAAGCCGTGGGAGGGAATGCCCCCCCCCCCCCACCGTCTTCCGTGTTTTTCTCTGGCTCTCCTGTCTCAACAGGGAACCTGAGAATGCAGCCGGTGATTCAGCCAGCTGACCATAGAGCTGATCAGAGACCAGAGTGGCTCCAAACATCTCTATGGCCTAAGAAACCGGAAGCTACGAGTATTTCATGACTTAGATTTCGCCGGATGTAAATAGCGCCATTGGGAAATTGGGGAAGCATTTTATCACACCGATCTTGGTGTGGTCATTTGCTTTGAGGGCAGAGGAGAGATCTAGGGTCTAATAGACCACAATTTTTTCAAAAAAGAGTACCTGTCACTACCTATTGCTATCATAGGGGATATTTACATTCCCCGAGATAACAATAAAAATGATTAAAAAAAAAAATATGAAAGGAACAGTTTAAAAGTAAGATTAAAAAAGCAAAAAAATAATAAAGAAAAAAAAAACAAAAAAAAAAAACACCCCTGTCGCCCCCTGCTCTCGCGCTAAGGCGAACGCAAGCGGCGGTCTGTCGTCAAACGTAAACAGCAATTGCACCATGCATGTGAGGTATCACCGCGAAGGCCAGATCGAGTGCAGTAATTTTTCCAGTAGACCTCCTCTGTAAATCTAAAGTGGTAACCTGTAAAGGCTTTTGAAGGCTTTTAAACATGTATTTATTTTGTTGCCACTGCACGTTTGTGCGCAATTTTAAAGCATGTCATGTTTGGTATCCATGTACTCGGCCTGAGATCATCTTTTTTATTTCATCAAACATTTGGGCAATATAGCGTGTTTTAGTGCATTAAAATTAAAAAAAGTGTGTTTTTTCCCCAAAAAATGCGTTTGAAAAATCGCTGCGCAATTACTGTGTGAAAAAAAAAAATGAAACACCCACCATTTTAATCTGTAGGGCATTTGCTTTAAAAAAATATATAATGTTTGGGGGTTCAAAGTAATTTTTTTGCAAAAAAAAAAAACTTTTTCATGTAAACAATAAGTGTCAGAAAGGGCTTTGTCTTCAAGTGGTTAGAAGAGTGGGTGATGTGTGACATAAGCTTCTAAATGTTGTGCATAAAATGCCAGGACAGTTCAAAACCCCCCCAAATGACCCCATTTTGGAAAGTAGACACCCCAAGCTATTTGCTGAGAGGCATGTCGAGTCCATGGAATATTTTATATTGCGACACAAGTTGCGGGAAAGAGACAAATTTTTTTTTTTTTTTTTTTTTTTGCACAAAGTTGTCACTAAATGATATATTGCTCAAACATGCCATGGAAATATATGAAATTACACCCCAAAATACATTCTGCTGCTTCTCCTGAGTACGGGGATACCACATGTGTGAGACTTTTTGGGAGCCTAGCCGCGTACGGGACCCCGAAAACCAAGCACCGCCTTCAGGCTTTCTAAGGGCGTGAATTTTTGATTTCACTCTTCACTGCCTATCACAGTTTCGGAGGCCATGGAATGCCCAGGTGGCACAAAACCCCCCCAAATGACCCCATTTTGGAAAGTAGACACCCCAAGCTATTTGCTGAGAGGTATAGTGAGTATTTTGCAGACCTCACTTTTTGTCACAAAGTTTTGAAAATTGAAAAAAGAAAAAAAAAAATGTTTTTTCTTGTCTTTCTTCATTTTCAAAAACAAATGAGAGCTGCAAAATACTCACCATGCCTCTCAGCAAATAGCTTGGGGTGTCTACTTTCCAAAATGGGGTCATTTGGGGGGGTTTTGTGCCACCTGGGCATTCCATGGCCTCCGAAACTGTGATAGGCAGTAAAGAGTGAAATCAAAAATTTTCACCCTTAGAAATCCTGAAGGCAGTGATTGGTTTTTGGGGTCCAGTACGCGGCTAGGCTCCCAAAAAGTCCCACACATGTGGTATCCCCATACTCAGGAGAAGCAGCTAAATGTATTTTGGGGTGCAATTCCACATATGCCCATGGCCTGTGTGAGCAATATATCATTTAGTGACAACTTTATGAAAAAAAAAAAAAAAAAAAAAAAAAAAGTGTCACTTTCCCGCAACTTGTGTCAAAATATAAAATATTCCATGGACTCAATATGCCTCTCAGCAAATAGCTTGGGGTGTCTACTTTCCAAAATGGGGTCATTTTGGGGGGTTTTGTGCCACCTGGGCATTCCATGGCCTCCGAAACTGTGATAGGCAGTGAAGAGTGAAAGCAAAAATTTACACCCTTAGAAATCCTGAAGGCGGTGATTGGTTTTCGGGGCCCCGTACGCGGCTAGGCTCCCAAAAAGTCCCACACATGTGGTATCCCCATACTCAGGAGAAGCAGCTAAATGTATTTTGGGGTGCAATTCCACATAGGCCCATGGCCTGTGTGAGCAATATATCATTTAGTGACGACTTTTTGTAAATATTTTTTTTTTTTTTTTTTTTGTCATTTTTCAATCACTTGGGACAAAAAAAATAAATATTCAATGGGTTCAACATGCCTCCCAGCAATTTCCTTGGGGTGTCTACTTTCCAAAATGGGGTCATTTGGGGGGGTTTTGTACTGCCCTGCCATTTTAGCACCTCAAGAAATGACATAGGCAGTCATAAACTAAAAGCTGTGTAAATTCCAGAAAATGTACCCTAGTTTGTAGACGCTATAACTTTTGCGCAAACCAATAAATATACGCTTATTGACATTTTTTTTACCAAAGACATGTGGCCGAATACATTTTGGCCTAAATGTATGACTAAAATTTAGTTTATTGGATTTTTTTTATAACAAAAAGTAGAAAATATCATTTTTTTTCAAAATTTTCGGTCTTTTTCCGTTTATAGCGCAAACAATAAAAACCGCAGAGGTGATCAAATACCATCAAAAGAAAGCTCTATTTGTGGGAAGAAAAGGACGCAAATTTCGTTTGGGTACAGCATTGCATGACCGCGCAATTAGCAGTTAAAGCGACGCAGTGCCAAATTGGAAAAAGACCTCTGGTCCTTAGGCAGCATAATGGTCCGGGGCTCAAGTGGTTAAGTAAACAACAATTTATTAGTTACAAAAAGTTCTCATAAAGACATCAAACAATGACATAGATAAAAAAGGGAATGCGATTGCACATATTTATAGCTATTAATACCAATACGCTTGCACCCGACGCGTTTCGGAGTTCTTTTAGCCTCCTTCTTCAGGGGTGGTTGTAAGCTTTAACAGAGATTTCTATATAGGGAATGGTATATACAACATAGACATAATAAATACATGTGTATATCAAGCTATAAAGCATATAGGTGCAGTGTTATATTCATTTCGTTTACACTTACATTGGTATATATATATGTTGGCTGCGCATTCCAAAGAGGTTTAAAAACAACGATATTCACACATACTGCCCATCAAGCGCGTCTTCCAATCGTGGTGTGTAGAACTTTGTTTAGTATATCCAAAGTATTCATATGGCCTCTATCGAGGTGGAAATAACTGGGTAAGGATGTATGAGGTGGTTTTCCTTCCTAATGATAGGAAGAGAGGCCCATTAATCAAGGGCATGCAAATGTTTGGATCTGGAATCACACTGGGGCCAAATGCGGGTCCTGTAGGTTGTGAAAATGTATAAATGAATGTATAGTGACCAGGAATATAAATAAATTCAGTGATAGGTAAGAAGTTTTGAGATGTATCCTACCTGATAGGCCTACGGTACAGAGTTCAAAGGAGACCACCAACTGATGGTAGGTGTAGGCCAGGTGGGACTTGGAAGGCTAGAAAATCAACATGAAGGAGAAGGGACATATAAAAGTCTCATTTTTGTACTTCTGTCATTTGTGTTGACAGTTTAAAGTGTATTTAAAAGGTATGTGTTTGAGGGTTTTATAAAGGATAAAGAGGGTAAAACATGGGTTCAACAACTTAGTCCCTGGTTGGCAGGAGAGGAAAGTGGGAGGGGAGGGGAGAAAGAGAAAGAGAAAGGAAAGATAGCGGGAAAAGGGAGGGGGGGGAAAGGCGGGGGGGGTTGGGGTTTTTTGGGGAGGGGGGGAGGGGGGAGGGGAGAGGAGGGAGGGGGAACAAACACGGAGGGGGGAAGAGGGGGGGGGGGAAAGGGGGGGGGAGGGGGAAAGGGAGGAGAGGGGGGGGAAGGAAAGGGGAGGGGGGGGAAGAAAAAAGAGGGGAGAGAAAAGGAAAGAGGGAAGAGGCATGGAAAGCACAGGTGTAATAAACAATTCATGGCTTGTAGTTCAGGTGATACAGATCTAGGTATATAAGTGTGCATGGGTTCAATCTAGTGTTGAGGTTACTTACAGTATGTAGCAGCAGCTCACACCGACAGCGTCCTGCCCAAAGCAGATGACGCTCGGTGTGAGCATTGACAGAGTATTTAAAGCCCTCCCCACCAATCAGCTGTTGATGAGAACAGGCAACAGCTGACTGTAGAGGGTGGAGGAGGGACGGACGCGCTACGACTGGCCCCCCGGGTGGAGCGAGCGCCGCCAGGCCCCCACAGCGCATGCGCTCGCAGACGCGGTAAGGCGTGGCCACGACCACTACACCCGCCGGCACGTCCAGCTTCCCCGACGGACTGCGCATGTCCGCCGGGGTCGCAAGATGGAGGACAGTGTCAGCAACACTGTACCTCACACAGCGCCGCCAAGAGCCAGAATCGCTCAGGCGGCTTTGTGTGCCGGGCGGATGACAGATCACAGGGTGGAGGAATGCAGAATAAATTGAAGCACAGATATTGTGCATACTGTGAAAAAATTGGTACATATATAAAAAAAATGAGTCACCATTATGCAGGAAGAGACGCTGGTGGGCAGTGTATACAGGTTGGGACGGTTTCTAATGAAGGGACATACATTGTGAACAAGTGACTTAAATTAACAAGCATAAAGATTATATAACTCAGATATACATTGTAAAGGTGGAATCCAAGGATTGCATTCAGTTATACATACATATAGTCCGGATTATTGGGACCTAGGATGTCACAGTATACAATATGCAAATGCATGATAGTAGTTTAATCAGAACATCCAAGACATGTCGTTATAGTACATCCTAAAACATTCTATAGGTCCCACTTCTATGTAGACATGAGTCTAGATAATAGATAGTAAGCAATAACCAGGCTGGGCATATATACATATTTTGCTAGATTCAAAATGCCTGTTCTAAGTTTTTATTTGTAAATAGCCAATAGTACAGAGTCTGTTAGGCATATAGATACAGCCAATCCATACTTGAGACATGTGTCTATTGCATATATGTATATATGCCTCTGATTGTATATCGGCAAGAGGAGGGGGGGGGGAGAGGAACAGTATGTAGATAGATATCTAGAGAAGCGGGCAGTAGTATCATAGGGATAGGGGGTATTGACAGACGAGGTACTCAAAGGTATTCAAAAACTCAGTCTGTGGTCCAAGTGTGGATATATATTGTATATATAGTTATCTTATTCATTGCTCTCTACCGCCTGATGCAAAACCTTCGAGAAAGGGTTTAAACCAGATGGTTTCGTTTAAGCCTGGGGGTTGGGTAGCTCTTAGATTATATATCCAACGGGACACTGTAAAAGTGTCTTATTCCAGTCACCTCCCCTAGATTCCGGATGTACCCGGTCCAGAATAAGAAATTTGATCTTAGGACATTTACCCTTATGTACTGCTAGAGTGTGTCTCCCAAGTGGGAGATCGGGATCGCATGTTTCCATGCTCACTAAGTGTCTGTATGCCCTCTTCCAAAATTCTGTTTTGGTTTTTCCTATATAAAAACATGTACATTCGCACAGGAGTAGGTATATCACCCCGTAGGTCCTACAATTGGCAAAATGTTTGGGGTGGAAGGGCTGGCCGTTTGGAAGGATCGGGTTTTTGGTTGTAAGCATAAATTTGCAGTACTTACATTTTCCACACATGAATGTTCCCTTGTACTTACAGTGTGTTTTATTTGTCCCTGCCTTGAACTCGCTTCCAGTGATCTTGTCTCTCAGGGAAGTGGTTCTTTTAAAGGTGAATGAATACTTTGGATATACTAAACAAAGTTCTACACACCACGATTGGAAGACGCGCTTGATGGGCAGTATGTGTGAATATCGTTGTTTTTAAACCTCTTTGGAATGCGCAGCCAACATATATATATACCAATGTAAGTGTAAACGAAATGAATATAACACTGCACCTATATGCTTTATAGCTTGATATACACATGTATTTATTATGTCTATGTTGTATATACCATTCCCTATATAGAAATCTCTGTTAAAGCTTACAACCACCCCTGAAGAAGGAGGCTAAAAGAACTCCGAAACGCGTCGGGTGCAAGCGTATTGGTATTAATAGCTATAAATATGTGCAATCGCATTCCCTTTTTTATCTATGTCATTGTTTGATGTCTTTATGAGAACTTTTTGTAACTAATAAATTGTTGTTTACTTAACATACTCTTTTACACACTCTTTTATATGTGCCTTTAAAGTCCACTAGGGGAATTATCTCTGTCTAAATTCTTAATCTAGGATGTGGCACAATTTGCAGATAATCAGCCGATCAAACCCCTGTTTTCAATTAAACTGGTAGTAGATACCGCTCCCCGCACTAGATCGGCAATTATCTTTACACGGCTATCTAGAACTCTATAAGAGTATTCTGGATCGTTGAAAAACTTTTTATTATTTCATTCTTATTGCTTGTGTGAAAACTACGTACAATTCCATAGCATTTCTATACCAATAAGGTAAAATGACCAACTTTACAGGTGATGGATGGGAAACACTGATGGAGGGTTATTTAAAAGATTTCGGAGACAAGGAATCCGTTGACTCCGAGATATCCTCCCTTTTCTCCAGACTCTCTAAGACTCTGGAGAAAAAATAATTATTTTATTGGCATGTTAGATCTTTTCAGGACTACATCAAAGAAGATATCAACCCTGCAGGATTGCGAGTCCAGATCTTCCCGACATTGGAAGGCCTGGACTCGGAATTTAAAAGTAAGTGGGAACAGGCCCTACGAGCATGCTCACAAAGTCTGATGGAAATCCTAATTGAGGAGTATAGAAAGAGATCCAACACCCTAGATACAGACATTGTAATTCTCTGTAACAAACTACAACAGTTAAAAACACAGAGACCCCTTACCAACAAAGAATATAGACTAAAAACACACTTAGAAACATTCAACAAGGATGTACTCATCAAAAAACGACAGAAGCTCATCCGTGACAGGAACGCCTTTAAAGATGGAAGGGCTTATAGATGGACCCAAAACAGATTAAATCAAAATAAAAACTACCAGTATCAGGGACACCAAGCCAATCCCTCACAGCCCACCCCTAACCCACCTCAAACTCACACCCAAATGTTCCAGAAACCTAACATAGGACAAAGCACCAAACGTACATTCCGTGGTGACCCCAATGAGGGGCAACAAGCAAAGAAATTAACCTTTGACGTCCCCAAAAAAACCAATCCCCCCACATCCACACAAGAATCCACCTTAAAAACACCAAACACACAGAGTAACACACATACCCCGATAAGGGAAACGAATTCCCAATCCAATCCCTCCACGGTCACGACACTAGACACGATTTCCAATGACCCATCTTTTTTAGAAAAAATCTTGATGGGTGTACAACCCACACAATCCAACCCCAATACCTACACTCAAATAGCACTCTAACTGTCCCAGATACTGATCAAGAATTAAGATCAAACAACCTGAATATTATCAATCTCTCATCTTATAAACTCTCTCACGATGAAATCAACGTCCTGAAAAAAGGTCTAAATTTTTGTCCCAATCAAAATTTGGATAAGTTTGAGATCTATAAGGATCTCCAACTATTCATACGCAAGTTGATCCTAAAAAAACTATACCATAGGCAGGAGAGACCTACCAATCTGACCTTACAAGAACACCAAGCACTGAAGCAGTTGGTGTCCCTTCTTGATGAGAACGATCCAACTGATCTCATAGATGAAATTAACCTTTCTCAAATACTAGAGTCTATCGAAACGCCCAATGAACCCCCCAAGGGAAATATGTCCACACTTAAGAAGAAGTCTGACTTCTGCCCTGCGCCAAGTACCCATCCGAATGCAGCGGCCTTTCTAAAGCTAGTTGGTAAAGAACTAGATAAGTTAAGAATTCATAGTAAATCCCCTGAAAACCTAACTACAAGTGAGAAGGCAGCACTCAAATCATTGTCAAAGAATGACCACATTATAATCAAGAATGCGGACAAGGGCGGGAACATTGTGGTGTTCGATAATGAAGACTACATTAGGATGTGTAATAGACTATTGGACAACCGAGAGTGGTATCGCCCTATACCGGCGAGTCTGGTTAAAAAATATAATCAGGATTTCTATACACTGATAGACATGGCCTATTCTAACTCAACAATCACAAAATCCTTATGGGAATTTATTCGAAACAACTTCCCTCGCACACCGGTCTTTTACTCATTACCCAAAATTCATAAAGACATAAAACCCCCCCCCCCGGCAGACCAATCATTTCCGGTATAGGGGCAATCAGTGAAAATGCAAGCAAATTGATAGACGAAGTACTGAAACCATTTGTCTATGCCCTCCCTTCTTTTGTAAAAGACACAGTACACTTCTTACAAATTATTGATAAACAACTAATCCCCGAACATGCCACGTTTGTCACAATTGATGTTGAATCCTTATATAGTTCCATTCCCCATGAGAAGGGCGTAGCAGCCATTAAACATATCCTCCGCACAGCCAGAGATATGGACCCCACATATGGAGAGTTTATTACTTCATTATTAGAATTTATTCTCAGCCACAATGTGTTTACTTTTAATGGCTCCCACTACCTCCAGGTGCAAGGGGTTGCGATGGGGACATGCTGTGCTCCATCGTATGCCAACCTGTACCTGGGGGAGTGGGAGGCCATGTTCCTGAACGATGAGGGTCTGTCGATGTATACGGACCACATACTCGGATGGTACCGGTACATCGACGACCTTTTCATCATATGGGACGGATCGATCGCCCTCCTTAAGGAGTGCCTGCTGAGGATGAATCGTAACGACTTTAACCTCAAATTTACGATGTCGTTTGATAAACAGTGCGTCACATTCCTTGACGTAGAGATCTGCAGGGGCGAGGAAGGAAATATCATAAGTAGACTATATAGGAAACCCACTGCAAGTAATGCAATTTTGCATGCGAGCAGCTTCCACCCCAAACCCCTCCTTAATTCAATTCCATATAGCCAGTACATATAAAACACACTGTAAGTACAAGGGAACATTCATGTGTGGAAAATGTAAGTACTGCAAATTTATGCTTACAACAAAAAACCCGATCCTTCCAAACGGCCAGCCCTTCCACCCCAAACATTTTGCCAATTGTAGGACCTACGGGGTGATATACCTACTCCTGTGCAAATGTACATGTTTTTATATAGGAAAAACCAAAACAGAATTTTGGAAGAGGGCATACAGACACTTAGTGAGCATGGAAACATGCGATCCCGATCTCCCACTTGGGAGACACACTCTAACAGTACATAAGGGTAAATGTCCTAAGATCAAATTTCTTATTCTGGACCGGGTACATCCGGAATCTAGGGGAGGTGACTGGAATAAGACACTTTTACAGTTAGAGTCCCGTTGGATATATAATCTAAGAGCTACCCAACCCCCAGGCTTAAACGAAACCATCTGGTTTAAACCCTTTCTCGAAGGTTTTGCATCAGGCGGTAGAGAGCAATGAATAAGATAACTATATATACAATATATATCCACACTTGGACCACAGACTGAGTTTTTGAATACCTTTGAGTACCTCGTCTGTCAATACCCCCTATCCCTATGATACTACTGCCCGCTTCTCTAGATATCTATCTACATACTGTTCCTCTCCCCCCCCCCCTCCTCTTGCCGATATACAATCAGAGGCATATATACATATATGCAATAGACACATGTCTCAAGTATGGATTGGCTGTATCTATATGCCTAACAGACTCTGTACTATTGGCTATTTACAAATAAAAACTTAGAACAGGCATTTTGAATCTAGCAAAATATGTATATATGCCCAGCCTGGTTATTGCTTACTATCTATTATCTAGACTCATGTCTACATAGAAGTGGGACCTATAGAATGTTTTAGGATGTACTATAACGACATGTCTTGGATGTTCTGATTAAACTACTATCATGCATTTGCATATTGTATACTGTGACATCCTAGGTCCCAATAATCCGGACTATATGTATGTATAACTGAATGCAATCCTTGGATTCCACCTTTACAATGTATATCTGAGTTATATAATCTTTATGCTTGTTAATTTAAGTCACTTGTTCACAATGTATGTCCCTTCATTAGAAACCGTCCCAACCTGTATACACTGCCCACCAGCATCTCTTCCTGCATAATGGTGACTCATTTTTTTATATATGTACCAATTTTTTCACAGTATGCACAATATCTGTGCTTCAATTTATTCTGCATTCCTCCACCCTGTGATCTGTCATCCGCCCGGCACACAAAGCCGCCTGAGCGATTCTGGCTCTTGGCGGCGCTGTGTGAGGTACAGTGTTGCTGACACTGTCCTCCATCTTGCAACCCCGGCGGACATGCGCAGTCCGTCGGGGAAGCTGGACGTGCCGGCGGGTGTAGTGGGCGTGGCCACGCCTCACCGCATCTGCGAGCGCATGCGCTGTGGGGGCCTGGCGGCGCTCGCTCCACCCGGGGGGCCAGTCGTAGCGCGTCCGTCCCTCCTCCACCCTCTACAGTCAGCTGTTGCCTGTTCTCATCAACAGCTGATTGGTGCGGAGGGCTTTAAATACTCTGTCAATGCTCACACCGAGCGTTATCTGCTTTGGGCAGGACGCTGTCGGTGTGAGCTGCTGCTACATACTGTAAGTAACCTCAACACTAGATTGAACCCATGCACACTCATATACCTAGATCTGTATCACCTGAACTACAAGCCACGAATTGTTTATTACACCTGTGCTTTCTATGCCTCTTCCCTCTTTCCTTTTCTCTCCCCTCTTTTTTTTTCCCCCCTCCCCTTTCCTTCCCCCCCCTCTCCTCCCTTTCCCCCTCCCCCCCTTCCCCCCCCTCCGTGTTTGTTCCCCCTCCCCTCCCTCCTCTCCCCTCCCCCCCTCTCCCCAAAAAACCCCAACCCCCCCGCCTTTCCCCCCCCCTCTCCCTTTTCCCGCTATCTTTCCTTTCTCTTTCTCCCCTCCCCTCCCACTTTCCTCTCCTGCCAACCAGGGACTAAGTTGTTGAACCCATGTTTTACCCTCTTTATCCTTTATAAAACCCTCAAACACATACCTTTTAAATACACTTTAAACTGTCAACACAAATGACAGAAGTACAAAAATGAGACTTTTATATGTCCCTTCTCCTTCATGTTGATTTTCTAGCCTTCCGAGTCCCACCTGGCCTACACCTACCATCAGTTGGTGGTCTCCTTTGAACTCTGTACCGTAGGCCTATCAGGTAGGATACATCTCAAAACTTCTTACCTATCACTGAATTTATTTATATTCCTGGTCACTATACATTCATTTATACATTTTCACAACCTACAGGACCCGCATTTGGCCCCAGTGTGATTCCAGATCCAAACATTTGCATGCCCTTGATTAATGGGCCTCTCTTCCTATCATTAGGAAGGAAAACCACCTCATACATCCTTACCCAGTTATTTCCACCTCGATAGAGGCCATATGAATACTTTGGATATACTAAACAAAGTTCTACACACCACGATTGGAAGACGCGCTTGATGGGCAGTATGTGTGAATATCGTTGTTTTTAAACCTCTTTGGAATGCGCAGCCAACATATATATATACCAATGTAAGTGTAAACGAAATGAATATAACACTGCACCTATATGCTTTATAGCTTGATATACACATGTATTTATTATGTCTATGTTGTATATACCATTCCCTATATAGAAATCTCTGTTAAAGCTTACAACCACCCCTGAAGAAGGAGGCTAAAAGAACTCCGAAACGCGTCGGGTGCAAGGGTATTGGTATTAATAGCTATAAATATGTGCAATCGCATTCCCTTTTTTATCTATGTCATTGTTTGATGTCTTTATGAGAACTTTTTGTAACTAATAAATTGTTGTTTACTTAACATACTCTTTACACACTCTTTTATATGTGCCTTTAAAGTCCACTAGGGGAATTATCTCTGTCTAAATTCTTAATCTAGGATGTGGCACAATTTGCAGATAATCAGCCGATCAAACCCCTGTTTACTGTTTGTTACCTTGGTTGATTTCTCTGGCGAGATTGACGCGATCTAACATAAGAGGAGGACTGCAGTCATCTGAAGTGCAATTATAGTATTGTGGCTTTACATCTTGCTCTCTTTGCTGTTTCTACAATTCTGTAAGTAATCTTCCAATATCTGGCTTGCCTGGAGCTGTTAAAGGCTGGATTCACACTTTTACAT